>CM062809.1:460116267-461316267 GCA_031772625.1 Pinus tabuliformis | reverse complement strand
CCTTTGATTGAATTGGTTATGAATATGAATTCCTCCTGGCTCATGTTTACCCCAATTCACCTGTGTTTGCCAATTATCTAGGGATTCTTCACTGCCCCTAGGTAGCGCTCTGTTATCTCCTCTGTTAAGCTGATTGAGAGATTCTTAACTGCCTCTCATTACTTAGCAATCTTCCCATCATTTAAACCTGAAATATTATTTCATGATCAGCTATCTTGCTCCAATTTCCCTCTCTTGTGACCGAAGAAATGCACTAGCAGTTTTCCTCCTCGACTCCACGCCCAATGGTTTGAAACTTCCAGACCATGTCTTGCCTCTCTGTCTGAAAACATCAATTTTCCCACCAAAAACAAAACAAAACCCTCTGAACTCAAGACCTAGCCTAAAATCCTTTTCAAATAAAGCTAAATCATAAAGAGAGAGCCCTCTCGGATTGCAGGTTGGCTAGAACCTGCAGTCCAAAGTTGGTCTGTGGTTACCTCGGCCGTATCCTTTTCTGGAGCTTAAGGACAACCTGAGTGATAAAATAATGGCGACTCCACTGGGGAATTTCCTCAGATAATTTCACTAAGTTTCACAAAGAAGGTAAGAAAGCTCCACTGAGAGAACCAGACCTTCAGAACTACTTTTTCAAGTTTAGTTCTGATCTTTGATGGTGGACAGAGATCAGACACTCCAAAGTTGACCTTTCACCTGGCGACTCCACATCATCCTCATAATAAAGACTCCACTGGAGAGATGAACCCAAAAGAAATTTATGAGCAGACCAGGCTTTTGACCTGGATTATTATCCAAGAGGTCATGTTCTTTCTCCTCCATAAAATTTTGCTGTGCATATTGTTTAAATTTGAATTTTATGATTTTCCCGTTGAAAATGTTGAAGAAACCCCTCCTTGCACATCAGAACAGCATCCTTTAAATGCTGCTAATGCTCACCTTATAGTCAAGGAGGACTCCACTGTCGAAGCAAATCATCCTATCCCTGTTCATACCGAACCCAGTCATTTAGTCCCTGTACACAATTTCGTACCTCGTAAGGTTCCTGATAGATATAAGCCACTCATTCTACCTCTCGTGCTCAATCCTTTTCCCAAAAATCATCCCATGTATCTCCCAAGATTTGATGGAGAGAATGGAGTTACTGCCCAAAAGCATATCCAGGCTTTTGAAGATTATTTGAACATTTTTGAAGTAGAAGATGAGGATCTTAGTGTTAGGCTGTTTGCCCTTTCTTTGCAAAGTAAAGTTAGGACTTGGTTTAAAGCATTGCCTGAGGCTAGCATCTCAAATATTCAGCAGTTATTCAAACTCTTCCTTGATAGATGGATGATCAAAGTCAATTTCCTCATGCTGATAGAAGAATATAATCAGTTAAAAAGGATTCCAAATGAACCTGTTCAGCAATTTTCTGACCGATTCAATCAAGTTTATCATTCTATACCATTGAATATAAGACCTCCCCCTGATTTGGCTCTATTGCATTATCCAACAGCATTTGATCCAGAAATAGAATTTCATCTGAGAGAAAGGAGCCCCTCTACTATGCAACAGATGCAGAACATGGCAGTAGATGTAGAGGTCAATCTGAAAATTAGGGAGAGGAAGTTGAAAGCAGAAAAAGGGGATGAAATTGATATCATTGTAAAGAAGGCAGAGGAATTAAAGTAGATCTGCACAATAGAAGTTGAATGTTTAGAGCACCAGAACAGATCTGTTTTGCAAAAGGAAAGTAATGATATTCATGAACAAACTTGCCACAAAACAGACAACATATTCATACCGCCATACATGATGGAGCAGTCTCCTGATATAATATATGAATATAATAGCTTCTCTTCTTTCAACTGTCTACCCAAATATGATCAGTATGATGATGATTGTGAGCCTAACGACCAAATCAGTCTTGCAGAGGAGTTACACCTTATCTTTGCAGAGAGCACAGTTTAGGATCAGCTGCCTGAACACAATGATCAGAATGCCCATCTCAGCTATCAAGAAAAGGAAGAAAAGGCAGAAAATTTTGATGTCAGTGAAAGAGCTTTACCATTTTGTTTCAAGTCTTTTCAGTTTACTAGGGAAAAATATCATGCCGTTAATAAGCAAGTGTCACCATGTTCTGATACTGATCAGCCAGAAGAAATTTCAGGCCCCGCTCCTAATACATTAACACTAGATTTGCAGCCCCAAAGTGCCAGTGAATCTCAGATTGAGGAAGACTTAGAAGCGGCAGTATGTGACCAGATAATCCAACTACACCCCCTGCCTTGTGGGTTTCAGCCATCTCAGATATTTGAAGAAGAAGAAGAACAGTCAGTGCAAACCTGTCAAGTACCATCTGAGCCAGCTTTCAAAGAATTACAGGTATCATCCCCTGTTTTGTATGATTCACCTGATGGCAAGTTGTGTAAGGATATAAATCACTGCTCTTCTCCATTAGAAAGCTGCAAAACTCAAAATCAAGTTGTTGATGATTCCCCAATTCCAAAGCATGCTAGCTATCCCAAACTTTTGTACAGTCCTTTAATTCAGTCCAGCAATAATGTATATATGCTGCAGGATCCTTTTGTACAGTTTCTTATTTCAGTAAAGAAGGTCAGCAGTTTCCTGATCTTCTCAAAGATTAATAAAGCTGTATCAGATTGCAAGATCTCCATTTTGGGTAACAGCAAGCACAAGCAGCAGAGGCCATTCATGTTTATAATGCTTAAGTGGCTGCATTGGCTATTTCATTTCACCTAACGGCAAAGTAAGTGCTGGTTAGGGTAGGTAGGTAGGATTAATAAGGCAACCGACCAAGCAAATTTTGCAGAATACAGCAGCAATTGCATACAAGGCAGTCTAACCTGCTGTTCTTGGCTTTTCACAAGGAAAATCCATCCCCAAGTGGAGCCATTGTTAGCCTCCTATTGCAACAGGGTATCATCTTTCATGATTGACATTTTTACATGCCAAATATGTCATACTTTGCAAAGCTGCAGTGTTCCATATTTCCAGAAGAGACCAAAGAAGAAAGCCATGAAGTTTGCTAGTCCAAATGCACTGCTCTATTCCAATTTTTGATGAGTTGTTCCAGTTTTGAAGAGTTTTCATTTAAGGGAGGTACAAACAGTTTAATCTTGGTCTCCCTAGGTTTCAATTTCCTGTTTTAGAATATAGAGTGATATCTATCCAAATAGTTTAATCTTGGCAGATCTGTAGATAGGTAGAGAATCAAAGGGACCCAACTGTTTAATCTGGGCCCTGGCAGAAATAAGTGTAGATTTAGATAGGAAAAATTCAAAAGAAAAATTGTAAATCTGGGTTTGCAAGTCTAAGTGCACCCAAATCAAAAGAAGAAAAAAATGTTAGGAAGGTAGGCTGGGTAGGTAGCTGTGTGGTTCTAGAATGATAATTTATGGTCAATTTTGTGTTACAAAGTGCTTTATCTTTACAGATCACAGTGCAGGCAATTTTCATGCAAAGGAGCTCAAAGGTGGACATAACTAACTCCCCCATCTTCTAATTCCCCAATTCACTTACTAACTTCCCAAAGAGGTCAAGATCTGCTTGATTCCTCTTAGTTTCATCATCATCCATATCAGTTGCCTTGGTGAAGATCTGCTTCACTCAAGGATTTTATTTTTTCAAAAAACTCTTTTCCCCAAAATAGCCTAAGGTCCCTGACCTTAGCGCTTGCTAATCACCTTCATATTAACTACTAACAGTATTATATAACTCCCTATCAGTTTCCCCCCTTCCCCTACTAAAACGTTGTATATAAAATTCCCCTATATAAATATCCCCTCCCTGGCAATATAGCCATATTCTTTATAAGTCCGGGAAAAAATGGTCCATTTGGGGCTGTTTCTAGCCCATCTGAGTCATCACAGGGGTTAGATGACACCTGGTCATGCTAACAGCCTCTTCCCTAGCCCTTAAAAACCCTCAAAACCCCTCTTTCTTCCCCTAAACCAAAGTTTCTGCATAAATACATTAAACCCCACGCATTTTTAACCCAAAAACCCCCATTCCCTAAGTCTAAACCCCACCGCGCGCATATTAAAATTCGAAATATTCCTTGAATATTCCCCGCCCTAACTCCCCGCCGCTTCGCATTCGCCGCCAGCCGTCCGATCGCCTTGTGCCCATATCGACGGTTGGCGGGCCATCCCATCTCCGAACCGCCCGAAGGATAGCGTCCGGGAGATGGGCGGTATTACCGCCGTACTCCCGCCACGCGTCAAGCTCTGGGGTGTGGTGGAACCCGTCCCCCCAAAACCGCCCAGGCGCTAAGGCGGTGCGCCCAAAACCACTTATCGCCCTCCCCTGTGACGTAAGCCCCATGTCACCTGCCGCGTCACCCCCCTGCCTAGTCACCACGACAACTGGTCTGCCTCCGTGGCCCCCTGCTGAGTCACCTGCCACGTGGCCTCCTGCCACCATACCCTGCCACTGTACATGCCACGTCACCATCTGTACATGATGACGTCACCCACTGACGTCATCCCGCCACGTCATCATGCTGACTTCATTGCTGACGTCACCCGCCGTACGAGGTCCCATCGCTGACGTCATCAGCACTTTTTTGGCGCGAAGGAGCAAAAATCGCACTTCGGAGCCCCGAAATCAGTTTCTGAGGCAGTTTTTGATGACGCAAATCGCTCATCGCTAGAGTTTTTGGGCCAGAATGGGGAATCTTCAGGGAATATTTTTGTTTTGCAGCCCCCAGGAAGCTCGAAAGGCGCCTGAAGACCCATTTTTCTTCGCGAAGCTTGCTGGAAGGAGCAGAAAACAGTTTTGAAGGAAACAAAGGCCGAACAACGGCCATTAAATGATGATTTAGACCCACAGCACGTCATAACAACATCGGTTTATTGCCAAAGGGTATAAGAGGAATAAGAAAAGCCAAAGAGTATCAGCCGAAGATTTTTTAGGGGCTCGAAGGACCTGAGCATTGATGAGCCCCCCCAGAAAGTCAAATCAAGTGGCGTAAGCCCATCCTTGCCCTCAAATCAGAGTTAAAGCTTTAAATGCAGACAGACAGCAAAGAGGCAGAAACCCATACACATTTATTGTAGAAAACACTGCACCAAGCCATCAAGGACTACAAAATGTATCCAGTTTTGATATGGCCGCCCTCAGCGCAGCCCGAGTTATTTCATGCATTTATTTCTGCTAGAGTTAGGTCAATTAATTATTCGTTATGACCAGATTAGGTCAAGATGTAATAAAGGAACTCTGTAGATAGTTTTTCCCTATATATACCGCCCTCTACATTGTTTCAAGGGTTGGTTGATTGAGAATTTTCACTAGAGACTCGCATTGTATACCTGAGTTTGTTTCTATAATAAAAGATTGCTGAAAGCTTGGAGAGCGAACTGTCTGTTGTAAATGAATGTTTTTGGAGATATGAAGATGGAATTCTTGTGCTGCAGCCTGAAGCAATAAGTGCATCTTACCTCTGTTTTATTGTTTCCCACTATCTAAATAGCAGAAAGAAAGAATAGCCTAGAATTAGTTTAAATACTCTCTATGCTCAATTTCTGCTATTTCTTTATGTTTTCCTCTGATTGAATTGGTTATGAATATGAATTCCTCCTGGCTCATGTTTACCCCAATTCACCTGTGTTTGCCAATTATCTAGGGATTCTTCACTGCCTCTAGGTAGCGCTCTGTTATCTCCTCTGTTAAGCTGATTAAGAGATTCTTAACTGCCTCTCATTACTTAGCATTCTTCCCATCATTTAAACTTGAAATATTGTTTCATGCTCAGCTATCTTGCTCCACTTTCCCTCTCTTGTGACCGAAGAAATGCACCAGCAGTTCTCCTCCTCGACTCCATGCCCAATGGTTTGAAACTTCCAGACCATGCCTTGCCTCTCTGTCTGAAAACATCAAATTTCCCACCAAAAACAAAACAAAACCCTCTAAACTCAAGACCTAGCCTAAAATCCTTTTCAAACAAAGCTAAATCATAAAGAGAGAGCCCTCTCTGATTGCAGGTTGGCTAGAACCTGCAGTCCAAAGTTGGTCTGTGGTTACCTCGGCCGTATCCTTTTCCAGAGCTTAAGGACAACGTGAGTGATAACACCAACAATGGTTTCAATGACCTTAGAGCTTTCAACATCCTCTTTTTTTCCATTTCCACTAGTTGCATGCATATGAGCATCTTCTTGCAAAGTGGGTATAAAATTTTTGCATTCCTCATTAGCACAAACTTCACAAGCTTGAGGTAATGAAAATGTAATGAAATGCCTTCTTGGAACACCTTCATGTGCCTCCTTGGCTTTGGATCATTCTCCATCATGTTGTCCATAACCAAGACCCAAATACCTAGGCCTTTCCTCAACGACAATTGGGTCAACTATGCCTTGTGCATGTTTGCCTAACCCTTCGCCTTCGTAGCCCATGTTCATCAATCATTTGGACCCTATTCCTCTAGTATGTCTTTCAAAAGCACCAAAACATTCATTTTGAGATGAAATTGAATATAAACTTGAATTTCATGCCTCATTTTCATGCACATACTTGGCTAGGGTTTCCTTGGCATCGTCGAGTTGAATCTCCATCTCATGCATCTTTTCAAGAAGCTATTGCTTCTCCTCCTTCATGGTCATCAACTCCTCTTGAAGTATAGTGTTCTCCTTCCTATCTTCAATCATCTCTTACACCATATCTCTCATGATGATAAACTCTTGCAACATCTCTTTGTCAAAGAGTCTTGATAAGAAAGATGAAGTATAAACATCACTTGTTGAAGCTTTCATCACATAAACTTGCACACAGTTAAATTCTCCTTGCACAAATACAAAACCAATAGTTAATTTTCTAACTAACCTTGGCAAACCATCTCAGGGTTAAAATGAGCTAACAATGCTCTGATAGAAACTTCATCTGAATATGGGAATACTTGTTAATTCTATGAAAACTCCCTCATCAATATTAAAAAACTGTGTTTAGGATCATCTCAAATTAACCAAAATGTGAGGAATTTATGTGTCAAGTTATGTGTCTTTTATGAGAAATTGATGAGGTTAATTAGTTGTTTTAAATACATATACAGCAAGTGAAATTGCAGAAAAGTAAAACACAACAAACTCATAACACAAAGTTGATAAACGAGTCCACCCCTCCTGGGCTACATCTACTTCGACCTGCTTCAATGGCTAGGCCTTCTTTGGATTACTAGTCAATTCTATGATAACATGCACCTGCAATGCTCTAATGGCTTTGCAACCTGCTCCATTGGATTTAGAAGACCCAAAACCCCCAAAAATGACTTTCCAAGCTCTGCAATTGGACTCCAGTTGATCTAGGCTTAACCTCCTCTTCTGGTGGCCCTTGACTTTCTTAAGCTTCAACGTAGAAAAATAACATATAGAAGTGTCTTTCTGCCTCTACAACATGTTCCATTGTGTTCAGAGCATCTAACTCATCTAGGAATGACTCCTTCTGAGCCAAAATTGGTCGAAATGTGAAGAAGTTATGGTCTCTTCAGTTTTCCCTAGGAAAACTCCACCAAATCTAGAGAAACTTCAGTTAACTCCACCAAAATTGGAGGAATTTCTGAATTTATTAGACCCGCCAGAACTTCTGCCAAATTAATCCCGCTTAATTAATGGATAAGCAACGATTAATTAATGTTAAATTGTAGTTAGAGCGTTAATGGTGTGTGTTTAGCATAAGCACTTAATTAGTGGATAAACATGTTTTAATTACCACTAAACTTCATTTAATCAATGCGGTTAGCAATTAAATGTTAGTGGTTAAGGGTTTTGGTCACATGCAGAGTGAATGCTAGCCTTTAGCGTTAGTGTTTTACCTCCAATACATCGGCACTTTCACATGAAATACAAATGGTGCTCAACATATGTTAAGCCCGATGGTTGTGGTGTAGCAGTGATGCTTGGTGCTTGTGTAGGTGAGGTCATGAGTTAAATTCCCTGACCTGCCACTATAATATTAAATGACCTTTGAGAGGGCACGTGGCGACCTCTGGGCTTGCCACATGTCAGCGTCTCATTGGTCCACCCAATTTCATTGACCATTCACATGCTGACACTTGTCGCAACCCGGTTGAGCCACCTATGGGAATATTTTGAGAATATTCTAAGGAATATTCCTTGGAATATTATTTTTGTTGACTGGGCTATATGGATTCCTAGTCAGCATCCCAGCCAACTTGTACCCAAAATTTGCATGTTTGACCAAACGATCAGAACGTGATATCTTCCTCATACGAACTCTGTTTTGAGTGAAAAAAGTTGTGTTGGGATCGTATTGCTGAGACGAACGCAGCCGTTCAGGCTTTGATCTATTTTGAGAAATTTGATTTTTGGGAAATTTTTTGCCCCTAATACAGATTCTGATCAATATAGTTTGCAAACCTATTGACCAAATGCGATAAAATGGCCTATAACATATTCCCTCTAAAGCACAAAGTTAGAAATGACAACCGATGACTAAAGTGTTTTATCTTGGGACAAATTTGGATCAAGAACCACTGGTTGATATCATCATCTATTACAATACATTTACATCATGATATCTTTTACTGAGGGATGCATACCCATACTTAGCACATAAGCTTAACATTACATGTACAATGATCAATAAGTCATGTCCATTGATGAAAAAGTGTAACCCATGATTGGATAATTGTCTGTATGATCATAGCCATCATACTTTGTAATCTTGTATTAATGTTGAAATCACAGCCTGAATGGATGAAACTAGATTTGAGGTCTTCTATCTCATTCACTCTATCTTCCAATGTACGAGTCTAGCCATGTGATTAAATGAGTGGAAAAAAAACATGGTAGACACCATACGATTAGCATCTAATGATGTAATAAGTTAACAAATGCTAGAGAAACAAGCGATGATGTTAATGGATCTCAAGATACCATGGTACAATTCGTATGGTATGAACGAATGAGTTGAAGTTGAACACCACATAGAATATTTTGGTTGAAGGCCATTGATGAAAACATGTCACCAAGAGCAAGGATATTGTTCATTAAAGTATGCAAGAACCAAGGTATAGAAGGGAGTTTCTAAGTCATTTTACTGGATAATGAGTTGATGTCGAAAGGAACAACCCATCACAGGAGGGCCTTGATGTATCCCGCACCATCGACACAAAATGGGCATCATGATTTGAGAAAAAATGATGTTGATATGGAACTATTTCAGGAATGGAAAACATGGAATGTGAGCTTAAGAGTATAGTAATAGATATTGACCTAATGACTTCTCTAAAACATATCAGTGACACTAAATGGAGTTCATAACATTGACCCAAAAGTGAAAGCGGAGGATTTGATATTGTATGAGAAAAAAAAAGACAAGCATATTTCCAAGCCCAACAACCACAAAGATGAAGTGGAAGAGTTTCATGTACAAGAGCGACTCGCTGAAATTAACAAGTGGAGTACCCTGTTTTCCCAATTTCCCCAACCCTTACAGGTTAGTACCTCTTTATTTTTTAACTAGCTTGAGGAGGATAACATATGCTTCATTTGTAAGTTCATCCTTTGTATGAATCCCTCTAATTATTTTTAACGAACCGTGAGAAGGAGTAGTTTGGTCCCATCACGTTTGATGAGTCCATTGCTATTTGATTTTCTTACGAGTCCAACAAAGGTAAAACTTGAAATCTTTTTCACGTTTACAGAATTGGAAAAATAGGTAAAAAATAAAACTCTAAATGTTCCTTTTTAGATAATCCCTTGAGTCTGAAAAGGAAGAAAATGATACCCAAGATAACATCTTAGCCATGATGGACTAAGGTATTCATTTTTCGTAAATAGTCTATCTCAGTCTAGAAAAGGGTTAAACTTATATTGAGTAGATGTATTTTCATTTACTTTAAAGAGTTTGAAAAGACAAGTGCTCAATAATATTTTCATATTTTGGGAGTCTAAAAAGAGTTGAAAGAGGGCTATAAAAGGGGTTCCTTTTTCGTGAGTTTACAAAGCCTGAAAAAAGTGATTAAAGTATGCTCTTTGGTCAAAATTATTTTTTCCCATTCAAAACACTACGAAATATGTCAAACAACTATCAAACTACTTAAAACAACACCAAAATATTAAAAATACATGTTTCATGATAAAACAGAATCATAACTAGGTCAAAACATTAAATATTAATAAAATAATAGTGAGAATGGTAGTTAATAAACAAAATAAAAATTCATTTTTACCATTTCACATTTACCTTTTAATGTTAGAGCTCTGAGTGCTTTCTACCGTCGATCTTCTACAACTGATTATGATCAAGATCATTTTAGGCATCCTCACTTCCAGGTAGCAGCTAAGACTGTTGTAGTGTTTTCTTCTCAGAGATGTATGAAAATACCCCACTTAAGATTGTGGATGAAAAACAATCTCAAAAATATAAATTCCTGCTAAACATTGTAGATCTACAGCAACTAATAGAAACAAAACCTACTAAAGTTTGTATCTATGCCACAATCATAGTTAAACAACAAAAAGAAAGAGTAATAACTCCAGTCATCCAATGGAAATGATCTAAGTGGATATTGTTGGCCACCTGCCTAATCCACTTGGAACCCCAACACTGTCTCTTTCAGTTTTTTGGTTTCCTTAATTGTAGCACAATTTACTATTTTTGGCAGTTTTCTGGGTCTTGAACTTCTGGAGCCGTTTTGAGGCCCTAAATGGCATTTTTAGGGAAAACTGAGAGACCAAAAATACCCAAAATTAGCATACCCATTTTATTTCAACCTTCTCTTTGAGATCTTCGAAACAAGGTTCTATGACAGCCAAACGGAGATCGTATACCAAAGTTACGACCCTGGGAAGTTGATGTACCAATTTACCCAAACGGGACCCACGGTTTTGGTGCTTCATCTCCTAGGGTTAGGTTTTTGGATGTTTATGGTTTTCCATTGTTTCTCAATAATAAATAGGCCTTTGAGCCTCATTGTAACACAGTTCACAGGCATGTAGCCGCCACATCTCTTCTCAGAGATAAGCTACCATCTCCCGAGCTAGTCTTATTTCCATTTTGTTTTTAAGCATATTTCAGTACTCTATATTAATGAAATGAAGTGTTATTTCTACTGAATCTTTGTATTTATGGTTATATCTATAATTTGTTGCGTTCCTGTTTAAATTCAGATTAGGAAACTAGATAAGAATATTTTTTATTATAACACCTGTGAAGGGAACAAATAGATGTTACCAGTCCCCCTCTATGGGATGGGTTCTTGGCTATCCTCAAACGTCTTCGTCTTGTGTAGAATATCTCTTCTCTATAATGTATAAACCCAGCAAAAATATGGTGTGCGACAATGAAAATAATAAGTGTTACAATAGTGAGTGCAACAATGAAAATAATCAAAAGTGAATGATGAATGGAAAACCCTTCTATTTATAACAAAATATTGAGTTCTCCTCGAATAATGAGCAATAATAAAATATTATTGATCCCATTCTTGGAATAACCTATTGAAATATTTTATTATATTTGGTTAGCAGGGAAAAAACATTTAAATTTTTATTTAGAAATAATAAATAAATAAATGATTTATTTATCATCTCAAGGAATTAGTTAAGGAATAATAAATAAGTAAGGATTTATTTAATTATTCTTAAGGGATTTAATCATATTCAACAAAGAATAATAATTAATTAATGATTTTTAGAGAAAAATGAGATAATTAATGATTTATCTATTTAATTTTCATAATTGGATCAAATATGACAAGGAATAATAATTGAACAATCGTTTAATTAATTATTCCTAGAAGAAAATCAAATAAATAGTGATTGATTTAATTATTCTTCATGGATTTAATTATAAATCACTTAACAAAGGTGGTTTATTAAGTAATTTCTCACAGTGAAACCAATTTTACTATGGTAAAATTGGCTTTACATGGTGTACTTTGATCCATCTAGTAGATTAGGCTAGATGATCAATTTTTTGGTGATAACAGATTGCCCCCCAACGTACAAGTGTTAGGATCAAAACATATGACCGAAGTACGTTGTGAAGACACAATCACTAGACAACATAGGGGAGAGAGAGAGAGAGAGAGAGAGAGAGAGAGAGAGACCAATAAAGATGAAGTGAAAGAGGATAGGAATAGAGGAGGCGAGACTAATGCAAGTCTCCTTTTATGTTGTGATACCGGACCTCAATGAGGCGGGGGAGGCATTACCATACTCGCTGAGATAACTTAGTAAAAAAATAATGGTTTTCCCAGAAATATAAAACTGAGCAATGATGTATATGTTGAATGGTACATGACATGCTGGCATAACAGGGCTAGAAAATAATACAATGTGTCCCATATACATAATGCACCTCAAAAAATATGAGCTAGGACTGACATAATATCTGAGTACATGAGATATAATGGCCCTTCCCTAAAAAATGGGTGGGAGGGAGGGTAGAACAACCGAAGAAGCCATGTTGAATAGGGGAGGGCTCTGCAAAACTGAATGGATCATCTGAAGGAGATGTGCATTTGATGAAGATTGCAATCGGTAGGAACCAAACTCATCAAATCTGCAGAACTGCGTCTGAGGTTGTAGCATAATAGGAATGCATCTGGGCATGTGGGGGGCTACCTAAAGGGCCACCCCCTCATGAGGTCTGAAACATCTCACATACACCCGGGAATCACTGGTACAAACTGCTGCATCACTGGACCGTAAAGTGTATGAATCACGAACATGAAACAACCATGTCAACAAGCAATAATGAGTCCCTCTGCTCAATCCAAGGTGCTGAATAAGAATGAGAGTTGGAACCAAGATACACTACGCTCTAGGTCGTTCTTCTGGAATAAATGAGCTAATGTCGACAGAATAGGGCTATGAAAGGTGAGGCAATGAGGATCCTCAACTAAGGCATGAGGGAAAATAATAATGTGACTAATGGACTGACACCAAGGATAATGGGAAAAGTGGTACTGAGGGACAAACATATGACTTCCCTTGTCAGAGCATAAAGTGCATTGTTGACCTGGCAGCGACTAACTCAACTCCGGAGGGGACTAACAGACTCCAAGGATGCAAGGGTGATTCATCGCGGATGCTCTAAACAAGGGTGACTCGATGATGCTGCCACACAGAATAGGCCTTGTAGGGACCATGAAGACATGAGCAACTGATGGTTGCTCATGATGAAAATTAGCACGTGGTATGAAAAGTATTAAGGGAAGGTGTTCCCTAAGGTACAAGTGTCATATGTGAAGAAATTAAATTTTAAGAGGTGACAAAGTGACCCTTCTTGGAAAAATGGCTTCCTGGTGAAGTGTCAAATCATCAAAAACTAAGAAAGACCCATTATATTACTCAATGAGAGATTTCCAATGGTGTTGATAGTTCGTCAAGTAGATCTATAGTCTAGTCATGATGTGCAACATAAAAACTATGGGTTTTCCTATAAAAGCGTGTTTTCCCTCCGATTTGAGAGGAGAAGAAGGCCCTAAATCTTGTGGAGATTGTAGCGGAAAAATCGACCATTAGAATCGGGACCCGTGACTTTCAGGAAAGTGGTCTTACTTGGCTAAATATGGCCTTAATGCTTCTTGGAATGATGGTTCCTGGTGAAGAGTTAAGGGAAGAGGAAAACGAGAATGAAATACTAGAGGAGGTCTAGAATCATTCTCACCCAGTAAGTCAAACATGGGGACATAGAGTAGAATATTTGAAGATATGGTATCAAACATCTACTATATGTGATATGCATATGGCTCATCGGAGAGACCGGTAGGACAAACTATCCAAGGAATGGGATCGACCATACCTAGATCTGGTGGGATCTAGGCCGATACTTATGTTAAGATGGCTAGGGGAAAACCATCATGCCCCCAAGCATGGGATACTTCCTGCACACATATGTGATGGAGGGGACTGATCTAGTATGCAAAGGCGGGAATGATGCCTTCTTGGAGGAGGCGTTTGTGGAGCACCACTGTATTTTGAGTGCCCGAAAAAGGGATTCAAGCATCTCAGCCCAACTTGGCACGAGATCCTCCAAAGGATATGCAGGGGCCTATGTGCCCCCCCTAGTATGTTTGGGCGCACCAGATGTATTTAGAGCTATGGGCTCCAAACAGTAATATGATACATAATATGATTATTCATCTTAATATAATGATGATGGTTCGACATATGTTATGTTTATGGTTGTCTTCTGTGGTACACATGTTAGGTCCCTATAATACTAGTGATTACCCCATTACTATTGTAGTTATATCCCTTATTAATATTGTTGTGCCCCTGTTGTCCCCATATTGTTATTACTGTGCCCCATAGAATGCCTCTATTGTTATTTTTGTGCCTTTATATTATTATTGTTAGGTCGGCTGGGTTATATTGTGACTCCTTAGACCCCTAGATATAGAAAGGAGGTTTTTTCATTTGAATCATCAAAGAATCATTCATTTGTGTAATTTAAAGGAGGTTTCCCCCTCAAAGATGTTGAATTCTAAGGCGTTGATCTATCTTTTCTATCTTTTTGTGAGCTGGTTTCATAACATTTGGTTTCAGAGATTTGAATTCTATGGTTTCGCTACTCCAAATAGGTCATCGTGGAATTTTCGCTATAACTTTTTTTCTGCGATGTTTCAAAAGAGAAAAAAAAACCCATTTGAGATGAGATCGCACTAAGCCTTGGGTCCGAATTTCAGAGCTTTTTGAGCTATATTTGTGGAGGTATGATCTGAGGAAGTTGGTCTTTTTGCAGACTCCTAAATTACATTCCAAACATGTGACTTGAAGAAAATCGTTATAACTTTCTCTCTGAGCATCAGATTGAAGTTTCATCAGAAGGTACAAAAATAGGACGAATTGTGGTTTCTTTTATATATTTTTCAGAGCCAAAGGTCAAAACAAGGACACGTGGCATGTTGTACAAGTTCGCTCTACTGAACTAGTCTATAATCAAGTCACTATGGGAGATTTGGCATAACTCTTCCTTGGAGAATCCAATTTGGATCAGACTGGTGGCATTAGAAAGAGAACATAGAGGGATACTATAGTTCTCAATTTTAGAACTGGATGATCTGAAATTATAGAGATACATCAGAGGCAATATCGAGCTCCTACAAAGTGAAAAAAGGTGTGTAGATTTTTTTTAATTTTTTCTTAAGCTTGGTTTGAAAAATTATTTTGAAGGAATTCAAAGGGCATAGTAGAGCATTATTATTGGTAATTGATGCCTCGAGAAAAGAAAATGCAAACACCTAGTAAGAAACCTAAAAGCTCTAGCATGACTCATGAAGAAGAGGAAGAAATGCTAAATGATATATCAAAATTACAAGACCAAATGCAACAAATGTCACTCTCACAAAAGCTAACAGAAGCTAAGATAAATGGTGTGGAATCTAAGATAAAGGGCATGGAAGCTAATATGGATGATTTGAAGATAGATTTGAAGATAGATTTGAAGAGAGACATGGCAGATTTGAAGACAGACATCGCAGATTTGAAGACAGATTTGACAAATTTTATACAAGAAATACTTACAAATGGTGAAAGGGTAGTAAAGGAAACTCAAGATGCGAACAAAAGAAATGTTAATCATGATTTCATAGACTCTAATGTTGGATCGAAGACCCACCATATTCCAAAAATCGATATGAGAATGTTTGATGGCAAGGATCCCGCAACATGGTATTAGAGATGGAGCAATTTTTCGATCTCAATAGTGTGCAAAACACACAAAAGGTACGTATTGCAACTCTATATTTGGAACCAAATCAGTTTTTATGGTATCAATGGATTTGCTCTCGTAAACAAATTATAACTTGGGAAATTTTTACGGAAGAATTGACAGCACATTATGAGGATACAAAAAACACCACTTTTTTTAGCCAATTGATAAGTCTCAAACAGAATGGTTCAATAATGGAGCACATTGAAGAGTTCCAAAAATTGAACATAAGGGTAAAAAATATTCCAGAGGAGCATAGGATTGATGTGTTCATAGGGACTTTAAAGGATAATATCCAACATGATGTTCACCTTTGGGAACCTGATTCATTAGAGAAGGCATTTAGGTTAGCAAGAAAAATGGAAAGCAAAATTATGGCAACCAGGAAGCATACCACTCACAACTATAAAGATGGAAGTATTGTTGCCCCTAGTCTTCCACAACCTATAAGGTTGATACCACAACAATTGGAAGAAAAAATAGCAAAAGGGCTTTGTTACAGTTGTGATAACAAATACACTAAAGGTCATAAGTGTGCTGAGAAGAAATTATTCTACATAGATCGTGAAGAGGAAGAAGAAAAGGAGCAAGAAAGGTCAAAAGAAGAGAATATACACCAAGAACAAAGCCTAGATAAAGAAGAAATGAATCCGATCATATCTTGTAATGCATTGGCGGGAATTACCACTCCTCAAACCTTCAATATAATAGATAAATCAAGAAGAAAAAGGTAATAATGTTGATTGATTCAGGAAGTACCCACAATTTTATTCATTGTAAGGTAGCAAAAGAATTGAATTGCTTCCTATATCCAGCACCAGAATGTCAAGTGATGGTTGTAAATGGAGGAACAATAAATTTCTTTGGAAAGTGCCATAATATCAAGCTATCCATGGGAGAATATGTATTGACTAGCCCAATTCTTTCCATTCCAATGGGAGGTGCTAATGTTGTACTAGGAGTCCAATGGCTACAATCCTTGGGTAAAATAGCTTTTAATTTTCAAGAAATTTTCTTGAAATTTTCTGCGGAAGGAAAAGAAGTTGAATTAAGGGGTATTGTAGGGAAACCGGGAAAGATAATCAGCTCTAACCGTATGACAAAGCTTCTAGAAAAGGAACAAAGAGGTGTAATTGCACAATTATGTTCACTAGATGTTTCCACATCAAAATCATCTATTTCTCCAGATCTCCAAAAAGTATTGCAAAATCATTCTAAGGTATTTGAGACTCCCAAAGTTCTCCCACCTATTCGTGATCATGATCATGCTATTCATCTGATTCCGGGAAGTGTTCCTCCAAACATCAGGCCGTACAGATATCCCTATGCCCAAAAGAGTAAAATTGAATGTATGATTGCAAAAATGTTAGAGGCTGGTATAGTTCAACCTAGTCAAAGTTATTTCTCTGCTCCAGTAGTATTGGTGCACAAGAAGGATGGATCATGGCGCATGTGTCCGGATTATAGGGAGCTCAACAAGCTCACTATTAAAGATAAGTTTCCCATTCCTGTCATTGATGAATTATTGGATGAATTGCATGGATCAATTTACTTCACCAAGTTGGATCTTCATTCATGATATCATCAAATCAAAATGAAGACTGAAGACATTCCAAAAACAACATTTGGAACTCATGAGGGTCATTATGAATTTTTGGTCATGCCTTTTGGCCTTACCAATGCGCCTTCTACATTTCAAGGTTTGATGAATTCCATTTTCAAACCCTTAGAAAATTTGTGTTAGTATTTTTTGATGATATACTAATCTACAGCAAGTCTTGGAAGGATCATGTTGAACATGTTGACAGGGTGCTACAACTATTGGAGGAGAAACAATTATGTGCAAAAGATCCAAATGTTTCTTTGGAGTATAAGAGGTGGAATATCTGGGGAATATTGTATCTCATGAAGGAGTTAAGGTAGACCCTAGAAAAATTAAAGCCATTAAGGAATGGAAAATCCCCACATCCATAATGCATCTGCGAGGATTTCTCGAGTTGACAAGGTACTATCACAAGTTTGTTAAAAATTATGGGAGAATACCAGCACCTATAACAACATTATTGAAGAAAGATGCATTTTCATGGATTCCAGAAGCAACAAAGGCCTTCGAACACCTTAAAGAGGCAATGTGCCAAGCACCAGTCTTAGTTACACCGGACTTCACAAAAACCTTTATTGTAGAATGTGATGCTTCAGGAAATGGAATTGGTGCTATTTTAATGCAAGATGAAAGACCCATTGCTTTCGAAAGTCGTCCAATCAAGGGAAAGTTTTTACACAAAGCCATTTATGAGAAGGAAATGTTGGCAATACTCCATGCACTTAAGAAATGGCGACCCTACCTAATGGGAAGACACTTCAAGGTAAAAACGGATCATGATAGCCTTAAATAATTTTTAGAACAAAGATTATCCTCTGGAGAGCAACAAAAGTGGGTCACAAAGATGTTGGGTTATGACTTTGAAATCATCTACAAAAAAGGGAAGCAAAATGTGGTGGCAGATGCGCTCTCAATAAAGGATGAGGATGTGGAAGCATTGTTGTGCGCCACTTCTATTATCCAACTAGATTGGATAAACGAATCAAGGGAGGAATGGAAGAATGATGAAGACATGCGGGCACTTATTCGAAAGTTACAACAAGATTCCAATACGTCTGATACATTTAGTTGGAAAAATGATTCGTTATAGTACAAATATTGCTTATACCTCTGTAAGAATTCCTAACTAAAACAAAAGATTCTTATGGAATTGCACACTTCTCCCTTAGGATGGCACTCAGGATTTTTAAAAGCTTATCGCATGGTTAACAAGGAATTTTTTTGGGATAGCCTTAAATCAGATATTCAAAAGTTTGTGGCGGAATGTTTGGTTTGCCAACAAAATAAAGTTGAAACAATTAAGACACCGGGTCTGTTACAACCTTTATCCATTCCAAGCCAATGTTGGGATGAGGTTTCAATGGATTTTATCACAGGTTTACCCAAGTCTGAGGGAAAGAGTGTCATCATGGTGGTGGTTGACAGACTTAACAAGTATGCACACTTTTGTGCATTATCACATCCATTTAAAGCCAGTACAGTTTCTACTACATTTATTGAAACAATTCAAAAGCTACATGGAAACCCAAAGATTATTGTAAGTGACAAAGATCCCATTTTCACTAGAAATTTTTGGATAGAATTATTATCTTGTCTTGGTACTTAGTTAGCTCATATCTCATCTTATCATCCTCAATCTGATGGGCAAACTGAGATAGTAAACAAATGTTTGGAAGGATATCTCTGTTGCTTTGTATCTGATAAACAGACACAATGGGTCAAATGGTTTCCTCTGGCTAAATGGTGGTATAACACTTCCTTCCATACAGCAAGAAAAATGACCCCATTTATGGAACTTTATGGATATCAGCTACCATCCATCACATCAAATTTAAGAGAAAATTCTAAGGTTCAAGTAGTGGAACATCACATCGAACATCAACAGCAAGTCCTCCAACTCTTAAAGGATAACCTCGTGTTGGCACTGAATAGAATGAAACAATAGGCAGATAAACATTGCAGCGAAAGAAGTTTTGGTGTAGGTGATTGGGTATTCTTACAGCTACAACCATATAAGCAAATTTCCCACAAGCAAGCTAAGAAGGACAATAAATTATCACCAAAGTATTATGGTCCGTACAAGGTGTTGCAAAATATTGGTACTATGGCATACAAATTGGAGCTTCCTGCAGCTTCTCGATTGCACCCAGTTTTCCATGTCTCATGTTTAAAGAAAGTTATAGGCGACAAGCTCCCAGTTCAAACAATATTGCCAGAACTTGACGAGGAAGGAAAAATTATATTGGAACCGGAAGCAGCCACAGAAACAAGAACTCAACAGCTACGAAATTGATCAATTTCGGAGTATCTTATCAAGTGGAAGAACTTATCCGCTGAAGATTCCACATGGGAGGATGAGAATTTTATATAGAAGCACCCAGAACTACTCAAACGTTAAGGACAACACTTTTTTGAAGGAAAGGGGCATGTTGGGTCCCTATAATACTAATGATTACCCCATTACTATTGTAGTTCTATCTGTTATTAATATTGTTGTGCCCCTATTGTCCCCATATTGTTATTATTGTGCCCCATAGAATCCCTCTATTGTTATTTTTGTGGCTTTATATTATTATTGTTAGGTCGGTTGGGTTATATTGTGACTCCCTAGACTCCTATATATAGAAAGGAGGTTTTGTCATTTGAATCATGCAAGAAATGTTCATTTATGTAATGTAAAGGAGGTTGCCCCCTCGAAGAGGCTGAATTCTAAGGCGTTGATCTATATTTTCTACCTTTTTCATGAGTTGGTTTCATAACATTTTTTGTCATTGGAATACTAATAGATCGTATGTGATTTGCACAAAAAATTATTAGGCTTATCCTAGAAGGTATATTGCATTATTTTTATTGGAATATGCATCATTCCATTTTTTTTGAAGATTATTTCTAGAGTAGTAAATAATCTGATAGAGGTAATTCATACTCATAATAGTGGTAATTCATACTCATAATTAATGGGGACAATATGTTTCTTGAATTTGGGTCTATTATTAGCTTCTAAAATTCTACTAGTATTTGTTATCAGTAGTGCTTTATAAAAGTGACTTATTTAATAGAATTGTATTATTTGACAATGGTAATGCATTTTTGGAAAAGAAGAATTATGATTTTTCTCATTAGAAGATGTAGTCACTCAAATTCACTAAATCTTTTCCCTGAAATTACAAAACATTCACACCAATTTAACTTGTTGAAATATTCATGCATTATAAAATAACCTACGACTTATAAGTAAGATAAAAATTGCATACACTTACTAGAAAATACAAGAATTACTTAACATCAATCATGAAGCATGTGCATGCATATACTTTCCCTTAAATTTATGGATATAAAAAAAGGGTTTGTGATTTTTTATCTGAGTTTAAAAACATGCATAAATAGTAATTGGAATGAAGAGGGAAACAAATAGTATTTGATAGCTTAATAATGTATTGTCCAATAATGGGAATGGATGTGATGGAATACATTATGTAAGTTCTACAAATTTATTAGTGACAAAACTACAAGTAGCTAGGTGTTGTTGAACACATTGATTTCTCAAACTTCAGATATGAAAATGCAATTCTACAAGTTAATATTTCAATGATGTAGTTAGAATGAATGAGCTTGTATACATCATGCATCCAACAAAATATCACATTTTCATCCTTTGGAAATTCATCAATTCTATGTGAATATTGTTGGTGACACTACATATTAAACCTTATTATTCAAGTCCATTATTTCATAGAATTTTTGGTGTTATCATTATCATTGTTAAATAGAATTTAGATGACATTTTTAATTAGTTGAAATTATTGATTTCTTTGACTAGAAAAATCTGCATGATTTTCTTGAAGTTAATGATGAGCATAGTGACATATAGTTAGACACTTATTTGTGAAAATGAAATATCATGGATTAGAATTCTAGTAGATGATATTGTTCATATCAGAATGACTATATCTATTAGAAGGTATTGTTTCCCTTAATTATTGTTATGGAAAAGATATCTTGGAAACTTTTCTTTAATTCCCTTATATACACTGTCTAGAGGATTTACTCTTATTTTGTATTCTTACTTTTAATGCATGATTTTTTTTATGTAAGTGAAAATTTGAGAAGACCAATGCTATATTACTTTGTTGAAGTGTTGAGCAACATTGATGCATGTGAAAATGGAAATTCAGATTGAGCATATTTGTCAAGAAGTTTTTTAAATAACGTGATGTTGTGAACAATGTGGTTTTAAGAAGTATGGTCGTGATTAGCATTGTTAGTATGAGTAAGCATGGGTAGGTTAATGGTAGCTAGCGAAGTCATTAATATTTCAACAACACAAAACATAAGAATCAGTGGAAAGGTAAAGGGGTTACAATGCGACTTGCAATTGAAAATGTGAAGGTATAAAGTTTAACATTATGAAAACATGACACACAAGAACTGTGGATAGAAGATATAATGGTGATTTTCTAACATGCAATGTGATTATTATGTGGAAAATATGAATGAACACCGCTCGTGAGACATGAGATATTAGTCATGATTCCTTGGAACGGTTAGATTTTGGCAAACATCATAATTGGAGGCTAAAAGCACCAGGACACTTGGGTAGTAAGGACTAAAACTTTTGAAAGAACCATGAGATATTAGAAATCATGAGTTAGTTCTAGGAAACTGTTGTAGCTGCTACAACCACCCTACAAAATTTTTCATATGCTTTAATTTTGGGGACTTCCCTTCTATCCACATGAGCTTATCTTTTACTGCTGTGACGTATTCATGATTTGATCAAGACTTTTCTTTTCATTTGTGCTTGTGTTTTCTTGTTTTCATATTTATCTGAACTTTTTGAGTCACAAGCGAACCTTTTGACTTCACCTTGCAATAGTTTTGGGCTTGCCTCCAGAAACTACGAAATCATGGAAGGAAAGCCATCCTTGATGACATAAATTGTGCAATCCTAACTCGTGACTCATCCTTGAGCTTGAGAATTCCATATTCATGAATGGGAGCCCAACACTAAGCCCAAAAAATTCCCAATCCATTCCTTGAGCTCAAAAACTATGAAATACATTGAGTCAGGAAGTTTCCCAGTTCTTTGGAATTCTGCAATCTTCCTTGGCAGTGTGCATGACAAGTTTCCCAAAAAAGCAAAAAAAGAAATCCCTAGAAAATAGTCTTTCATCATTAGTTTCCTAAAGGTGGCATAGTCCCTATTTTAATAAATTTCTGCCAACTGTTGCTTTTTCCTTGATTTTAGGCATGTCCACCGTAAACCCCAGCCCTGCCAAATCTATTTAATTAAAGTCTATATAGCTCATTCATTCATTCAATCATTGAGATCTAGCACATCCAAGGAGACAAAGGAACCTTCATTTGGAGTTTGCGTTGCTTTCCGAGTGAGTTTTTCTTTTGTCGTCTTTTGTTGCTTTTCCTATCACTTTTTGTCATTTCGCTTTTGTGAGTGTTTTTTTTCTTGTTTATATTAATGGTTGCTGGTGTCTTAACTTATATTAGCTTTTAGAAGTGTTGATTTAGTTTATCGTCCACCTTTCATAATTGCCGAATTAGTTTTCTTATTTTTCTCACTAGTGATTGTCGTTTCGGCTACTCTCCTTGCATATTTATTTTTCCTTCCATTTTTTGAGTTTTTGCACTTGATTCACATTGATCCATCCATACTTATTCAGATCCATACTTTAACTTGCATTATCACATAGATCTTCTTGTTTCCTATACCCTCATTGCGCAGATCTACACTTCGCTTGGCCATGAATTGCGTTGCCCAACTGGGCATTGCACAATTCCAAGGCTCAAGATGAGAGATTAGCCCCTAAGACTATGGAATGTGTAGGATAGGTTTTCCCAACTATGCATTACATAGTCCCAGGGCTCAGTCCTACCACCTTGGCCACTAAGACTACGCAATGCACAACCTCTCCCTCTCACTACTTAGGCTCAACTGCGCATTGCACAATCTTAAATATCAATTTGCATCATTGGATGTTAAGACTGAACAATGCATAATTATCTCAGCGAGTCTCCCTCCCTTTCTCATGAAAATTGCACAATATCTCTCATTAATACACTTTTGCTGCCTGATCTTGCTTTGAAAGTGGATTTGAAAAAGCTAATTTATTCTTGCCATGAGTGTATTTTCCTTCCTACATGTACCATAATTGTTGAGAAATTCTCTCCAGTAGTCATTGTTATCATGGCACCGAAGAGAGATGCCTCAAAATATACCACAGAAAGTATATTGGGGAAGCAATTGAGAATACACTAGCAAACATGCTAGTATATTCAGACACTAAAGTTTATGTTGAAAAGGAATCAAATCTTACATGGCAGAAAGTGAATGAAACTGTTTCAACAAAGAGCTTCGAAGTAAGTCTAAAGGACCGATATGTATACACTAATGTCCAGAAATCAGAGCTACACAGGGTTACATGCAGATATCCAACCTTCCCATATGCATATGTTATCAGCTGGATTCTTTCACATATTGATGTGAAGGCCATGAATTTGAGTAATGCTCGTGGTTGGAAGCTTTCTACTTTTTTGGTAGCAAAGTACTATCATATGTACCATTTTCCCAATCTAGAAGCAGTCATAGATTCATACTTCTATGCCACCAATAGCTATGTGGGCACGAAATATGTTGTTAAAAGATGGGTGAAATAGCCTTCAAAGTTTTAACAAACACCCACCAATACTTGTAAGACAAAGTCTCTTAGGAGGGCCTATCAGTTGTTGATCATCTTAACTTGCAAAATCTATAGTCCACAGAGCACAAAGACCTTTCTTGAAGGGTGGTAAATATTACTGAACCAAGTTGTGAATGAGGGGAATTAATTCAAATGGTCAGACTTGTTGGATCGACAGTTAAGTGTCCATCTAAGGAATGTCATGAATCCTCCCAAGCGTGGACAAGTGAGATTTTATATGTATGCATATTTACTAGATGCAATATGTGCACATAATTCATTTCCTCGCATCAACTAGGCTTGGACATCTCAAGACCCTACCATGCACATTCATTGAAAATTGCTCTTAGATTCCAACCATCGAGGAGTAATGGAGAAGCTAACTGACCACTTCCTTATTCTACTATATAAAATGATATTTTGAGGAATAACCACCTTGCAAGTCACGTGGGTAAATGGGAGCAGTATCAGAGATCATAGATTGGTTTTCCTCATCGGATGACACCTTCCTAAGAGTGTTCAGCGATTAGAAGTCACCGAATATTTTGCAAAGGTATGCCATCGACAATCTTTTCATGAAAGAAGTTTTATATCATCTTTCCACAGGGTTGTCAACATCTTTACACAGGAAGGAGAAAGAACGTTGGCCAACTCTTCCTATACAAATTAGATTATACAAGATAAAGAACCTGAAATTCATGGATACTCAACGAAAGGAAATATATAAGTTTGCATTCGGTACTTTAGAATTTAATCCATATGATCCCAATGGTCTTTACAAAGACCACTGTGCGATAACTCAGTTCTAGTGTCTCAACAAGACATTTCACTGGCGAGAGGAGGATCCATGGAATAATTGCGATAATATTTCTAAGTCCAGCGAGCTGCCTAGTTTTGCAGGAATTTCACAAGCGACTCCACAGAATGAAGCTACTCTGGAATAAATGCCAGTAGATGGGAGAAATCCCACGCAGGATAAGGGAAAGAGAAAGGTTGCTTATAATCTAGGGAGAGAATAAAGCTGCAAGATGAAAATGGATCCACCCATTATGAAAGCAGCTTTAGTAGCAGAGGCAAAGTGGAAATATAGGATGCAGAGAGCAGAACAAAGGAAGAGGGAAGAGTAGAGGAGATTGGGGGAAGAAAAGAAGAAGAAATAACAAGAAGAGAAGAAAAAGAAGGAATAAGAAGAACTGCAAAACAAAATAACAAAAGAAACAACGAAGAAACAAGTTGAAGATAAAGAACAGAACTGACAACCAGCAGAGGAGGAGATTGGATAGATACAGGACATGAAGCTTGATATGGAAGGTTGAACAGTTGATAAAGATCATAGACATGGAGGAGGAACTGGAGCCACAAAATCAATATTTCGACCTGATGCCACACACACAATAGGTCACCATTCAGTCTCCACCACCTATGGCAGCAGAGTGAGCTCCATGTGAGGAAAGGGAATTTTCTCCTCTTAACGATGATCCAATTATGGACACGTACAATTTTTCGTAAGATGAACTTCAAAATAAGATTGTACAAGCATGTAAGAAGCATTTTCTGGATGACCTCATATCTCCTACTTTCATGAGAGAAAGGGTGACTGTGGCCGACACTAGGAAGAATCACAAAGACATTATTGCAGCCAACTTGGCCTTCACAAGTGCAACAAAGTCAGGTACTGAGTTTTTGACATCTGAGAATAAGGAATTGACAAAGAACTTCCATGCTTTTACGAGAGAGGTTGAACAACTCCACACAATAGCTCAGAACGCAGCTTCCGCACAATTCCATCTAGAGGAAATGAAGGAAATGATACTTAGTGACGTATCGACACTTGGAGAGTCCATGTGGAACCTCTATGAGGAGCTTGCTACCATCAATAAGGTAGGTTTCCACATGCATGGATTGCAACAATAGTGGAAATATTTTGTCAAAGCTCTTAAGAAATTACAAGCTGCAACCATTGTCGTGCATTCATGGTCAATGCGATACAAAGGGGCAACACTTGACTTGAGTAAGAAAATGAAGCAACAAGCTGAGATGGAGAAAAAAGGAGTGTGAATGTTAATCCATAACAACAAAAAACTAACCAAATTCACTGCTAACATTTAGGCCTCATATTCACATTTATAAAACAATCTCAGTTTCTTGGTGGAGTCCCACTGATCCCATCTGCTGGATCACTCACTAAAGCTAGATCTAGGAATCACGTCATGAAGGAGATAGAATAATACTTAGAAGAGTTGAGACAGATTTCCACCAAGGATGATTTGGAGGTGAACAGATAGAACATGCAGAACTACATCGATGGCCCTGTCCAAGTGAGGGAAATGTTTCTCATGCTTCAGAAGGAAGTTGAAACTGGTTCCAAATCATTGTACTGAGATGCGATGGAGGCTAGAGTCTGCTTCCATTGAGACACCATCACATAGTTTGGGGATGTCATCGCACAGTATGAAGCTTGACACTGATACGTGACCAAGAGACATCGAGTCGAATTTTTTGAGCTTGAATTTTCTAAAACTAAAGCATGATAGTGGTTTGCATTGTTAGATTGTCTATTTGGCTCTACCCTATTTTGTATTATATGGGTATGAGTGTAAATTGTAATATTATTTGTAATTAATTTGTAAGTGAAATTCCAAGTGTCAATATTGGAATGTGAAGAGTCATGATGTAATGTAATAAGTTATTTCGCAAAGAAGTTTAAAGAGTCATGATTGAAGTCCAAAAGTCACAAAGGCGAGTTGAAGAGTCACCCCCTCTTGTTATAAATAGAACCTAATAACTCATGTAAAGGGATTTTTGGGAGCCAGGCGTTTGGCTAGGCTTGGGCTTAGAATCAGGAACTTGGGAGTTTGTGAGAGCCTTGGCTTCTCCGTAGCATAGAGGACGTATATTTATTTTCAGGAGTAGGTAATGTTGACTTCACTTTCCATTATTGGTGCTAGTGGTCCGTGAATGGTGTATGTATGATTGGACCTTTCACTTAATAAAATAGAAGAGCCAACACATTTTCATTGATATGTTGTAAATATAGTAGGACTATTCTTGTTATGTTTGAAATCTATGTTGTTTAACTTACACTTATGCTTATGAACTGTTTCGTTTCCATTGGTAAGAATCTTGTTGAATGTGTGTTGTTGTGTTAATTCATCACTGTTAACTTGTGAACTATTTCACATATTATCTTGTTGTGTAATTATGCTCATGTGTTCCTTTCAAAATCAGTAGTATTATAGGCTTTTAAGGGGCTCACTTATTTTCCTTTCTGCATGGTAGAACCTTCATCCATCACACTTGACTCTCTACAAGGTCACACACTTGTTCTCACCAAACTCAATATACATCACTCTATGCGTTGTTGCAACCAAGGCATATCATTAAAACAAACTACATTGGAACGAGGTCATATTCTGGATGGGATTCCTACACCAAATGGTGTGAGGTCTATTTAGGACTTCATATTAGGGAGATCCACTGAATTTTGGCAGGTTTAGCGCCGTCTACATTTATGGCACTAGAAGGAGGGCCAGATGACAAGCTGAGCCCATGAAGTTTGTTTGAACTATCCTCACTCATTAATGGATTCTCCCCAAATCATAACTCCAACATGTTTTTCTGGAACTAGAAATCTAAAAGTGTTGGTGAGAATCATTGTTGACTTGTCGAATATTAAATTCAATGGTGAGGGTGAAATAACCTTTTTTGAACACACTGCTCGTTTTCTCGAATTTTGCACAAAACACAATATTCACTGCGAGGATGTTTCTTGTAGGTTTTTCATTCTCATATTCAAAGGGTGTGTAAGGGAATGGTGTTACACATTTCCTACTGCTTCCATATACTCTTTCAAACATCTTTCCATAGAAATTTATTGCACCTTTAATAGGTATGATTATAAATTTGTACTCAAGAAAATTATGAAATTGCCTAAAGCACTTGATGAATACCTTGATGATTTTCATGATTGTTTCATTCATTTTTGTTTTGAATTTTTTAAATATGATGTTGATTAGCCTTTAATGAAAGATAAATTCAAATTTCTTGTTCACATTTCAATGAATCTACACAAATATGAATATTTTGAAATCCTCCGAACATACCTCAGTATTAGAGCTTCTAAATCTGTGACAAACGAGGTTGTCATACCAAGTGACTCTCTATCTCATTCTAATCAAATAACTCCAGTTCCACTGGCTGAGGTGGAAGAACTTGAGAATTCATCTGCTAATTTTCCACCATATTCTCCTACTCATAATTCCAGTGCAAGTTTAGATTGTGAATATGATGTTTGTGATCAATTGTTATCTCCGCGCCCTCCATCCTTTGTTTCCTTTGGTCCTATGAATTGTGATTTTTCATGTTCACCTGTCTCGAATGTTTCTTTTGATATTCATGAATATCAAGTTTTGGATGGAGTTAGTGTTCATCAACGAAATTGTGATATCATTTACGATGAATATGCCTAGGAGTCCACATGTGGACAAGAATCTGTAATGAAGGATAATTATTTTCCTTCCGTACCTCTCCCTCATTGTCCAGACATTTTCCGTTATTATTTCATTCCTATTAAATCTCGTGAAGAATTACCTTATGATGATATTGTTACTTGCAATCACTCTCAGAACTCGTGGAATGTTAGCTTTCCATCCAAATGCACAGAGGAAAACCATTTTCTTCTTGATCTCCCCAATCTATCATCTCATCATTCTGAAGAAGTAGAGGGTGACATTTCCTTTTTTCAATATTCGTCTCTTTATGATTCGTCAGATCACGAGGATGCCTCTATTTCTGATCTTGAAATTTTTTATCGTGGTGTTCATGATATTTTCATCCATTCATCTGATCGTGACCCTTATTTTTTTGCTGTTGATCTTACTATGCCACCAATATTTGATTATTTATCTTCTGATGATTTCCAACTTCCGCAAGATGCCAACGCACTTTAGCCCAAGCTGATGGTTATATAAAGTTCTTGTAATCTTGAGGCCAGTTCCTATTCTAATCAGAATAGTGATGTACTTTTCAAGGCTACTCATCACTATGCCGTAAACATTGAAAATAATTATGTTTCACAATTTTCGCATCCTCCATCCATATTGCATGATCCCATCGCTCAATCATTGGACGAGCCATACCGAGAGAGAATTATTGCAAAACGTAAGTTTTATTATTTCTTCATTCTCACCCAGTTTCATAGTTCGAAAATTTTTTCTTGCATTTCTTTGAGTTGAAATGTGTCTAAACATTGTAATGCATATGCTTTTATTCCATACCTTTTTGCCCACATTTTCAAACTTCATACATCTTGGTATGTATTTCCTTATCTTTTTTATTTATTGTTATACTTGAATATCTTTCTTAATAAGCATTCCCTCACTTACATAGGCCAACTGATGTGCCAATGGTTACACTAGAAATATCATTTTACATAGGGCTAGCCTATTCTTGGTTAGTTTAGGAGTAGTAGTTTTTTTGTTTTCATTGCGTTGTTTTTCTTTGATTTACTTTCCGTCTTGCTCCTTGGTTAATTTTTTTCATTTTTTGTTTTTTTGTTATTTATTTATTTACCAATTGTAGTGTAACTTCCGCATGGGATCATGTTGGGTTTTCAAACAAAGCACGGTCAAGTTCACGAGGAAGTTGTGCTACCATCAATGCTTGGTTATCTATTTATTCCCTCTCTTTGTGTTAATATTGCATCTTTAGTCTATGATACTCTGATGGAAAATACATACTTTTGAGAGAAAACCATAGTAGAATGATGATACTTGAACCTATAACTAGTACCACCTACTCTAATCAGTCTTTTACTTTCAGTTAATCCTTGTTATATAGGTAAAGTAGAGTAAGGAGGGGAGGAAAACCTTAACACGTGTGTCATAGGTATATATAAATATCCTTCTCTGAAGAGACAAGCTATTATGATGTCAATAAGTTAGGATCCCTCTTTCGCCTCATGAAATAAATAAGTGCCTATGCGCAATTCTTTGAACAAAATGAAAAATAAAATAAAGGTAAAATAAGAGAAAGAATTCCCACACAGAGAGGTGAAGCAAGAAACTCCGCCAAGGTATTGTCCAAGCTTGCTGGAAGCAAAGTAATGTTTTTGTTCCTGGAGTGATTCCATTGGGGTATTGTTCAGGTCTGCTGGTAGTGGAGCAACACCAGAGATGAAAAATAATACTTTAAAAAGTATTTTCACTTGTGTATCTATATACTTCTCATCCCCAATCGAAACAACTTAGTTTGACTTGGCTTGGTTAAGTGTGTCGCCAATAAAGAGAATGATAGAGACTATATCTTTGACACAAGCGAAGTGGAGAAGTTACGATAATCAATGAACTGGAAAATACTTCCTAAAGAGTTATACCTATTTTGCATGAGAAAAGACCAATATGGATATTTTGAGTTCTACCAATGTGTCGCCAAGTTTTGTAGCTACTATAACCACCCTCCATAAGTTTTCTTATGCTTTTATTTTGAAGCCTTCCATTCGGTCCACATGAGCTTATATTTTATTGTCGTCAAGTATTCATGATTTTATCAAGACTTGTTGTTTTCATCTGTTCTTATGTCTCCTTTTTTAATACTTTTCCGATCTTTTTGAGTCAGAGGATAACCTTCTGACTTGACCTTGCAGCAGTCCTGTGCTTGCCTCTAGAAACTACAAAATCATGGAAGGCAAGGTAGCCTTCATGAAAATAATTGCACAATCCTTACTGGAAGCTCAACCTTGAACTTGATAATTATGCAGTCATGGATGGAATCCTAACACTAATCTCAAAAAATGTGCAATCCATTCCTTGAGCTCAAAACGTGTGAAATGCACTAAGTCGGGAAGTTCCCTAGTTACCTAGAATTGCACAATCTTCCTTGGCAGTGTACATGGAAAGATTCCTAAAAAAGAAAAAAAGGAAAAAAGTGAAAAAGTAAATCCCTAGAAAATAGGGATTCATCATTGGTTTCTCAAAGGTGGCACAATCCCTCATTTTATAAATTTCCACCAAGTGTCGCCTTTTTCTTGATTTTAGGCATGCAGGTCATAAACCCAAATCTGCCCAAATCTATTTAATTAATGCCTCTAGAGTTCATTTGTACATTTGATCTTGGAGATTTAGCATTCCTAAGGAGATCAAGGAGCCTTCGGTGGAGTTTGTGCTGCTTTTCCAGGTGAATTTTTGCTTTCTCATCTTTTGTCCCTTTTTCTATCACTTTTTGTTGTTTTCCTTATGTGAGTGTTTTTTTGCTTGTTTCTATTCATGGTTGCTGGAATTTTAAATTATATTAGGTTATATAAGAGTTAATTTAGTTTTTCATTTGCCTTTCATAAGTTTCATATTAATTTTCTTGTTTTTCTCAATAGTGATCACCATTTTGAGGACTCTCCTTGCATATTTGGTTTTCCTTCCATTTTTTGAGTTTATGCACTTGATTCACATTGATTCATTCATATTTAGTTAGATCCATACTTTAGATTGCATTATCACTTAGATCTAGTTATTTCCTACACCCTCACTGGGTAGATCTTCACTTCACATGGCCATGCATTGTCTTGCCCAGATAGCAATTGTGTAAGTCCAAGGACCAAGTTGAGAGCTTGGCCTATGAGACTACGCAATGCAGTACATGTTCGCCCAACTACACATTGTGTAGTCCTAGAGCTCAATCCTGCCACCTTGGCCACTAAGATTGCGTAATGCGCAATCTCTCCCTATCACATCCCAAACTGAACCACGCATTGTGCGGTCTGAATCCTTAGGCTACATCACTGGCTGCTGAGATTGTGCAATGCGTAGTTCTATAAGACAATATCCCTCCCTTGCTCATGAAAATTGCATAATCTCTCTCTTCAATGCATTGGTCTGTTGCTTGATCTTGCTTTGATAGTGGATTTGAAAAAACTAATTTATTCTTTCCATGAATGCCTTTTCCCTCCCACAGGTACCACAGGTGTTGAGCACTTCTCTCCAACAATCACTATTATCATGGCACCCAAGATTGCTTCCTCAAAAGAACCACAAAAATTAGTACCGTGGAAGAAGTTGAGAGTACGCTAGTAAACTTGATAGTATATTCAAACACTCAACTTTATGTAGAAAATGAATCAGATCTTACATGCTAGTAAGTGAATGAAGATTTTTTAGCAAAGAGCTCGAATTAGATATAGATGACTCATGGGTATACACTAATGTCCATAAATCAGGACTACACAGGGTTGCATGCAGATATCCAGCCTTCCCATGTGCATATGTTATCGGCTAGATTGTTTCACATATTAATGTGAATACCATGACTTTGAGTAGTGCCAACGGATAGAAGATTTCTACTTTTCTAGCAGTAGATTACCATCGTATGTACCATTTTCCTGAGCAAGAAACACTCATGAATTCATACTTCTGTGCCACCAACAACTATGTGGGCACGAAAGATATTGCTAAAAGTTGGGTGAAAGATACATCAAAGTTTCGATAGACACCTTCCAATCCTTCTAAGACAAAGTCTTTTAAGAGGGCCTATCAGTCGTTGATCATCTTAGCTTGCAGAATCCACGGTCAGCAGAGCACAGAGACCTTTCCTGAAGGGTGGGAAATCTTACCGAACTAGATTGTGAATGAGGGGAAGCCATTCAACTGGTTGGAATTGTTGGCTCGATAGATAGGTATCCATGTACGGAATTCTGTGAATCCTCTGAAGGGTGGAAATGTGAGATTTTATATGCATGCATATTTACTGGATGAGATCTGTTCACATAATGTGTTCCCTAGCATGAAATGGACTTGGACACTTCGAGACCCCATCATGGAAATTAATTTAAAACTACTCCTGGATTGTAGCCATCGAGGAGTAATGGAGAAGCTAACTCACCACTTCCTCATTCCTCTATACGAGATGATCTTTGAGGAAGAAACACCTTGCATGTCATGTGGGGCAATGCAAGCAGTATCAGATATCACAGATTGGTTTGCCTCAATAGATGGGATCTTCCTTAGAGTGTTTAGTGGTTATATGTCACCACATCTTTTGCAAATGTATGCCACTCACTAGATTATCATGCAAGAAGTCTCATATCATCTCTCCACAGTGTTGTAAGCAGCTTTGTAGAAGAATAAGAAAACACCTTGGCCAACTCTTCAAATGAAAATTGGATTGTACGAGATAAAGAACATGAAATTTATTGACATCGAAGGAAAGAAAATAGAGAATTTTTCATTCATTACTTGAGACTTTAATTTGTATGATCCCCGTGGTATTTGTAAGGACCACTATGTGAGAATTCACTTCCAGTGGCTGAGGGGGACATTTCACTGGTAGGAGGAGGATCCATTGAAGAATTCCTATAATTCCTCCAATTCCTGTGGGCCAGTCATTTTTGTAGGAACTTCACAGGTGAATCCATAGAAGGAAGGTACTTCAGAAGTAGTGCGAGGGGAAGGGAGCAACCTTGTGTAGAATAAGGAAAAGAGAAAATCTACTTATAGTCTAGGGGGAGAACGAAGCCGCAAGATGAAAGCAGATCCCATTATGAAAGCGACTTTAGCAGTAGAGGAAAATAGGAAACAAAGACCAAAACTAATGAAGATGGAAGAGCAGAGGAGATTGGAGGAAGAAAAGCATAAGAAAGAACAAGAAGAGAAGCAGAAGTAGGAAGAAGAAGAATGGAGAACTACAATAGCAGAAGCAACAACGTAGAAACAAGTTGAAGAGAAATAACAAGTTAAACTAGACCTTCCTCCCCTATTTTGGTTCAATATTTGTGTGCTACACTAAGTCACACCGATTATTACTAGAAATTCATAAAAGGTTATGTTCACATAATTGCACCCATGCAGCATATGCTAAAGAAAGAGGTTCCATTTTAATGAAAGAAGGAGTTTCAAAAAGCCTTGGACACATTGAAGGAAAATATGGTAATCACACCTATTTTAATTTTTCTTGATTAGATAAAAGAGTTTGATGTACACGTAGATGTGTCATTAATGTCACTGGGAGTCTTGTTAGCAAACCATGAGAAGGTGATGTGGACCATCGAGTTCTATTTGCTAGTAGGAAGTTATCTATAGCTGAGTGTAAGTACATTACCACTAAGAAAGAAGAGTTTTCCATGGTATATTGTTTGTATAAATATCGGCATTACCTCTTGGGTAATAAATTTAAACTATATATAGACCATTTTGCACTAAGGTGCGTAGTTAACCAATCTGCGTTAGGGGGGAATATTTGTTGATGGTTTCTAATGCAAGCACAAACCATTTATATAGAATTATTACAAGAGAAGAAGCTTGAAGTTTTGATGATGAATTACCTAATGCACAATAATTTTTTGTCATGAAGGTCGATGACTAATTTTTAGAAATTGCACAGAACCTGAGTACTGGAGTCATGCCAACTGACTACAATGTTGTGCAGAATAAATGTCAACTAGTTGTCAACACTCTCAACTATCAATTGATTACATGATGCTTATGTAATTTCGGCGTCGATGGAGCTCTTAAGAGATTCATCCTACAACATGAAAATACGTTGATCTTGGCTGAGGCACATGAAGGTGTGGAAAAAGGAAATTATGTAGGGTAAGACACAACGCAAAATATTATGCACGTAATATTATTGTGGGAAACAATACACATAAATGTAAAGGATATTTGTAAGAGTTGTGACATTTCCCAGACGACGGGGAGGCCCTCCAGAAGGGATGAAATGCCTTTAGTCCCTTAGATTACATTGCAACATGTTGACAAGTTGGCGATAAACTTCGTGTGTCCTATTAACCCACTTGCTAATAGTTTAGGTGCAAGGTACATTATGATTGCTACAAATTATTTGACTAGGTGGGTTGAAATTGTACTCGTGAAGGATTGCAGTGATTAGACTACTGCATAGTTTCTATTCAAGAATGTTGTTACTAGATTTCGCCACCGCAAAATCGTATTCAGTGACCAAGGCATACACTTTCTAAACATGAATATTGTAGCCATAACATAGGAATTTGATATTTACTACCAGAATATTACCTTGTATCACCCTCAAGCTAATTGCATGGTGGAAGCCTTCAACAAGTTTTTGGAAAATGTGCTCATTAATATTTGTAGTGTTAATAGAGATGATTAGGATATTCACATCCTAGTTGTTCTTTGGGTGTATCGCACAGCTTGTAAGTTTCTCACAGGCCAAACAATGTTCAAAATTGTGTATGGATAAGAAAAATAATGCCAATGGAATTATTTGTGCACTGCGTCATACACCCAAATGATGGAGGTAGGAGTGTTGACGCATATAGTGGAGGAATTGTTGCAGCTCAAAGATTTCGGGTTACTTGCAGGATTCCATTACAAGATATATAAAGCATAGCATAAGGTCTGGCATGATAGGTTCATCAAGAAAAATAAATTTTAAGTAGGGGATCTGATACTAATGTATGATAACATGTTACTGAAGAAACCAGGAAAGTTTAAAATGCATAGATAGGCCCTTACAAGATATAGGTTGTCTCAGATGTAAGCACAATGCAATTGGAGACTTTGAATGGTGAGAAATTGGATGGTTATGTAAACAAAAGTCAACTGAAGCTTTATAAGGACAAACAACCTTCCGTGTAGAAATAAAAGGAGTTAGATATACTCCTTACTATGTACATAAGTAGGTAGTAGTTCTTTTTAATTTTCACTATTAGGACATAGAAGTTCATTTTAATTCTTGATGGTAGATTGAATTTCCAAATGTACATAGATCACACAAAAAAATTAGTTTGTAGGAATATGATCAACACGCGAATCCGTTTTAGGTGAATCGATGGTGGAATTCTAAGAGCCATGTGTGGAGATAGTCAAATAATTGTTTGAATCTACCTAATGGCTACTATACCCCATGAAAAATTCAAACTCAGTAAAATAAGATCTATATGCACGTGGATTGTTCGCACTTTAGCTTATCAATGCTTTGGTTATTGGCATGACTGGATGGAATGAATCAAATTTGAGGCGGATCTGGAAGTTTTGAGATGAGGTGGGATGATCCAAAGAATGAGAATGTGCCCACCATCTCCTCAACTAGTGATATAGATGTTTTAAATAAGGGTAAATTGGGAATGATATTTTGATTTGTATCTTGATACATTGAAGAGGGTGGTCAATGTCATGGCATTGCGGGGAAGTAGAAGTGCAACAAGATAATTATAAAACCCCTGGAAGGTGAGCAGCCATGATAATCAATGATGACGAGAATTTACTATGAGTGATTGTGGAGGTTTGAAAATATGAGGATGTGGAGAATGTGAGAGTGGATTAAGAATGTAATTTAAGGAAGAGTTGAGAATATGAACCGAGGGAAGGATGGGAATACATGATTGTGGAATATTAAGGATGAGTGGCCATGGATAACTAAGTATATGAGGTGAGAAGGATTTTGGGTCTCAGAATGACGTAGTTATAAGCATCAATGGAATTTTAGAAAGAATAAGCTACAGGAACATGTAAGGATTGAAAATGAGTGTTGATCGAATGGTTGGCAGCTCTACTTTAAGTCTTTATAGGAAGAGGGCACGGATCAATTCAAGATTTATTTTAAATAGAAGAACATAACCACAACAGATAATTTAGAATGACATTTCCTATGTGGGAGAGTTACATGCATAATTGGAAAATCAATGTTGAGGTGGTCCCTCTGATAGGGGCCATAATGTTAAAAAGGGGTTTTCTTTGCATGCATATACAGTTGGCATGCAAATTTTGTAGCGAAAAGGGATCCCCAACCTTAGTAGTTATACTTATGACTTTAGAGGCTAAGAAAAACTAAAGGAATGATGTAGCAATTAGATTTGGGTATCAAGTGCACCTTGTTGGATGGCTAGGTGCACCCCCTTTAGTTCACAATTCTTGTCAGACTTGAAAATACTGGAAGGAAAGGAGGGGGAGAAAAATAAGTAGGACGATATTCAAAAGTATGAGAGGAAGATCACACTTTTTTTCCCTCACCAAAATTTGGGCCAGGAAGAGGAGCGTGGCACTGTGAGTTTTGAGTTGCTATAATTTGTAGAGAAGGGTAGTGTAAACTACTGTTGAAAGAGTCTTCTCGGATGATGGAGACAAATTTCAAATACATTGAGGAAGTAATGCCATCTGTGGAAGGATTTCAATTGTTCAAACTTGTAGGAAGGTGAGTTTAATTACTTAAACACAAAGGTTCTCATAAAATGGAGATACGAGAATCACTGAGTGGCTTGGGACAAGCCACATGTGTGTGTGTGTTTGGGGCCTTTTGGAGGCAGTTTAGAAGTTTTTAGTTTGTGCATGCAAGGTGAGAAGTGAATCATAGCGTGCGAAGGAATCACGGAGAGGAGATAAGCGTGCGTGACTGTAGTGAGCATGGAAAAATGTGAATTTTGTCAGGGCATGGTCACAAAAGAACAACATGGTAGGAAAAGACCCCATTTGAATTAAAGATCGACTCAAAACATCTATTGGTAAATAATTGTAAAACTCATACTATCTATAGGTAATTACTTCTCACCAATAAAATTATTAAGTAATTCCACTAAAGAAATGATGTATAAAATAGAGGGAGTTGATTGGGCTAGGGTTCAGTATTTGCCTTGCCTAGGAAGAAATCTTGGCTAGGGTTTTTTAGTCTTTTGGGTTTTTGAAGAATTGCATTGTAAATGTGATTTTTCTAGGCTTGGGACCCTGAAACTATACAAAATTGGGCAATTGTGGTGTAATCCACGACCATGAATTAATACAAGAAAACATTGGGAAATTATGTTATTCTTTTGTTAATGTGTGGCTTGATGTTGTTATTGTTTCGTTATTGTTATTGCTATCATGTTAGCATCACTTTTGTGACTAATTGAGACTATTGTATGGATAAAATGCATTTTCTTTTATGGGGATTTGGGTCCACCTTTCATTTTTGTTAGTGCTCTTTTTGTTGAATTATGTTGTGGATAGCGCATTGTGTGTGTTCTAAGAAATGTAAATAGAGTAGCTAGGTGATAAGGGCCTAAATGTTTTGAAGAAATGGCATCCATTGAAATCTCATCACCTTCTCAGTTGCAGAAACGTGGTCCTCATACCCCTTAGGTGCCTCAAGTGACACCTCACTTGTTTCACAAGTGTTGTTGAAAGGGTCAATACCACTAGGGACTTTGTTCAGTGCACTACACACAACAAACCCAGGTCGAAAATAGACAACCAAGTGTCAATAAGGCCTAAAAACAAGTTTATTCCCACCAAAATTTAGACCATTAACATGTAGTTAGTTTTATCGTAGGAGTAGCCTACCTCATAAAAAACAATAAAAATTCTTAATTTTTATTCAGTACAAATTTAATAATACCACATGACTAAAACAATTTTTCATATAAATATATTATAATGATATTTCATTTTTAAATAATTAATTTAATTAAAAGAAATTAAAAAAATAAATAATTTTTTTTTATTTATAATCACTATTAAAAATGTTCTTCAATATTCCATAAAACTTAAATCCCATCCAATATAAAATTTAGTAAAAATTTTTAAATAATAATTATTTCAGAAAAATATGAAAAAAAATATCACCGCGAAAAATAAAAAAACATCTGAAAATTACACTACACACTTAACTATTTTATATATTTATATCCAAAACCTTATAATTTGTTTCATTTTGAAATTCCTACCCATGTCCATGTGGTAAGCATTGCTACTCTATTTTCTTTTGTCACTTGCCGCCATCAAAATGTCGAAGGTGCGGAAGGTTGACATTGATGTTGCGGGCTATCTTCACAAGGTATCACGTCCAACTTCACGTCACTTATACATGCTGAAGATATACCAAAACTTTCTTTAGAGTCCTCCATGGTTCTAGATAGATAATGGGAATTCGACCCACGTCATATTTGCAGAAAGCATAGAAATAAAAAATAAAATCATGAACAAATCCTTCCATATACACCAAGCCACTGCACAATTCATGAGGAAGTCAATGTAAAGTATTAAAATATTGAGAGAATCAGTGATCGAGGTAGAGTTATGACCAAAGTTTGGAGAATTTCAAAAAATAAATATGGGAAGAAAAAATATGTGTTATTTAATGGTCATCATGTGCAACTTCTACCATCAACAAAAGTCACCATCAACAAAATTCAGGTAGATGTTAAGAAAGTTTTGGAAAATTTTTATTAAAGTTGAGGAATTGTTTAGATAGTTAAAAGTGGTTGGAATCAGGGTAAAAAAAAATTCAAAAAAATCTTGTAAATGTAGTGTTTGAATTATGTTTTTAATGGTGGAAATAGATTCAGCACCATCAAAAACATCGAAAACACCTAAAATTATAAATTTTAACAACTTTTACTTGGATTTACAAAAATCATTGCCAGATTTTTTCAAAATATAACCAAAATTTCTATAACTTTCAGAGTAAAAAAAACATAATTTTTAGACTACTACTTGAACATATAGTGATTCTCCCATTTTTTAATCTGAAAATATTTATTGAGAAGTTATTCTTCTTTGCAATCCTGATGACATAATCAGAAGACCCAACAAACATATGAGTACTACGATTTCGAGTGAATATGAAATATGTAAATGAAAAACAATGAGCTTCGTAGCAATCCACTTGTTCTCTATATTTTTGAACACGCATTACATTACTACCATCGCCATATTTTGTAATGGTCACTGTCGTTTTTTCATTTTCTATCAAATTTACATGATAACAATAGGGATGGTCATCGTATGACATATGATCTACTAAATTACATATCTCTCTATCACAAAAATAACCTTTCAATATCAGTAGTGTCTAGGTAGTTCATTTAAAATTAGTAGATCCATCCAATTGGCAATCAATTATCTATATTATTGCCTTCAGGAATGGTTTGAGTGGATGGTTTCCATGCAGTACTGCATTGCAGTACCCCGTTTTTCTTCATATGGATTATATACTGTGGTATTTTGATTGTGTAATTTAGCTTGAAGCTCCACTAGTAGTAGATCCTTGTTGATTGCCTAGTTGACTTGAATCTCTACCAGTAGATCCTGGTTAGTTTCCCTCTTAGCCAAACCATTAGTGTCACGCCCCCAATTCTTTTTTCGTTAAATTGGCTGGGTGCGACACCGCCTAAGTAATTAACATCTTCCATTGTTAGCTTACTTTATGAACTACGCCTCAACATTCACCATTAAATCATGAATAACATATTAATGTGCGGAAACCATTAATATAACAACATTATAGAACAACATCATGAACACATCATATGCAAAGAGAATTCTTTTATTATATATGAAGAATTTTTACAAGTGACCGGGAGATTGGCTCCACTGGCATTTACACCCTAGTCGGGTGCCCACTCGTGCAAGAGCGCATGGTGGTCTCACCATGACTCAACCAAGATACAACACAACACAAGTTTTCTTTGCCCGAACAGGCGGGCGCACCCGTGCATGACCCACGCCTAACACAACCAAAACTTGTTACAAGGTGCCAGCGGGCGGGCGCCCTAGCACGCCCCCCACCCTCGCCCCAACCGAACGCAACCATGTGCAAACTTCGTGTAGGTTGCCCGGCAAGCGGGCGCATAGACCTGCACCTTTGCCACAGCTCCTATCTCCCTTCTGCGCACTTCTATCTTGTTCGACCGAGCCAAGTTCGATGCCCAAAATGACATCCTCGTCTGCTTGTTTATACGCTATCCATTGTGGAGGTCGTGCCCTCGGCCAACCCTCCATCCTCCATCCAACCGCGTGCGTTTGCAACACTTCATCGCTCCATGTGTGGTCGACCCGCCCATGGCACGGGACCGCCCACCCAACGCGTCCATAGTTTGCGTTTGCCCACGGTCGGCCAACTCGGCAAGTCCTCCAACTCACCATATAAACGACAAAACACCAACTCGACCTCATAGACATGTTAAGCCCTTGGTTGTCCATCGCACTTTCCATGTCTTAGTCAATTCACTGAGCAGGTGGAGTGTGCGCCCAGTTTCCTATCAATCGCAGGGCATTACATCCTCCCCCACTCGAAATCATTGTCGCCCTAGACAATCCCGACTGCCTCAGTGTCTTCTATATTTCATACTTTGCAATCTTCTTCTTCCATCTCCAAAGTGAATCCTTCAATTCCCAGCTTTCTTCCTCCGGTGCATTCTTCCATCTGACAAGATACTCTCGTTTCATGTGGCAACCAATCCCTATAGTCCTGTAGCTCAAAATCTTATCCAACTCCAGTCCTGGCTTGTCCATAATCCCGGCTGGTCCTCTCGGCGGTTCAACCCTCTTTGGATGATCAACATCAAGTCTGCATCTCGTCAACTGACTCATGTGAAAAACTAGATGCTTCATGTGCATATGGTGCGGAAGCTCCAACTCATAAGAAACTTCCCCCACTCTCTTCTTCACTCAGAATGGTCCCTCATACTTCCATGTCAGTTTTCCCACAGTCCCCTTGGCTGGTTGAAACTACTCCCCGGTAATCCTGAGAAACACCATATCTCCCACACTGAAGTGCGCATCCTGTCTTCCTCGATCAACCCATTTCTTCATTCTCCTTGCAGCTTCGTGCAAGCGCAACCATGGCAACTCCAAGGTCTCATCCCAAGCCTTCATGAACTTCTTCGCATGAGGACTCCTCAAAAAACCTCATGTCACTACAGTATGCAGCAGCCGACATCTGCCCATTCACAAACTCAAATGGACTATACCCCATCGCAGAACTCTTTTGAATATTGTAGCTGAACTGAGCAATATCCAAGAGTTTAGGCCAATTCTTCTAATCAGCCATCACATAATGTCTCAAGTAGTCCTCTAGCAATGCATTGATCCTCTCAGTCTGCCCATCTGTCTGCGGATGGTAACTCAAACTCATCAACAACTCTGTCCCAAATAACTTGAAGAATGTGGTCCAAAATCTGCCTGTAAAATGCGGATCTCTATCCGATACGATGCTTAATGGCATCCCCTAATACTTCACTATGTTCTTAAAGAACAACTCCGCAGTCCGCTTGGCTCCACATGGTATCTTTGTTGGAACAAAGACAACATACTTGGAAAAATGATCAACCATGACCATTATCCCATTATACCCCTGAACCTGTGGAAACTGAGTGATGAAGTCCATCGAGACACTCATCCATGGTCTCTCAGGAATCGGTAAAGGCTGCAACAGTCCTCCTTGCCTCTGATTATCTGATTTGTCCTGCTGACAAATGATGCATGTATGTACATACTCCTCTACATCCTCTCGCATCTTCTCCCAAAAGAATCCTCTCTCCAACAATGCCAAATAACAACGCTGCCCTGGGTGGCCAGCCCACGGTGAGTCGTGGCATTCCTTCAAAAGGTGCCTCCTGAGCCCATATGACTTTGGAACATAGAGTCGGTTTCCAAAGAACAAGAACCCGTCTCGGAGAAAGAACTTTCGTGTCTTCCCCTCCTTTATCTGCTTCATTATATTCCGTGCCAAAGTATCGGTTTCAACACTTTCCTTGAGCTTATTTTGCATCTCTTCTGACGTCTGAATCCGACTCCTTCTCCTAGCTGCCCGGTCTTCTCCTTCCAATGCTGCAAGTTGTCCCTTCCTACTAAGGGCATCTGCTACCACATTGTGCCTTCCTGGTATATACTCGATAGTCATGTCGAAATCTGCCAAGAAGTCCTGCCAACGAGCTTGCTTTGTAGAAAGCTTGGGTTGTGATGCAAAATAACTTGCTGCAATGTTGTCAGTCTTGACAACAAATGGCTTCCCAATCAGGTAATGCCTCCATACATGAAGATAGTGAATGATTGCAGTCATCTCCTTCTCATGGATCGAATACCTCCGTTCTCTATCCTACAACTTCCGACTCTCATACGCCACCGGATGCCCATCTTGCATAAGAACCCCTCCTATGGCAAAATCTGAAGCATCGGTGTGTACCTCAAATGGTCTTTCAAAGTCAGGCAACTTCAGTATCGGTGTTGTAACCATCCTCTTCTTCAAGTCATCAAATACCTTTTGACATTTATCCGTCCAACTCCACCTCTTGTCTTTCTTCAATAGGTCTGTCAGTGATGATGTTACCTTGGAGTACCTCTCTACAAACTTCCGTTGGTAGTTGGTCATGCCCAAGAACACCCTCATCTCATGGACATTCTTTGGTTCAACCCAGTCCTCGATCACCCTCACTCTGCTCGGCTCCATCCGTATGTACCCTTGACCAACTATATGCCCAAGGAATGGAATATCGGTCTGAGCAAACACACACTTAGACTTCTTCAAGAACAACTAATTTTCCCTCAGTGCCTCGAACACCATCGCCAAGTGCTTCTTATGATCCTCCATATTGTCACTGAACACCACTATATCATCCAAGTACACTACTAGGAATGAATCCATGTATGGTCGTAGGAGATCATTCATCAAAGTGAAAAACGTAGCAGGAGCATTACACAACCCGAATGGCATAACAAGGAACTCAAAGCTACAATACCTTGTTAGTATCGTGGTCTTCTTCTCGTCTCCTTCAGCTATCCGCACCTGATAATACCCATGCCTCGAGTCCATCTTGGAAAACACTCAGGCTTTCGCAAGCTTATCAAAGCAATCAACAACCAATGGCAAAGGATACCTGTTGCTTACTGTCTGCTTGTTCAATGCACGGTAATCACAGCACATCCGTAGCTCATTCGAATCCTTCTTCCACTAGAACAATACCGGAGCTCCATAAGGGGACCTTGAAGGTCTAATGAAACCTGCATCAGCTAACTCCTTTAGTTGTTGTTTCAATTAATCCAACTCAGGTCCTGACAACCGATAAGGTGCTTTAGCCGGGGGTTGCTTCCCTGGCTCAAGCTCAATGCTATGGGCCACTGCACACCTTGGTGGAATCTTCTTTGGTAGCTCATCAGGCATCAAATCCGCATATTTGGTCAGTACCTCAGAAATCTCGGCTGGAACAGACATCCCCACTCCATCACCTTCAACATCCTTGAACATCACCGCATATGTCTCCATATCTGACTCCTTCATAGCCTTCTCCAAACTCAGTGCCGAAACATGTTGCACCTTGACTTCCCTCCTTTGCCTATGAGTGGGCAAAGTCCAAGTTTGTGATTGTCCAACCAGCACCACCTCATCACAGAAGGGGACAACAATAGCCCTGTTTCCCTTCAAGAAATCTTGTCTGAGTATCATATCAAAGTCATTCATCTCCATCACTGTGACGTCCAACTGACCCTTCCAATCTTTTATCTGCATAGGCACTTCGTGTGCCAAACCCACACTTTAGCTCTAGAGTTCACTGCCTTGACTTCCACATTCGAGGGGAAGATCATCAGTCCAACCTCTTTTTCCAACCGTGTCGTCATGAAGTTATGGGTGGCCCCCATGTCCACTAGAGCCTGAATGGTCTTGCCATGAACCACCAAGTCCATGAAACCCAGACTGTTCACCCACGATTTCTCCAATAACTTTTCCCAGCATACATGTCTATTCTCTGTGTTCATCAACCAATGGCTCCACTCCCTATGAACCTGCTCTGATACCACCTATCACGCCCCCAATTCTTTTTTTGTTAAATTGTCTAGGTGCGGCACTGCCTAAGTAATTAACATCTTCCATTGTTTGCTTACTTTACAAACTACGCCTCAACATTCATCATTAAATCATGAATAACATATTAATGTGCGGAAACCATTAATATAACAACATTATAGAACAACAGCATGAACACATCATATGCAAAGAGAATTCTTTTATTATATATGAAGAATTTTTACAAGTGATTGGGAGCTTGGCTCCACCGGCGTTTACACCCAAGTCAGGCGCCCACCCGTGCAAGAGCGCATGGTGGTCTCACCACGACTCAACCAAGATAAAACACAACACAAGTTTTCTTTGCCCGAACGGGCGGGCACGCCCGTGCACGACCAAAGCCCAACACAACCCAAAACTTGTTATAAGGTGCTGGCGGGCAGGCGCCCTAGCACGCCCTCCACCCGCGCCCCAATCAAACACAACCACATGCAAACTTCGTGTTGGCTACCCCATAAGCGGGCGCAAAGACCTGTGCCTTTGCCGCGGCTCCTATCTCCCTTCTGCGCACTTCTATCTTGTTTGACCAAGCCAAGTTCAATGCCCAAAATGACATCCTCATCCTCTTGTTTATACACTATCCATTGTGGAGGTCATGCCCTCGGTCGACCCTCCATCCTCCATCCAACTGCGCGCGTTTGCAACACTTCGTTGCTCCATGTGTGGTCGGCCCGCCCATGGCACGAGACCACCCACCCAACGTGTCCATAGTTTGCATTTGCCCACGGTCGGCCAACTCGGCAAGTCCTCCAACTTGCCATATAAATGACGGAGCACCAACTCATCCTCATAAACATGTTACGCCCTTGGTTGCCCATCACACTTTCCATGTCTTAGTCAATTCGTGGAGCAGGTGGAGTGCGCACCCAGTTGCCTATCAATCGCAGGGCGTTACAATTAGACAACAGTCTATCCAATTCTCACTCTCTTATAATAATTTTAACCCTCACAATTCCTCCTATGGTCTTACACAAAAATATTTCAGTCACACATTTAGACTTCATCAAACCCTTGATCCCAAACTTCAATGGATTTGCTTGACAACTCTATGAAAATAAAAAAGATTTGTCCTCAAAACACAACATGAATTGAATCAGTGATCTCAAATTTCAAAACTGTATCCGCGTATGGATTATTTTTTTTAAGATTAGGTGCCTTGTTTATATTGTTGTCAATAGGTTTTGGTTATAGTTTACATACTTACATTACATTAAGGTTATCCCTATCTACTGGGTTGTAGAGTACATTTTGGCTCAATAATAATTTAAAATAAAGTGATAATTTATTTAATATCTATTATTCTTTTTATTCTTTTCCATTGTGAGATATATCTCTAGTATAGTGGGTTGTAGAGCTCCTGCTGGCCTAATAATAATTTAAAATAAAGTGATAATTTATTTAATTTTTATTATTCTTTTTAACATTTTGCATTATGAGATGTATCATGAGGGTATAAATCAATTAATTTATCTAGTTGTGATAGTTTAGTTAATATTTATGATTTTTTAACCTTGACAAAGTAAGATGCGCCATGAGCTAAGTGTTTTCATGTATCTCAATGTTTACGAGCCATTTAATTGGATGACTACACTAGTAACTAATATATATGAGATTGTATGAACATATTTTGTTGCGACAATGTCTATACCTAATTTACATTTGCTAAAAGTTGTAAATCTCTTTTTTCTTTTAGGGTAAACCATTCAATCTTCTTTTCTAAATTTTATAAATAGATAAACCAACCAAGATCCATCTTACCCGATCTACCAAATGTTGAGAATGGACAAATCTCTTTTCACTCTAAAAAGATGTTTGCATTTGGAGAGATTTGATACCTCTTAATTCTTTGTAGATCGAGAGCTAAGATGGATCTAGGTTGGTTTTATTATTAATTAAAATTAAAATTGTAATATAATTATTAATTAATTTTATTTTTTTTTTATATTTTTACTCAGTCAAAAACGTTAAATATGACATTACATTACAACATCTCTACCATGCTAGGATGGAGAGAACCTCTCAGTGCAATAATATTTTTCTTATTTTAGTTATGTTTTAACAAATAATACTCTTTACTTGTATACTTAGTCATAACCATCCATTATATATTTTCTAACTTTTTCAACTAGAAATAAATTATCATAAAACACTCTTTGTTTTTTTGGAGGAGGGTAGATCAACCCCAATGGATCACATCCCACCAGCTTTTTAGTTAGAAGAGTCTAACCCTAAGGAAAACCCCACCAACTTATTAGTTAGAAGAGTCTAACTTTGAGGAAATTGAGGGAATTGACCACATGGCCCCCCATTGGCAAGGTGCTTTATCACTAGGAACTGGACCAATGGATCACATCCCACCAGATTATTAGTAGAGTCTAACCCTGAGGACATCAAGGAGAACTGACCGCGTGGCCTCCCAATGGAAAGGTGCTTTAGCACTAGGAACTTAACCAATTAAGCTAGCCGTCAAGACTAACACTCCTTATATATAAATAATTAATATTAAATTTATAAAATATCTTTAAAATATATAAAATAAAATATGTATTTATATATTTTAATAAAGAAATTTTAATTAGACTAATATAGAAATTTCTTGACAAATCTACCAAGTATGAAATAATGATCATCAAAACCTTCATTCTAAATTCTATCATGTCATCAAACTCCTATTGGGTGGGAAACAAATAGAATGAAGATTTTTCTATAGCTAAAGGAGTTTTCATCTGGTTAAAAAAGGAAATATATCAAAATAAAAAATGTTAAATAAGCATTTAATTCACAAATGTGAAATCATACTTAGTATTTTGGAATCTCAAATCTATAACTAAAGGCATTTTCATCTTGTTAAAAACGGAAATATATCAAAATAAAAAATATTAAATAAGCATTTAATTCACAAATGTGAAATCATACTTAGTATTTGGGAATCTCAAATAAAATGAGCCTACATAGACATAGTAATGGGGACAGTTAATCTCTCATCCTTATTTCATACCTGATATAAATGTAACCCAAAATTTTCATGCGCCAAACCTTTGTATTTATTTTTACTATAAAATATGAAAGGTGTTATATGTTTTAATCATTTAAATTTATGTGGAGTGAAAATGTGCAGAAGAAGTTTTCATTTTGCTTCTTCTAAACTTGTGCACAAATGCACCTTTGCAACTAGAGTTGCCAAACATGGTTTTGAGAACTAGATATCAAACCATCTGCAAAGCAATTTTCCCATAGCTCGTTTTCATCGCAATATCAAATAAAACACATCCACGTCAAGAAGTGTGCACAATTAATCACCCACCCCTATTTCAAAAGAATCGCGTGGGGGGGGATTTATGTAGTTGTATGAACATTGCATATGAAAGTTTCTGTTGTTTTTTGTACATCCTTTCTCCCACACAATAATTCTTCCCCATGCGCATTAAAAAGACACTTCATTTAACATTGGATAATAAGTACTTAACTCACAAATGTGAAATAATAATTAGCATTGGAGAAGTTCAAATAAAACGACCCCACATAGACACAATAGTGGGGATAATTAATCACCCAACCTTAAACCATCCATGCTTCAATAATTAATAAGCTAAAAATTCTAATTATAAATTGATTCTTATGTAGTGTTGTGTGGAGGGAGTTATGCAAGAATGTATGCAAAGGTACGAAACATTGTGGAAGAAAATTTGTGTTCCTTTCTTCGCACAATCGTTCTCCTCCACAACGCTTCTTCTTCACAAACATTAAAATGAAACTTCACTTAATATTGCATATTAAGTATTTAATTCACAAATTTATATGGAGATGTAGAAAAATATGAATGAAAGCACCATTAATTGTCTCTTTCCAAACACTAATTTCATATCCGTATAGGGGCTTAAGCAGTTCTACCTTATAATTAAAATTTGGGGCATGAAATTTTTGGGTTCTGTGTTTATAAATTATTATTATTATTAGTACTACTAATACTACTACTTAGCATATAAAGAATAACATGAAATTTTTATAGGTAAAGACAGGGACTATAACATTGGCCTCATAGTCAAAGTACGTTGACTTTAGATTATTTTGGTGACATTTTGAAACTTTAACCAAAGTTTCATGAAAATGTTGAATATTCCTATTTTTCCATAAATTCAAAATTAATTTTCTAACTTTTGGAAATAATATTTGTAATTTTCCATTGGTTGAGTGACCCTTGGTGTGACTTAATTCCCCTGTTGGAGGGAATTTTATTTTTGGTGTTTGTCAATGTCTAACAAATCATTTTAAAAGCAAAAAAATTCCTAATTTTGGAAGTGGCCATTCCTTTGGTGAGTGCTCCTATATTGACATTACTAGTGCCCTCCCCAATTATGCCAATACTAACAGGGTTGTAGGTCACTTATGTAAGAGAGGGGGGGTGGGTGTGGTTGAACATGTATGCAGAGGAATCTTGACTAAGTGGATTTTTTATTTGACATTTGTCAATTAAATTTTTATTATCCAATATTAATTGAAGTTTTTTTTTAACGTGTATGAGAAAACGAAGGAATAGAAACTTTCTCCCTCATGGACACTTCTACAACACACCTACCTATTTCATTGTGCAGAGGGGAATGTGTGAGAAGGTGCAAAAGTAGAAACATGGACATTGACATTGAAGGGAGTCCTAGTGTGTTTGCCTCTTATTTCATTTTAAACTTTTACAGACTGATCTATGCGGGAGAATATGTGTATGGAGACATTAATGTGTGTGGAATGAAAGAGTGTATCGAAGAGAGGGCATGTGCACAAGAAAAAGGGTGCACAAGGAAATTTGTATCATGATATCAAATAAAATAAGACCTCATCAACATAGTTGGATATACATGGATATCCTATTCGAAGACTTTAATCGTTTAAAAATTGTATCAAAGTAGAAATAATTAATATTGGTATTCACGGTTCCTAAATACTATATTCATTTGTGATCTCACATTTCTCAATTCAATACTTATTATCTAATATTAAATGAATTGAAATTTTAATGCATACGAGGAATAATTGTTGCGTAGGGAGATAGGTGTGTGGAGCAAGGACCATAAACTTTCTTATCGAATGTTGTGTTATTATACATACATAATCCATTAATTAATAAATTAATTAATATTTATGGCTTATTAAATTTTGGGGCATGGAAAGTCTTGTTTAGTCTATTTTTCCAATATAATGTGGGCAATGTGTATGGAGGTGCTGAAGGAGAAACATTGACATTGACATGGAGTTGTCAGTGTCTGTGAAATGAAGAGTGTACGAAAAGCGGGTACATGAAAGAGAAAATGTGTGTAGAGATGTTAATGTGTGCATAATGAACGGTGTGCGGAAGAGGGGATATGTGTGGGAGAATGAGGGTGCAAAGGGATCCCACATGATTTTGTGGAGTAAGGAACATAAATCTTGACTCAAAATGGTTTGCATTTCCACAAATATTTCCCCTTTGGAGCGTGAAAAGTTTGGTTTCTATGTATGTTCGGTTATGTGGATGTGGGCTCGTGTTATTTTATATTGGGATGTAATGGAGTTGTAGAAACATTACTTTGTTGATGATTTAATGTGCAATTTTCAGTTTTGATCATTTAAAAACTGTATCAAAGTAGAAACATCAAATCTTGGTGTTCACGGTTCTCAAATACTATGTGCATTTGTGTTCTCACATTTGTGAATTAAATATTTATTTTCCAATATTCAATGAAGCGTATTTTTAATGCAAGTGAGGAAGAATCCTTTGTGGGGTAACGGGTATGTGGAGAAAGTAACAAAACATTTCTCTCGAAATGTTCCATAGCTTCGCATACATTCCCCTTCCATAGACTTCTTCTAGCGAATCTTGTTATTCACGGTTCCTGAATACTACTTTCTCCCACAATGTTTTATATCCATACTTAAATTAATATTGGATAATAACCAATTAATTTACAAATTTGAAATCATACTTAGTATTTGGAAAGCTCAAACATGACGAATCCACATAGAGACAATAATGGGGATAGTTAATCACCCACTCTTATTTCGCACTCAATATACACGTAACCCAAACTTCTCATGTGCCAAACCTTTGTAGTTCGTTTTACTGACAAATTCAAAATATGTTATATGTTTTAATTGTTTAAAGTTATGCAAAGTGTGGTGATGTGGAAGAAAATTTCATTGTGCTTCTTTCGTACCTGCGCACTCAGAGCCATCAAACATAGTTTTGAGAACTAGACATTGGACTAACCAAAAAGAAATTTCTACAGATCTCTCTTATGTCTTGATATAAAATAAAATGTGTCCACATCAACGTAGTAGTGTGTATATTTAACCACCCAACTTTATTTTGAAATACTTGTGCAGTATGGGGGGGGATTTATGCAAAGGTATGAACATTGCAGATGAAAGTTTCTGTTGTTTTCTCTGCACACCCATTCATAACAAAACACTTCTTCCTCACATGCATTAAAAAGACACTTCATTTAACATTGGATAGTAAGTTGAACAAACATTGAATGAAATTCATTGAGCATTAAAATGAAGTTTTTAAGGCTTAAAAGTTTTCTAGGAAAGGAATTAATGAATTAATTAGTGGTTTTGGCCTACTAATGCATGTGAGGAAGAAGTGTTCTTTGGTAAAATGGGTGTTCAAACGAAGGAACAAAATCTTTCTTCTATAATGATTTGTATTTCCACATATGTTTTTCGCACACTACATATTAATCAATTACTAGTTGTTTGAGCTTATTAAATTTGGGGCATGAAAAGTTTGGATTACATGTATATTGGGTACGAAACAAGGGTTGGTAATTAATTGTCCCCACTACTATATCTATGTGCACTTGTTTTACTTGAGATTCCTTAATAGTAAGTGCATATGTGATTTCACATTTATCAATCAAATAGTTATATTAAATGAGCTATATTTTTAGTGTGCGTGAAGAAGGAATGTCTTGTAGGAGAACATGTGTATGGAGAAAGGAATGAAAAATTTCTTGGGAAATGTTGCATGCCTCCAAATACATTCTAAAAAACTAAATATTAATGAATTAATTATCGGTTTTGGTGTAAATAGGGTATCGTTCGAATTCTTAATAGAATTTAATTTGAAACATTTTGCAATGCTCACTGGTTCATCAAACTCCGTAACTAATATTTGTTCTAGCAGATTGAAACCATGTGTAGAGGAAGGATATGTGTAGGAAAAACTTTATTCATCCAAATACACACCTCTTAGTAGGCTCTCTCTTTGTGCATCCCTTACTTAAGAAATGACTGCAATAATATTTTCACTTTGTATGGTAGATGAGACTCTCTAGGTAGCTCGGTCAATAATCAAAGGAATCTATGTAAAAAATTTAATCGAATTCCAAAAAATCTTGTTGGGGATGTGAAAGGTGTAGATGTCTCTTCACTTTCGCACATTGGTACACATTTTCCCCTCTGCACACTTCATGCACACATTTCCATTTCACATAACACTAAAATGTAAAATTTATGTTTGTGCACATATTCCCTTTCCATGCACTTTTTCTGCACACCACAAATAATCAATTTTCATGTTATTTGATAGAAATATTATGTCACTTTGCAACATTATTTTGACAAAATGTAAAATAAACCCAATCAACTTCTCACACCATAGATTAACACATATTAAAAAATTAATTAAGGCTTAATGTTACGATTGTTAAAAAAAGTTTAGCAATTACTTTATCTCGACATGTATTCACATGCCTTGATTCTTCATTAGCACAAGTAATAAGTTCCTCTAATTATATCATTATTATGAATTGCGGCTCTATCTTTATGTTGCATGTATGTAAATAGTAGTAAGAATTAAATTTTTGCAGCATATAGAATACTATAATTTTTTTTCAATCTCATGTTTTCATCTATGAAAAAATATTACATTGTTGAGAACAACTTGACAAAATCTTACCATCCTCACTCTTACCAAATTTGTTGGCCAACATCTAATTCACAAAAAAACATTACAAATTGCAAAAAAATTGCTTCACTACCCAAAAATAAAAAGAAGCGTAGATCCAAAAAACTTTCAAGATCAATACACAACCAAGAGCCATTTTCTACGAGGGGTAGTTATGGAACAATATTTTCTAGTCTTGAACTAGGTTATGGCAGAGATTGAAACATATTGTGTACATGTTTCTCCATGTGAGCCAATATTCCTTCAAAGTGGTCTAGTTTTTCATGTAGGCACCCCTAAGCCTTTTGCATATTTTCTAATATGTCCTGCATCTTCCATTGGTTGTGTTGGAGACCATTCATGAATGAGATGATTGTATTCAAATCATCATGTTTGTTTCTTATGAGCTATTCTAGAAGCATATTGAGACATCCAAGTTGATTGCCAAAGTTTTGTTGGTTAGTTGTAGGGTTATTAAAATTAATTTTGTTGACAGGGTTGGGATCTAGCTTCACCGTGACCAATGCCTCTTTAACTGACATTCGCTTGACTCCCCTCATTCACCAACTCTGCGACTTACTCAGCCTCGCTGATGTGGCATCTTGTATTTCAAAAAAAAAAAAAAAATCAAATACAGGAACCCTATGCAAGGGCTAAACTAACAAAATGTTTTACATTAAACAAAAGAACAACCCAAACAAGAAAAAAACAACCCACCTATCCTTCCATTGTAATGAACCAAAATAAACTATAAAAATTAATAATCACACACTACAAAAGAAAAGTTACAGAAACTCCCAAGAAACTAGTTATAACAATCATACAAAACCATAAAGCTAGTGTCCTAGGAATTCTTACTCAGGTTGGACCTTAAAATTCCAAACAAAAAGTAGAAATACAATAATCATTATACCACTCAATAATAACATAGAATAGTCAAAAGACCCAATAAAAAAATGAAATGCAAAAAGAGTGATGAAATGAATCAGAAAGATAGAAACATTCCACCTTATCTTGTTATGGATATGGGAATCTGAACAAGGGCTACTATTTAGTTCTCGACATGCCCTTCATCGAACCACAAAATAACATATTATCAAAATTTCTGAATAAATAATGTTTAATTCCCACATGTAACGTGTATCTATATAACACTTTTTAATTTGTTGGCTATACCTTATGTCAACGTAGATAATCACTCATTTAGTCATTTCCTTACTCTGGGACAAATAAATATTTCCCTGATTTTAAAATATTTCCATAATTTAACGAATGTTTGGAGTAACATAACTGAACTTGCTTTATTAGTTTTCTATTTCTAAGACCGAATATCCAAGATAAATCTATATGCTCCGTCAATTATCTTTCTTTCAATAGTTATCGAAACAACTGGAATGGAAAAGTATAATTATTTCATAATTATTATATTTCTATAATCATTACAAATTTCAATATTAAAATAAATACATACAATGAACTTAGTAAACAATAACTATATTACATGAAATCAGAACAAATGTTATATTTAATGAAATTTTGACAAATTAAAGTTGATGTTTTATTACATTCAATATGATTTTGTCTAACTGGTGAAACCTCTTTTCATATGTACAAAACCTAAGTAAACACAAAATCTCACATTGAGTCTTGTACACATCTAACATATTTCTCCCAACATATCCTAGGGTTTTTGTCACCCCATTCTCTAATTTGTTACCTTTAACGGATATTATCTTTGAGTATTGAATAGGATGCGATCAGAATTAGTTTCCTCTGTTTGTATTGTAGTACAAAGGTCTCTTGGCTTCTCCATAATCCTTTTTCACAACAATATGATAACTGAGAAGATAAGACAAAGAGTATGTAAAGACCCGAAACCATAACAAGCAAATTTTATACCAATCCATGGTATAAAAAAATATCATCACATAAATATTCATCTAACCAAAAACATAATTTACAAGATCATGAGATGAAATACTTACCTGTAAGTGATGATATTTTTGACTAGATAATTCAGAGGTTACATTATTATTCTTTTGTTGTTCAAAACATTGTTTTGAGGATGACTCACCACCCAACCGTAGGCTCAACCAAACAAAATATTTCTATAGCTAGCCACCCCGAAGCCCTCAATCAACTACTATTACTAGTTATTCCTTTGTCTCTTAGAATTCCCTTCCTAAAAGAATCAATGCTTCTCATCTCCCTTTTCAACCATTAAATAGAACAAACTATTCTAAAAATGGAAAGGAGATTGGAAAGGGATCGACATGTGCACAATCCATGTGCCATCATCCCAACTTTTATTTTTTTGTATATATATATATATATATATATATATATATATATATATATATATATATATATATATATAATGTGCACAATCCATGTGTCATCATGCCAACTTTTATTTTTTTTGTATATATATATATATATATATATATATATATATACTTTACTTATTATTACTATTAACAACTTATATATAGATATATATATTATTACTATTAACAACTTATATATATATATATATATATATATATATATATATATATATATATATATATATATATATATAGTTCAGTTTATTATTATCTTTTTTTCATTATTTGTTATTTTACTATTATGATCTTTTATTTGCTTTTTGCTAATTTATTTATTTATATATTAATATTATTTCATTTATTATTATTATTATTATTATTATTCTTATTTATTGTAATCTATAATTATCATTGTTGTTGTTATGACGGGGCATTGCATACTTCCCCTCTTTAAGGAACTTCGCCGCAATGTTAATTTTATTCATTTATTATTTTATTTATTTATTACCCCATGTTTTCCCAACATCCTATGCTGAAATAATATACTAGTAGACATTGAAACTTACATCACAACATTAGGGAAATATTGAGGAATCTTAAGCCTCTTTCCAACCTTTTGGAACTAGGCATATAGCCTCACCAGTCTATACTATAGCCCCAAGTCTCACCCCAACGTTTAGACCTAATTTTCCCAAAGGTAGACATATGGTCCTAGTACTCAATGACTTTGGGCGTGTCACAAGGTTTGCCCAACTCCTTCCACAACCAACTAAGGTACACATCCCTAGGCATCAAAGTCCTCAAACCACTTCTAGACTTCAACATCCCAATCCAATATCAGACACACGACATCCTCAAGAGCCATCCATAAAGATTTATACAAGGCAAAAGAAACATTGACATATATAGTGTTGATTGAGTATTTCTCAAATCCATATGGTGTTACATATTCTCCCTCATAGATATGTGCTCCCATGTCAAATAAATTGACCCTCTCGTCCCATTAGTGGATTTCCTATCAATTGCAACATCTCAACATCCATCCAATGCATTAATTATAATCATAACATCATAGAAAATAATACATATGCCACATCATGCATACCATATACATCATGTGTTATAACATGAACATATAGGTGAAAAGGATATATCATGACATCATATAATAATTGGAACCATGTGTCAATATAACCTCTATTGAAAATGTAACTAGTGTCGGTCTTCATATTTGTTTTTGGCTCATGACATTATGTAATTACTATGCACTTGTCAAAAGAAGAAAATAAAATATTGTAAAGATCAAAGGAAAAATTATAGCATGGGTTTCATGCTCAAGCTATTAATTTATAGGTCAAAGCACCCATTGAGTGCTTCTACATTTTTTTTTCACGAGTCATGGTCCATGTGATTATGTAAAAGACCCTTTCGGGCACTTGCATCAACAAGAAAATATTTATCATGTATTTTAGAAATGTTTATTTTCTCCCAAGACCATGTCGTCCAACCTTCCACAAGTCGGCCTATTGTAGGCTTGAAGGGCCATGGGAAAGAATATAAATAAAATGAATTTAACCTCCACTTTAACACAGGAAGCTCGCACATCTCAGCATATTGATTTGTAGTTGGTTAAGCGCATGTGAATGGATTAGAAGGCTAGAAGATCCTTGTGAAGGAATTAATCTATTCTTGAAGTATTCAAAGATCTCTTATCTTCCTAAAATAGATCTCTTATGCGAGGAACCTAGGTTTACCTTAGGTTTGAGGTGATAGGAAGTATCATAATTCATTAGTGAAGAGTCTTGAGGCTAGAAAAGCCTTTGTTTAAAGAAAACCTATCTCACAAAACTTTGAGACCTTGTGAATGAAGTCTCACTGGTTGACTTGGTCATCGATGGAAGCAGAGATCTTGTCTTAGTATTAGATGTCTCTTTTGAAACTAATTCTATAAGAAGATAAGTTTTTGTGGATTTTTCCCTTATAGGGGTTTTGCTGGCTTGGAGCCTATATATTGTAATCATGTGATATCTATTATTTTGGCATTTATTTGATGATGAGGAAATAAGCATAAATAAAAGAAGAATATCTATATCATAAGTAAAAGTCAAGAAAGGAAAAAATTGAATTAATATGATACCCTAATGTGTTTTCCAACATCGTATCAGAGCTAAGGACAAGGTTATATGCATCTAGAAGATAAATGTTTTCCAAGAAGTAGGCTTTGAAGAGTGTCATTTGAATTCAATTGTGTGTGGATTGGTGGATGGAATATCTCTGTGGTAAGACCATAATCCTACATCAAGAAGGCCGAAAAGTTGGAGTGACCAAGAAGCATTTTTCTAGGGGTATGAATTCTTGTATATATTTCAAAGGTATCGATAGAGGCTAAAAGGCTCTCCACTTCATCCTTTTCAGATATCTGAGAGGCCTAAATTACGCTAAAGTCTTGTGCTAGAAGGCCAAGCCTAAGAAACACTGTAAAAATACATAATAATTATGTGCATGAGGAAGACCGAGACCTATCATTGGTCTAAAATTAGTCTTTAAAACTTGTGAAGAGGTTATCTTAAAAGAGAAAAGAGGCTACAATGTATAAGTGAATGTTAGGCCTAGTTTCAATGCCTTTACAATGGCTTTTCTAACCATAACTAGAAAGCCATTACCATCAGAATGTCTAAGATATTATTTAAATAATATTTAAAACAAATCCAAAACTAAGGAGTAGCCTTACAAACCATCGAGATGTGGCACCTTTTAGAGAACCCAAGTCTACATATTTTGGAAGAGTATTAGACCTATTTTTAAGATATCATTCTTGTGATTATTGGAAGCCCTAGTTTGAGGGAAGAATTTGCAATAAAAAGCTACAAGAATCTTAGATTCCAAGAAACCTATCAGGTCTATAGTTTGGAACAACTAAGTAGGGAGAAGTCCTTGATATCCCATTGAAAATTTATTTGAAACAAGAAGAAATAAAAATAGTGCATTTTGGAGACCTGTAGTAGCACCTACAAGATTCCTAACCAGAATTCAATGAAAAGCAACAAAGTTTGTAAAACGATTGTAGGCATATCAAGTATCCTGACTTGGCATAATAAGAGTACCACGCTTGAATAATTTGAAAGAGGTTTTTGAAGGAAACACTAATTGTTTTAGGACCAGATTGAAGATAGCATACAGAGGATCTTGAAAACATTGTCATTGACATCAACAATTGGATGAAAGTCTATGATAATGCCAACCTATGATTTCAAAAGAAGATGATGTCTAGATCTAAGCTAGATCAAGAGGGAGCTTGTTATATTTCACAAAAGAGAATTACTCTATTTCCTTTCCTTCATTATAGTGTTATTGATTCCATGTCTAACTTTATTTTATTATGTTTTTTATTTTTATGACCTCCTTGAAATATGATTGCAGGTAAAAAATGGAGTGAAAAGATTAAGGATAGATTAAGAGTAAGAAATTAATGTTAGCTTGAAACAACAATATGATGAAATCGTAAGTATCACAAGAATCCTCTACTTGAATGAAATTACAACATGAATAATGACAAAAGGGTAGTGGAAGACCGTTTTTAGGCATGTTTCCTATATTATGTCTTTGTGACTATTTTGAAAATATATATGTAGAGTATCTATGAGGCTTTGAGATTATAAAGATTTTAAGGATTGATGATATATAGGATTTTTGAACACTAAAAGAAAAAATTAAATACAAAAACCCTAACCATAATTGTCTGAGTGAATCCTTAGTGCTTGGGTATGGCATCTAGGGTTTTCTAATGTTTCGTTGCTAAGTATCTTGAAACCTTAATAAAATTTTGAGTAAGGATTCTATGTTATCAAATCCTAAATCCTTATTATTTGTTATAAATCCCTTGTTATCGATCTCTAGGTATTGCAGATAGAATCGAGGATATATAGTAAAACCCTAGAAAGGGTTTGAAAAAGTGAAACTTAGGGCTTGAATATAAAAAACAGTAAGTGTAGAAGTTTCCATGATAAAAACCCTAATAATGGTTAGGTTATGAGAGATCTAGTTCTTGCAACAAAAACCCTAAACACACATTTTTTGTAAGGATAACCCTAGATTGATAAAATTGACTTCATGCTATTGTCTTTGTATATTTTTGATTGGTTGTACTTGTCGAGTAAATTTTGCAGGTACATAGTAAAGGAAGCAAGATGAGAATGATAATATCAAATCAAAGAACACTCGTATTTGTTGATTGATTGAAAGTGATGAGCTGAATCATGAAGGAATAATTGATTATGTTTATGCTTGATCAACATTAACTATAATCTCCAAAAGAAAATAAGTTAATCTTGACCACTCCAATCATCACAATATTATGCTTATTAAAGAAGAAATACAAACATGAATGTGATGGTTGGAAATCCCAAACATTGGAGGAGATTGTGACTCAAAGGATCAACTCTGGTACTTTTAGATAAAGAATGGTTGAGGGCACTCATATATTTCACACAAAGGTGTATGCACCAACACACACATAGTTTACATTTAGAGATTACTCTAATATATAGAGTTTCTCATATCTCACTTATTCTTAGTTTATTAGGAGAGGTTGAGAGAATTTCTCAACCATCACCAATAAATCATAAACCAACATTACAAATATAGGGTGTAAGAATTAACTCTAAGATCCCCTCTAAATTCTTACATTACATAAATTTATTGAAACCACCCTTGAAAACAAAATACACAATCATGCTTTAAGTGGTTTACAACTTATCAGTATGGGCTCCTTCACGCTGCATCATAACCCTCGTAAAGGTGTAGTTAGCAAGTTGTATTCCCGAGTTCGACTCCTGAACTCCCAAATCAAGGACTTCCCAAAGTCAATTATTGAACAACGTCCTAATCCTGTCACATAAACTCATTAGAAGACCACTCCCATTTCTTGAACGAATGAGGGATCCTTCCCTAGATCCACAACTTCCATACCATCTCAACAACCATCCATGTTGAGCCTTTTTAATGAACTATAGTCGTTCTAAAGGATTTTGAGAGGTTCAAATTATTCATAGGCTTCATCATTAGAATTCAATGAATATTCATCTATGGCTATATTTGATGATTCTTTCCTTTTAACAAATCATTGGCATGACTTCTGCAATTCCATGATGTATGCCCAATTTTCCTATAATAGTAGCATTAAAATGCACTTTTATTTGCATTTTTCCTTCTCATCCTCGTCTTTGTAAACAATGCATTTTCTAATTGAGATTTCTCTTTTGTATCATCCGGTTTTAGTCTCTTTCCCTTTTTCAAAAGTGTTGCAATTGTCTCATCCAATTTTTGTGAAGACATTTGACTCAAAGTGAAGACAACATTCTTATAACTTGAAGGAAGACTATTTAGTAATATTTCTTTAGCATATTCATCCTCCACCTTGGCACCTACTTGGGCTAGTTGTCTTAAAAGAGACATTAAATTATTTACATGGCTGGACATAGATGTCTCCTCATTCACTTTAAGTCTAAATAATTTCAACATTATGGAATCTTTTTCATTTGTAGCTTTTACACAAAATAATTGAGTCAAATGCTCCAACATTTCCTTAAGATGGTTTAGTGAGATATACAAGATTAATTGTGAATATGAAAGACCAAGCCTAATAATAGAATTAGCTTTGTCACCTCTATTTTTCTATTCAATTAACTGTTTGTCATTTGTTGGTGCCACTTCTGAACCATTGACTATGCCCCACAAATTTTTATTCATTAATTGCATTTGAATTTTTACTTTCCATGAGGCAAAATTGAAGCCACTAAAATTTTATAAAACCATAAACTCCATGATAAAAAAATAAAACTAAATACCTTTTTAAAATTCAGCATCGATATACCTTTTTGTAATTAAAAAACTTCGACTGCTTTGTGAAAATCGCATGCCACTTTCCCTTGTAGCTAGCTCCTCCTCTAACAACCAATATGACACATGTTTATTTCCTCTTCGATAACAATCCACACCACACAACTCTGCAACAATAAACTACAAATTCCCTTCACATTCAAGCACATAGTTATCCAGGCATTGTTCTAATATACCATTGCACTGCTCCTCTGGTGACGATGTCAACAAAAAAATGAGAAATATTCAGTTGTTTGCGAGAGCATCAAGAGAGAACATTAGCGCCAAGGAATATGCAACTACTAGAAATGAAGTGGTGATCATTAGGGCACCCTGCCTGATTATATAAATTAGATAACAAAGAAACTATCTAAGTTCGCTCAGGTTCGAAGTATAAAATAGATGTAAGTGCTAGTACTGTAGTCCTCTCTACCTGATAGACAACAAATCTCCTCATTGATTCACCATCATGAACCTCAATGTTCACAATATGCACAGTTCACAAACATTGCACCTCACTGATGGCACATCTCCCATAATCCCAGCATGAGCCCAACACTTTGATACCAAGATAAAGAATGATTGGGAGCACTCATATATTTCACACAAAGGTGTATGCATCAGCACACACATAGTTTACATTCAGAGATTACTCTAATATATAGAGTTTCTCATATCTAACTTATTCTTAGTTTAGAAGGAGAGGTTGAGAGAATTTCTCAATCATCACCAACAACTCATAAACCAACATCACAAATATAGGATGTAAGAATTAAATATAAGTCTTTGATGATGGAACAATTGGATAATGCTTGGAAAGAGATTTCCAATTATATGTGGAAGTCTGCCAATGGCCTCCTAGATCAAGAGTTATTTCCAGTCAAATTTGAGGTGACCCAAAGTTAGATTGTAGAGTTAAATGTCACCTTGGGTCAAAGTGGTGATCAATTTCGGAAGTCAGACAAAGTTGGTAGAGCCTTTTAGTGGAGCTTTTAAAGGATATTTGGACAGACGTGGCATAGAAAACAAAGAAAAAGATAAGAAGTTTCATTTTTCGCAGGTGGAGGCCACCTTATAGCTTGGCCCAACAGAGTTACCTTCGTGCTATAGTTAGGGTGAACAACGCAAAAGTATAAGGAGGTGGATGTCAGGAGCCAAATCTAGAGCGTGGCACAAAGTGGTTGAATAGGATGATAATGGTAGTAAGGTTGGTAGAAACAACCAACGATTAAAGCGTTGGGATGAAAATGAGTGGGCTAACTTAGAGCGCCATCAGTGGAGCAGCGAGCCCCCTCATTGGCCGCAGGTGGAGCCCACATTACAACCTGGAAAGGCAGTATAACCCTGGCACAACCTTAAGGCACACATAGTGAATTTTCCAAGAGACAGGCGCTAGGACACAAAGGCAAAGCATGAACCAGTAAGGAGTTGAGCAAAAGGACCCCATAATGATAGAAAAATAGACAAAGCTTAGCACAGAGGAAAGTTAAGTGGAGAACAAGGTTAAGACTCAGGCCAAGCAACAACATTTCGATATCACTATATATGGGAATATGGGCAGGCCTTGAGGTGTCCAAAAGTGGTTTCTCAAACCCTTGATTGCTTATACCAATGATGGAGAACCATTTCGAGACCACTCCTACTACCACAAACCACAATGGAGTGCTGTCAAGGCTCGTTTTTTGATCCATCCGAATTTTTATTAACAAAGGAATTTGGCAGAAAAATAAAGAAACCAATGATGCTTTTTCTCTCCTCGAAGCAGGCATGTGGCATCATTGGTTTTGGAGGTGACATCAACAGGGCGTAGCTATACAATGGACATGTGGCAAGAGTATTTGGAATTTTCAAGTACCTAAAGCACCCATATTTGAGTGGCATGTGTCACCTATCATAGGATGATAGGTAACACTCATTACAGCATCTTGCTGACCCAATATCGAAAGAAATTAATGTTGCACTTGAAGAGGTTGACAGGTTGAGTGGGCATTGGGAAGACGTGGTTGTGTCAGAGCATTGGCTAATGGAGAAAGTGTTAGGTAGACCCCATGGGACACATAAGCCCATAAGGCTCATCCCATAGGTTTATAAATGGGGAATAGAGTTTTGTCCAGGACGATAGATATGGGACACATTGGTTAGGTAGCTCATCCCGACGGGGTATTTGATTGGCCAATGATAGCACTGAGTAGACTCCATGAGAAAGCTAATATTTCTAAGAGGAGCCTGAAGTTTTGTAAAGAGGCAAAAGTATAAAAGCGCCAGGCTTAAGATATTTGGGCTTAGTACTAGGCCTTGGTAATTTCACGTAGAAATGAGACCAATGGCGTAAATTCATTAATAAAGGGAATTCATACTGTGAAGGGTGTAGAGGGACTTAGTGTCCAAAGGCCTAGCTAGTTGTCACAACCCCTGCTCTCGTGGTGGGAAAATAGGTAAAGGTTATAGCAAAAGGGAGCTACACGCTATGCAGGAGATGAAGGCATATGTGATAGGTAAGGAACAAGGGCACGAGAGAAAGTAACAAAGGGAATGAAACCCACGCAAGGTGTAGAGAGTCTTACCGCCTATAGGCTTAGCCGACAGTCACATGAAGTAGTCCTCTAGTAGGTAAGGGTTGAGTGCTAGCATGAGAGGGGCTATAATAAAAAAGGGTCGCAGAGTTATATTTGGCAGCACTTCGGTGCCTTGGGCCAAGCTTGACACTTGTGCCATATTTGGAGGACCTCTGCAGGTTTGTCAGCAGGCATGGATGAGTCAGCAATTAGTGAAGAGCTTGGCACCTCTAAGCATGAAAACAATTTGGGAGCTAGAATTAATAATTGAACTCAAAATAAATTTCCAAGAAAGTATTGATTTAAGGCAACAAGGAGGTCCACGATGCGAAGAATGAAATAATGTATCATGTCATGAACATAATTTTTCCTCCTTGAACTTTCTTGCATGCCATGAAGAGTTAAATGGAAAAGATGGCTAAGTGCAGGATTTCTAATCACACTCTAAGAGAGCCATGCCTGAATTACTATATGAAATATGGGGGAAATTAAGAAGGAATGGAGAGCCATATTATGTCTGTAGTTTGACTGGGATTTAATTCTCGATATGGGAGATCACACTCATACCAATTCTTATGTTTAATGCAATTGTAGTGGCCAGGATATTAGATGTAACAACTACATGGAGAGTCATGATGAGTATGCTCTTGGAAAAGAGTGTGAGTGACTACAATATGGGAATCCATGCATTGGGTGCACTTGGGAAGTATGGAGGACAATAGAGATATCATCAACCAATGTGAAGCAGTGGAAAAAAACTCAAGATTGCAATTGAGAAACTGGGGGGAATGCAACATTGTTGTGGGAGATGTGTGGAAGTTCTCTATGTGTTAGTGCATTGCTAAAATAAGGATGAGTGAGCTTGTGCTGCAATGAAGAGACAGAGAGTGCCTATGGATAGGAAAGAGGTTAAGAGTGCCTGAGAAGAGAAAAGGTCAAGAAAAGAGAGCCCTGTGTGGGTGTATGTAGTTTCGAAGTGGAAAGAGTCTAGTGTGGGTTCTGTATTATTGGGTGATGTTGGGAAGAATAATGGGTTGACATAGAGTGAGAAGAGCACAAATTATTGCATGGGCTGAGTAGGGAAAAGGTTGTAGAGGATAATAGTGTTGAAAATAGGAAAAGAGGCTTGTAAATATAATGAGTATTATTTCCTTATTGAGTGTGGGTTGGATCCTACATACAGGAAGTTGGTGCTTCCATATTAGTGAATGTTTGAGGAACAATTGGGGGTTGGTGCCTCCTACAAGTTTTTTCTTGCATAAATCCGAGGAGATACAAGTTGGTTCTTTCAACAAATTTGTGAAGTTGGTGCTTCACATGGTGCTTCCGTAAGTTTATCAGGTGTCTACAAAAGGCGGTAGTTGGTGCTTCCTTATAGTGGGTGTTAGCTAACAATCAAAGGGATTTGGTGCTTACTATGAGTAGCGGATCACAAACAAATTCATGTAATAGAGTAGATGCTCTTATTTTTTACATCAACAATGAAACAAGATTTGGTGTTTTTCCTCCTGGAAGGGTTTCCATGTTAAAACTTTATGTCGAATGTGTATGTTGCTCATGGTGCTTGTGTTAATGTGATGATTTATGTTGGTGTATATGATAAATTTTTGATTTCTCACATGAATGGATGTCAAGTTTCAATGTTAAAGATAAATTGACATAAAAGTTTAAATTGGCCTTAAAATTGATTCACCCCCCCATTATTAACATTGTTTCCAACAATTGGTATCAGAGCCCGGTTCCTTCAAGAAAAAATTAACCGCTCAAAGGTAGATCAAAGGGATACAATGCCTAATCAAGTTTGGATAATAGCAGAAGGAGTTCCATTTTTAAATGGATTAGACTATGATCTATGGAATATTAGAATAGAATCCTATTTTATGGTAATAAATGAAAACATTTGGTTGTATGTGATATATGGAGATAGGAATGAGTTTAATGCAGAAGCCAAGGGGATTATCTTGAAAGTGCTATCAAATTCAAATGTTGATAGAGTAATGCATTGTGACACAACACGAGAAGTGTTGGACATATTACAATGTCTACATGTAGGATAAATCCATGCAACAATAGAGGAGGTTGGTGAACCTTCTTGTTCAAACAATAAACCTGAATCTGTAAAGGCTCCTGATAATGAGAAGGAAGAAGAAGGAGGCATATAAGAGGAAAGATGCTCAAAATATTGAATATCCTTCTTCTAATAAGGAAGTTTCTACCCATGACTCTCAAGTTGATGATGATGATGAATTAGATGAAAGGCCATGTTGCTCAGAAGGTAAGTTATTGCTTTATGATAAATGTAAAGAGATAGGTCATTTATCCTCTAGATGTTCATGTGAAGTTTCTAAAGAGAGAGATATAAGTGCATCTAATAGTGATGTAGGTAGACCTACATTAGTATCAATAGCAAATGAGGGATCCTCTGAAGAAGAAGAGAATAGTTGTATCCCTGGAAATGATGAATATGGGATACTTCTCAGACCCATGGAAAATCCTATGGTCATAGAGAGGAATCTAGAGCTTTCTGGTGACTCAGCTAGCACCTTTAATAATGAATAAATGGATTTAGATGAAAGGATCTATTTTAGAAGGAAGCTGATCTCTACTCTAAAAGATATCAAGGAGATAATAGAAGAAAATCTCAAGAAAAAGGAGCAATTCCATGAATATGATCTTGAGAATGACAAGTTGAGCAAAACAATAGTCAATATTAATCCTCAATAAGAAGAGGCTAGCAAGATGAATGGGATATTGACCAATTTCTAAATGATAGAGGATCTCACTATGAGAGACTACACAACGAAGTAGTCTTGTTGAGACATGACCTAGAAAGGGAAAATCAAGAGTTGTCCCATTATCAAAATCTTGAGGAAAGAAAAAAGGACTTGAATGAGATACTTGTTAAGCAGAGATCCCGTCTCATCAATGCTGGTTTAGGCTTCAAAGGAGAACCAAGATCCAATAAGTAAAAGGCTGAAAGGTCAACCACCCATGTAAGGGCAGTTGAAAATTCCAACAACAACAAAGGAAAAGAAGTTGTTGGAAAGCAACAACACCAAGAAAATAAAAGGAAACCATAGAATGGTAAGCAACAAGAGCGAGGAGAGTAGAAAAAGAGAGACAAGTAGTAGTAATAAGGAATGCAAGGAAGTAAAGAAAACTCCCAAGGGAGTTACATGAAGGAGAAACAGAGGCCCTTTCCCCCTCAAGGAAGAATCCCTCAAAGTAAATTTTTATTTAATTCTCAAAAATCCTTTATGGGTATTGTTTTTCTTGCAACAACTTTGGACATAAATCCATAGACAATAGATGGAATGCAAGAAAATGATATTTTTTTGGAAGCACCAACCCAAGAATACAAAAAGTGGCCAAAAGTAGGCATGTTGGCAGCAATATAAGGCTTGACCAGAAGTTGTCAAGAATAGTAACCCATTTGCCTCATTCTTGTGCTATGACAACTTCTACAATTGTGGAAATTTTGGGCACAAGTTAGCAAGTTGCAGATATGAGAAGAAAAAGTATGCTTCTCAGCATATGCATGCAAATGTAGCAGCTCTGGGTTTGAAGGTGAGAAGGAACAATAGAGCACTGGAATATGAGTTTGTCTTCAATTCCTTGTGTCAAGGGAGCCAACTGAAAAGAGGAGAGATAAATTAGAATAAAATAATGAAGGATGGTCCTCTTACTCTTGTAACAGACCCCTCTGAAAATAAAAAAAAGGTAGCAAGAAGACATGGAGAAAGAAAAGAGAAGGTAAAGAGAAGTATTCTCTAGCTATGCACAACCAAGAGAAATCCCAAACGTGGGAAAGGAAGAAGTTGGATGGTAATACTCCCGTCAGAACTCAACTGATGAAGGTTTGGAAGAAGAAGGAAGATGATATCCTCAAGGGGACTAGATCCTTTTTTTCTTTCTATTAAAGGAAGAGAATGGCCTCAAGGGAGGCCAAATAAGCCAGATGCAAGCAGTCAGGAAAGGATAAACAGAGAGGTGCATATGAATGATTAGAGGTATAACTGAGTACCCTTATTGATTACAGTAATGTATTTGTTTATTTCAAATGTATGAGCATTGAAAGATAGAGGAGACTGAAACTAGCGTGGCTTTAGGGGGAGTACACAACAACATTTTATGTTGTGGGATAAGTTGAGCTACAACAGAAGTGTGGAATGAAGAGGCCCTTAGTTAAGTTAGGTCCACATGATAAGTCCCCACGTAGAAGAAAATAAGTCGATATAAGATATCAAAGAGCATTGGTTCAGTGGGAGTTGATTTAGCAAGCAGTAGTAGGCAACAATTATCAGCCTCATGAAGAAAGAAAGCGGAGTAAATGAAAGGTTTGCATCTTGGGTGAAATATATTTTTTTCATTTTAGTTGTGAATTTGAATTTTCCTAGCAATCTTGTGTTCATGAAACACAATGGGTATAAGCTTTGAATGTCCCTTAGCCTTAAATTGGTGTCACTATAACAATTACTGGTATGGTTTTGTATGGAGCCACCTTTTGCGAAAATTGACATTCTCTTTGAGAAGGAGCTATTAGAGTATGCTTGGTATTTTATCTAATTTGTATCAACTTGTTGGTGAAATTGGTGTCATTTAAGCAATCATCCCTTTTTGAAGAGGTATGATCTTAGGGGGGAAGAGTTGGTCAATGGATATGCTCAAGTGAAGTCAGCACAGTCACAACAAGCATCAACAATAGTGAAGAGTAAATCCTAAATGCATATTTATGGATAGTATTTTCATGCAGAAGAAATACTATGAGAAAATTAAATTGGTATTAGTTTCCTTTTAATTGATACAAAATATGTATTGGCAAGAAGATTTCTTCAACAAGTCACATAAGGTGTCCAAAACTAGAGGATTATTCAAAGAAGAGGCAATATATGTTTAGGGGGAGCATATCACATATGACCGGTTCATAGAGAAAAAAAAATACGAGAGAAATCAGTGATAGACATCAAATGCCCTATCAAGAAGACAACAATTGTTGAAGAGATGTCTACAAAGAAGAATGTAGATCAGTAGTCAAAACCTCATTCATTGAAAATCAGTGCTTTCATGGGGGAATAAAATCAGCTTCTAGCCCTTTACCATGGATGTCAAAGGGGGAGATAAGATTATTGGAGAAGTTGTGATGGACCATGAGGAGGAGAGAAAGACAATGGTGGCCCATGCAAGGAGAAGTGTAGAAGAAGCATGATGACTGGTCATCAATGTGGAAGAAGTGATAAGGTATTGTTGAGAATGCAACAAGATGATGGAGCTTAGTGGAAAGGAGTCGCCTTCACTAAGTGGGCCCGCAGGCAAATTATGGCGCAAAGTCTATTTTTAGACTATGTCTATGGATCATGGTCTATGATTTGCAGGATGTTGTTTATGAATGATTGGTCATGTTGGGAAAAATAGATGGACTTCTATTTCTGGTTCACAGTGGAGAGATCAAAGTCTATTTTTAGACTGCGAGGTTAAAAATAGAAAAGTCAAATATTATTGTCTCATAATAATATTTAGACTATAAACATTATCTTATCCTCTTGGAGCACTTTAGTTTGAGCTACTGATGTGGCACATGAAGCTGTCAGAAGGAAATACGCTTTTCTTATGAGTCATTTGAGCTATTGCATGCAGGACATCAGTTAGAACTCATGCATGTGAGTTCTGTGGAGTTGGGTGTGGAGTTGATGGAGTTGTGTTCAGTTTGACTTGGTTAAACTAGTTGTAATTAGTCTAAGTGCAAATAGACTAGTGATGAGTGATGTGAATTAATTGATTAAATTCATGCAACTGAAGAATACATCAGTTAACTCAGTGCATGTACAGTTCAGTGGAGACAGGTGTTAGAGGTTGATATTGCTATCAGTTGTGACTATAGTTGTGCATGAGATCTTGCACAATCAAAGGATTGAGTATGCCCATGAGAATTGCCTAGTATATGCCCAGTGAAATATCCTGTGCTCACGTGATTTCCATGGTGAGTGACTTTCACATGGTATTGTGTGCAATAGAGGCAAGCAAAGCAGTGGAGAAGATTTGAACCCGTGACTTGTTCGGATCTGAGCTAGTTTTGTGTGTAATAGGTGGAGATAGTGTTGGATACTTGAGAGGAGTATTGTACTATGTCTTGTTACATGTTCTCAATCATTAATATATAGATAGTGTGGGGTTTTCAGCTGTAAGCTTTCCCCGGGTTACATACTGTGATAATGTGTGCATGCTATTGATGTTTCATTGTTTTGATGCTGCTAAATTGATGATCAACGTAGAGGAGGTTATGTATTATGCATCTATTCCGCAATAGCGTATAATCAGGATAATCTCTGTTGAATAAGTGTTTATTATTCAAAATTTCTACATGGTATCAGAGCTGTTGATCATCAGATCTACTATTCAGGAAGTGTTTACATTTTATTTCTTTAGGTAGAGTCTGTAATCGGGCCAGGTAGCCTATGGATTCATCCTTCCTTTGGAAGGTGAGATATCTGGTAAAAGCCCATACAGTCAATCTCTGTACAAGAAATAATTTGTTCTCACGAATTCTTAGATCAGAGGCGGTTGAGTTTGGAGCTGGTGGAATTTGAATTTGCAGCGGCGTTTTCTTGGTATCAACGTGGCAATGTCTTTCAACGGATTGTGATTGGAGTATGCTCTTGAGGGCAGCTCGAACTATATTGCATGGAAGGACAGGATGGAGGCAGTGTTGGATGATAATGGGCTAAAGTATTTCATAGAGGCTGATGTCTGAAATCCTACTGATGCTGCGCAGGTTGATGCTTGGCAAAAGAAGACAACGAAGTGCCGAAGGATTCTGTTGGAGGGCGTGAAGGATCGCATTGTGTCCAACCTGCATGGTAAGTCTTCTCCATACTTGATGTGGAAAGCGTTGACAGATCTATTCCAAATCAAGAGTGATCAGAGGAAGCTGGTGCTCAAGGATAAACTCAGAAACATCAAATGTGAGAAGGTAGACAGTATGCCCTAAGTGTCTCACGAAGTTCACTCAGTGCAGAGATGAGCTGGGAAGTGTGGGGGTGACTGTCGATGATGAAGACTTGGTGAGCTTGGCTCTCCTTAGTATTTCAAAGAGTTGAAATTACTATCAGGACTCTGTCAATGGTCGGGAGAAACTGGCAGGATGGGAGAGACTTTGTTCAGATCTTGTGCAGGAGGAGATCAGGCGGAATACCAGGGACGGATCTTCATCAAAGGGACATGATGAAGAAAATTGCACTTTGGCTGCCAAAGCAAAGAAGGGGAAGAGCAAGAAATCTTCTCATTCCGGTGCGAAAGGCAAAAAGCAGAATATGTCCAAGATGAAGTGTTTTTACTGTCACCAGCATGAACACTATGCCACTAATTGTCCGCAGAAGAAGAAGAACAAGCAAGTTGCTGGATCTGCAGCAGGAGAGGCTCTAGCCTCGCAATTTGAGCTTGATTTTTCATTGATCGCATGCTTGGTATCAAGTGTGATGGGATGGGTATGGTTCTTGGACAGTGGTGTGTCTTTTCACATGACAAGAGATCGAGATTTGTTTTCTGATCTGGAGGACAAAGATCTTGGAGTGCACATCGAGATGGGCGATGATGGTAGATACAGTGCGACTGGTATCGGTACCATTTCCTTTGAGGGGGAGTCTAATAAACCCTTCGTATTGAAGGAAGTGATGCATGTTCCAGGATTGAAGAAGAATCTTATCTCTGTGGCGATGTTAGAAGACAAGGGATATGATGTTGTTTTCATCGAGGGAAAGGCTTTCCTGTGCAGTAAGACAACTGGAGAAACCCGGAAGATAGGGGTTCGAGTGAGGAACCTTTATCAGTTGCATGTAGATGGATGCACAGTAATGGCATGCAAAGCAGAAGGATTGATGAGCCTGGATGATGGCGAGCTGTGGCACAGGAGATTGGGTCACCTTCACCATGGAGCCTTGAATATACTGCAGCAGATCACTACAGGGCTTCCTAATGGCACTCTTGCGCAGTAAGATCAGTGCAAGGGGTGTACTTTGGGAAAGTTTGTGAAAGCCACCTTTCACGAAGGATAGTCATGCCACGACAATCCTTGAGAGAATTCACAGAGACGTGTGTGGACCTTTCTCAGTAGCTTCGACAGAAAAACACAGGTATTATGTGATTTTTGTTTATGATTTCTCTCGTAAGTGTTGGATCTTCTTCATGCAGAAGAAGAGCGAGACATACTCAAAGTTCTGTGAGTTCAAAGCACTGGTCGAGAAGGAGTCGGGGAAGAAGGTGAAGGCTCATAGGAGCGATAATGGTGGTGAATACATCTCTGACGAGTTCAAGGATTTCTACAAAGCAGAAGGGATTTGAAGAGAGCTCATAGCTCCACATAACCCATATCAAAACGGGGTTGTTGAGCGGAAGAACAGAACGATCGTGGGTGCTGCACGGGCGATGTTGCATGATCAGGGCCTACCCCTTCACTTGTGGGCGGAGGCATGCAATACAACAGTTTATGTGCAGAACCGTTGTCCTCACAGGATACTTGGCATGAGTACACCCGAGGATGCTTATTCTGGTAAGAAGCCTGATCTTTCTCATTTGAGGATTTTTGGTGCTAACGTTTACATGCATGTGACGAAGGATGCCAAGAAGAAGTTGGAGCTGACTTAAAAATTTGGGATATTTGTGGGGTACACTGATATGCCCCACAACTATCGTGTGTATTTTCCAGATAGTGGTAAGACTGTTGTGCAACGGGATATAAAATTTTAGGAGGAGAAAGCCATGAAGTGTTCGCTTGAGAGGGAGCTACACTTGCATGCAGATGAGGAGCTATTAGTTCCTAAGGATGAGCTTCAGGACGTGGATCAGCCACAGGACAAGGTTCATGGTGTGGAAGAGACCACTCATGCAGCGCCAACCATCAAAGGACAAAAGCGCTTGGCAGAAGCTGAGCGACTCGTTTAAGATGTAGAGAAAGTTGTAGGACCACCTACAACCCAACGCAGGCAGAGATAGTCACCTGATCGGTACACTGGATACATGGCTCTTATGAGAAAATGTGTTGTGACTGAGCCATCCTCTTTCGAGGAAGCTGTGGAGGATCCTGCATGGGTAGACGCCATGGTGGAAGAGTATGATTCGACTGTCAAAAATAGTGCATGGGAGATTGTTCCTAGACCGGAAGGGAAATCAGTGGTGGGTTCAAGATGGATCTACAAAGTTAAGCAGGTAGCTGACGGGAGTGTGGAGAAGTAGAAGGCAAGATTTTTTGCTGGAGGCTTTTCACAGATAGAGGCGATCGATTATGAGGAGACCTTTGCACCTGTCGCAAGGTATTCTTCCATACGGACGATTCTTGTTCTCTCAGCACAGATGGGGTGGCACATTCATCAGATGGATGTGAAGACTGTGTTCCTCAATGGAGTCATTAAGGAGGAGGTGTACATTGAGCAGCCCAAAGGTTTTGAGATCTTCAGCAACGAGTCGCATGTGTGTAGACCCAAGAGAGCGTTGTATGGGTTGAAACAAGCACCACATGCTTGGTACACACGGATAGACAATTATTTCACCGGACTTGGATTCTCCAAGAGTGAGGTAGATCCTAACCTATACCAGATTGTGGTGGAGGGTAAGTTGCTTATCATTGTATTTTATGTAGATGATTTGATTCTAATGGGTGATGTGCTGTTGATACTTTCATGAAAGGATGATCTTGCTAAGGAGTTTGAGATGAAGGACTCGGGCCTCCTTCATTATTTCCTAGGATTGGAAATGTTGTAGCGCAGTGATGGACTATTCGTTTCTCAGGGTAAGTATGCTCGGGAGACACTGGAGAAGTTTAACATGCATGGCTGCAAGCTTGTTGACACTCCTCTTCCTGGAGGTTGGAGGAAGGAGGATGCCACTTTGGCAGAAGAAGTGGATGCCACTATTTATCGACAATTGGTGGGGTTGCTTATGTATTTGGTCAATACACGACCTGATATATGCTATGCTGTTAATCAGCTTTCACAAGCTATGGTTAAGCCTACCAAGCTCTTCCGGAAGGCGGGAAAGCATGTATTATGTTATTTGAGAGGCACATCGGGATATGGTTTGTGGTACAGACAAGAGGATGAGGTGAAGCTATGTGGCTTCATGGATGCAGATTAGGCAGGGAGCTCAACGGACAGAAATAGCACATCAGGAGGGGTCTTCAGTATCAGGTCGATAGCAGTTTCTTGGTACAACAGGAAGTAGAGATCTGTGGCACTCAGTTCAGCAGAAGCTGAGTATATGGCAGCAAGTTTGGCTGCATGCAAGGCTATATGGATGAGGAAGATCCTAGTCAGTTTGTTTGGTTCTCACTTGGATCCTACTGTGATTTACTGTGATAACCAGAGTTGCATTAAACTCTTGGCTAATCCTGTATTTCATGATAGATCTAAGCACATTGACATCAGGTACCATCATATCAGAGATTGTGTGTAGCAAAGAATCATGTTACTTTCATACATTCCAATGAAGGATCAGGATGCTGATATCTTGAAAAAGGCGCTCACCAGGAGAAAATTCGAATACCACCGAGGCAGGATAGGGGTTGTTGATAATCCATACCTTGTTGAGAGGGAGTGTTGAGGATGCAACAAGATGATGGAGCTTAGAGGAAAGGAGTCGCCTTCACTAAGTGGACTCGTAGGCAAATTATGGTGCAAAGTCTATTTTTAGACATATGGATCATGGTCTATGAGTGCAGGATGTTGTTTATGGATGATTGGTCATGTTAGGAAAAATAGATGGACTTCTATTTCTGGTTCACAACAGAGTGATCAAAGTCTATTTTAAGACTGCCAGGTTAAAAATAGAAAAGTCAAATATTATTGTCTCATAATAATATTTAGACTATAAACATTATCTTATCCTCTTAAAGAACTTCATTTTGAGCTACAGATGTGGCACATGCAGATGTTAGAAGGAAATACACTTTTCTTATGAGTCAGTTGAGCTATTGCATGCAGGACATCAGTTAGAACTCATGCATGTGAGTTCTGTGGAGTTGGATGTGGAGTTGATGGAGTTGTGTTCAGTTTGACTTAGTTAAACTAGTTGTAATTAGTCTAACTGCAAATAGACTAGTGATGAGTGATGTGAATTAATTGATTAAATTAATTCACTAATTATTAACTCATAATGCAACTTAAGAATACATCAGTTAACTCAGTGCATGTACAGTTTAGTGGAGAATGGTGTTAGAGGTTGAGATTGCTATCAGTTGTGACTATAGTTGTGCATGAGATCTTGCACAATCAAAGGATTGAGTATGCCCATGAGAATTTCCTAGTATATGCCCAGTGAAATAGCCTATGCTCACGTGATTTCCAGGGTGAGTGATTTTCACATGGTATTGTGTGCAATAGAGGCAGGCAAAGCAGTGGAGAAGATTTGAACCTGTGACTTGTTCGGATCTGAGCTAGTTTTATGTGTAACAGGTGGAGATAGTGTTGGATACTTGAGAGGAGTATTGTACTATGTATTGTTACATGTTCTCAATCATTAATATACATATAGTGTGGGGTTTTCAGCTATAACCTTTCCCCGGGTTACATACTGTGTTAATGTGTGCATGCTATTGATGTTTCATTGTTTTGATGCTACTAAATTGATGATCAACGTAGAGGAGGTTATGTATTATGCATCTATTCCGCAATAGTGTATAATTAGGATAATCTCTGTTGAATAAGTGTTTATTATTCAAAATTTCTACAGGTATTGCCATCAATGCTAAAGGGGGGATTTTTGGATAGTTTGCATTATCTAGATGGTTAATGGTAGCAAGTGTGTTGGGATTGATGTCAACAGCCATGCTCGGAGATGTCTTAAGAAGTTAGAATTGTCTAACAATTGGCCAGTGTTGGCATTGATGTCAACCAATGTAGCATAGATGTTTGTGGTAGCAGATGTTGATTGTGATTTCCACTAGCCTAGTTTTGATCATAACTAGGCTCACATTGATGTGTTTGGTATAGAAATCTTAAGGGGAGTCCCATGGTTGCAACAGTATCTTGTAGATAATCATCATAGTAATAGGCTTATTAAAGAAGCCATAAAAATATGACTGTGATATTTGGAAGTCTCATAATTTAGAGGAGATTCTGACTCAAATAATCAACTCACGTACTTTTCATGATGGCACAGTTAGATAATGTTCAGAAAGAGATTTCCAATGCTATGTGGAGGTTTTCAAATGGCCTCCTAGATCAGGAGTCATTTCAAGTGAAAGTTGAGGTGTGCCAAAGTTAGATGGTAGTGTTAAATGTGGTCTTGGGCCAAAGTGGTGACCAAGTTTAGTAGTCAAACAGAGTGGAAAGAGCCTTTTAGTGGAGACACTAAGCAAGATTCGGGTGGATGTGGCATAGGAAACAAAGTAGTGGAGAAGTAGATTCATTGGACATAGTAGAGCCCACGTGAAAACTTTGCCTCACAGAGTTACCCTAGCGGTATAGTTAGGGCACACAAAGTGAAAGCGTCGGGCGGTGGGCACCAGGACATAGAGGCAAAGTGTGGCATAAAGGAGTTAAGCGTGATGAAAATGGTGATAAAGTTGGAAGAAACAACCAATGATTAAGGCATCGAGATGAAAATGAGAAGGTTGAATTAGAGAACCAATAGTGTAGTGGAGAACCCCCTCATTGACCGCAAGAATAGCCCACATTACAGCCTGGATGGGTGGTATAATTCTGACACAACCTTAAGGCCCACATAGTGCATGTGGCAGGAGACAGACTCTGGGACATTAAGGTAGAGCATGAACCAATAAGGATTTGAGCTGGAGGGCCCAATAGTGACATCAAAACCTGAAAACATTGGCCTAGAGGAAAGTTAAGTGGAGCACAAGGTTAAGAGCCAAGAGATAGGCACCAAGCCATGCAGCGGAATTCCGACATCACTATCGATGGGAGTCTGGGAAAGCCTCGAGGTGTCAAGAAGTAGTTTCAAAAGCCTCTAATCATGTACATCAATGAAAAAGAACCCTTTCAAGACCACTGCTCCTAATACCACAAACAACAATGGAGTGGTGTCGGGGTTGGTTTCTTGATCTCAATGGTTTTTTATTAACAAAGGAATTTGGTGTAAAAAAAAAGGAACTAGCGACCCTTTCTCTCTCCTTGAAGCAGGCATCTGGCAGCATTGTATTGGTAGGTGACATCAACATTATGTAGCTGTATAGGGGACACGTGGTAGGAAGATTTGGAAGTTTCAGGTACCCAAAGGGCCCATATTTGAGTGTCGCATGTCACCCATCAGAAGTTGACACATAGCACTGGTGATGTCAATGTGACTCCATCCCACTGGTTCAAGCATGAAAGACATTAATGTTTCACTTGAAGAGGTTAATGGGTTGACTGGGAGTCGGGAAAATGTGGTCATGTCATAGCACTAGCTAATGGAAAAAGCAATGGGTGGACCAAATGGGATGCGTAAGACCACAAATCTCATCTCAGAAGTTTTTAAATGGGAACACAGAGTTTTTTCCAAGAGGATGGAGCCAAGACTCATCGATTAGAGAGCACATCCTAGTGGAGCCTTTTGATTGGCTAGTGATAGCATTGGGCGGATCCCATGAGACATCTAATTTCGCTAAAAGGAGCCTGGAGTATTGTAAAGAGGAACAAGTCTAAAAGTGCTATGATTTGGAGCTCTGACCTTAGCGCGAGGCCTTGGTAATTTCACGTAGGAATGATACCAATGGTGTGAAGTCATTATAAAAGGGAATTAATCCCATGAAGGGTGTAGAGGAAGTTAGTGCCCAAAGTTCTAGCCACTGGTCACAACACTTATTCTCATGGCAGGAAAATAGGTAAAGTTGCTATAAAAAGGGAGCTACAGGTTAAGCGGTGAATGAAGGCATATGTGATAGGTAAGGACCAAGGGTGTGGGAGACAACAACAAAGGGAATTTGGACTCCTCAAGGAATTGAGTGGCTTAGTGCCTATAGGTATAAATGATAGTCACAAGCAGCAATCCTATAGTATGCAAGGGCTGAGCACTAGCATGAGAGGGGTTCTAATGAAAAAGGGTTCCAAAGTTATATTAGGTAGTGATTTGGAACCTTGGGCCAAGCCTGGAGCTTTTGCCATGTCTGGAGGACCTTTAGAGGTTCGTTAGTAGACATGGAAGAGTCAGAAACTGGTGAAGAGATTAGTGCCTCAGAGCATGAAAATGGGTCAAAAACTAGAATTAACAATTTAATTCAAAAGTAATTGCAAAGAAAGTACTGGTGCAAGGAAACAAGAACCACAACGCGTAGAATGAAATAATGGAGCATGGCCTAAACATAATTTTCCATCCCTATTCTTCCTTGCATACCATGAATAGTTAAATGCAAACGATGTCTAAGTGTAGGATTTCTGATCATAGTCTAAGAGAGGCATGCCTAAAGTACAATCTAAACTTTGTGGGAAATTAAGTAGGAATGAAGGGCCATGTTATATTTTAAGTTTGATTGAGATTTAATTATCAATATGAGAGATCACATGGGTGCCCATTCTTATGTCTAATGTAGTTGCAGTGGCCAAGAAATTATATGTAAAAGAAGCATGGAGAGCCATGATGAGTATGCTCTTAGAAAAGAGTGTGAGTGACTCTAGTATGGGAATCCATGCATTGAGGGAACTTGGGCAGTATGGAGGATAGAAAAGACCACATATACTAATGTGAAATAGTGGAAGAAAACTAAGTATTGCAACTGAGAAACTGGGGGGAATGCAACACTTTTGATTGTAACACCCTCCTCACACATCTACCCATGTAACCAACCAGGCTGCGTAAACATGCAACGAGAGGCTACTATGATTGGATTCGACCTCCTATGTGACCTTAAGGAAGTGGAATAGATGAAACACATCAACCAACCTATCCAAATCAACAACAGAAACCTCAGGATACATGTCATCCACTCAGACATCCTACCCCTAGGTCCCACTAATGTTTTGGACATCTTAGTCCTCATTCGCTCCCATGCTATAGGTAAGAGAGTGTCTAGAAACCCAAAGTTGCTCTCACAAGCTTTCCTATCAACGACGAGAGACTAAATTTGTTAGTGTTATGCCAACAACTATAGGATTTGAGCCACTTTTTCAGGTCGAGAGACCAAGTCACTTCCTAGAATGGAATGATAACTCAGGAATAGCAAAAGAACAAGGAGACAATGATAAAAAAGAAATAAGTTGAACAAGACCTTAATTAGACTCCTACTATCCATGGTAAGAATTTCATCAAACATATCATCAACATGTAACCTACAGGTGTAAACAACATAATTAAGTGTAGGGATATCATACTTATCTCAGAATTGCTATGAACCATCGTTCCCTCATGTCATTTGCTGCATTATCATCTATTATGCCATACATACAATATCCATTCATTTGCAATTAAAAACATGTTGAGAGCCATACATAGTTGCTTCCATAAAACATATATATAACCAACATAATAGGGACAGAAATATCATAAACATATCAACCATAAAATCCACATACACATCAATACATTTACACATGAAAATCAAGGGAATGAATTTCTCATTAATGAATGCAACAAACCAACGAGAGATGGGACTACCAAGTTCCACCTGACCATAGAATGGATGAGCCAAATATCTCTTCAACCATTCAGCCCCATGCCATATTCCAAGCATGAATGTGGGGCTCAAACAAAAAGAACCGACCAAGGCATACCGAGGCTAAACCACCTCAACCTCATCAATAGAAACCACGCTTTACCGTAATCCATCCTGAATCACTAGAAAAATATAATGAACACATCTTAATAGGATTTACCATGATCTCCACTGATCACCAGGCCAAACAAGCATGGATGCCACTAGATTTCTCCATCTACACCATGAGGAATTTTCTTTTCTCTTAGTCTCTCAGGATTTACCAAAATCCAAAACCAGATCACTAGGCCCTAAAGCGAGACCCACTCTCCAGGCTTTACCTCATATCCCAAACCTGATATTACTAGGCCCAACAGAGATAAAAAAACCTCTTGGTTTGACCGTATATTCTACCATTCACTGGTAAGGATTCTTAGTCTCATCGAGGCAACATAATCATGGCTTTACCACAACCCAGATTCTAGCTTAGGGGTCACTAGGCCACTGGCTTTACCTTGATCCACAGTCATGTTCAGGGATCACTAGGTCATGTGCTCTATCATTTGGAGATCCACCCGACTCAGCTTCAAATCCATCTAACAATCCAACTCAACCAAAACATGAGAACCCCATCACACCATGGCTATCAAGAAATGGCAAGGTTAGGCAGAAAAGGCAGTTACACCTGAAAAAATCCATGCCATGATAGAAAAGAACCACATGAAATATTATGCATGCCAAATATAGCAAGGAGAATACACATGAAAATTGATACTTGCAATGAATATTGTTATAGCATCTTGATCCTGCATTTCCCTACTTGATCTTTGCTTCCTCTTACCTTCTTTTCTTTTCTTGCTCCAATTCCAAAATTCTCCAAGAAAACTCTAAGTGTCCAAGAGTGAGAGAGAGAGGGAGATAATAACGAGAGAGCTCCAAAACTCAACTAACAGAAGGTTACATTGACCAAGCTTGCCAAGTGATCCTCATAATCCTTTTTATGAATGAGGCCTCTATTTGCTTCATTTTCCTTTATTTTCCTTCATTTTCCTCCTCACATGTAACCTGTGACCTTTCACCTTCCATTTCTCTTATTTTCCTTTATTTTCAAAATTAAAATGCCAATAAATGCCTCATGCCTCTCCAAAGCCTTACCCATTGGCTTTGCCAATTTCCTTAGCCATGAATAACCAAATGAGCATCCACACCAGGATGTCCTACCAAACATTTAGCTTGGAATACGTGTCCCATCAATCGTGGTCTTATATATTTTTACATGAGTTTTTAACCAAGCCTTTTAAAAAACCCTCCTCCTTGGGGGGCACTATCCTTAGCGTTCAATTATACCTATAACAAAAAATATTGCTGAAAAAAAAACATACTGCCCATGGAACTTTATAACACAGCTCATTGCAGTATTTATAATGAATGACCTGCTCAAAAGAAAAACATCATGACAACATTACAATATAACTATTAGAAAATTATATATTACTGAGCAATGGAACACATAAAATATTGTAGAAATATAAACACAAAAACGCATAAAATAAGAGAGACACAGATATACGTGGTTCACCCAATTTGGGCTACGTCCACGGAGAAACAACCAGTCCTTCTTTTATTATATTATCTAGCAAACTCAAGAGATACAACCTACAACAGATCCATTGTAACTCCCTCTTCACTCGCAATCTCCTCTCTCTTCCTCACTCAGAATATAGATATGCATAGACGCAATACAAATCCCTCATATATAATGAGGGGTTGCCTTCTAGGACAAAAAACCCTAAATTAAACATAAATTCTACCATCAAATCTCCGCCTAATGAACGGCCCAGATTGACTACAAAATTACAACATTTTACAAGGCAATTTTACATCTATTCTTAGCTTCAGGGGCGCTGCCCACGAACCCCCGCCGGGGGATCGCTGGCCCCTGGACCCCCCAGCTGGGGGGGATAGGCTCCCCCGAACCCCCGAGAGGGGGACAAGTCCCCCCCGCATCCCCCCGCATGGAGGGGTGTACAATCTTCCTGGGGTATACATCCGGCTGAAACCTTTGAATACAAAATATAATCAGGCTCCACACCCAACAATCTCCCACTTGGAGACTGATTATAGCAACTCCGCCGCTGCTTCATTTGCTAGAAAATAACTCCACTTTGGACTTGGCCGTTTCTCATCCTCTTCATCATACTTGAAGACCAATTGCAACTGAGCAGATTCTCAATTTCTCCCTGGTTACAACTTTTGTTAACATATCTGCAAGATTTTGGCTAGTGTGTATCTTTTCCAGCTTCAACTGTCCATCTTCCAATGCTAACCGTATGAAATGGTACTTGAGTTGTATATGCTTGGTATTGGAATGAAATGCATAGTTCTTTGCAAGATGTATGGCACTCTGGATGTCACTGTATAACCTACCCGACTACTGCTTCTTACCCAATTCATCTAGAAACCTTTGTAACCAAATCATTTCTTTACTAGCCAGTGTAGTAGCAACATACTCTACTTCTGTTGTTGAGAGTGCAACAACACTTTGCAGTTTTGAGACCCAACTGATAATTGTTCCACTTACAGTAAACACATACCCTGTTGTGCTCCTCTTGTTATCTCTATCACCCGCCATATCTGCATTAACATATCCCTGAAGAGCAATGTTTGAACCACCAAAGCATAATGCTTGATTTGTGGTACCTCTCAAACAACTGAGAATCCACTTCATCACCATCCAATGTTGTTTTCCTAGATTGTTCATGTACCGCTTACAACTCCCACTGCATGTGCAATATCAGGCCTTGTGCAGACCATTGCATACGTTAAGCTTCCAACTGCTGATGCATATGGAACTTTAGACATATGAGCTATTTCCTCATGAGTCTTGGGACACTCCTCCTTACTTAATTTGAAATGGCTAGCCAAAGGTATACTAATTGGTTTTGCATTCTGTATATTAAACCTTTTCAACACCTTTTCTATGTACTCAATTTGAGACAATGTTAATTTGCGATTCCTCCTGCCTCTAGTTATTCTCATACCAAGGATTTTTTTTTGCAGCACCCAAATCCTTCATTGCAAATGAGTTTGCCAATTTTCTTTTGAGCACATTTATTTCTTACAAGTTAGAATCTACAACAAGCATGTCATCTACATACAATAACAATATAATATAGTTGCCATCATTTTTCCTTTTGAGATAAGCACAATGATCAGAGTGACATCTAATATAACCTTGTTCAGACATAAACCTATCAGATTTTAGATACCACTGCCTTGGAGCCTGTTTTAAGCCATACAAGCTCTTCTTCAACCTGCACACTAGTTTCTCCTTCCCTTTTACTTCATATCCTTGTGGATGTTGCATACATATCTCTTCCTCCAAATCCCCATGGAGAAAGGCTATCTTTACATCTAACTACTCAAGATGCAAATCTTCAACTACTACTAGACTTAAAATAGTTCTGATTGAAGTTATTTTAACAACAGGAGAAAATATTTCATCAAAATCAATACCTTTCTTTTGTGCAAACCCTTTCACCACAAGTCTAGATTTATACCTTTTTCTACCTCCATATTCTTCCTTCAACTTGTAAACCCATTTATTCTGTAATGTTGTTTTACCTGCAGGAAACTTGACTAAGTCCCAAGTCTAGTTATGTGCTAAGGAGTCCATCTCTTCTTTTATGGCTTGCTCCCACTTCTTCCTGGTTTCCACCTACACTGCTTCTTCATAACATTCTGGTTCAGCAGAATCAATCAACAATACATAATATAATGAAGGAGAGTATCATTCAGGGGGTCTACTGATCCTGGTAGATCTTCTAACACCACTTTTAGGTGTTTGAGGTGCTTGTTGTTGTTGTGGTTGTTGTTCTAGCTGTTGATCATTATGATTTTCAGGCACCATCACTTTTTTTGTGATCTTTTCAAGCACTGTGTATTCTCCGTTTTCTTTTTCCTATTTCTTTTCCTACAGCTGATCCTTATACAAAACCTTTTCATTGAATATAACATCTATACTCCTAATGATTTTGTTTTTTTCATAATCATAAAAGCGATAACCAAAATCATTAACACCATATCCAATAAAGGTACATTTCTTTGATTTTGCCTCAAGCTTTGTTCTATTTTCTCCATTAATATGGACAAAGGCTTCACAACCAAAAGTCTTTAAAAAAAGTAGTTTACCTTTCTACCTGTCCATGCCTCCTTTGGAGTACCACCATCCAAGGAACTTGAAGGCCCTATGTTTATTAGATAAACAACAATATCTACAGCATCTGCCCAAAATTGTAAAGGCAATCCTACATGCAATCTCATGCACCTTGCACACTCCATGATTGTCCTGTTCATCCTTTCTGACACGCCATTTTCTTGTGGTGTTACTAGAACTGTCTTCTCTCTACGAATTCCATTCTCTGAACAGTACCTATCAAACTCTCTACTGCAATATTCACCTCCATTATCTGATCTGAGACACTTCAACCTTTTTCCTGTCTCATTTTCAACCAAAGATTTCCATTTCTTGAAAGTATCAAATACATCATATTTATTTCGAATGTAATAAATCCATGTTTTTCTGGTTGCATCATCAATAAAAGTAACATAATAACGAGAGCCACCAAGAGATGATACCTGAGCAGGTCCCCATACATTTGTATGCACAAGCTCTAAATTTTCAATTTTATTTTCTTTCCCAACTCTAAAGAATTTGACTCAAAAGTTACCCCTACAGAACTTAGCTTACTTGTAACTGTATTAAAATCATTTAAATGGTCTGCAACAAATCCACCTTCTGAAATCTTCATATTAAATAAACGCTTCATAAGAAATACCTTATTTGAGGCCGAGGGTTTTTCATATAATTTGGTCAATGTCGACATTAAACCCTCTGTTGTCGTTTCCTTTGAAATATTAAACGCTACCGATGCCACTAGGCATAGCCGTATTGTTCCAAGTGCCTTTCTGTCGAGAATATTCCATTCTGTGTCTGTCATACTCATTTGCTTCTTTGTCTTTCCACTCAATGGTAGGTACAGATCTCTCTGATACAGATAATCTTCCATCTGCGTTTTCCATAGCTAGTAGTTTTGGCCATTGAATTTTTCGACTCTAAACCTACCATCTTCCACCATTTATCCCACTCGAACTAGGAACCCTTCTCTCCTGCAAGTTTATCAGCCAAATAGACCTTCAACTCTGATACCAGTTGTTAGAAAATTATATATTACTGAGCAATGGAACACATAAAATATTGCAGAAATATAAACATAGAAAATGCATAAAATAAGAGAGAGAGAGAGATATATGTGGTTCACCCAGTTTGGGCTATGTCCACAGGGAAATAGCCAGTCCTTCTTTTATTATATTATCCAACAAACTGAAGAGATACAACCTACAGTAAATCTGTTGTAACTCCCTCTTCACTCTCAATCCCCTCTCTCTTCCTCACTCAGAATACAGATATGCATAGACGCAATATAATTCCCTCATATATAGCGAGGGGTTGTCTTCTAGGGAAAAAAACCCTAAATTAAACATAACTTTTACTGTCAGATCTCCGCCTAATGAACGACCCATATTGACTACATAATTACAATATTTTACAAGGCACTTTTATATCTATTCTTAGCTTCGGGGACCTCCTAGTCGAGGGGGATGGGCTCCCCCCGCACCCCCCCATGTGGAGGGGTGTACAATCTTCTTAGAGCATACATCCAACTGAAACCTTTGAATACAAAAGATAATCAAGCTCCACACCCAAAAATAACAACCATACCACATATTGGAGCTTTATACGATAGCTCATTACAATATTTACAATAACCACATATACACATATCCACATTTTCTAAATCAGAAAATAAAGGATATGATGAATGCATCAGCAATAAGGGAATCCAGAGGCTCACACTTCCACCCTGAAAGTAATACCAATATTCACCTCCTTCAGAGGAAGTCCAGAATCCACTACAAAGTTAAATTTGTATCCAATGTCCAGTGCTACAATCTTGTGCCACTTTTCCCCTGCACAAACAGTTACCGGCTCATTGTTCCAGGGCACAATCCCAATGTGCATCTGATTCCATCTAGAAATGCTAATGACCAAAACCAATATATTCGTGATATTCCCTTCTCTGCTACACAGTCCCTTGGGAAATCTAGTCACCCCCTTTTGTATAATCACTCACCTTCCAAGCTGCCCGACATCCCCTATCCCAGGTGATCCATCACTTGGCAAGTCTTCCTCACATTGGAAGATACAAAACCAAGGCATATACCTGCCTCAAAACCATCATATCAGTCATAACATGCTCATGGAAATCAATGGACACTATTGGGTACAAGTGTCCCACAATGGCCCTGCTTCTGAGGTACTCTACCAACATACTATTGTATGTTTCAATTTATTTCATTGTTGCTACTAATTCTTGCAGTCGATTTCAACCACTCAACCGAGCATGTTTATGCATTCCTATTCCAAGAACGTAATTTCCATTAAATTCAAATGAATTGAAATAACCTCAAATAATACCTCATTGGTAGCTCATGAATAAGGTACACTTGAAATCTTGTTTGCTTCCTGTCACAACAAGTCAAACTAATTGTTTGATGCAAACATCTTTTATAAACATATCACATCTAGTTAGCTCAAAACACAACCATCATAGATCAACATCATAAATCACAAGTAACCATCTGTTGATGCCCCGAAAATCGTTGCATCAACATCGAGGGATAACCACCTGGTCTGAACCTTAATACAACTCCTTTTCCGTTTGGGATGGTGGCTCCGACTGGATATAATGGGACCAGTTTCCCAGTAATGAATAAAAAGGGGATGGATGAGTGATTGGTTTTCTAATAAATGATAATGAATGGATGACTTAATCTAAAAGCGAAAATACAAATGACTATTCTATCTCAGAAAGCTTCTATTCTTAAGTGCAACGCTTGATGATCTTTGTTCATAAATAGGCATATAGATGGCTCTATCCAATAAACATAGACATTCATTCATATAATAATTGCTTTGTTCAAATAGTTGAAAAAAGTAATTAATAAAACATTGTTACACTTATCTTTTTATATTACTAATACATGTATGATTAGAAGAAAAGCATGCTGTAAACATCCAATAGTGGAAAGTATAAAGAATGTTGTTAAAACACATGCATATATTCAATAATAGAAAGAGTGATAAAATAACAATTCACATAAAAAGAATGAATTCAGACATAGATAGTAGTACCATATGAGCTGCAAATCATTCCCAACATCAATCGCAATTCGAATTCCTTCTTCCGACTCAGAAATACTTTTAAATAAAGGCAGTAGTGCACATCCACATAAAAGCTTCATTATCAAAATTGGAATAATTGGCCCAGTCTTTATAAAAAATATATACCTGAAGTACAGTAGTGTAACTTCATGTTTAAGTCATATACAAAAACTTACGACCCTTTCCAATGCATTGAAAGGGTCTATAAATACTTGATTAAAACTAACAAACTACAAAATTAAAATGCTACTTAATTGGTACAACTTGATCTTGAATATCTTCTTTATAGCAATCTGGCAGTCGGCAGCATGATTCATCACTCTGGCTATTTGCCTTTTGACCTGAGTTGGCATATCGCTAGCATTGGTTCCACTTCTTGAGGGCGGCTCAGACGAGAATTGAGTTGAGCAGCATAGGTGGCATCTTGTATATCGGGAATGATACACCCGATTGCATCTGTTAGGCACTTGAGGGCGGCTCTCTGGTTCTATGGTTTTACTAGGAACAACCAATAGGTGTCCAAAGTTAAATTGTTAATACCTGCGATCAATCTCCCATTCTTTTCCAGCTCCTGATAACATGCTTGCTCCAATGTTTTAGCCGATAGTAATTTACCTGGTGTACATTGAGAGATCATATTAGATAAATAGAGATTATCATTAATAAATTCAACCAAATTACTTGTGGTTAATTTGCATCTAGAAACTGCTCTCTCTGCCTTCATTAACTGGGACTGCCATTCCATAAATATGATTTATTTATGGGATTCTAAGATTTTTGGCAAATTAGCTGCCTGTCCCTCATCAGTGCCTTCCAATCAAGGAATTTTGTCAAGGTCTCATCAGCCTGCTCTAAGTCTGTTCTAGCATCGACTGATTTATCGATTATTGATGCTGTTATGTCACACAGGGGTTCCACTTGAGCAATTTTCTGACATAATAATCTTATTCGTGTTACCAATGCCTTATTAATCTGTAGTGCTTCTGCTCTGAACCTAGCAGGCTGCAGAAGATTCTTGAACTTCTCTATTTGACCTGATAATTGAGCAATTTGCTCATCTTTTGTCTTTACCATCTGTTCATTCATTGCTTTCAATTTTTCTAATGCTTCTGACAGCTCTTTCTGCTTTTGAATTGCACTCGAATCGATCCTTTGTTTCTCTTCATGCAACTGCTTATTCAATTGATTATTTATCTGTTGCTGTGTGGACAATTGCTGTTCTAATTGTTCTTCTTTCTGTTGTGCCTCCGATAGCTGTGCTTGTAGCGAAGTGATTGCCTGGTCCTTTTCTTTTAACAGATTACTCACTTCTGATGCCTTGTCCATGGTGGCCGCCGAATAGGCTCCAGCATATTGGGACAATTTTGTTAGGTCATCAGAAGGATCAAACTCCTCCTTCCAAACCACGTTGGCTGTCACTGTTTGTTCAGGGAACAGGGAAGGTTGATCAATCCTTCTCCTTTTCCGCTGTCGTTTTACTACGGCCCTGTGCTTTGGGCTGTAAAAGACATCTAATAGAGGTATATCCTCCACTTGCAAAATTATTTGATCCGAAGGATCTTTGGGAATTATTTCTATGTCTGTAGTAGGGGGTAGGCCATTGGTTCCACTTGGAACCTCTTTTGATGTTGTATCTTGTGTATCAACCGCTTTGGATGTATCGACTTCTTTTGAGATTTCTAGATTGCTTATGATTGAATCGAATTGCTGCCATTCCTGGAGGAACTTTGGGTCAATCTAGGCAGCGACATTCACATCTGTGCTGCTCTGCTCCTGCTTTTTCCTCTGCGCTTCCTCCTGCTCTCTTGTTTGGATTTCTCCAGCAATTTCTGATGTAGCAGGAGGATCATTGGTAAGTTGCTGTGATATCTCATTTTGGCTAGCATTTGAACCTGAAATAATGACTCGGCCGAGGAGAATAGGTCATCAAACTCATCTTCTTTATGTTCAAATTTAGTGAGTTTTGCCTGTTCAAGTGCATTATAGGCAACTTTGTTTGGATCAAATTGTCTGTTAGGAAGAGTGGCGAGATTCAGTGTATTAATATTTTCTGCTTCTTTCTCTGCATGTTTGTAGTCATGCAGAGTGTAAATGCCACACCTTAGAGGAAAAGGAGGCTAGACCTGCTTCTTTTTATTCCTTAGAGTCTGTGTAACTCCTTCGGATGTAAGCTGATATGCTATCTCCCGAGCCAATAGTTTGTCGGGTATATACAAGGGGAGGACATGTGGCCTGGCATGACTGCCGAAAATTCTTACATATGTAAATTTTTCTCCGAACCAATTTCCTAAGGCTGTCAAGTCAATCTGTGCTTGTAAGGAAATCTTAGGAGTAGGTTTGTCAAAAATTGCATAGTAAATAGGTAACATCAATCCATTGCAAACATGATATAGGTGGTGTTTATAGTGGGCTTTCCACAACTTCTGGTGGTAGATATGGATGGGCATGGGGTCCTGTGGAGTCCATCTCCACCCCAACACAGGAAATTCGGAATTAAAACAGAGAGTATCTAAGATGTAGGCACTAAAGTAAAATGGAGGAATGAACCTTTCAGTAACGCGGGATTTGTTTCTGAATTCAAGGACAGCTGTTGCTAACTTATCAGATAATATATTCCCCCAATCCATTATTTCGCTATTGCATGTTGCTTCCATTAAAGGTACCATCTCTATAGTGAAGTTTGAGGAATCATGCAACCCCCAAATCCTACACATCATTACTCCGGCATAACAATAAGGAGAACACAAAGAATCGACAGAGTACTTACCCGAAGACTCATGCTTGTGTTTCGCTGGGTTTTGTCTGCAATCCCGTAGAGGTGCTGATTCAATGTCATTTTCATCTCTGAACTTCTCCAGAAACACTTTGTTATACTTCTTCTCCGGTGCGGACAAATGGTACATTTGTCTCAAATCATCGGGTTGAAACAAGTCGAACACTCTCCCGTCGATAGTGCAAAATGTTCTGTTTGTAATTGGGATTTCCTCAATTGCCCATCTTACCACATCTGTGTATGGAAGAATTTGCTCTCGAGCCGCTATCCGGTGTAGGTAAGAATTGGCCAAATCCTTTAAGGTTGCATCGGACTTCCGGGTCGGGTCTACTGTGGCTTGTACTGATGTTACATGAGGTTCTTCAGCCTCAACCAGGTTATAGATGCTTAGCCAAGTATTTTTACCGAGACCAAGACATGTGGTGTCCGAGATTAATCCCTTTTTACTTGGTCCCGGATCGGCAGTGTGTTGTCCTGTTACTGCGAAAGTTGAAGCCGTTCTAGATTTCTTAGACTTCTTCCCCATTTTACCTAAATTTGATGCTTCGGAGGAGCTCTGCACAAGAGATAAACTGAACGTAATGCGGAGAATAGGTGGTGCAAACCAAATATGAATGAGGTATATTAATCAATGAATAATGGAGGATTAACATAAGGTGGCCGCGGATACAATCTCTAAAGAGATTTTGGCCTTACTGTTCCATTAAATGGCTGTTTAAACCTGTCAATCATTTTAAACGCTCATCATATCGTTTATTGGCCAAATAATTCATTTAAGCGTGGCTTTGATGTTTTGGCGGTTGGGCGTAAGTGAATCGCTATCGGGAAGAGAAAGGCTTTTAATATTAATTAAACATAATATATCCCAACCTTATCAATCCTTTTTGAAAGTTGCGCCTAGATTTATCGAAATCGGTGATCGGAGGAATGCTTAAGTTGTTATATTGGTGTCCTTTCGAAATCCCCAATCGCTGATAGCGATATCGCCAATTCGCGTCGGGAGTTTTTAAAAGAGGGCTTTTAGATGCATGCATGCTACATTCCCCGATCACCGGTAGCGATATCGCATCGGAGCAAAGAGAGGGGCCTTTTGTTATGATCGCTTGCCTTCCCGATATCCGATAGTTATTCACGCTTGTCGCATCAGGGAAAACCAATGGGTCTTTTTTTATGCATCCTTTGTTATTGCGATATGCGATCTTGCGATCATTTTATCGCAATAATAAAGGATTATTCATTTTTTTATTATAAGACTGATTATGTGCTTTCTCAAAAGGTTTATAATGTTTTATTTCTTTTCAGACCTTTTGAGGAATGATAAGTTGATACCAATTTAATCTAAAAAGGGACCCATTTCATATTATAGTTTTGAAAGTAATTTTTTTTTTTGAAATGGGGGGTTGTTGTAGAGCACAACAATTGGCGATTCGCTGGAAGAAACGGTTATCTCTGAGAAATATTGAAATACTTAGACTTTTTTTGAATAGGAATCTTATCAAAGAGGAAAATTCTAATAGAACTCGGTATACATACATTCTGAATAAAATAAGAGCTATTTTCGCTAATTTCTTCTCTCGTTAAAATTAGATACATTCTAAGTTTTAAATTGGCCTCTATTGGTTGATAATGATAAAACAGAAAACCTTTCCAACTTAGCCTTTTTTAATTGACTCCTTTGTCATAGGTAGAGCCTCTGCTGCCAGCAAACGTTCATAGTTTCGACAGGGATACCTTTTAACCATTTGACTTTCCATTATCCCATCCATTTCAGAGTATGATTAAAAGAATGAATTCAAAACATGCTTTCATATTTTGTATTTCTTTTTTTTTTTTGATTTTTTTGTAAGATAAAAAGCCATTGTCCTGGTTTGGTGGCCAGTTGTTTGACAATGCCATTCACTGGTAGTAATCTAACCGAACAAGCTGGCTCGTGATGAGACCCCTTGTCTTATGATTATAAGCCATTACCCTGTTTTGGTATGCAGTGTTGGTAATGTCAGTTAAACTATTTCCCAATGATCATGGTAAGCAGGCTTGTAATAAGACCCCTTATATTTTATATCAAATATTTTATAATTACACTCTGAGTAATCATAAACTTTGATGAATGGGATGGACAATTTTCTCCTTAAGAGAGAATGGATGACAGGGTAAGAGTTGAAGATGCTAAGATTGAATTAGTTTCTGTTTTGATATTGATAACCTTTTTGTGGCAAATTTGAAAACCATAAAATGATTTACAATACTTCTAAATCTTGAGAAGATTTCACAAAAATCAAATGGGGTTTCAGAATGTGAATATACCTAATTCCCTAGAAATTGTCCCTTTTGTTTAAGGCTTCTATAAAAGTAAATATCAAAACTACTTCTTTGAGCAACTTTTCAATACAGCAAAGGCCAACGGAAAATACCTTACAACTTTATTTCCTAATGGTCCTACAAACTACAAATTCTACTGAACTTAAAGAGGGAGAAGGAGTTACCTCCTCAATTGAAGAATTTCTTTAAGATGAGGCCATTAACAGGAAGAGAATCTCTCTTACCTGATAAATATTGTAATATGAATGTCAAATGGCCTATATTCTCGTAGATCTGAAATGGTCCAAGCCACATTTTCTGGAACTTGGTGTGTTTTCCTTTATCCTCATGGGCTTTGTCCCATTTCAGAACTAGATCACTAACCTGCAACTGTTTTGAACTGGATGAAGTTGAATCAAAAGATGACTTGATAATTTGCTGATGTTTTGCATGAGTAATTTTGGCCTTTTCTCTTTCTTCCTTTAATTTTAAGATTTGATCATGTCTAAGTTCAATAGAAGAAGAGGGGCTTTCTTCAATAAACTGAACTAGGGCTAGAGAAGGAAGAACAAGATTGTTTGGTAGCACAACTTCTTTCCCATATACAAGGTTGAATGGAGAAGTACCTATGGAAGCCTTCTATGTTATTCTGTCAGCCCATAGTGCGAATATTAAAGATTTGTGCCAGTTTTTATGATTCTGTTCAATAGTTCGCTTAATAATTTTAACTAGATTTTTATTGGTAGATTCTGCTAAACCATTACCCCGGGGATAGTAATTTGCATAATATTTCAGTTTAAACCCTCTTTTAATAGCGAACTCAAACATAGCATTTCCAGAGAAATAAGATGCATTATAAAAAACAAGAGCATTTGGGACACCAAACATGGTAATGATGAATTGATCTATGAATTCCATAATGATGAATTGATCTATGAAGGAATCGCTTCAACCCACTTAGTAAAGTAATCAGTGACAGTAAGGATATACTTATGTTGTTTGGATGAATGTGGAGTGATTTCTCCAATGATGTCCAATCCCCATTGCTCAAATGGTTGTTCAATGTTGACTGGTTGCAAAGGGAAAGCTAGCTTTCTTTGTCTTCCACTGGAAGTTTGACAACTTCAGCATTTCCTTACATATGCATGAGCATCTCTGAACAAGGTGGGCCAATAGTATCCAGCATGAATGATTTTGTGGGTTGTTATGTCAGCTCCAAAATGTCCTCCTGATGGTCCATCATGTAGTTCCTACAAAAGCTTTTGTGCTTCAGGTTTTTCTAGGCATCTTAATAAAATCGAATCATAATTTTTCCTAAAAAGTACATTATCAATGATTGTGAAGTTTTTTGCTTTTAATCTAATGGCCCGTTTTTTTTTATAAGACAGGTTAGGAGGTGCATATCCATTTTTCAAATAAAAGATCAAGTCTACATATTGCGATTCAGAATCAGTAATACTTATCTGGTTGATTTCTTCAATATGTTCTGTATCACCTGGTTCTTGAATGTTGGATGCTCCTGCTAATAACCTGCAAAAACCTTGGCCTCTAACAATCTTTGCTGGCTTGATTTCCAAGTCATATTCTTGAAGTGTTGTAACCTAGTTTTCCGTTTTTTCACCTAATTCCCTTTGGATTAGTAATTGCCTTACTGCAGGAAAAGGAACTATAACTTTTGTATGGGCTTTTAAAAGGAAGGGTTTGTAATGTTTGACAGCTTTATACACAGCCAAGGCTTGTTTTTCAACTTCAGAATAATTTAGTTCAGCACCCTGCAGATTTGAACTATAAAATGAAATCGGTGCTTCCAAGTTGTGAACATTAATCTGAGTGAGTACTGCTGCATAAGATGAATCGGACGCGATAGTATACAATGTGAAATGATTAGAAAAATTAGGGGTGTTTAAAGCGGGGGCATTGATTATTGATTGTTTGATTGAATCAAATGCTTCCTTTTCTGCAGATCCCCATCTAAACACTGAATTTTTCTTAATCATAGTTTGTAATGGTAAAATGATGTGGGAAAAGTCAGGAACAAATCTCTTGACAAAGTTAATTTGACCTAAAAATGACTGCATGGATTTTTCGTTATGAGGAAAAGGAATTTAAGAGATTTCTTTAATCCTATCCGGATCAATATAAATACCATCTTTGGAAACGACAAAGCCCAAGAGCTTTCCTTGATTAAGAGCAAAGAAGGATTTTTTGGGATTGAGCGAGATACCATACCTTCTGCAGCGTTCAAAGATTTGATTTAAATCATGCAAATGATTGGATCTCTTCTTGGAAAATACAATAATATCATCTAAATAGACAACTACTGTTTTATTGATCAATCCTTTGAAAGCTATATCCATCGCTCTTTGTAATGTGGCTCCTGCATTAATAAGTCCAAAAGGCATTTTCTGATAAGCGTACGTTCCCCATTTCGTTCTGAAGGTAGTTTTGAGTCTGTCATTAGGATGGAACAAAATTTGGTTATATCCTGAAAAAACATATAAGAAGGACATTAACTTAGAACCTGCTACTGAATGGAGTATCTGCTCCATAGTATGTAATGAGAAATTATCTTTTTGGCTTGCCTTATTCAGATTTCTGAAATCTATACAAATCCTGATGTCGCCATTTTTCTTCCTAACAGGCACCATATTGGAAACCCAGTTTGAGTGCCGAATGGGAAAAATAATCTTAGCTTTCAAGAGTTTATTGAGTTCTGATTTTATCTGACTCTCTAAGTTCAGATGTATTTTCCTCAACATTTGTTGAACTGGTTTTTGTTCGGAAAGCATTGGAATGCTATGCTAGATGATAGATGCATCGTATGTTTTTAAATCATCATATTTCCAAGCGAAGACATGTTTATTTTTTCTTAATAATCTAATGAATGCTATCCTTTCTTCCACAGAAAGTCCTAATCCGAAATTAATGCTTTAAGGATTCTGCTCAGTGCCAAGATTTATCAATTCAAATCTTAAGGTGGAACTTTGGAGCTTTGTATTGGTCACTGGTTTAAACATGTCTTTAATATCGTAAAGATCCTCAAGTTTAACCACAAGCTTTGGTATTGAGTTTTCCTCATGCTTTTCTTTCATCTGAAGATCATGCTCGCTTTCCTCAATGATCTGATCATCATAGGACTTGTCGGAAGTCAAAAAATGTAAGATGTCTTCATCGTGATTGAACACTCGCCAATTAGTGACATTGTCAGGAATCGATGGTCTAAAAAGTAACTCTACTGAAAATCTATCTGGGCTATAATCTTCGGAAGGTAGGAGTTTGGAAGCAACATTGGCTAGCAAGTCAGCTGCTGAATTCTGAGACCTAGGGATGGGAAAAATATTGAATGCTAAAAATTGAGAGGTGAGTTCTTGTAACAGTGACTGATAATGTTTGAGATGGCTAGAAATACAATGAATTGTATTTCTGACCTATTTAATAACAATTTCTGAAACACCAAACACTTTCAAATATTGAACCTGGAGGCCAATCGCTTTGTATAGTCCTTGAACTAAGGCTTCGTACTCAGCTGTATTATTCGTGCATTCAAATTCCAACCTACAGGACAACATCGTTTTATCTCCCTGGGGGCTAACCAAAATGCAACCTGCTCTTGAACCTTCACTAGACTTAGACCCATCAAAATATAGCGACCAAAATAAGGAATTATCAACAATTTTATTTACAGTTTCCTCAGTAACATTAAAACATCTTGATCTATCTGTTTGTGAATAATTTTCGATCTGAGATGTGAAATTGTTTACTGAGAAAGGAGATGGTTGGGCGGTGAAGTTGCCAAAGAATGATTCAGATGAATAATTCCCCAAGATATTGTTATTAAATGCTATTGGTTGATTCTCCTGTTCAAATTCTGTAACAGTATGGGTCATATGTTTTTCCCGATTGATTTTTATTTGATTTGGCTTTCCCTTGTAGGGTAGCCACATATGTGACCAATCGGTAGAAATATACCTATGGAGCTTCTCAGACCAATCCCTACTCAATATTAAACCATAAAACTCAGGTATATCAGTGATTAATATGTCAATTCTTTGAACTACTCGTGGATCAGCCGATAACCTGATAGTTACAGAGTTAATTTCCCCTAAAACCTGGACTTTGGTTCTATCTAACTGCACAATGTGAATTGCAGACTTTTGGGCTCAATGTTTAGTTTAGAACAAACTGAAGCTGGCATTATATTAGAGGATGCCCCTGAGTCAATCAAACAATTGTGTAGATTTCAATTATAAATCTCGTAGGTTAAGAGGAAAGGAGGAGTATGGAAATTTGATCTGTCTCAAATCAGAATCGTATCAGTAGCTTCAACCCTACCAGAAGGTGGTTGACCTGAATCATTTGCAGCTTTAGCACTAGGAAGAGGTGAAGAAGGAACGGCATACAATTCTTTTAGTAGCAATTTCTGCTGATGTTTTAGTTTGCTAAGTTCAAACATGGTAATGTTCTCCTTAGTCTTCTTCATATCATCAACAATATTGTAATCCATTGAATCCGATACTACCAACGTTTTAGATGTTGAAGGTATATTTGAGGATGAAGGTTGGTTTTGTGGTACTGTTGCAGCTGGCTTCTTTGTGGATACCTTTTCCTTTGTAGTAGTAGCACCTGCACTTCTTTTCTTTAAACTTGCCTGGATAGGTTCAGGGGAACCTTTACTCCTAGTAGTCACAGGAAAAGCTTCATGTTCATTTTCTGTATCGGAGTTAGGTAATATGAAGTCCCACATTCCATGGCATTCAACAACTTCCTCTTCTTCATTAGTTGGTGAAATTGTTTCATCTTCTTCTTCTTCTTCAGGATCTGAATCTACATTAGATATAACATTTGGTGGTTTTGATTCAGTTTTCTTGAAATTTCTAATGGGCCTTTTTGTTGAGGTTTCCGCTACTTGTTTTTTTATTTCAACCATTTCATTTGACAAAGTCTTGACGGCCTTTTGTAGACCCTCCATATCATATGGATCTTTAGGGGTTTTCTTCTTTGAATCATATTTAAAAGAAACTTTTTTGGATTTTCTATCTTCAAGAGCAGCTTTCTTTTCTAGAGCATTAATACGTTTCTCCACAGCAAGTGCCTCTTTCATGTTTTCAGCTAAAGCTTGTTTTCCGGCCCTGTCTACAAAGATAGCTATATTGGCAAGTAGGGCAGTTATATACCATTTGATTATGATTTGCTCACTTGGTTTGGAGGTCGTTGGGATCTTATTCAAGAGTTTATTGAATCGCGCATTGAATTCTTTAATCGGTTCCCTATGCTCTATCCTAAGATTGGAGAGATCATTAATTAATGTGGCTGAAGATCTATCTTCACCATACTTAGTAAGAAATTGTTCTTGGCAAGTGTTCCAACTGGTAATGGATCCAGAGGGCGGCTCTCTGGCTGTATGGTTTTACTAGGAACAACCAATAGGTGTCCCAAGTTAAACTGTTAATACCTGCGATCAATCTCCCATTCTTTTCCATCTCTTGATAACATGATTGCTCCAATGTTTTAGTCGATAGTAATTTACCTGGTGTACATTGAGAGATCATATTAGATAAATAGAGAGTATCATTAATTAATTCAAACAAATTACTTGCGGTTAATTTGCATCTAGAAACTGCTCTCTCTGCCTTCATTAACTGGGACTTCCATTCCATAAATAGGATTTATTTATGGGATTCTAAGATTTTTGGCAAATTAGCTGCCTGTCCCTCATCAGTGTCCTGTCAATCAAGAAAATTTGTCAAGGTCTCATCAACCTACTCTAAGTCTGTTCTAGCATTGACTGATTTATCGATTATTGATGCGGTTATGTCACACAGGGGTTCCACTTGAGCAATTTTCTGACATAATAATCTTATTTGTGTTACCAATGCGTTATTAATCTGTAGTGCTTCTGCTCTGAACTTGGCAGGCTACGAAAGATTCTTGAACTTCTCTATTTGACCTGATAATTGAGCAATTTGATCATCTTTTGTCTTTACCATTTGTTCATTCATTTCTTTCAATTTTTCTAATGCTTCCGACAGCTCTTTCTGCTTTTGAATTGCACTCGAATCGATCCGTTCTTTCTCTTCATGCAACTACTTATACAATTGATTATTTATCTGTTGCTGCATGGACAATTGTTGTTCTAATTGTTCTGCTTTCTGTTGTGCATCCGATAGCTGTGCTTGTAGCGAAGTGATTTCCTGGTCCTTTTCTTTTAACAGATTACTCACTTTTGATGCCTTGTCCATGGTGGCCGCCGAATAGGCTCCAGCATATTGGGACAATTTTGTTAGGTCATCAGAAGGATCAAACTCCTCCTTCCAAACCACGTTGGCTGTCACTGTTTTTTCAGGGAACAGGGAAGGTTGATCAATCCTTCTCCTTTTCCGCTGTCGTTTTACTACGGCGCTGTGCTTTGGGCTGTAAAAGACATCCAATGGAGGTATATCCTCCACTTGCAAAATGATTTGATCTGAAGAATCTTTGGGAATTATTTCTATGTCTGTAGTAGGGGTAGGCCGTTGGTTCCACTTGGAACCTCTTTTGATGTTGTATCCTGTGTATCATCCGCTTTGGATGTATCGACTTCTTTTGAGCTTTCTAGATTGCTTATGATTGAATTGAATTGCTGCCATTCCTGGAGCAACTTTGGGTCAATTTGGGCATCGACATTCACATCCGTGCTGCTCTACTCCTGATCTTTCCTCTGTGCTTCCTCCTGCTCTCTTGTTTGGATTTCTCCAGCAATTTCTAATGTAGCAGGAGGTTCGTTGGTAAGTCACTGTTCAGGCTCGCTTGACTGTATCATCGGGGCCGTTGATAACAAATCTAGAGGCAAAGTTTGCAACCTCTGCTCCCTAAGTTTGTTAAATTCGACTAACTCGTTGTCGTCATATCTCATTCTAGCTAGCATTTGAACCTGAAATAATGACTCGGCCGAGGAGAATAGGTCATCAAACTCATCTTCTTTATGTTCAAATTTAGTGAGTTTTGTCTGTTCAAGTGCATTATAGGCGACTTTGTTTGGATCAAATCGTCTGTTAGGAAGAGTGGCGAGATTCAGTGTATTAATCTTTTCTGCTTCTTTCTCTGCATGTTTGTAGTCATGCAGAGCATAAACGCCACACCTTAGAGGAAAAGGAGGCTAGACCTGCTTCTTTTTATTCCTTAGATTCTATGTAACTCCTTCGAATGTAAGATGATATGCTATCTCTCGAGCCAATAGTTTGTCGGGTATATACAAGGGGAGGACATGAGGCCTGACATGACTGCCGAAAATTCTTACATATGTAAATTTTTCTTCTCCGAACCAGTTTCCTAAGGCTGTCAAGTCAATCTGTGCTTGTGAGGAAATCTTAGGAGCAGGTTTGTCAAAAATTGCATAGTAAATGGGTAACATAAATCCATTGCAAACTTGATATAGGTGGTGTTTATAGTGGGCTTTCCACAGCTTCTGGTGGTAGATATGAATGGGCATGGGGTCCTGTGGAGTCCATCTCCACCCCAACACAAGAAATTCGGAATTAAAACAGAGAGTATCTAAGATGTAGGCACTAAAGTAAGATGGAGGAATGAGCCTTTTAGTAACGCGGGATTTGTTTCTGAATTCAAGGACAGTTGTTGCTAACTTATCAGATAATATATTACCCCAGTCCATTATTTCGCTATTGCATGCTGCTTCCATTAAAGGTACCATATCTATAGTGAATTTTTTGGAATCATGCAACCCCCAAATCCTACACATCATTACTCCGGCATAACAATAAGGAGAACACAAAGAATCGACAGAGTACTTACCTGAAGACTCATGCTTGTGTTTCGCTGGGTTTTGTCTCCAATCCCGTATAGGTGCTGATTCAATGTCATTTTCATCTCTGAACTTCTCCAGAAACGCTTTGTTATACTTCTTCTCCGGTGCGGGCAAATGGTACATTTGTCTCAAATCATCGGGTTGAAACGAGCCGAACACTCTCCTGTCGATAGTGCAAAATGTTCTGTTTGTAATTGGGATTTCCTCAATTGCCCATCTTACCACATCTGTGTATGGAAGAATTTGCTCTCGAGCCGCTATCCGGTGTAGGTAAGAATCGGCCAAATCCTTTAGGGTTGCATTGGACTTCCGGGTCGGATCTGCTGTGGCTTGTACTGATGTTACATGAGGCTCTTCGGCCTCAACCAGGTTATAGATGCTTAGCCAAGTAGTTTTACCGAGACCAAGACATGTGGTGTCCGAGATTAATCCCTTTTTACTTGGTCCCAGATCGGCAGTGTGTTGTCCCGTTACTGAGGAAGCTGAAGCCGTTCCAGATTTCTTAGACTTCTTCCCCATTTTGGCTGAATTTGCTGCTTCGAAGGAGCTCTGCACAAGAGATAAACTAAATGTCATGCGGAGAATAGGTGGCACAAAACAAATATGAATGAGGTATATTAATCAATGAATAATGGAGGATTAACATAAGGTGGCCGTGGATACAATCTCTGAAGAGATTTTGGCCTTACTGTTCCATTAAATGGCCATTTAAACCTGTCAATCATTTTAAATGCTCATCATATTGTATATTGGCCGAATAATTCATTTAAGCGTGGCTTTGATGTTTTGGCGGTTGGGCGTAAGTGAATCACTATCGGGAAGAGAAAGGCTTTTAATATTAATTAAACATAATATATCCCAGCCTTATCAATCCTTTTTGAAAGTTGCGCCTAGCTTTATCACAATCAGTGATTGGAGGAATGCTTAAGTTGTTATATTGTTGTCCTTTCAAAATCCCCGATCACCGATAGAGATATCGCCAATTCGCGTCGGGAGTTTTTAAAAGAGGGCTTTTAGATGCATGCATGCTACATTCCCCAATCGCTGATAGCGATATCGCATCAGAGCAAAGAGAGGGGCCTTTTTTTATGATCACTTGCCTTCCCGATATCCGATAGTTATTCGCGCTTGTCGCATCGGGGAAAACCAATGGGTCTTTTGTTATGCATCCTTTGTTATTGCAATATGCGGTCTTGCGATTGCTTTATCGCAATAATAAAGGATTATTCATTTTTTTATTATAAGACCGATTATGTGCTTTCTCAAAAGGTTTATAATGTTTTATTTCTTTTCAGACCTTTTGAGGAATGATAAGTTGATACCAATTTAATCTAAAAAGGGACCCATTTCATATTATAGTTTTGAAAGTAAAAAAAAATTTGAAATGGGGGGTTGTTGTAGAGCACAACACCATCATAAACCAAAATCATAGATCACATATAATCATCATATACCATATTCATAAATCACATGCATAATAAAACTAAAATAAAATGTTGATACTTATCCTTTCATTAATCCTTAGCTTCTACCTTTGTTTCCACATAAAGTGTTGATACTCTGGATCAGTTGCCACACCAGAAAAACACTGAATGCCTTCTCCTCAACCATGTACACATACAAATAGTGTGCATCACACACATTCAACCACATATGACATACAACACCATGCATATACATAGTACCGCATGTACATAACACAATCTGCATAGCATGTGCACAACATCACATGTACACGACACGACCTGCACAATGTCTACACAACACACATGTACACTACACCACACAATACCACATGTAGACAGTACCACATGCACGACATGTACACGACACCACATGTACATAGCATCACATGCACGACATGTACACAACACCACATGTACAACATGTACACGACACCACATTCTCACAACACCACTTGTACAATCATGCACACAACACCATATGTTCAACATGCATAAAACACCATATGTACATAGCACTGCATATCCAACATGTACATAGCATCATATGTACACAGCGTTGCATATCCAATCATTCACACCACACCATACGCAATATTCACACAACACTATATGTACCATCCTATACATAATGTTTCATAAACAACATGTACACACACTATATGTACACAACACCACATGTGCACACATCATAGATGAAACATATACAACATATGCACAACATTAGTACCACACATCCAAAACTACACTGTCTTTACCAACAAACCTTTCTTCCAGCGTCTTATCCATGCTTGTCCTAGCATGCCACATACCACACTACTTTCTTTTCACTGTTGTATTCCTTGGTATAACCAATCCATAACATTGACATAACATAATCACATAATATCAATTCATAACCATATGATATTGACCTTGTATATTTGTCATGAATACTCTTCTCAGTTGATTCCTCGTAAGGCCACGAACCTATTCATGTCATTCGCCTGTATAAGCAATCATTCCTCCAGAAGGACGATCCTGATGACCCTGTCAGACAGTGACATAGATACATAGATACATACATATATAATCATTAGCATAAAACAATCATCATTCTGTTAGACAAAAACATACATACATACATGTATAGATATATAAACTTCATCATAATCATGATCATAACATAACTACCAGATAATATAAGGTCTAGGTTAAGAGAACTTCCTTTATTCATGCACAACATGAAAAACATTGAGAATAATCATTCCCAACATAGCCAAGGTATTTGACACCTCAAATCCATTTACTTTACCTTTTTGGTTACCTTTCTCGTGATTTTACTGTTGTCATCCATTTACCACAAAGGACCCAACTAGTCGAATCAACTACCATAGACTTACCTTCCGATGCGCTTACCCATGTACCGAGCTTCATCTGAGTCTTACATCAATTTTTGAGTACCACACATCTTTTCTCGAACTCCATTAGTTTTTCCTCTTCCCCAAACCAATTCCCAAGACTCAAAACATAAAAGGAAATCTAATAAACAAACAAGAAGAAAACCATGAAAACCAATAACAATACGATACCACAACAAGGTGGCATAGCTATGCACTAGATATAATCAAAATCACAAATCAGGAGCAACAATCGCAAAAGACCAAAACCGTAAGACTAGCAAGAGACAACATGACTCAATCTCCATGGTTCCCAGTGATTCCAAAGGAAAGCTCAACCTTAACCTTTTTCAAGATTTCATGGTAGTCCCTTTGCCATGGAATCTCCTGCATCATATTACCATAAAGACATAATTGTCAGTGCATAAATAAACATAACAATGCACCAGATACCTTATCTTGTTGTACCAAGTACATTTCCTTCTAAACACATCCATGCCATCTCTCAAGGGACTCCAATCCCCTTGACAAATCCACATGTGTCTAGAGACTAACTAATATAACTGTCAAATACATGTCCATTAATATAGAACATATCCAAATAATTTCAGACAAATCAAGGTTAATAATACTTCATGTGTGCAAAGAACTCATTCATTTGGAATTAGGGTTTCCAAACATAGCCCAAGGAATTCTCGCCCAAATCCTTTATCTTACCTTTTTGCCTTGTTGCAATCGAGGCTTAGTTATATAAAGACATCAACTACTACCTTGTCACTCTAATACCAATCATGTTTCCTGCAACTGCTCACACATTTCAACCGCACATTCCAAATATTAAGACAATAATATCTATCAATTTGAAATAAACCTTTATCAATACTAACAATCATGGCATAATCCATAATCAACTCAGAGTCATTAGACATAATGCTACAATGGTCACCTACTATACTGAAGCACATATCAACTGTCTCAACACATATGTATTATTACAATCATCTTAAAACAAGATCATTGGAACACATACTCATATTATGCAATTCTTCAAACATTCAACCAACTTGCAACCATACCATGTTAAATAAATCAACTAGACAACATAATCAAATAGTCAAGTACCAAATATATGACATAAGAAAACTCAAACCTTAATGTATCTCAAGGGAGGCAATATTGTCTGCATAATCAATCCAGGTTAGCACAATACAACTTCACAACATATCAACTAAAACATAAATCATGATATCCATAACAATAACTAACAAACATGTTCACATTATAGACTCATAATCATTTTCATTGATGCCTAACAATCACATATGTACGATCAATCTAGATTAGTATGACACCATATCATAAATATGTCGTCTCATACTTGAATATCACAACCATAACCATCTGCATAGGTCAAACCAGGTTAACACAATACATATGACATCAATATCTTCAATGCAATCAACATAACCATCACGCATATGACCAATCAAAATGACAACATCAAGATCTCAATTAAATAACCCTAATCATCAAGTTATCTAACATAAAACAGCAATAGCAATGGATACAACCTCAAGTTACCATCATTTATGACTATCTGACACATGTGCATATGACTACATTGATAAACTAGCATCTATTATGTATGTAACCATAACATGAAAGGACATGTACATAAACCTAATGTATATAACCCTAATCTATATAACAATGCTTAACTTACATACCTAAGTGCCCAACATACACACCTATATGACTACTTGCTCTCGCCTTGAGGTTCAATGTTGCAACTTCACTTTTATGATCTGTGTCTCATGTTCTATCTTAGCCAACATATTAGCATCCTAACAATCAATAGCACCATGATGACCTAAATTTCATACCATGACTTCACAAGGCATGTTTTACCTACTATTTATGCATAAATATAACTAAGACCATACTTGCATGACAACTAGATATAGACATATAATACATGAGTACCAAACCATATACACATACTTCTATCTAGAGTCAAGTCATCAATGCATGACCATATCAACTTCACAACCCATGACCTCATGCATGACAACAACCATTACTACATTGTATGCATTGCCACATGGAACCATCAACATGCATAAGCAATGCATAATCAACTACACATACGCCTGAACGCATGTAGTCAAGTATAAGTAATCAATACTTGTAACTAACCTACAAGACTTATATATATAGTCAAACATACAAGAATGCAACCTACCATACAAGTATGTAATTAAACGACATATAACAACATGTAAGTGGCATGTAACAATATGTAACCAATCATATACTTATGACGATGCATTCCATAAGATCAACATCAAATTGTTGATAACAACCTTACTTCAACCATAATCAATCACCAAGAAAATGTAAAAAGCACATGGAATGCAAGTGTAAGAGGCACACTTGCAACTGACATGCTGCATGACAAACAAACACTGCCCATACAGTCCGAGGGGTGAACTCTGCTCTGATACCACTCTATAATGCCCTCCTCACACATCTACCCAAGTAACAAGCCAACCAGGTAAACATGCAACGAGAGGCTACTATGATTGGATTCGACCTCCTATGTGACCTCAAGGAAGTGGAATCGAAAGAACACATCAACCAACATATCCACATCAGCAACAGAAACCTCAGGAGACATGTCAGCCACTTAGATATCATGTCCCTAGGTCCCACTGATTTTCTAGACATCTTAGGCCTCATTCGCTCCCATGATATAGGAAAGAGAGCATCCAGAAACCCAAAGGCACTTTCACAGGATTCCCTTGCACTGACTAGAGAAGAAATTTGTCAGTGATATGCCAGCGACTCCAGGATTTGAGCCACCTTTTTAGGCCCATAGCCTAGGTCACTGCCCAGAATGGAATGATAACCCAGGAATAGTAAAATAACAAGGAGACAATGATGCAAAAACAATAAGTTGAAGAATACCTTAATCAGATCCCTATTAGCTATGCTAGGAATTTCATCAAACACATCATCAACATGTAACCTACAGGTGTAAACAACATAATTTAGTGTAGGGATATCATACTTATCTGATAATCATTATGAACCATTATTCCCTCATGTAATTTGCTTCATTATCATCTATTAGGCCATAGATACATTATCCATTAATTCACAAGTAAAAACATGCTGATAACCATACATAGCCATTTTCATAAAACATACATATAACCAGCATAATAGGGACAAAAATATCATAAGCATATCAGCCATGAAAATCCACATACACATCAGTACATTTACACATGAAAATCAAGGGAATGCATTTCTCATTAATTAATGCAACAAACCAACTGGAGATGGGACTACCATGTTCCACCTGACTATATAATGGCTGAGTCAAATCTCTCTTCAGCCATTCACCCCTGTGCCATATTCTAAGCATGAATGTGGGGCTTAAACCAAAAGAACCAACCAGGGCATACCGAGGCTAAACCACCTCATTCTCATCAATAGAAACCAGACTTTATCATAATCCATCCCAAATCACTAGGCTAACACAATGAACACATCATAACAGGATTTATCGTGATCTCCACCGGATCACCAGGCAAAAAAAGCATGGATGTCACCAGATTTCTCCACCTACACCGTGAGGAATTTTCCTGTCTCCTAGTCTCCCAGTATTTACTACAATCCAAACTGAGATCATTAGGCCCTAAACCGAGACCCACTCTCTAGACTTTACTGCATATTCCAAACCCTAGATTACTAGGCCCAACAGAGAGAAAACCACCTCTTGGCTTTACCATATATCCTGTCATTCACTGGCAAGGATTCCTAGGCCCACCAACGCAACACAATACTGACTTTACCGCAACCCACAGTCTAACTCAGGGGTCACTAGGCCAGTGGATTTAATATGATCCACACTCTGGTTCAGGGACAACTAGGCCATGTTCTCTATCATTTGGAGATACACCCCACTAAGCTTCAAATCCATCCGGCAATCTAGCTCAACCAAAACATGAGAACCCCATCACACCATGGCTATCCAGAAACGGAAATGCTAGGTTGAAAACATTGTTACACCTGGAAAAATCCATTCCATGATAGAAGAGAACCACATGCAATACCATGCATACTAAATATAGTAACGAAAATACACATGAAAATCGATACCTGCAATGAATCCTATTGTAGTTGCTTCATCCTGCCTTTCCCTGCTTCATATTTTCTTCCTCTTGCCTTCTTTACCTTTCTTTCTCCAATGCCAAAATGATCCAAGAAAACTCTAAGTGTCGAAGAGTGTGCGTGTGTGTGAGAGAGAGAGAGAGAGAGAGACCTCCAAAACTCAACTAACAAAAGGTTACACTAACCAAGCTTGCCAACTGATCCTCGTAAGCCTTTTTATGAATGAGGCCTTTATTTTCTTCATTTTCCATTATTTTACTTCCTTTTCCTCCTCACATGCAACCTATGACCTTTCACCTTCCTTTTCTCCTAATTTACTTTATTTTCATAAATAAAATGCCATAAAATGCCTCATACCTCTCCAAAGCCTTAGTCATTTCATTTACCAATTTCCTTAGCCATAAATAACCAAATGAACACCCACACCAGGATATCCTGCCCACTTGGAATACGTGTCCCATCAATCGTAGTATTATATATTTTTACATGAGTTTTTAACAAGAGTTTTTACATTGAGAGAGTTGTGTGGAGGAGATATGTGTGTGAGTGGACTACCCAGAAGAGGTTTAGTGAGCCTCTGCTACGAAGAAGAGATTGAGGGTGCCTATGGAGAGGAAAGAGGCTAAGAGTGTCTGCGAAGAGAAAAGGTCGAGAGCAAAGAGCCCTGTGTGGGTGTATGTTTTCATAGAGTGGAAAAAGTGTAGAGAGGGCTTTGTATTAGTGGATGTTGTTGGGAAGAAAATTGGACTACTACAGAGTGAGTAGAGGACAGAGTGTTGCATGAGATTAGTTGAGGAAAGGATGCAAAGGAGAACATAGCTGAAAACATGCAAAGAGGATGCCAAATATAGTGAGTATTATTTTCTTATTGAGTGTGGGTTGGAGCCTATTCAGAAATACTAGAAGCAAGGTTTCCCCCATGTTAGCTAAGAGAAACAGGTGCTCCCCCCCATACATTACCCAAGGTGATTATTCTCATAAATAAATAAGGATAGTAGGCTAAGAAAAACTAGGAGTAAATATTCCTGATCCTATAAGATGTCTAGGTTTGGCTCCCATGGACAAAATAGATAAATGAATGGGCACAAAGATACTAGGGAAACATGTGGAAGTCATAGAGGAGATTGGTGGTATGCCCCAAGAGGACATGAGAGGTGTTGAACAAGGTGTAGATCTAACCACGCTTGGTGATGGAAATGATGTCATAGAAGTGGAAAATCCATATGCAGAGGGTAAAGGAGAATTAACCTCCTCCATATGCAGTGAAAGAAAAGGACTATAAATGTAGGTAAGTGTAAAACCATATTGATTTAACCATAGTAAATCTAGTCCTAATGGGCCGGTAAAAGGTGGATTAACGGGATAGACATAATCATCTATAAGTGTCTTGATAGATTTCAAGTCACTATCAGGAAGACCAAGAATATATGCCAAAACTAGAGGTTGGTCTAGTTCTTGAGTACTAACATGCACCCTACAAGCATGAGTCAACAATTCACCTCTCTTAGGAGGGAGCCCCAGATTCTACATGACTGATGGTGGTTGGGTTCAATCGAGGTGAATAAATATGTTTTAGCCAAATAAAGTTAGTACAAACACCCCTAAGGCCAAACTAGTGACTCGATCCAAAAAACACACACTAACAAAGCCATAAAAGGTAGTCACATGCAAATCAATCCTACTACTATTTTTTAGATGGCCTATAGGGTGTTTTTACTAGGAATGGCCACTAAGGTACCTCTATCCCATGGGGATGGACGAATCTTGGGCTTCTGGGTAGTTAATCACTAGCACGGGATCCCCTACCACAAGTTGGGTATCCTTGAGGAGAACTACTCGCACTATGAACTAAGTCTAACCCCCTCTCAAACAAGATCTAGACATGCACTCGTTTTGACCATGGGATTATGGAGGATTTTTAATCTCCCTACTGTAGGCTGCTAAGTTGGTTTTGTAACATCCCTGGCCAAAAATCCATGTAATAAAGTTAATAAAGGAAGAATAATAACCAAGGTCATGGGACATGTATTCCAAGTTGAATTATGGGAAAAGACCATAGTGACGGGGATCATTTGTGATTAATTAATGGCTATGGAAATTGACAAAGGAAATGAGAAAGACTTTGGAGAGTCATCATGCATTTATTTATGAAAATAATGGAAATCGGGAGAAAAGGAAGGTGAAAGGTCATATGTTTCATGTGAGGAGCATATTGGAGGAAAATAATGGAAAATGAAGAAACTAGAGGCCTCATTGATAAAAAGGCCCTTGAGGATCAATTTATAGCTTTTTGTCAATTTTAGCTTGGAGCTCTATTCTATTCACTCTCTCTTGTATCTTGGACACTTCGAGTTTTATTGGAGCACTATTGGAGGAGTGTTGCATACTTTGGATTTGGAGAAAGAAGGAAAAGGAAAAGTAGGAAGTGTGTAAGAGGACAGTGGGATCAACAACTATAGAGGTTTTTGCTTGCAAGTACCTAATTGCATGTATGATTTTCTTGCTAGTTTTTGCATGCATGGAACATGCATGTGGTTTCTTGGTTATGATTTGTCATGGGCATGGAGGATTTCCTAGATTGACAATGCTTTTTCCTAGCCTTTCCATTTCCTAGATAGCCATGGTTTTGTGGGTTTACCCTTGTTTTTCTTATTGGTGTTAATATTCCTTATCGTTGTGGGTTGAGGTATTAGTTCCTCGAAGATTTGGTTGGAAAAATGCTATGGAAGCCCTATAACAATTTGGGTTGAGTTACTAGTCTTAGAAGCCTTGGTTGTACAAACACTCTGGAAGCCCAACGAAAACTGTTGGTTGAGTTACTAGTCCTGGAAGCCTTAGTTGGAACAAACAATCTGAAGCCCTAAAGAGCTTGGGTAGAGACTGATCTGGTGATGGTTATTGATGTTCGACCGTGAAGTGGAATCACTGGTTGGGCATTGAGGTGGTTTGGCCTCTACAAGCCCTGGTTTTGTTTTGTTTGGTTTATTCCATGATATCCCACATTCATGCTTGGAATAAGGCATGGGGGTGATTAGCTGAAAGAAATATTTGGTTCAGCCCAATCTATGGTTGGGTGATACAATGAAATCCTTGACCTGGTTTAAATTTTTATATGTTAATAAGAGATTTTTTCCTCTTGTATTTTATAGGAAAATTTACTTTTTATTATGTGTTCTTAATGGTTTTTCTATCCTTGTTATTATGCTAATTGTATGTTGGTTATAAGCATGGTTTATGACAGACATGAGTAATGGATCTCGTCATGTTTTGATTAGTAGATGATATGTTAATGAATGCATCACCTAATAGATTATCTTGCTGCTATTATGAGGAGGCATCCGTCTTTCTTGATGATTCTTAGATAATTATGATACCCCTATGCTAAAATGTGTAATTATGACATGTACATTGCATGTTTGTGATATGTTTGATGGAATTCCTGTCATGGTTGATGTGGTTCAAGTAAAGTCTTTGTTCAAGTGTTTGTATTAGTAGCCTTATTTCATTGTTATTTATCATTTTTGCAAGTTTCATGAAGTTTTGGGCAAAGGCTTGAGTCATGTCCCTAAAAAAGTGGCTTAGAATTCGAGGTCGTTCGCACAAAAATTGTTGGAAAATTTTGCAGTCGCATGGATAGAGGCTTCTACATGCCACTAGAGGGTCTCATCCACATGGAGGGCTTGTCATTAGTGTGACTTGGGCTCTAGTTCATCCAAACAACAAGTCGTCCTAGGTGTTGGACACCTAGAAGGGTTGGTTGGCTCGTAAAGGTTCTGTAGCATCGGAGGAAGGTTAGATTGGTCTTGTCTTATCAGTTCCACTTCATTAATTGTACTTGGGCAGTTGAATCATATCATAGTAACTCTTCATCACATTTTTACCCCAACAGACCATCTAGATTGGGTAAATGTGGGAGTAGGGTGTTACAGGTTTTATGATCTTGGAGTAGTTTACTCACACACCTAGCTCCAAAACCCTAGCCTAAGCTAATGTTGGTGTGCTAAAAAAAAAAGAAACACAAGTTTAGTAAATTTTATTAGAGAACTTATTTTAGTGGTTGTTATTTACTCAGGTGGGTCGCAGCGTGAAACACAAATGGTGTGATGGATTCTTGTTAGTAACACGCTAATGCAGCTATATGCACAAAAAAAAATCAATTCGACGAAATATAACTACAGTAGGGTAAAAGACTTTTTACTTTTCAAAAGAAAGAAAATGCCTACCAAATGCACCTCTCATTTATCCTAAAATGAAATCCCCAATTTTATAAGAATTCAAACCCAAAAGACAAACTAAGAAACAAAATCCATAAAGAAGCCAAAAAGTCCCCAAGTTAGAATTCAAATCACACAAAAAGCATCAAAAATTAGAATCAATACCAAAAAACACTCAAGCAATTAACAAGAAATCCAAAATGTGGAAAGAGGAAGGCAATGCAAACAAGTTAGGGTTGCAACAAAATTTCCAAATGAAAGGCAATGTTCTACACAGACAAAACCAAACCCTAATAGTAGGAAAGAATAGAAAATATTGAATGGGAGCGACAAAAAGTGAATTTGAAACAAATTACAAAGAAAAAACACCCAAATCAAATTTTCAAGTCACAATTCGCACAAACACAACGAGAAAATACCACTTCTTGCAATCAAAGGAAAGCAAACAAGAGAGAATTAAATTACTCAATCAAAAGCATCAAATGAACTTATATATTATATATTTCACTATAGAAAACAAATCCACAAATCCAAGAACATTTCATAGAGAAGGGAGTTGAAATTGAAAACAAATAAACAAACTAGGAAACCCTAGAAAGAGAAGAAAACTAATCTAATCTAAAAAGACAAAGATGGATCAGATATGTAGACCTAGACTTAGAAAATATGTTGAAGAACAAAGAGTGTTAAAAAGACAAAGTCATGTAGGACCTCGCAGAAAATTTTAGAACTCATAGCACAGTCACACAAAAGGAGATTTGAATAGTGCGTCTCTACAAAGGTACAGTTATAGGGATGTAGTGATTCACCCAGTGGTTCTGGCAGAGTCACTGTGTAACCCCTTTTGCACCAGCGACTGTGGAAGAAATTTAGATTTTAAAAAAATGCGCTAGCAACAAGATGGAATCAAGGTCGAACTATTTGATATAAAACTCAAAATGACCCACAATTGCAAAGAGAAATTCAAGAAGACCTGAAACATTAGATCCAAAGTGAAGGAGAAGAGATCTTAAGAGAAATAGATAAAAGTCCCAGTAGAGTCACTAGTTCTGTTATGGAAATTTATACACATCCAGTACGAGCTATTTCTTCGTAGTATTGGCCTAGACAAGACTACTAGATAGAGGAGTATATGTAATGTGAAAAAATTATATAAACAAGCAAATCCCTAAACCATACAAGCATATCAATCATCCATACATATAGTTCCTTATTAGTTTTTGTACCTTGAGATCCACACAGGTTGATGACGAGTATCGGATTCGAGGCAAAGAATTCAACTACAGCCTGGAGGTCTTGTCCTCTGCAATATATTTAAATCCTACACACAATCAACACTAGGAAAAGCACACAAACGACCTTCTGTAGAGGGCTGTCAGATGAAACAAATAAATATGAACAACTGATTATAAACACAAATTAAATGGAAAGGAACCCTCACTTATACTAACCATGAAATGAATTGAATGTAAAGAGTATAATACCATCGTATGGATCATCTGCTCTGGATTCTGGCAGAGTGTCCCCCTCTCCAAGCAATATGACCTTGAGACCAAAATAGCTCACAATCTCTCATAGAATCATAATAGCAGAGTGATTCCAACTCTCCAAACCTATCCAACTCCAAAAATAGTCTGACCTCAATGATGGACCAGTATATAAAGACTAAAAGTACTTCGAAGATGGATGAATGTAGATGTTTGAGGTAAATAGAAGTTAGGAAGCTTCTCTAATAATGCACCCAAGCCAACTTGAAGAGATAAGATAAGATGTGGCTTTAAATTGATCTCCTAGAAAAAATAAGCCTCTAGAAAGTGAATTAGGGTTGCAAGGACCGAACCGAGAAATCTCGACTCTAGCCACTATGAGTAAGGGTGGTCCATGTGACTGGAGGGCTACAAATGCTTTGTCAAACACCAGGTCCTAGTGACTGTGGACAAGAGTAAGACAAAAGAAAGGTCAAATATCAGACAATTCGTCAACATTAAAAGGACTCATGAGTGCTAACTCTAAAGAGCAATTATACATAATTATGTTTTGAAATTTTTGATTTCCAATTTAATCCTCGCAAGGAGCATAGAAAGTATAAAATTAAATGTTTAATATTTTAGGTTGACTCTAAAATACTTATACTTACTATAATTTAGTTGCTTATTACAATTTCAAAATACATATGTACAATTATATTATAACTTTTAACACAATTTAAATATGTATAAATTATTTTTTAATTAATTATTTACCTTTTCAAAATTATTAAATAGATTTTTATTTTTATTTTTTTAGCAATAAAGTTGAGCATGTAACGTTCCCTCATTCTCTAGATAAATTAGGGTATTTCTATTTATGAAGGGAGATCTATGTCATGCAATTTATATCCATTTAAAAGAATAAAAATAAAGACGATAAATTGGAAGAGATAAAGTGAGGTAGGATGCAAGCACTCATTCAAGCCACTATCGAGGTTGAGGAAGCTCAAATGAAATCAAGGAAGTGTACAGGTTGGCAAGCTACGGTGGAAGATATGATACTCAAACCCGCCTGGCAAGAAAAGAATAATCCTCTTTCCGCGATGCATGCTTCGGATGTCTTGATAAAAGGAAAGGAATGTTCTAGAGAAGGTCGGCCTCACGACCAAGCTTTGCACTTCAACAAATCTAGGAACCCGGTGAAAACTGTACCTCCCCCAAAGGCAATTTCTTTGGACAACGTCGTTCTAACGGAACGCATAGACAGTCTGCAAAAACTAGCTTTGGTTGGGAAATGGCAATTCCCTGAAATGGGTGAAGCGGATATGAGGCAATGGTTGACAGACAAATGGACCCCCCTGATTGGATATACTCCTGTCATCTCCCACCTAATGAAGGAATGGTACTCTTTCCATTTCCTAAAAGTTTCTGACTTAGAGACTATTCTTCATAAACCTTGGGTCTTTGGCAGAAGTTTCTTGTCCCTCTTTCGATGGTATATGGGTTTTGATCCATTAAAGAATACTCCGTCGAACAACCTGATCTGGGTGAAACTTCCGAATTTGCCTTTGGAAATGTGGTCGACTGAATCTCTCACAGAGATAGGGAACTCCATCGGTAAGTTTATTTATGTAGACCCCTGGTGTAGAGGGGAGAAAGATAAGAGAATTGCGTGGATCCTTATAGAGAAGCCTTACAAAGGAGGTTATCCAGATCATATCGAGATAGCATGGGATAGTTTCAAAATCAATCAAAGATTAGATTTCTGGGGTATACCATTTAGGTGTTCCTTGTGCCATAAAACTGGACACCTGATTAAAAACTGCAGTCATCGTTTCACCCGCAGGAACAAGAGATATTTATATAAACAGGATAGGAGGTCTGATTCAGATCGTTCTTCTGATACTTTTAGTCTTCTGGAGAATCCTCATAAGATAAATCAGGATCCAGTGGCTCCCAACTTAAAGTTGTCTCATAATCTTTCTCTCCATGATCCCCATCTCGAGCCGGACCTTCGCTGCTCTCTTCAAGATTCTCATGGCCAACCTGATGCTTTCAACTCGTCTCCTATTGGATGCATTCCTATTCCTGAGCCCTTGGAGGAAAAATCTGTTCCCTCTCCTCCCGCTATGAACCAAAGGGATTTTGTGGTCGGCTCTCATCCCATACAGATTTCCTCTTCATCTCCGACTCCTGTCAAATCCCTTTCTTTTGATCCAAAAGGAAAAGACCCTCTTCTTATGCCTACTCCCTTCTGAGTCCCCAGTCAATAAATTCGATAGTGATATCGACATTTTACTCCATAGAAAATCATTGGAACTAGAGCCAATGACCATTCATAAACCTTCTAGCCCGACCTATCCTTTCATTAGTCCTAATTCAGCAAAGAATATAACGGTCAGGAAGAAACACAACGGAGGTAGTCGCCACTTTAGAGGAAGATCGATAGCTTCTGAGCATGGAGTGAGAAACTTATCTCTTGTGGAAGTTCCAATTCTGGATTCGTCAGAGTTTCAGCCTCTTAGAGCAAGTATGGCTGGCGAGTCATCCAAATGACTTTTATTGCCTCAATGAATATCAGGGGTTTGGGCGCATCCCCTAAATTCATTGCGCTTAAAGAAATTTTCTACTCGGCTCATCCTAAAATCATCTTTATTCAGGAAACCATGCACCCCAGCAAAGTATATATAGCTTTCTTTAGGAGAATGTTCCCTTCTTGGTTTATGGTTGCCACTGAGGCAAATGGCTAGTCAGGAGGTCTAGCGGTTCTGTGGGACCCCGCTTGGATTAAGGCAAAAGCATTTAAACGCTGTGCAGGAATTTTAATTCTGGCCTCTATCAGGGGTCATGCTTTAGTCCTCAACATTCTAAATGTCTACGCTCCTTGTAATAATAGACTCTCCTTTTGGGAAAGGCTATTTGCCTCGGAAATTCTTGAGATTGACTCGTTGATGATAGCAGGTGATTTAAATGTGACTCTCAACTCTGATGAATGCTAGGGTAAATGCAGGAAAATAGACCCTCTGGCCGACAGACTCAGGAAGGAATTTTTGAACAGGAATCTGGTGGATATTATGCCCAATAAAATGAAGCCTACCTGGGACAACAGCAGGACTGGGCAGGCCTATATTGCAAAGAGGATTGATAGATTCATCATACATGCAAGCATCATTGGAAAATTGGGAATGCCAGTATCGTCTATAGGAAATGACTTCACTTCTGATCATAGACCTATTTTCCTCGAATGGCGTGGTAAGGATTTCAGGCTCGGTTACTCATTTAAATTCAACAGGATCCATTTAGAAGATCCATCATTTAATGAAATCATCTCAAACAAATGGAAGGAACTACTGGAATCTGAAATGGCTCCCTTCATGACATTTCGGGAAAAGATTGAAAGCCTGAGGTCTGTGGCAAAGGATTGGCAAATTCGAAAGAAAAGGAAGGATAAACAAGAGCTGAATGACATCCAAAAGGAATTGGACTCCCTATTAAATACAGCAGATCCGAATAGCCTGTCTCTAGACCTTAAAGGTCTAATAAGAAATTTGGAGAAAAGGAAACAATTGTTTTTGCTAAAGGAGGAGGCTACATGGAGACTTAAGAGCAGAGCCATCTGGCTCAAAGAGGGGGATAGGAATACGAGATTTTTCCACAATTATGCTAATGCTAGAAGAGAGAAAAACTCTATTTGGAGGATCAGAGATGGTAAGGGAGCCTTTCTCTACTCTCAGCATGAAATCTCGACGGAAGCAACGAGATTTTTTCAGAATCAATACAGAAGGAGGGAGGTAAACATTCAAGATGCTCTCTGGGGAATCGAACTGGTTCCGGAAATGTTTGATGAGGCAGCAAATGAAAGCTTCCTTAAGCCGATTTCTGAAGAGGAACTCCTAAGAGTTATCAAAGCCTTCAAAAAGGATAAAAGCCCCGGGCCGGACGGATGGCCAATCGAATTTTTCTCTCACTTCTATGACCTTTTTAAAGCGGATCTGCTGCGGATGGTGGAGGCTTCCTGGATGACAGGAAGTATTCATAGTGCTACTTCTTCTACTCTGATAGCTCTAATTCCTAAAAAGGAAAGGTCAGACTCCTTCCATGATTATAGGCCAATTTCGCTCTCCAATATCATCTTCAAAATTATTTCAAAAATCATTGCTGAAAGGATGAAGCCCATTCTAAGTTCATTCATCTCTAGGGACCAACATGCTTTCTTAAAAGGCTATATCATTTTGGATGTTGTAGCCATGAACCAAGAAAGTTTGTTCTCAATGATGTGAAACAAAATGGATGCGGCTATTCTTAAGATTGATCTGCAAAAATCCTATGACTGTGTAGACTGGGGTTTCTTAAGAATTATGTTGGCAAAAATAGGACTGAAATCACAAGGCATCATCTGGGTTATGTCATGTGTCGAGAATGTCAGATATTCAGTTATTATAAATGGAATCCCTTCGTCTTTCTTCTTAGCGGAGTGAGGTCTTTGACAAGGTTGTCCCCTCTCCCCTCTGCTTTTTATCCTGGTAATGAACTCTCTTAGTCTACAGATTAACAAAGCAGTAGAGGAAAAGAGATGCCGCCCGGTCAAGATATGCAAGGACATTTCCCTTTCCCACAATCTCTTTGTTGATGATGTCCTCATTTTTGCTATGCTCTGTAGGGCTTCCTGGACTTGCCTAAACGAAATCCTTGGAAAATTTCAGAAAGCAACTGGTCTGATTATTAATAAGGAAAAATCTTCTTTGTTTCACAATGATACAAACATGGAAATCATTCTATGGATTTCTGAGTTGATGGGCATTGCTCCGTTTTCGATCAAGGAAGGGATTAAATATTTGGGTTTCAACTTAAAGGCAAAGGGAAATTCCAAAAGGGACTAGCAATGGTTATTGGGCCGATTCTATAAAAAGATTTCAGGCTAGGAGTTAAAATTTCTTTCTTTAGCTGGCAGGTTCATTTTAGTGCAGGCAATTCTATCTCAACTGGCAGTCTATTGGGCACATATCTTCTTTCTCCCTGCAAGTATCATTAACAGAATGAAAAGCCTGGCAGCCAATTTCCTCTGGGTAGGGCAAGTAATTCAGAGCAAGTTTCACTTAGTTAAGATGGCTTCTATATCAAAACCAAAGAAGGCTGGTGGTTGGGGTCTTTTAGACATGTGCTCTTTCGGAAAAGCACTCCTTTGCAAGTCTCTTTACAGAGGTATTTTTGGAGATGGGCCATGGAGCAAGGTTATAAGCGCGAAATACTTAAAAGGCAGGAGCTTAGAATACTGGTACAGAAAAAGATCCATTGGCATAAGGAAGGGTTCGACAATTTGGCAAGGTCTCAGGAAAGTTCACCCTTTCTTCTTGGAAAATCTAAGATGGAACCTATTCTTGGGATCTAGCATGCTAATTGGTTTTGATTCTATCTTAAATGGTCAGGATTTCTCTTTCCCTTCTCCATTGGTACGCTTCCTTCATAGATTGGGATGCTTCTCGTGGGACAAATTGATCAAAACTTGGTCAGATTCTATCCCAGTCTGGAAGGATTGGGAGGACCTGCACCTGCCACAAACGCTGCTCCCTCTCTGGATCTCTGTAAAAGAGAGACTTAATAGCCTGGGGATTTTTCGATCGGGATCCAGGGATTGTTTGGTTTGGTGTCTTCCAAAAGCAAAACTGCCAGTGCGTGTAAAGGATATATATGCAAAAATGATCTCTGTCCACGCTCGAAGTCTTGGTCTGCTTTTCCCTCCTTGCCTCTGGGAGGCAGGATGTCCTCTTAAAATGATTATATTTTCCTGGTTGGTATTTGGGAATAGGAATCTTACTTGGGAGGTCCTTCAAAGGAAAAACTGGCAGGGCCCAAGTAGATGTGCCATGTGCCACAACGCAGAGGAATCAAACCTGCATATGTTTTTTCAATGTGCCTCGTCTCTCCATATCTGGTATGATCTATCTTTGTCTTTTGGTTTTCCTTACCTTATCTTTCCTTCTGTACATGATGGTTTTAAGTGGTGGAGCAAGCAATGTCTATCATGGAGATCTTTGTTTATCATTGCCTGTTGGTTCTTGTGGAAATGTAGAAACGACAAATATTTCAAGAATCAAAGGAACCTCTTAATTCAATTCTACAGCGCATTATGGCATGCTATGACTCTTTTCATCGGGGCGATGTACAGTCAAAAAAAGTCTGCAAAAAGATGCTGGATATCTTTTCCTTTCAGACTCCTGCTGCGTTCTTTGATGGAGCTGAGCGCAACAATAGCTGTGGTTGCGGGGTCTTCGTCGTAATAGATGACAGCCTTCACTATTCAATATCTTGGCACGGCAGATTTGGCTCAAACTCTTTGGCGGAGGCTAGGGCTCTCACAGGGCTGCTCGCCTTTTGTGTCTTCCTAGGCATCCAGTCTATTTCAATCTTCGGTGACTCGAAATCGCTCATTGATCATGTAAATGGCTTGGGCCTCATAAACAGTCCACACCTCCTTGGATGGCTAAGCTGTATCATGTTCTTTTGGAACTCAATAAACCAGATATCGTTTCAGCATATTCCCCATTCCAGGAACGCCGAGGCTGATATCCTCTCAAAGGATGGTCCTGGCATGCCGCCAGGTCTGTGCTCATTATCAGTCATGCATGAAGGAATATCTTTCCTTACTCAGGATTTCAGTATCAACAGAATGTGACTCTTATCCATGGCAAGGCTTGCGAGCTCACTGAGCTTCAGTTCTATATGAATGTGTATTATCATGCATTCCTTAGTCGTTTTGTTACTTCTGCGGCTGAATGTTTCTGTATCAAATCTGATAAGTAGATATGGGTATGTTTCTGCTTTAGGTTTCGATGAACTGGAAAAATCTGTCCCTTTATATAGTATCTGTTTCTGGGCATCTCATTGCCCCCTAAAAAATGTTATGTACTGCAGATCTTTATATTTTCTTAATATAAATCCATGATGGTTTAATGTTATGTATTGCAGATCTTTATATTTTCTTAATATAAATCCATGATAGTTTTTTTCCTCTAAAAAAAAGTGAGCTAGGGAATATGATTTGTCCACAGCAGTTGTCTCTTTAATTAATAACGAGATATCATAGAGATGAATTAATCGCCGTTGTGGCCGAGCAGAATTATCTCTTGTTTACACTTCGTGAGGTATAAAGAAGCAATCACTGTTCTGGATAAAGAGAATACATAGCAAATCAACGATTCCAAGCAATGTAAGTATTATTTCTCGCTTTGGAATTTGCAATGTGGATTTGGATTGTCAGAGGGCCTGAGTTTTCAAATTATCAGAATCTCCAGTTAAGTCGAAGATAACCCTTTTGGACAGATATAAATCATAATGGATTTATTTTATTCTGATTTATCAATCATAATTAAAAAATGAAAAACTGAAGAAAAAGAAATAAAATTATAATTTTTTCATCATAATTCTAAAAATTCGAAAAATTGAAAGAGGGCAAGGTGGGCAAGGTATCTACAGCTGGAGGTCGCTCCTTGGTTACGTCAGTCGTGTAAGTATGATGCCACACTTCTTTGAATAATCTTTAATCTTTCAGTCTTTTTCTTCTTTTACCAATTAATTAAAAATCATATTTGCAGCTCTTTTACTTCATTAAAAATTAATAAGAAAACATTTTTTTTTAAATATGACCAAATACAGTAACTTTTTGGTTTATACGATTGTGGAGTAAAAATCAGTTTTATAAAAGTAGTATGTCATGAATTAATTAAAAATGTGAAGAATAGCTTTTAAGCATATTTTTTATATCATTGTTAAGTAAAATCACTCTTTTGTCAATAAGCATCCAATGTCGGTGGCATCTTCGACTAATGCTTTATTTGCTTTTACCATTATCAAAGTTTGTCATGGGTCATGTCTATCTGGATTATTACTCTATAATCTATTTACTTTCCCTTAAAACAACAAAATTATGCGGATTCCATATTCTACGCCATTTAATAAATTGAAGTGTGTTTAATGATACTTGATTTGGAAATAATATTTTACAATAAGATTTTTAGAGAGTGTATATTAATATTTGATTTTTAAAAATTGAGAATATCATTAAAACCATCAATAAAATAAAATAATAAGATAGAAATGTAAAATAAAATAAAAATATTTATTAAATTATATATATATATATATATATATATATATATCAAATTTATCTATATAATTTTTCATGTAAATAAATTTATAAAAAAATTATATAAATTAAATTTCACATGAAACACGAAGTCCACTAATCACATCATTATAAGTTAAAAAATAAATAACAAGATCATAAACACCATCGTATGAGTTGGTTGGTTTGACAGTTTCTATCCTATTAGTTTGATATTGCGTTGTGTTTTTATCTTATTAGTTGAATATTGCATTATTCCCATCCAAACAATACCCCAGGACTATCACGTGTCCCCCCATACAGATGAAGTGTTAAATCTCATGAAGAATGCAGCACAGTTGGTACAACCCTGCCCAGAAAGTCATGATCACTGTGGTGGCAAAGGTCACATTGAAAAATATAGTAACCACGAGAAGATACTGTGGAATCCACACTGTATAATGTCGGTCTGAATATGCAAGGAGGGGCGTACGGGTTAATACCTCCATCCTGCGTACCCATCCACAAATTGATATAAGGCTGCGTAGTCACTGGACTCTCTAAGGGGAATATCTCCCAACTCTTCTTGTTTGTTTGATTGATTGTGCCTCATTTTCCAACTCTTTCTTCTTCTTTCTTTGATTGTGGCTGCTTCTGTCAAACTAAGAAACATGGCAGCTAAGACTAACGCTCAAGCGAAGATTGATGACAATGATTGGCTTATTCATGTCAAGGAAAGTCTGGATATACTGCAAGAGGTTAAAGAAGAGGGGGAGGAATTCAGTGTATCAATCTTTAATGTGCCGAAAGAGTTACTGGCACAGAAGCCCGAAGCGTACACGCCTCAATCCGTTTCGATCGGTCCCTATCACCACTGGAGATCTGAGCTCTATGATATGGAGCGCTACAAACTGGCAGCTGCTCGCAGATTTCAGAAAAGAATCAACGGTCACAAGTTTGAGGCAGTTGCTGTGGAGGAATTTAAGAAGTGGGATTTGCAAATCCGGAGCTGCTATCACAACTTCATCGACTATAAGGATGAAACCTTCGCATGGATCATGGCGCTAGACGCCACCTTTCTTCTCGAGTGTTTGCAGTTTTATGTCAGACATGCCGATAAAAGCTCGGACATCGACATCAAGCAGCTGGGGCGAGTCTTACATCCGACTGGCACTGGTTCTACCCACAACTCCATTTTCAGAGATCTCATGATGCTGGAAAATCAATTGCCGCTCTTTCTTTTGCAAAGTCTTTTGGAGTTGCAATTGGGTTCTAGAGCCAAGGCAGAAGAGAGGCTGTCGAGCTTGCTGAGGCTTGTGTGCCAAGAATTATCGCCTTTCAGCTTCAAGTTGCCCGAGGATTCAAAGCTCCATATAAACGAGAAAGGGCACGTGCTTGAGGTGCTGTATTACGCTATCGTCCCTGCTTCCAGCAATCAAAATTTAACTTCAACTGAGGAAGGGAAAGATACGGCTGATACAGAGAACATGTCAACCGTTACACAGGCTTTCAGTTTGCTGTGGAAGACTCTCTCCTCTATTAAGGTAGGTCCCTTTCGATTTCTTACAGATTTGCCTCGGCGATTGCTGAACGGGAGGCCTCTGCGATTTCTGATGAAGTTGCCCTTACATCTTCTTTCTATTATTGGGAATCTGCCTGCTCTGAGTGCTCTGAAGAAACCCTTGTCTCTTTTCGTTGATCAAGATGAGATGAAATCTGAGAAGGAGGATGCAGAGGGAGCCGAAAAGGGGGAGGGCCAAGAATCCACCGAAAAGATCATACCGCCCACACGAGACGAACTAGCTATACCATCCGTGGCCGCTTTATCCTCTGCGGGAGTCAAATTCGTTGCTACCGACGGCGACCTCACCACAATACAATTTGATGAGAAGACTGCCACGATTTACCTCCCCAAAGTAAGGTTGGATGCCAACACGGAGGTAATCTTGAGAAATCTGGTGGCATTTGAATCTTCTGCGGCTCCGAGTGCGCTGGTTTTCACACGATACACCGATTTCATAAACGGGATGATCGACAGCGAAGAAGATGTTAGATTGCTGAAAGAGAGCGGAATTATTACAAACCACCTCCGAAACGATGGAGAGGTTGCGAGCCTGTGGAACAGCATGGGTAAGTGCGTTCCTCTCACAAAAGTTGCATATCTGGACAAAGTTATAAGGGACATTAACAATCATTATAACAGAAAATGGAATGTTGCTGTGGTGGAGTTTCTGAATGAACGTGTATTCGGGTCGTGGAAATTCCTTTCTCTGGTAGCTGCAGCGATACTTTTGGCGGTGACTTGTTTGCAGGCTTTCTGCTCTGTCTATAATTGCAAGAAGTGGTTTAACCAGACTGGCCCTTAACCTAAATCTATGTTTGCTTGTCATGTATTGTATGTATTGTAGTACCGAAAACTGCACCGCAGTCCATTTCAGGACTTTGGTTCCAGTATGCTTGTTAGCTTTTCTTTGATTTTGTTTTCCTACCGCCTGGCCAGGCGTTATTGCCCTCGTTGTAATAGAGCTGCTAAATATTAGATTGGTGTGGACAAAGGAGCGGACTCCATCTTTTGATAGTCAGTTAATGTTGTTTATATTTTATTTTTTTTTAACTCGATTATTTTAATCATTCTAAGTAAGAGATTCTGGGACCTGAACATGGCAGGAGCTAACCAGCTTGCCATAGGGCATTAAATGTCTGGTGATATGCAGGTTAGATAATCCAATAACACGCGTGCATGGAGACTAGAGAAATAGGAAATAAACGCGCGTGTTATTGGGTCATCCAACAGACATATAACCAGGCATTTAATACCCTATAACAAGCTGGTTAGCCGCTGCCCCTGAACATAGGTTTCCTCCGGACAACCAGACAGCAAGAGAATTGGACAATATTTGTTAAAAGCATCACAATCATAGTCAAATAATGTTAAAATACGGAGGAATAACCCCCATTCAAACCTATGTTCTATTAATTTGTTATAGACTAATTGCGTCGAAGCTGCGATGTTAATTCGATCATCTCTGATAAATTTAGTGAGTTTACTCGTTCTAAAAGTTTAAAAAAACGTGGGATAAACCATGAATTTGGGTCTTCCAAACACGTGGGTAAATACTCATTTCAATAGTTAAAGAGGAGTGGATAAATGAAAGGGAATCGCAGCCTGCAGGATTCTATGCATTTTCTATCTGATCGATTAAAAATTATATCTTTAATTTTAATATTAAAATTATTTCCATTTAAGACTGAATTTTATTAATTTCAATAGAAAACAAATAAATAAACTTCAATTTTATCACTTGTAAAACGTTAAGTTTTTTTTAACGAAAATTAAGTTTTAACATTTAGTATTAAAAATAAATAATATAGAGATATAACTTCACAAATAATAACCTTATGTTTTCTTCTTAAATGTATAGTGTTGATGTTTTTGAATGGTGATGACATGATGCCACATAGAATATATATTTTTTTATATTCAAAATATTTTTTTTAAATATAAATTGGAAAATTATATATAATTAATATTTAATTTTTACAATTGTATTTTTACTTTTTAAATATTTTGACTTTGTTTAATATATTTTTATGTTCTTAATTATTAAAGCAATTGTAAAACGTACCCTTCATTCCCTTCATTCACGTTTTCATGCGGTTGAATGTATATTATGGTATATTGCCAAAATATGTTTTACCCTTCATTCACGTTTTCATGCGGTTGAATGTATATTATGGTATATTGAATTTACTTATATTTATTTATTTTTATGTGTATTTTGGTAACTTGAATTTACTGTATCTAGAAGCGTTTTACTATAGTTTAGTCTGGGAAGTTTTTATGTAATGTTACATTTAAAACTAATAAAATGATATTGTTATTATCAATTTAAAATTATTAATAATAAAAATGATAAATTAATCATAACTACAATACATTAATTTTTACTTTAAGAGAGAATATTTGAAAGTTAAAAAAGAAAATCCCCATATGAGGATGAAAGTATGAAGATGGGTTACACCTTTGGGCCAAATGTGACAATGAAATTTGAAGTTTTCTCTTTTTAGAATATTACACATCTCAAAATTCATGTAAGCTTTGTGAATTTTGATTCGGAGCAAAAGATAGTTTGTGGAGAATTATGTTGTTATCCTAATGATATTTTTTGCAAAAAAAGTATGTGTGTGTTCACTTAGCATAATTTAGTCTAAAATGTGTAATATTTAGTCTAAAATGTGTAATTTTTAAAAATATATATACACGGGCATGATCTACGGGGTGAAAAATTATTTATATTAAAAAAATATTTTTTAATAATATTTCAATTGCATTTTGGAGACACGTGTTCACGTCAGATTTTATATTTCAATTGCATTTTGGAGATACGTGAGTTCACATATTTCAATTGCATTTTGGAGATACGTGAGTTCACATAAGATGTTTTTCCAACTCTTGAAGAGGACTGTAAACAAGGGTAGTGGTAGTTTTTGAAATTTTTTTGTTGTGTATAGTTTATGTTATTGATTTTTTATTCAGCCCCTTTGCAAGTGTCCAAAACAAATTCAAGTGTTATGTTTAAAAGAAATTATATGAAAAATATCATATGAATTTGAAAGTATCAAATTCATATGCAATTGGATAGAGGATTCTTTCACGAATCCAACATAATCAACTCTGCCACTTAAAGACAAATTATTTCCTAAATCTGATAGGGCACAAAATAGGGTTGCAGAGAAATGTACAGAAGAGGTGCTGAAAGTGTAATTTTTAGGACTTCGAGAGCTTGTTTGAGCGTTTAAATTCTAAATTCAAATTGCTCCATAAGTGTTAAAATAACCCTCGATCGAGCAATATACGTGGTTAATGTGCAACTCGCTCTAGCCATTAAAAACTCTAACCCACCAACACTCTTACCAAATTTTATTAATGGTATTAATGTTGTCATCTCTTTTTACCAGGCTGGAGGATTATTTTTTAGCCTTTCTTGTAGCATATGAATGTCTTCTTCTTGTCCCTTGTAGAATGGTCTAATATAATTTAGACTCCCCAAAATCCCTTGTAATTGGGTTTTGTCTAGAATTTTATCTGGATAATTCTTGAATATTTTTAAGACATGTTCTTGCAAAAGGATTTGTCCTTTAGATATATTATATCCTAAGAACTAATTTTTTTCTTACCTATCTCCATTTTAGTTGCAGAAAAAACCAAACCATGCCTATACACCATTCCATAAAAATTTTGCTAATGCTTAAGATGTTCTTGGAGATTTTTGGAACATATCAAAATATCATCAATGTAGACAATTATCTAGGGAAAGTCTCTAAAAATATCTTCCATCCTTTTTTGGAATTCACCAGGGGCATTTTTTAATCCAAATGGAATTATCGTCCACTGATAATGTCCATGGGGAACAACAAAGATTGTTTTATGCCTATCTTGGGGTGTTATGAAGATCTGATAAAATCCAGACTTTAGATCAAATTTACTGAACATTACTTTACCTTTGATCTTTTGCAAGAGGGTTGCTTTATTAGGTAGAGGGTACCTAATTGGTTGTAAGACTTTATTTAGTGGCTTATAGTTTACCACTAATCTAGGTTTTCCTCTCTTTTGCTCTAAGTGCTTATTTACATAAAATCCTCTATAGGCCCAAGCACTTTTAGATGGTTCAATAAGACCTTTTGCCATTAGGTATTTTATCTCTTCTTGACAAGTCTCAATTTCAGAGGGACTCATTAATGTTGCAGAGGATTTTTGTGGAATAGTCTTCATTAAAGGATCATAGGGAAGGCTCACAAAATATTGTTCCCTATGCCATAAAGGCATTTGGAGATTCTGAAGTACAATCTTCTCTCATTTTTCTTGAGATTTCCTTGAGAACATTTTCAAAATGTATTTCTACATAACAAATATTGGGTTCCATTTTATTTTGTTCCCTGATAGAGGTCAAAGATAAAACTGATTTATCCTATTCTATTTTTTCTTCTGTCATTTTACTTTTTCACACAATCTTTAAACTATCTTTTTCAATTTCTTCATGCGCCCTGGACATTTCTTCATCTCAAGAGACAATCTCTTCTGGTCTAATAGCTTCCAACATGTTTTTAAGCTCTTTTATTTTTTCTATAGTTTCTTTATCTATTTTCTTATGTTCTTCAATTTGGATCAATAAAAAAGCTTGGTTAACTTTTCTAAATTGTTTCCTATCATAATGCTTGTAAGGGCCATAACAGAGGTTAGTAGGATAATAAACATTTACTTTATAAGGAGAGATGATGGTAGTTGCAGGATGTTGGGAAACAAGTTAGCTATTTGTTGTAAAAGCAAATATCTTTCAACTCTTAATGTTATTCTTTCTTGGACTTGCCAAACAGTAATATTGTTAAGATTTTGATTAATCTCTTCTAACCTTTCTTTAAGATTATTTTGTTTCAGTATAGAGAACATGAACATGTCATATTATGGTCGTGGGGTTTGCAAGTTTTGGCAATATTCTTCAAAGCTTGGGTATTGAGAATTTGTAGGGAAGGGTAGTTGGGACTGGTCTTCCCCCCAATTTTATGGATCTAAGAGACAAAATTAATCAACAAGGTTGTTAGTATCAGAGTTATAGGAGGCGTGAGAAAAGGAATCATTTTCTTCATGAGTAGGAAGAAAAATAATATCATCTGACGAGGAAGGAGGAGTTGTAGAGTTTACAAAAGAAATATCCCAGTATTTTGGATTAAGGTCATCTGTAAAGAGAGCAAAAATATGAGAGTTTTGGGGCTTTTTGGTACATTTATCAGCATAATGTCCTGGTTTATTGTAATTGTAACAAAGAAAAGACTTCTTCAGAGCAGACCGCCTTTTAAGATAGGAATTTTTTGGGAAGGGATGTTTGTAGAGCTTTGATTTTTTATAATATTTGGCAAGAAGATCATGGGTTCATCTAGATTTGAAAGAGTATTTTTTATATTTTTTCTTCTTGTGCTTGCATCATTTACAGTAGCAAGATGCAAAATTTATGCATTGGTGTCCTCTATTAAAAGCACCATATCCCCATTTTGGCATTTTCCCAATATTCTTGCACAAAGATGGAGTAAACATATTATTAAATCTTTTAAAATCCTTAGAGACCCTCTTTTCTAGGAAATGCTCTTGGATTACCATATCTATATGGTAGTCTTCCATAGCTAATGTCATACCCTGCAATCTGATGTCTTTTCTGAAATACTTCTCTACTACATCTGGAAGGGCTCCTGGAAAGCTATGGATATAATACTTTATATATGTAGGATCATTAGATTTCTGTGCTTGTATAAGTAATTTTTGCATATAGCAGAAATATTGTTGCTTAAGAGACAAATCTCCTAATATCTGAGACATGAAAAGAGATTGAAGATGTTCTGCATCTGATCCTACTTGTTTGGATCGATAAAACTGTAAGCCTAAGGCTTCAACCAAATCACTTTGACCTGTAACAGAATTTATAAATTAATATTTGGTTGTTTGCAGAAACCAATGCCGCCATTCGCATGCAAGACTAGTAAAGCTTGCAATAAGGAGATTAGTCATATGCTTTCGATTAATTGTACTCTCTTCAGCTGATTTTTCAATACTCTAATTTCCCAAGAGCTGCAAAGCGTATTTAACCTCTTCTCTACTTTGGCAGCCGATGTTAAGGATGGGATGTTCTGGCATAGTGGCTATTAGTCTATTTAATGCTCCAATTCCCAAATTTCATATGTTTGTTACCCTTGATGTACTTGTGGAAGATTCTGCCATAGATTCCTTGAATGTTTCTAGTCCTTCAATTTCTAAGGCCAAAATATCTAAGTAGCTTTATTTATTTGGCAGCAAAAGATCCCATTGACTGACAGAATTTAAATATTTACAAATACTGAAATACAAATGTTTTGAAATCCCAAAATCCCTTTTTGGTTGTTAATCTGGTTCTATTTCACAAGAAAACAGATCAAGTGAATTTTGTCTTCTATGACTAGAATTAGTTTCTTCTTTTGTAATTTCTTGTATGAATGGGTCAAAGGCAACAAGATTCCTTATAGGATTTTGAAATGACTTAGAGAGTTCTATGAATCTATAATAAATATTTTCAAGAATAGAAAGCCTAATATTTAACTTTTCTATAGCCTTCTTTATTTCATCAACATCACTTAAAACATGAGATAAGATGTCCATTTTATCTTATTTTTTTTGCAAACCTTCTTTCTCAACTTGATTATCATATATTATTATGAGAATATCCTTATGGACATCACCCAAATTCTTTTTTGTTAAATTTGCTTGAAGATTTGAATAATTTAACATTTTGAATTTATTTGACACACTTTAATCTTCTATAGAGTATCTACCTGACATATATTCTTGCTTGATTTTCCCATCAAATTGGTATTGGCGAAAAGGAATTGTTGGGAGATTTCTTCCTGGGATAAAAGAAGATTCTCCTATTGGGAGCTTGAATGTTATTTATGTATTTTCTTTTGGAAATGTTATTGAAAACATGTATAAATTGGTTGTCTTAGAGGTACTATACACAACCTTAATTTTTTCAATGTAGTCTTGTTAAGTCCCTATACTACTAGTGTAACCCCTTATTGATATTACTACAACACCCTTATTATATTGTTGTGCCAATGTAGTCCCCATATTGTTATTATTGTGCCCCATAGAAGCCCACTATTGTTATTATTGTTCCCTTACATTATTATAGTTATGTTAGTTTTGATTATATTATGACCCATTAGACTCCTATATATAGAAGGGAGGTCTTATCATTTGTATCATCCAAGAATTGTTCATTTGTGTAATGTAAGGGAGGTTTCCCCCTCAAAGAGGCTTATTTTGAAGGCGTTTATATGTATTTTCTATCTTTTTGTGAGCTAGATTCATAACATTTGGTATCAAAACTTTGGATTCCAGGGTTTCGCTGCTCCAAATAGGCCATCGTGGAATTTTTTCTATAAATATTTTTCTGCGACGTTTCAGAAGCTAAAAAAAAACCCATTTGTTATGAAATCGTGCTGAACCTCAGGTCCAAATTTCAGATCTTGTATCATTATATTTGCAGAGATCTGATATGAGGAAGTGGGTTTTTGCAAGCTCTACAATTCCATCTCAAACAGGTCATCATGGAATTTTCGCTATAATTGCTTTTCTACAAAGTTTAAGACTTTGAAATTAAAATATATTTGAACTGAAAACGTGGCGAATCTCGATCCCAAATTTTAGATATTTTTTCACTATATTTTCAAAGATACAGTCCAAGACATTTAGGGTTTCTACGTGCTCCCTAATTACATCCCAAACAGGTGACCTTGGGAAAATCCTCATTCCTTTCTCTTTGAGCATCCGATTGAAATTTCGTAAGAAGTGACAGAATGCAGACGGACTGTAGTTTGTTGGGTATCATTTTCAAAACCTAAGGTAAAAAAAGTGACACATGGAACTTCGTACAAGTTCGCTCTACACATCCATTCTATAATTAGGTCATCACGAGAGATTAGGCATAACGCTCTCTTCGTGAATCCAATTGTGATCAGACTTGCGGGGTTAGAAAGAGAACTCAAAGGGCTATAACAGACTAAACTTTCAGAGCTTAAAGATCCAAAATTACAGAGTTACAGTCATTTCAAGATTGAGCTCCTAAAATCAAGAAAAAACATTATGAGGAGGTTTGATGGCAAGGATCTGGTAAATTGGATATTACAGATGGAACAATATTTTAATCTACATGAGGTGCAACTGTTACAAAAGGTACGTATTGCATCTTTATATTTAGAACCGAATCAATTTTTATGGTATGAAGGGATTTGTTCTCGTAAACCACTTGTCACGTGGTCAATTTTCACAGAGGAAATGATAGCACATTATGAGGATACAAAGAGAAACACCTTCTTTAGCCAATTGATAAATCTCAAACAAAAGGGTTCAATGGCAGAGCACATTGAGGACTTTCAAAAATTGAATATAAGGGTAAATGATATTCCAGAGAAGAAAAGGATTGATTTCTTCATAGGGACTTTAAAGGATAACATTCAACATGAGGTTTGCCTTTGGGAACATGATTTATTGGAGAAGATCTTCAGGTTGGCAAGAAAAATTGAAAGCTAAATGGAAACGAGGAATCCCACTACTCACGACTATAATTATGGAAGTGTTTTTTCTCGTAGCCTTCCACAACCTACAAGGTTTACACCACAACAATTGGAAGAAAATAGAGAAAAAAGGCTTTGTTACAATTGTGATAGCAAATACACTAAAGGTCATAAGTGTGCCGAGAAGAAATTATTTTACATAGATTATGAAGAGGAGGAATAAACAGATCAAGAAACATCAAAAGAAGAGAATATACACCAGGAACCAACCCGAGAGAAAGAAGAAATGAATCTGACCATATCTTGTAAAGAATTGGAAAGAATTAGCACTCCTCAAACTCTCAAGATAGAAGGACATATCAAGAAGAAAAAGGTTCAAGAAGTGAAAGATCACATCGAGAAAGAAGAAATGAATCCGACCATATCTTGTAATGCATTGACAAGAATTACCACTCCTCAAAATATCAAGATAGAAGGACATATCAAGAAGAAAAATGTTCAACAAGTGAAATATCACATTGAACATCAAGAAATGAATCCAACCATATCCTGTAATGCATTGGAAGAAATTACCACTCCTAAAACTCTCTATATAGAAGGAAGTATCAAGAAGAAAAAGATTCAAGCAGTGAAATATCACATTGAGCATCAACAACAAGTTCTCCAACTTTTAAAGGATAACGCCACTTTGGTGCAAAATCGAATGAAACAACAGGCAAATCAACATCGTAGTGAAATAAGTTTTGATGTAGGTGATTCGTATTTTTTATGGCTACATCTCAAGCAAGATATTTATGAGAAGGAAATGTTGGCAATACTACATGCACTTAAGAAATGACGACCTTACCTAATGGGAAGACACTTCAAGGTAAAAATGGATCATGATAGTCTTGAATACTTTTTAGAACAAATATTATCTTTAGAAGAACAAAAAAATGGGTCACAAATATGTTGGGTTATGACTTTGAAATAATCTACAAAAAATGGAAGCAAAATGTTGTTGTAGATGCACTCTCAAGAAAGGATGAGGATGTGGAAGAATTGTTTTGTGCTATTTCTATTATCCAACTAGATAGGATACATGAAGAAAGGGATGAATGGAAGAAGGACGAAGAAGTGTGGACACTCATATAAAAGTTACAGAAGATCCCAGTTCAAACAATATTTCCAGAACTTGACGAGGAAGGAAAAATCATATTGGAACCTGGAGCAATCACAGAAACAAGAACCTGACAGCTACGAAATCGATCAATTTTAGGGTATCTCATCAAGTGCAAGAACTTACCCGCTGAAGATTCCACATGGGAGGACAAGAATTTTATACAAAAGCATCAAGAACTACTCAAGCATTGAGGACAACACTTTTTGAAGGAGAGGGGCATGTTAGATCCCTATACTACTAGTGTAACCCATTATTATTATTAGTACAACCCCCTTATTATATTTTTATGCCCATGTGTCCCCATATTGTTATTATTGTGCCCCATAGAAGCCCACTATTGTTATTATTGTTCCCTTATATTATTATTGTTATGTCGACTCTAATTATATTATGACCCCTTAGACTCCTATATATAGAAGTCTAAGGGGTCATAATATAATCAAAGCCGACACAACAATAATAATGTAAGGGAACAATAATAACAATAGTGGGCTTCTATGGGGCACAATAATAACAATATGGGGACTACATGGGCACAACAATATAATAAGGTGGTTGCATTTATAACAATAAGGGGTTACACTAGTAGTATAGGGACCTAACATGCCCCTCTCCTTCAAAAAGTGTTGTCCTCAATGCTTGAGTAGTTCTTGATGCTTCTGTATAAAATTATTGTCCTCCCATGTGGAATCTTCAGTGGGTAAGTTCTTCCACTTGATGAGATACTTTGAAATTGATCGATTTCGTAGCTGTCAGGTTCTTTCTTATGTGACTGCTCCAGGTTCCAATATGATTTTTCCTTCCACGTCAAGTTTTGGAAAAATTGTTTGAAATGGGATCTTCTGCAACTTTTCAATGAGTGGCCACACTTCTTCGTTGTGCCCTTGAGGAGGCTTATTTTGAAGGCATTCATCTGTCTTTTCTATCTTTTTGTGAGCTAGTTTCTTAACAAGGCTGGACAGTTAGTGTGTTTTCAAGAATGAGAATGCTTTCTTTTCCCACTTTTTTAGAATGTTTATCTTTAATGGGCTTGAAAGGATTTCTTAGACTAATTTGTAATCCATGTATCCTTTTGTAGTTGTCTTGCATGGAGAGAAAACTAATTGTTTTCTTCTCTCAAAATATTCTTCTTTAACCTTTTTCATTTATGCACTGGATAGCATAAATAATATTATATCAGACCTATCATGAAGAAGCATTGAAACCATTGAATGAAGAGCTCTAGTCGATAATGATGCCTGGATAAATCTTCGTATCATACAGAGGCTCTCAGTAATTAAGTGAGGAAGTCGATATTTTTGTTTTCAAAGTAAAAGTGGTTGATACTATGTGTTAGGTATGTAGTCTTACTCTACCGAAAATCTAACAAAAAGAGTCTCAAACCTTGCCTTATGTATGAGAGACTATTTAGATATTATGTGTTAGGTGTGTAGTAAATGAAAAGAGTCTCGGACCTTGCCTTATGTATGCGAAACTCTCTATACCTTGTGTGTTAGGTGTGTATTCAACATTTTTCAAATGTATTGCACCCATGTCTTTCTCGTTTGAGGTCCTACTACAACCTTGTAACCTGCTCGTCACATGTGTGCCACTAAATGGACTATCACCTACATAAATGGGTCAAATAATTAAATACATGTGACATCAACAAGGTCTTCTTAGTCAAAATTTTCTTATCTTCAAACCCACAGTTGTTAGCATGCACGCATCATGTCAACACATATCAAAAAAATTCACTGACTTGCGTTTATGTACTTATATTAACTCTAGATCAAGACAACATCAAAATAACATCAGTGAACTTCATGTTGGGTTCACCAACTATTTCCAAGGAAAACAATGCAAAGAGGGTAAATGTATTAAGTTATCTATATATAACTAACTATAGCTAACTTGGGCATAACTTTCCCACTCTTTAATTGTTTGTATTAAGTTATTATATTATAGTTAATCTATCTTTCTACCATAAATTCATATTTGTAACTTTCCTATAGATATTACAAGCACTATCTACTTTAACAATAATCTCATTTCTTTCCGAACCAGATGTATGTATATTTCTTCTTCCTTAGCATTCTCCTACCTTAGCCCATTTTTTTTTGTTTTTGGTTCATACCCACTTGGTACTGGTTGCTAAGGTTGCTTCATGGTCAGGGTTCTTGTTCAAACCCTTATACAAAATCCTTTGCATTGATGCCTCTAGCTTACCTGCAAAATAATTTGTCCAAATCCACATATATATGCAAATATTTTCATTACACAAAGGTTAAAAAAATCCATCCATTCACTTACTCAAACACATATACGAAAACAATAAGAGTTACTCTAATATTTCCTAATTAAATACACTCATAGTTGTATATTGAGTAATGGATGTAATTAACACAAATTCATGACCTCCCACATAACAGGTGATAATTCATGTCTTCTAGATTAACCATGTGGATAAATCTTAGATTTGACAACCACTTGGCTCATGCAAATTCCACATCAAGATGACACGAATGGTTTTATTTCATAATAATTTTTTTTCTCTACCACTCTAGGTTTTCGTACGAGATCTCCCTTGTAACTTGAATATTAATCATGGTGATACATAATTATGCAAATTGGTATTAATTGGGGTTGTGTATGGGCAGTGTCATGGCTAGCTTGCATATTTCCTCAAGTCGATTTATAGACCATCTGCGCTATCAAAATGGGGTCATTTATCCTTTTTGCAATGTCTGTTTCTACCTCCCACCATTCCCACATTCTTGATTATCCATCTTCATTCATTTGTTGGTCCTTTCATTGGTTTACAATGGTCCTCGCAAAGGTGGAGTGTGAGCATTGTAGCCATTTTATGCACCTTTCAACCTCCTCCGAGAGCATGGGGAATTTGGGATTTTTCTTGGCCTCTTCTATTCATGGTAATGGTGCATCTATCACATCAAATTCTTGGCTGCCTCTTCGTGAGTATGCATATTGACTATTCTTCAACACATAGCCAACTCTCTGATTGTCCAGCAATGGCCTCCATATTGCACGTTCATTTCTATCTTCGTCTTGCAGATTTGGCTGTCAATTGTGCAATTTTTGTCTCAATATTGTAAGCTTGTCTTTGGAAATTGTGGAAATTGAACGCCTCCCTCTTATGTCTCTCATAACTCATGGGTCGCATTGGGTATTTTCCTTACTATGCACATGGTTTGCTTGGCTCATGCTCCATTGCTTTAGGGATAGTGTTGATGGGGTGGATGAGCATACTCTGATAGCTCTGTGGTGGTTCACAATGGATATTGAAGCTCTAGAACATCCTACGGTTAGTGGATTATGTGCTTTTGTATGGTTCTACAATGGTTTCTCACAGTATGGCTCTCATCAAGGCTATTCATGTTTTGTGGTTGTTTCTTGTCATGGATAGGCCTATTGGTCAACCAAAGGTGCATGGGTTGTGCAATAGAGTTCACAAATGTTGGAAAGGATCTCATCGCAGTTCATTCAACTTAGTGGTGGCTCTCCATACCAACATATCTTTGTGCAACACTTCCAGTTCTTCGCAAAACTTCATGTTGTAGCTTAACTATAAATGGGTATTTCAATTTTTCACAGTTTAGTCATATTTACTTCATCAAGCAGAGCTCCCACAATTTTTCTCTTGCACATGTCTATGTGTTCAAGGATTATACTTTCTTTTTCTCATCCAAATTGTTGAACTCGGACACTTTTATTCTTAACTTTATATTTATTGTATTGGTCTAGTTTCCCAGTGTGAAGACTAATATTACAACAAATTATACCATGTAAAACATTAATACAGTAATATACAAGTGAGCTTCACACAAAAAAAAAACACAAAATCATGAATAGGTAATCATATATATTTATCTAGGGGACCCTGAAAATTGATTAAAGACTTCTATGTTCCTCCCAACCATGAACTACATTTCTCAATAGTCCCCCCCGAGCTCTACTCCATTTTTCCAGAAGAACAAATCAGAAGTTCATTTCTTTTTCACACCTCCTTGACCCTTAGCAACCTCATGTTAACTTTTGGGTATAGGTACAATCTTTCTTTCCCAATATCTCTTTCTTATTCTCTAGAATGTCTCTATCTCATGTAGCCCCTTTTAAGTCAATTTCACCGCATGACATTTATCTCTAGTAATGAATTTTCTTGGTGGTTTACACAACCAAGAGTTCAATTGTGACAAAAGGAAGATTTTTCTTCTTTAGTTCCCGCCCCTTCTTGGTTATAACAGATTCCAACTGTTTTCCTAGCAATTGGGAGTCTAATGCCACATGATATCCCTTAATATATTTTCAAGAATGTTAATATACAAAATAATTTTAAGATTTTTTATAATTAAAATAACTATTCACGAGTCCAATACACACTCGACGTTGGAGGAGATTGTTGGACTTTGGATAAACCAACACTCCCCATGTGTTTCACGACATGGACTAACCACCTCTTATGGATCATTTTCTCTAGCGACACCTACAGATTTTGGTGTAATAAAAATCGTGATTCCAACAAATTTACCAAAAAATTTACATTAAATGAACGCAAAAATCCAAATTAAACTTTTTGTAATGTGCTTTGGCTCTTAATCTTACATAAAAATTGCAGGTTTTTTTTATAAATATTATCCATGGAAAATATCTTTAAGTATAATTCATATAAAAATAAAGTATAAATTAGCATATGTAGCTCTTATTTTCATCCGCACATTTTAACAACATGGCAGATTAATGAGTTAAGTATATGTTACGTTATGAATAATGTGGGTTCTCATTTTAGTCCATTTAAAATATTTATACCAATAATATTTTCAATATGAAATTTAATGTTATGTTATTTATTTTTATTTTGAAATATGAAAATTTATATTTTTTATACACGAACTCATACCCTACACCTTTTGGTCTGCATAGCTTGTTGCGTAGACTTCTATTTAAACCAGATAAAAATAAAAAAATTATAGTAGTTAATAACATCATTCTGACAATTAATAACATTTGTGAAGCTGTCATCAATAAAGGGAGCGTATCACTCGTACATCTAAATCTGCAGATGAAACGAAATGAATTTGCTTGAAAAAACAAACGAATTTGAGATATGCACGCACTGATTTGCCTAGAATTTAATATGCTTTGTGTCACGTATTTTATTCATTCTCCAATTCTGGCAAGGAATTTCACTTGGGGCTACTTAAACTCACGCATCAAAGCAACAAAGTGTGGAATGACCTTGCCAACCTATCTTTCTAATGGTAGTGATGTTTTCCTTTATAATGTAAGTTTAGATTGACAGCTTTTTTTTATTAGATACATGACCATTAGAATGGCATTTATGTTAATTTAACATATACAAATTTCCGGAGTCTTCTTTGAAACTTTGTGCCACCATAAAAATTATAAAAAAAATTAATAAATGGCATATTTAAAATCTTATTTTTTTTGAATGTGTTAATTTGTCACAAAAATATTTGTTACAGTCAGATTTATTTATCTTAAGCATCGATCTAGTATGTGCAGATAGATCAAATCTTTTCTTTAGGAATTTTATTATTATTCTCAAAAAATTATTCATCATTTCCAAATTAGATTCATTTCATTTTTTTTTTTTTCATTTTTTAACTATTCCTTAAATTATATTTCATATTTGATTTAATTAATAAATTGTATTTTTAGCCTTTTTATTTTTAAATAATTCTTATTTTACATCGTTAATTTTCAATTCATTCCTATTTTGTTAAATAAATAAATAAATAAATAACTTTTCAAATTACTAATAATTTTCAAATTTTGATTAATTTTGATTTCATTTTAATTAATTTTGATTTTATTACAAATTATTATTATTCAATTTTCAATTGTGAATTTGATCAAATACAAATGACAATTATTATTTTTAATTATTTTTATTTGATTTAAATTCTTTAATGATTAATTTGTTTTTTTCTTATCTTATAAAAAAGGCATTTTAAAAAATTTCCAACAAAAGAAATCAAATCTTTTCAGATACAAATCTATTTCATTCCTCTCATCTTTTATAGATCCCAATGAATATATAATGGTTCTCTATCTATATATAGACAATGTGTCATTTTTTAAATAGTGTTTTTGAATGTTATATACAATACATTGAATTTTCCAATAAATGTTTTGGTTGGACATGGAATATTTTATTATAAACAAAATTAAAATAATTTCTTTGAAGTTTTCTTTTTATAGATAGATATGTATGAAGTTAAAATATTATTATTATAATTGTTAAATTTTGTATTGAATTAGTATAAATAATTTAACATAGATTTTGAAACTGTTTATTTATATAAATGTTTAACTTTTTACTCATATTTTTTTTTTTAATTTCTATTTACTCATGGTACGAAATTATATTATATAAAATAGATATAAAATATTTTATTTATCACTAATAACTAATGAAATATTTTTACCACATTGAATTGTAATATCAATAATAAATGGAATCACCATAATAGAATTAGATTATTAATATTTTTTAATTAAAAATAACTCAACATACATCTTTATTTTTATTTTTTAATTAAAAATAACTCAACATACATATGAACTCTTCCCGGCTCCTTAAACTATGGAAGAGGTATGTGGATGACACCAATGTCATTTGGTCTCATGGCCAGGACGAGCTTGATCTCTTCTTTGATCATCTTAACAGTCAGTCCTTAGCCATTAAGTTCACTAAGGAGCAGGAAGTTGAGGGATGCCTTCCTTTCCTTGATATTCTTATTTCTAGGAATGATGATGGTTCCCTAGCCCATCAAGTTTTTCGAAAGAAAACTCATACGGAGCAGTATCTTCATACCAGTTCCCACCATTTCCCAGCTCAAAAGATGGGGGTTCTTAGTACCCTTGCTACTCGGGCCCTGAGGATCTCGGACAAGAAGAGCTTTGAGAAGGAAAAATCCCATTTGCTGGATGTCTTTGTGGAGAATGGTTACAGTAGATACATGGGTCATAAGGCTTTCCTTAAAGCTTCCGAGAATTCTCTGGTGAAAAGAGAGCCGAAAGATCGTGTTCCTGGTGTCCATCTACCTTATGTTCAAGGGACAACTGATAGAATTGGTAGGATTCTCAGGAGACATAGTATCCTGGTGTCCTTCAGGCCCTTGAACACCATTCGTTCGTCTCTCAGATCGGTGAAGGATCCCATCGACCCTAAAGATATGAAAGGTGTTTATTTGATCCCTTGTTCTTGTGGGACCCCCTATATTGGGGAGACTGGTCGTTCCATTAATCAAGGATTAGTGAGCACGCAGCGGATCTAAAGCATAGGAGATTTAATTCTTCCGCTTTGGCTGAACATGCTGAGAAAACCAATCATCATGTTTGTATTGAAGAAGCCAGTGTTATTGCTAAGGTTCCGCATTTCCATCATCGAAAATTCAGGGAAGCGCTTGAGATCGAAAAGAGACCAAGCAATCTCAATAGAGAGGATGGTTGGAAAGTCAGTAGGTGTTGGGTCCCAGGCCTCTCTTCCTAATCGTTTTTTCGTCCTCTTTGGTTTTTTGGTGTCTTTTATCGTTATTTTCACTTATTTATTTATTTTATTATTGTCTTTATTATTTTATTTATTTGTTTATTTATTTATTTATATTTTTATTGATTATTTTATTTAAGGGTCTCCGTGTAACTAATTTCCTTTTTGCTTATATTTCTAATCTATCATCCTGTGTTTTTCTTTATTACCTTTATTATTTAACACACAATTTTTATATTTTTTAACTTTATACATTACTCTATACATCTAATTTTTCCCTTTTATTATTATTATTATTATTATTATTATTATTATTATTAATATTAATTTATTTATTTATTTTATTTATTATTATTTTATTTTATTTTTATTTTTATTCTTATTTTTATTTTTATTTTATTTTTATTATTTTTATTCTTATTTTTATTTTATTTTTATTATTTTTATTTATTTTATTCATTTATTTATTTTATTGTTATTTTTATTATTATTTTTATTTTTATTCATGTAGTCATGTTTATTCACATTTAACTCTTATTCACATTTAGTTATTTATTTTTATTTATTTATTATTTTAATTATTATTATTTTATTTCATTATTATTTTATTTATTTATTTATTTTTATTTTTATTTATTTATTTATTATTTTATTTTTATTATTTTTATTTGGTGTTTTTTCATCTATTTATTTATTTAATTTGTTATTATTATTTTATTTTTATTCAGTTAGTTATTTTTATTCACTTTTAACTATTATTATTATTATTATTATTATTATTATTATTATTATTATTATTATTATTATTATTATTATTATCATCATCTTATTTTATTTTTATTTTTATTCTTATTTTATTTTTATTATTTTTTATTCTCATTTTTATTTTATTTTTATTATTTTATTTATTTTATTCATTTATTTATTTATTTTATTGTTATTATTATTATTATTTTTAGTTTTATTCATTTAGTTATGTTTATTCACATTTAACTCTTATTCACATTTAGTTATTTATTTTTATTTATTTATTATTTTAATTATTATTATTATTATTTTATTTATTTATTTATTTTATTTTTATTATTTTTATTTCATGTTTTTTTATCTATTTATTTATTTAATTTGTTATTATTATTTTATTTTGATTCAGTTAGTTATTTTTATTCACTTTTAACTCATTCACACTTAATTTATTCTTAGAAGCGGTCCGTTGCAACTAATTTTCTTTTAAAAATAATTGACCTTTAATTTTTAAATATTTATTTATAAACTATTATTTTGATCCTGGTCCTTTAGTCAATATTAACGGTTGGTCAAACTAGCCGTTGGAGGCTCTGCTGGGTCTACATAACATGCTAAGCTGGATCTGTTTCTTCAACTTGTCCTGACGATGAACCACACTGATTGGTTCGAAACGCGTTGACAAATGACATTCCATGTGATTTTCGCAGAAATCTTTCTCTAACTTGATATGGATCACAGAAGCGTAAACTCTATTATAAAAAATATTTTATTTTTTCATTTAAAAAACATACATTGAACACAAACAAATTTATACATCGCTCTCAAACTCAATTATACAATGTGCCTCTTAGCATTATGTAGCATAAGTTAAACATAAATAAAATCTTCATTATATTTTTTTACAGTTAAAAGTGGTTTCATTAACCAAAATTTTCATCAATCAATTTTGAAATTCGATAGTTTATATCTTTTACTAATGATTTTATCAGTAGTCAAGCAAAATGAAAATTAAACCTGCACAAATCTAAATTTTCATTTAGTTAAACCTATTTTAATATAAACTAAAACCCGTCAAAGCATTGGATCGCTCTATTTTCCGCACCGTTTTGTTACGTTTACGCGAGAATAATATGCATAAAATTTAACAAAGTGTAACCATGTTACAGGAATTGATAGAACTTATTCGGTTTAGAGTAATATTTATTACAAAATATATTATAATTTTATTATAATATTTTAAAAGTAAATTTAAAATATTTAATAAAAAATAAAAATAAAAATATTTATTAATTTAATGATATTTATTTTTTAAAGATTTTTTTTTTAATGTTGGGATGGAACATTATATTTAAAAACAATAAAATAATATTTAAATAAAAAATTTAAGGACCAATAGGAGACCATAGACTTCTTAATCTAGCTTTAAATTCCAGCGAAAACCGCCTAAGGGTCAAGGGAGGTTGGTATAAAGACATCAGGGCTTGGTTAAACCATTGGGAGATGGACGAGAATGCTACATTGAAAAACATTAATAACATTAAAAATATTGTTACTTCTAAGTTCAAAGAAAAAATGTGGTGTGAGAAAGATTTAGAAGCTAAAAGAAAATTAAGATATTATGAGGTCATCAACCCCACCTTAGAAGATCAAAAGTATCTCTCTATTTTAACTAGCTCAAAGAAGAAAATTAATATAGCCAAGATTAGAACGAACTGTCATGAGCTCCATAGTGAAAGGGGTCCATAGGCAGTTCGTAAAGCACCATGGATGGAAAGTATTCACCATCTCTATGAAAATATGAACATCGAGGATGAAAATCACTTCCTCTTAGAGTGCGTCACTTCCTCTTAAAGTGCCCCTGCTTACAACCACATTAGATCTCATTTTCATAATATTTGTTGCAATACTGACCTTCCTAGCCTTTTACGATGTCAAAATTATAGTGAGCTCGGGAGGCTTCTCTCCAATCTCTTTGAGCATAGGAATAAAATCTTAAATCAAACTAAATAATTCGTTTCTTTAGGTCCAATAGACCAAAGTTCTCTCTTAACCACCATCATCATCATCAAGATTTTTTTTTTTAATTTCATATCAATTTTATATAAAGATAAAGTGAAATCAATATTTACATTAACAAATAAAAAAATAATAATAACAAAAAATATCTTTCTATCATAAATAAAACATTTCAATTTTCATCTTAATTTTACATCAGTTTTATATAAAAATATAAATTAATATTTTTTGGTAGAGGGCAATGTGTACTTCCTTCTCTATTTAATATGGAATTACAAGTTGCATGTAAAAATAATATTCATATTATAATCTAGTATAAACCACAAACTGGTCATTTAAAATAAACAAAAATATTTTTGTCATTCATAAATATATTTTCTTAAATTCTTAACATGGAATATACTATGTCATTTCAAAAATATTTATAACAAAAAAAGTTTAATATTGATTATAAATAAAATATTTCATCATACACATTGAGTAAAATATTTCAATATCATATATATATATAAAGAGATATTTCTTATTGCACTCACAAAAATTATTTGCATATTCTATTATCCTCATAATATCATATATTTATACATCAACGAAACTTAAGAACATTTTATTAGTGTGTTTCTCAAAATGAAGCAAGTGTGCAATTTCTTCAATATTAGGCATGGAATTGAGACATGGTGTCTATATATATATATATATATATATTCACACATAGTGTGTGTAACTAGCATAGACCTATGTTAACCCAAACTATATCAAATGATCAATAGATCTATGCAGGCATTAAATATCTTGAGTCCAAAGTTTTCCTCAAGTTTTGCACTTTAAAAGAGGTATCTGGAGAGATTTGACCCATGCCATTAACATAGATCTTCGCTAATATATGCAAAAACAATTTGGAAATTGAAAATTTTGTTTATGTAAAAAATTTAAAAAACTAATATGTAAAGAAACAAAAATAAATAAATATAGATTAAACAAAAAATTATCCTTTACTAAACCATTGTCCTGTGGCATGATATGTGAACTAATTATTATATAAATCTAAAAATATATACATAATTACTTCAGATAAACCCTGTAAGTTTTCAAAATAAATTTAATTATGGAAAATAAGAATAAAATATTAGGTTTGTAGGTATAGGTAATATTTTCTTACTCCCTAGACAAGATTTTTAGGGCAACTAATCTTGTAGTTTAGGAACTCTCTCTAATAAGCTAGTAGAAGGCCTACACTCGTAGAGGGAATTCAAATTGCCACCTCTCTACATATCCCTAATTTGACCATAACAATGGACTCATTAATAGTAACGTAACGCGAAATATGGTTTTTGAAAATTATCCAATTAAGTATCAATTATGAGGGGGATTAGATATGTGTTGTAGTCCATTCCAGAGGTTTGGTTCGATTGCACTTATTGAGAAAATAATAAACTAGCGAATTATGGAAAAAGGAGTTTTTCATTGATGTCGATGGCAAGATCCATCAACCAATACCATAAGAATAGATGGATTAACATCTCTCATCATATCACAATTTAGAAACCACTTGGGTCACTTGGGTCCCATGCAAAGAATCTCACACATAGATGGATTAACATCTCTCATCACATCACAATTTAGAAACCACTTGGGTCACTTGGGTCCCATGCAAAGAATCTCACACTTTTGTTGTCATGTTAAACCAACCTGACAATTATGAATTTGATGCCCTTGCTCCATGCAACATAGGTAGGATGAATAATTTGGGGACACAAAGAAATGTGATTCTACAATTTTGGTATTAGCTTCTATTATTTTCCATTTCATATTCACTCTCCTCTCTCATCTCCATCTACATGTTTCTTGGTGGCTATCATGGAGCTAGTTTGCCCACTAAGTTAGTGGCTCTTATTCATTTATCCATTTAGACTCTATGATTGGACCGAGTGGGGAGCTTAGCATTCCCTAAGCTTCATCCGCTCTAACTCAACCCACATCCCACCCGATAGGACTGTAATGAGAATTAGGGACGAAGTATGCGCTCTCATGCTCTCATGCTCCAGTGGTAAGATAGTGGACATTCCATCCCCCTTCTACCTCTCTTGGAATAGTTGAAATAGTATGAACACTCAACGTCCATGCAAACAGGCATAGTTATGGATAGAGCCCTAAAACTCATGGGGTAGGTCAGCGAATGTGCCATTCTCCACTCCATCGTCACCACTTTATCTCTACAAGTGGTCCCTCTCTAATTGAAACAATTTTAGCATCTAAATAAGTGGAGGAAGTAGAGCACCCGGATTTAGAAATAGCTGTATAGTGAAACTTAACTTTTTATACATATTTTCACTATTTACTATTTGACTTTTTCCATTCACAATTAGGTTAAAAGATATGAACTATAATAAACTTTAGGCTTTAGTTATCTTTTCATAACAATACTCTTGGACGCTAATTTTATTCTACGTTATGGTTGTGTTACTAGTTTGGATACGAATTTAAAATTTTAATGTAATTTAATTTTTATTACATATTTGCAAATTATTCGTAAAGAGAGTGAGAATAGATAGTTAAAATTGTCATTAAATTAAATTAACAAAATATATGTAAAATATTTTGAATAGAAAAAAGACATTTATGGTTTTGTAAGTATGTTGTATTGATAAGTCATAGTATTGGGCCATGGTATTGTAAGAAAACTTATTGACAAACTAAAAAATTACATGGTAAAATAGGAGTAGGGAGTGAACTTTTATAGTTAAGAATCATGTTACATGTTTTTTAAAACATATATATGGTTAAATCATATATTAATTGTTTTAATTAATACTAATAGTAATAATAATTATAATTTACTTAATTTTTATGAGTGTAATGTGCGATTTTGTTCATACTTAACCTAGGATTAGGCTTGACACATGTCCCTTAAAATAAAAATGAATATACTTATTTGTTTAGTTTTAATTAAAATTGTTATTGAGCCAAGAGGCTCATTCTATGTCTCTGCGGCCGTTCCCTTTAAAATAAAAATGAAAATAAAAAATAAAAAAATAAAAAATACATTCTATTCCTAAAGGATCACCAAGTCATTCATATGATCTTACTTCTGATCCAAACTTCATGCATATGTTATCAAATATGATTGCACAAACTCTTCAGTCTCTGCATTCAAATATTGTTCCTCCTAGAACAATTAATATGCAATCAGCATTCCGAATTCCACAATTTCCACAACCATCTGTATGTAATCATCCTCATTGTTCTCCTAGCTTTTGTCAGCAAACTCCCAGTCTTCCAAAACCCCATGAAAAAGAAGATCAGGATAAAGACAGAAGAAGAATAAACATGATTCGTTTTGTTCCAAGTTCTAGAAATCAAACACAGGAATATACAAAGTGTACTCCTTTTTCAGCTCATGAAGAAATTTTGCTTCAATCAGTAGGAAAATCTGCTACAAAAGGCTTAGGATATCCAAAAGAAATCCCCAGCTACAGATTGGATTAGAGGAATAAGATTCCTAGTAAAATACAGCTTCCTTCTGATGAAGAAATCATTCAATTTCTTAAGATATACAAAGGAACAAGTCCTTATGATCCCTCAAATGAATGGTATAAGAAATGTTTAACTAGGATCTGTATACTCATCAGTAAGAGTATAGATACTGTGAAGAAATGAAAACCTATTCAAAGAAAGATAGGTCAACAATCAACAAAGTCAACAATAGAAATTGGAAAGCTTGGTTGGAATAGAATAACCAATGGATTTCTTTTTATGAATTTTATTATCCAAGTACAAATGAAGTAGAAATGGATTTGGTCAAAAAGTTCAAGAATCTATCTCGTGAAGATATAAAAAAAATATTAAGGAAAATCTAGTCGAAATTCCTGGACCTCTTATCATCCCTCACATAGATGATAAATATAAAAATATGTTAAAAAAATCAAATGTTCCAAAACATTTACAGTCTGTTAAGATGAAAGGGTAGCTTTTGTTAGAACACATCTGTCAAACCCTTAGAGTGAATATGATGCAAGGGTCAGCCTTAGAGACAAAAGTGCCACAACACAAATGGGAATTAATAGATGGCACTATTCTTAGCACTGAGACAACAATTCCTCCTTGGAAAAATATTGTTATCAGACAAGATTATAACATTTTTAAGTTACTTCCACTTCAGTCTGACCGGTCTCATCTTTCAGACAGGGAATCGGTTGCAGCAACAAACTAGACAAATCTTGCTCTAGATAGTTTGATTAAAGATCTAGAAAGAAATCATCAATATGTAGCCAGAGAAAATAAAATGATCCAAGAAATAATTGATAAAATTCTTCAAAAGGTAGATTTTACCAGAGATCAATTACTAGATGGAATAACAACTCTTGGATCAAATGATTTTCATATTTCTAAAACTATTGATGTTTTAGAAAAATGGATTAATGATAATTCCAAATGGATTGGCAAAGTACATTCAGTAGCAGATAAGAATCAGGATATGATGATAAGCTTAAAAACGCCAGTTGAAGTAGTAAAGAAACAAGTTTGGGTTGTATCTACTTCTGTTGAAAGTCCGAAAAAGGAAAACACTCCTGATCCTACTTTTAAAGCTACTACTTATTTCTCAGATCCTCAAGATCAATTGCCTTTCCATGTTGTTCCTACTACTCTTCAATAAAAAATGAAGAATCCTGGTGATATCATTTTTCCTAAACCAAAAACTACCTTTGTCTATGCTCCTATGGCTAATCCTGGCATGTTTTCCAGTCTAAACTCTTCAATCCCTGGACATAAAATGACAGTTTTTGAGTGGTTGAAATCAGGCGATGATCCTGATAAGCCTTCCAATTCTGATACAGTACTCAACAAATTTGAAGTAGCACCCTCTGCTCCTCCTACTCTAGAAGATTTAGAGTTTCTTGTGAATACTTTTTCTCCTCCTGATAAAGAAACTTTCCAGATAGCAAAAGACATTCCTGATCTGATTTCATTTTCTGATGAAGAAGAACCCAAGGATACAACTGTACATAAAGTTACTGATAGAAGTTCTTGGAATTCTTCTTGGTCACCTGTTCTTGATAAAAGAGATGTCATGAAATCAGAATATCATAAAGATTAGTCTGCTTCTTCCACATATTCATGGAATATTGACAATTGTTTTGAAGCATAAATATTGTCTACATTGAGTTCCATGCTAGTTTGCTACCACACATATTTAGCAAATGACATTTCTCCAATAAATGCAACCAAGAAAAACATCAGTGGATTCGAAGGACTCCTTGATTCTTGGCTTAAAGCAAAATTCATTATGATCCTATCCTCATTCCTTCTTGGGAAACATCTTTGGTAATGAACCCAGATAATACTACATATATGGATCCACAGACTTCATTACCTGTGAATAACATGATTGGTTGCCTAATGCATGGAATTCTTGTCAATTTTTGTGGTTATCCTCATATCAATAATGAACTTGCTGCAGTCACACTTACATCCATGAAGCTTACTAATATGCAACATTTTGATGAATATTTTATGGAATATCTCCATCGTCTGCATACTCTTTCTTCTGACATGATTCTAGATCCCAAATGGAAAGAAATCTTCATTGCTTCTTTACCAAATTGGGTAACTACTGCCATTTTGAATAAGCTTCCTGGAAAGTTTGGTGCCTATAAATTTGGTGTTATAAGACAAGCTATTAAGGCTATCATTATTGAACTCTGCTCTCAGATGAAAGTTTCTCGAGCTGCCACCAGCTCCACTAAACCACATGGCTATCAACAACTATGTAAACAATGGAATTTACATGGCTCTAAAAGTTTAGGGGGATATGATCGTCGTCGCTCTAAAAAGAAAGCTTACTCCAAGCAAACTTTTAGATCTGCAGAAAACAAAAAGATCATTCATAGAAGGCCTCCTAGAGAATACAAAGAAACACGCCAGTGTCATCAAATGCCAAAACAGAAGCAAATATTTTGCTTCCATTGCAATGAAAAAGGACATATTGCTCCAAATTGTCCAAAACTGAAAAAAGACAAACAACAATCTAGGAAGAAGAAACAATTTAGCTATAAGAATAAATCTGGCAAGGTAAATATTATTGATCTCCCTTCCAGCTGTGAAGAATTAATAGATTCAGAAAATTATTATGATCTAAATGACCAGATACATGTTTTTTATGAAGAAGAATATTCTGAAGTTGAATATTGCAAAGATCCACATTGTAATGAATTTTTTCAAGAACTCTGTGAATGCAGTGATCTTGACATTTGCAAATGTAATGCAGTCAGGATGTTCAGACCACTATCAAATGAAAGCTTAGATCATGATGAGCTTTCTAGAAATTATTTTCCACAAATGGTTAATGTTGATGATCCAAAACTCAAAGAAATGTATAAAGGATTGCTGATGACCCATCTTCAATAGTCCAAGTCACAACAATATCAAGAACAACAAAAGTCACAGGTAAATCATCAACATAGCTATATTCCTTCTGCAGCCTTATTTTCAGTTGATGGTCTAACAAGACAATTCAAACAACAAACAATTGAAGATGATCTTCCTCAAACACTTCCTGCAATTAGTCAAGCTATCAAAGATCTCAGAAAAGAAGTCAGAGAGAATAGAAGGCTATGCATTGAAGCACATCAGGGGCACAATATACATTCTTTACATGCACAACCCACAAAAGGAGAATCTTCACAGATAGAACAGAAAGAACCAGAAAGACAGCCTAATCCATATCATGATCCAATGAAAGGGATTTTCAAATCTGAAGACTTTGAAATTCCAGATGAAGAATTTGAAGATCCTAGATCTGGATTAGGAATGAATGCAATGAACACAGATGTAATGTACTGTGTAAAAATGAAAATCAGAATTGGTTCTTCCATAGAATGGTGGAAGGTTCTAATTGATACAGGTTCAAGATTGAACATAGTAAGCGGCACTGTAATTCCCTATCCTCAAAGAAAAATCACAAAGTGTCCAGGAGTTGTTACTGCAAGTGGAGAAATCAAGACAATGGAAGAAGCTATAATAGATGTCTTCATTTCTCAATCCGAAGGAATTCAAGTTCATGCTCCATTAGTCATAGGGCTTGATTGTGCTATGTACTTAGGAACTCCTTTCCTGAGCAATTTCAGAAGACATGGAAGAACTTATGATGAAAAATCACAGAAATGGGGATATTTTCTTCTCTTCAAAGGTATAGATTATTTCTATCCATTTATTCATTCCAATTCTCCTAATAGATTGAGCAGAATTGACAGGTTACAAAATACCTTGGCAAAGATGGAGAAGAAGAAAGAAATGCTCAAGATTGATGAAAATCTTCTAAAAGGCAAATTTGAAAAAGAAATAAGTGAGATCTCTCAGAGACTAAAATCTTGTTGTTCTGAAGATCCAAATGCCTTTTGGCATATTCATAAACATGAAGTAGAATTGCCTTTGAAAAAGGAATTTCATGGAAAACTCAGAAGATCAAAAGCAATACTGATGAATTCTGAACAACTCAAGTATTGTAAAGAAGAAATAAAATCCTTACTGCAAAAAGGTTTGATTAGAAAATCTCATAGCCCTATTGCTTGTTTTGGATTTTATGTCAACAAACATTCAGAGATTATTAGAGGAAAACCAAGATTGGTAGTAAACTACAAGCCTCTGAATAATATTCCTAATTATGATGCTTATCCCTTGCCAAAGCCCTCAGTGCTTTTGTCTCGGATATCACAGTCAAAAATCTTTTCCAAGTTTGATTTAAAGTCTGGTTTCTGGCAAGTAGGGATAAAAGAAGAAGATAAGTGGAAAACAACTTTTTCAGTACCAGAAGGACATTTTGAATGGAATATTATGCCCTTTGGACTAGTAAATGCTCCATCCGCCTTCCAAAGGATTATGGATGAAACTTTTGACGGTATGGATGATTTGTTGAAGAAATATATTGATGACGTTCTAATTCATTCTGCAGATATTCCCTCTCATATAAAGCATCTTAATATATTCTACAAGAGAGTCAAAGAAAAAGGTATAGTTTTATCAGATTCAAAAATGAAGTTATTTCAGACTATGGTAGATTTCTTGGGATATGTGATTCAATATGGATCATATTACATTATGCAACATAGTCTTGATTTCATAGATAAATTTCTAGACAGAATCACTGATAAAACTCAACTACAAAGATTCTTGGGTAGTTTGAATTACATCTCCAAATTTGTCAGACATTGTGCCCAAGATAGAGTCTTATTGAATAAAATATTGCAAAAAGATCCAATTCCATGGACAGAGGATTTAACAGAGGCAGTTAGAAGAATTAAAGGGAAAATTAGGAATATTTCTCCTTTAAGCACAATCAATGAAGAATGCCCTAAAACCATCATTACAGATGCCAATGATATCAGATGGGGTGAAATTTTCTACCAACATGATCCTAATAAAAAGAAAATGGAATATGAAATTTGCCAATATGCCTCTGGAATCTGGTCAACTACACAAAAAAATTGGTCCAGCCTAAAGAAAGAACTTAGAGCTGTCTGCCTTGGCATTGCCAAATTCAAAGATTTTGTCATGTATAAAAATTTTATAGTCAAAACAGATTGCCAAGCTCTTAAGTTTGCTATCCATAAATGTGACTTTGAAGATGCAACAATGGTTAGATGGATAATGACATTAGGCCAGTATCATTTTGATGTAGAGTTCATTTCTAGAGTTAAGAATTCCTTCGGAGATCTTCTCAACCGGGAATTTTTATAGAGAAATGATGTAAATAATCTCAGATGTAACGTCATAAGAAGATTAGAAAATGAGATTCACATTGAATGTGCTGATGGTTCTCACACTTTTAATCTGCAGAAACCTCTACTCGATTATCAAGTAGATTGGTTTCCAATGAAAGAAATCAAATATCAGCATGGAATTGGAAAACATTATTTCTCATGGGATGATCAAATGAAAAGAAATGATGAAGCTTTTGAAGCTTTAAGCTTTCTTCAAAATTTGGGAAATCTTGATTTAACATTACACATAGATGTACATGAAAACCTAATTTGATGTGAAATCTACATTGATCGCTTTCTATTGCCACCCAACTTTCAAAACTCTGAAGATCATGAAGGCCAAGAGAAAGCCTGGTATACAGGTATGTGTTTTGAAAATAAAACTAACTCGTTTTTTTATAAAGTGTAGTTTTCTTTTAGATATCATGGGATGCAAGTTACACAAATTGAAGAACAAGACCCCACACCTGAATGGTTTAAATAATGGTGGAACATTTATGGTATCAGTCCTCTATGATTTTACCCATTCTCTCTCTGGTTATTACAATTTCCTGGATTTACAGAACCACAGGCACATCAATCAGGAATTTTATACAAAAGGATTTTGGATAGTAGCAATATCACCAATTATCACATGCTTGCAACACTCCACACCAATGGATCCTTTCATTGGTTTATTACATGAAATATTTTCATCAGAAGATTCGGGGGAAATATGAATGGCTCTTCACATGACTATGACTCATTTCATGCCATGATAGATCCAGATCTAAATCCTTTTGGCCTACTACATTTTCAGGACGAAGTACTAGAATATGATGAAGTACCAATTTGGGAATGTGAGGAAGAAATTTACTCATAGTATTTTAATAATGACTCCTTGACTAGGTTCAGAGAACATCATTATTCTCATGAACAACTAGAACATTTTGTCATTTTGTAATGTCTTTCTATCCGACTTTGGTGATAGACAAGTTTTTCGTAAGGTTCCCTAAAAAAGAATCTCTTACAGTGTAATCAATCCGACATATATAATTAAGTAAAGGGATAAGAATAAGTATAAAATATTTTATGATTGAATTACTATGCGAATGTCCTCTGGGCTACCCAAAAGCAGGATTCTCTCATATCAAATCAGAATAAGATTATGATTGAATTACTGTGCGGATGTCCTCCAGGTTACTCGAAAGCAAGATTCTCTCATATCTAATAAAAGGATTTGATTTTGATGTAAAGTAAGATACTATGTGGATGTCCTCCAGGTTACCTGAAAGTAGGATTCTCTCATATCTGATGTTAGGATTTTTTTTTGATGTAAAGTAAGATTCTCTCATATCCGATATGGAGGTATCACCCAACCCAAAACTGGGAGGATCTATAAATAAACGAAGGCTAGGGAAGAAAGGCATTCAGATTTTGAGAAATTTAGATAGCCTTTCTGCTGGAGAAGTAACTTGGTATTGCTTGAGAAGCAACTTTGTAATACTTGAGTTTTGAAGTTCATGAATAAAGATTCCTCAATTTCTGTAAATCTATGTCTCCTTTGTAGATTTTTTTGGATTTTATTCTCGAACTTGTATGAGCCTTGTTAAGGTTGAAGAAGTTGCAAAGACGCAGAAGTAGACTGTTGGGCTAGAGTTCGTGTTTCGGCACGAGGATATTGTTCAGAATAATTGTCAGATATTGGAGCGATTAAGCAGAGCTGGTATTTATTATGAACTAATACTCTTGTTGGCATTCATGTTCAAATATATTCAAAAATAGATTCGTGATGCTATATTGCGCAGTAGAGGAGTCTCTTCCCTCTTTGTGATTAAAGTATCAGTCACGAATATTGTTTATTTCCGCATTTCTACATTCTTGCTTTCGCTGTGTGCGCTTTGTAATTGGTATCAGAGGGAGGTTGAAAGTGTTTTCACTTTCTTCTTGTTGTTAGAAAGTATTGGTTATGGATAATTTTTCTCCAGCCAAAGTTCTCTTCATCAGTTTAGTGATAAAGTTTTGATGAAATTCTTAGAGAAGAAGAAGAAAGAGAATGTAATGAAAAAATACAATCTGGTTTCACACTGTCGTCCATCATAAATCTATTACATTATTAAATGAACAGAGTAAGTCTAGTTCTTGGTCTTTACCAAAAATAGACCCCAAAGATGTCTATACAAATCTAGGATTATTAGACACTATAATACTGGAGATATAAGGTTAAAGAAGAGATTCTACAAACCTCCAGTAATAATCGTCTGCTTCAAAAAATGAACATTTTGAAGCAATCTGAGTTTACAGCTGCACTAAAAGCTGGTCTCAATTTTGCTCATTTTTGTCATATCCAAATTGGAATTTAGCCACTACATAGAAAGGGTCAAGACGTCACTGTCTTCTCTTGTGTTTTTGATTGCCGATGGAAAACTTTTCATAAAGCTTTAATTGGAGGATGTCACGGAACATTAGCCTATGATCCAATTTCTTAGTCCCGTGTTCCTGATTTTTCTATTTTCTTAGATGATCCTAATGCCATCAATGCTCTAATGATCGGCATCCAAACACATGGATATGATGATTTTGAAGATAATAGAAATAATGTTTCTATTCATTGGCAATGTGTCATCAAATTTTATAAGAAGACCACTCCTTTTTTTGTCCAACAAGTTTCTAAAACCTTTGAGTTCACTACTCTGTTCACTTATGACTATGGCTTAAATCTTGTTGCTCCTCAAATGATAAATCGTCGAGATCTTAAACTGCCAACAAAATGGGTCACAAATTGGGTTTCTATTCGTACTTCTCTCTGTCCATAGCCTATCACTACTCAAACTTCTATTCGAGAAGATAATGGCCTTGTTCGAACTCGTTTCTTTCCCCAATCAGAGTAGGCACAGTCTGAGCATGGTGGACCTCCTCCTCCTCTTGTTATACAAAACCCTGTAAAAACTGAAGTCGCAGTAAAACCATTGGTTATAATAAAAAAAGATGAATATGATGTAAAGTAATTAGGAGTAAAAAAATGTGTCCATAATAAGTTTAAATCTTATACTTTTCAAAAATATTTCAACTGTAGAATAGAAAAATAATGTCCAGTATAATAAAAAAAAATGAATATGGCATAAAGTAATTAGAATTAAAAAAAAAAAATGTGTCTTAGAAAGTTTAAATCTTATACTTTTAAAAAAATATTTCAACAAAATATTTAAGTAAACTATTGGAACAAAATGTTAACTGTAACACCCTATGCGGCACAAACATTTATTTTGTTATCAAGTTTTACTTATTACTTCAAAATCTTACTTTGCTTAACATAGACTATTAAAGAACTTAAGGCTAAAAAGCTATAACATATATTGTTGTTTTTATTAAAGAATTTAAACAGCTTATTAAAGAACTGAAAGAAACAGTTAAATAACTCCTGAGACAGTTAAAAATAGTTTCCTATATTTCTTTTTCTGAAAAAGGAAAGAGAGGAGAATCCTCAGGGTTAGAGGAGGTGAGACAGAATCAAGAAAGCAAGAGATACGCTGCTCATATTTTCCTTGAGCTAGGGATAAGTAACCAGTGGGAAAAAAAATGGACAACAGTTGAACTGGTATGTGACTCATGGTCCTGATGTCCAAAATACCATAATGTATCCAACTTATTAACTGTCAGGAGCAAGAAGAGCTCAGAGGGGGATTCTGGATGTAATTGCTACTACTATAAACAAGTAAAAATAGATAAGTAATAAATTATGTGCTTAGTAATCATTGATAGAAAAGCATTACTCTTAGTCAAGAATGTATAGTTATCAACAAAATTAATTTACTAAGTATATTTTGTTGCTTTTATGATTAGATATTTAGTAAGTAAATTCTGTTGCTTTTTATGGTTGAGACAAGTACTGAGAATATTCTATCATTTCTATGTCTAGAAAGGCATACTGTCAATTACATTATTAGTTATAAAATGATTGTTCACATGTACATTGAAGAGTATAACTTAAAACAATTCCAAGCAAATAACAAGAAATAACTCCAAAACCCTTGTGAGACAATTCTTGTATCATCAACTAAGAGGAATTAACAACAGGAACAGTTCAAGGTCTACCTAAAATAAATGCTACATTATAACAGAACCATGAATCGTACTTAAGATGAATGCATAGAGCTCACAGAGATTGAGTCGAGTGTTACCATTTCAATAATCATAAATATTTCTTATATTACCGGGTGCGAACATGTGGTCAAGCACTGTAAGCCCTTTTCACAACTAAATACAACCAGGCTTACTTAACTGTATAAAATCAATGACAGAGTAGCGAGGGTTCATCATGGCTCTCAGTCACTTTTTGAAGAAAGGACCGAGTGTCAACCGCCCATGCATTGTTCAATTCCAGAGTACTTAACTGAGAACAAAAACCTCCAAACAAGAAATTAAAATTTAAAAGATTGTTCGAGTCATAATTATAATAATTACATAATGGATATATTGCAAGTCAGGTTTCAAACCCTTAATAAAAATAACTAGACAATGCTTGAGATGTCCTCTCTTTGTTAAACCGAACACAAAATGTAACCCTCTTCTAATTATTTCCATAGAAGCCTTAAACTTAAGTGTTGGTCGAGCCTCGACATGAGGCTAGCATCTAACTAGAAGAACTAAGCTACATTATTCAAGTGAGGTACTTTCATAAAATAACCAAGGTCGGAAGGTAAAGCATTAGCTTGCAAGCCGTCGAAGGGTTTGGTGATAGAACCAACCTAAGAACAGAAGATGATAACCGCCTAAGGAAATCTCCCAACTTTGAATTTCTTTGAAACCGCATGACGAAAACCTTACCTACGAAAGCACAACCAAAGTTAAATCCTATTGGAATCAAGAACAATAATTGACATAAATGAACAATATTCAAGGTTCCTTGATTTCATGGGTATGAGAAGCACCGTGCAAAGAAGAATGACGAATGCCTATAGAGACTGTTTGGTGGTTAGTGCCTCTTCTCAGGTAAGAAAAGTTAAAGGGGAAATGACCCTATAAATATGTAAAATCTCACCTCTACAAGAGCGTCACCTTCTTCCCATCGCATCCTTGCAGGGGTGATCAAAGCATGAACTGGAGAAATTTCCTGCGACAAAGAATCAATTGGTCAAGAGAACTCAATCTTGAGTTGGAAACAAAATTGAATGAAGAACATCAATGGTGATAAGAGCATGATACCTTACTTGGATGCTAGTCAGAACCTGACAGGACGAGGAAGGCATGGTGCTGCCATGGTTTTTCCATTCAATCCTTGACAGGTTGCAGAGCCATGCTACACGATGTGCACTGAGCCAAATGAGAAATGTACATAGTGGAAAACCTGAAGTATGGCATAGGCTTAGCCTGGGAGTGCGAGGCCGTTGGATCCACAGATCCAAATCCAACATCGGAAGATCACTTAGCGTTTAATGCTCTAGGTTGTTTTGGTGAAAGTATTCAGAGCAGGACAGTCAAGCGTTTAAGTCATAGCCGTAAATGGCAGCTTCACCCTTGGTCTATCTCCTCAGTATTAAAAACGCTACCAAATCGATGCAATTGTCTTCAGGGGTATATCAATGCGAATGTTTATTGTAGATACCCCCAAAAAGATAACTGGAGGTCACTAATGGAAGGAGTAATCAACAAATAACTTTCGGTAAATTTGCAATGAACCAGTCAAAAGTCCCAACTTACACTGAAAATGGACAGTCAGAGAGAGTTAGTAAACCTGCTACTGATCAACATCCAAAGCAACCTTTGCAATGCTGGGATGTGGGGAATCCCAATACTACAAGAATTTCCCACACAAAGCTCAAACATAACAACTTTCAAACATGCAAGAAGCCTCCACAGTTGGAGATATATCAAGGAGTATGCCCAAAATTAATGTTGCTTTGGATGATCATCAAGAAGAATATCAACCCACAATGATTGAGTGTGAAGGTATGATTGCTGATAAACCTGTTTCTGTTTTATTTGATCCAACTACTAGCCTAAGCTATATTAGTCCTAAAGTGGTTATCTGCGAAAAGAGAAAACTTGGTTAGCTCAGCTAGCCACCGAGACAAAGAGAAAGGTATCTGCTGCAAAGTAGTAAATTTAAGAAACCTTGGTTAGTTCAGCTAGCCACCAAGACAAAGAGAAAGGTATCTGTGAAAAGAGAAAACTTCCCTATAACATTTTCAGGACAATCCATGCATGTTGACCTGAATGTACTCCCTCTAGGTTCATATGATGTACTAATAGGGATGCACTAGTTAGAAGGGTGTTGGTCCCTAGTTGATTTTAAAGAGAAACCTGTAAGTTACCTCATGGAGTCAGGGCAGAAAAAGGAAATTCAAGGGATCTAGAAAAACATTAAGTTATGTCCTATTACTGCTAAATAGTTAGAAATATGTATCAGAAAGGGATGTCAAATTTATGCTATCCAAGTAGGATATACCAATGACTGAAGTAAAATGACTTCGTTGGAAAATATTCTGTGATTTAGGATTTCATGATGTGTTCCGTGAATCTATTCTTGGGTTGCCACCTAGGCGTGATATTGACTTTACAATTGAGTTAATACCTGGAGTAGCTCATGTTTCGAGAGCTCCTTACCATATGAGCATCCCTGAGTTAATAGAACTCAAAATGTAGCTTCAGGAACTTTTGGATAAAGGTTACATTCGCCCCAGTGTATCTCCTTGGGGAGCCCCCATGCTATTTGTGTGAAAGAAGGACGGGACCTTAAGACTATGTATTGATTACTGTTAGCTAAATAAACTGACTATCAAAAGTAACCTTTACCACGTATTGATGATTTATTTGATCAAGTGCGGGGGACTAGCGTATTCTCAAAAATTGACTTAAGGTCTGGTTACCACCAGATTAGAATAAAGGGTGAAGATATTTTCAAAAATGCATTTCGAACTCATTACGAACATTACGAGTTTGTGGTATTGCCTTTTGGCTTTACCAATGCTCTAGCTACTTTCATGAGCCTGATGCACAATATTTTTTAGCCATTTCTAGATAAATTTGTACTAATTTTTATTGATGATATACTAATTTATTCCAAGAATCAGGAGGAGCATGAAAAGCACTTGAGAATAGTATTACAGATTCTGCGAGATAATCAGATATACATTAAGTATAGCAAGTGTGATTTTTACAAAAGTCGAATACAATACCTGGGCCATGTTATATCATCCGAGGGAATAAAGGTCTAGAAAATATCAAAACCATTATGGAATGGACCACTCCGAAAAATGTTGCTGACATTAGATCCTTTCTGGGCTTAGCTGGCTATTACCACCGATTCATCAAAGGCTTTTTGAAAATATCTTTTTTTATGACCTCACTACAGCAAAAGGGGCATGCCTTCCAATGGACAACTGAATGTTACCTACGTTTTCAGCAATTAAAACAATTACTTACTACTATACCAATGTTAAAAGTAGAAGATCCGAAAAAATATTTTGTGGTTTTCACAAATGCAAGTAAGGAGGGTGTCGACGGTGTATTAACACAAGGAGGGAAGGTTAGAGCCTATGAATCATGAAAATTGAAAGATTATGAGCAGCGCTGCATATGATCTTGAGTTGACCGCAATGCGACATGTGCTTAAAATTTTGCGACACTACCTCCTAGGAAAGAAATTTCTGTAATTAATAGATCATAACAACCTTACAAATTTATTTAACCAATCTAGTTTAAATGCTCAGCAGGCCAGATGGACCTCATTCTTGAGTGGATTCGACTTCGAAATGGAGCACCTTAAGGGAAAAGAAAACCAAGTGGACAACGCATTAAGCAGGAAAATACATTGCGTCTATCAAATACAATTTAGTCAAGTACGATCTAACCTTCCTGAAATCATCAGTGGAGCATCACTCAAAGACCTAGAATATGCATTTCTTTGGCAGTATGCATCAGAAGCTCAGGAGAAAGGGAAACAGTCTGATTATGGTATAAGTCCAGACAAAATGTTAACAATTGAAAACATAATATATGTCCCCATTCAAAATTCTGTTAAACAATTGTTGTTGGATGAATTTCATAGGCAGCACGTCGGTTACCCAAGATACCAGAAACTATTTTCTGCCATCAAGAAAATTTATTTCTAGTCAGGTTTAAGGAAGTATGTTGCGGAATACCTATCCAAATGTTTGGAGTGCCAACTAGTGAAGGTGGAACATCAGCACCCCACTGGTCTATTGCATTTGTTACCCATTCCTGACTGGAAATGGGAGACGATCACTCTAGACTTCATTAGAGGATTACCTCGCACTAATAAACATCATGACTCAATTATGGTGGTAGTGGACAAGTTAAACAAAATTTCTCATTTCATACCTGTAAAATCCACCTACAAGGCTGTAGAAATCACAAACATATTCATGGGGGAAATATTCCGGTTACATGGGATACACAGGGTGGTAATTTCTAATAGAGATGTAAAATTTACATCCACATTTTGGAAAGCCTCTTTTCTGGGTTATGTACTTAGATTGAATTCAGCACTACCTACCATCCACAGATGGATGGCCAAATAGAGCGAGTGAATCAAGTCCTAGAAGACATGTTAAGGATTTTTTAATGCAACAACTGTACAAGTTGGAGGACTACCTCCACCTAGTAGAGTTCGCCTACAATAATGGATATCATGAATCATTGGGCATGAGCCCTTTTGAGGTGTTGTATGGAATAAAATGTAGGGTACCACAGATTGGAACAATCCTGTTAATAGGTTAGCATTGGGTCCTGATATGCTAACTAAAATGGAGGCTACAGTTAAAAAGGTTTTCCAGAACTTAAAAGCCGCTCAGCATAGGAGAAAGATTTATGCAGATAAGAAAAGAACTCATAAAGAATTCCAATTGGGGGATCATGTATATTTGAAAGTCAAACCACGAAAACATACCTTACAGTGGGAGGGTTGCGCTAAGTTAGCCTCCCAGTACTGTGCACTGTTTCAAATCTTGGAATGAATTGGACCAATGGCATACAAGTTAGCGCTCCATAGCCATATCCGGGTCCATAATGTTTTCCATGTCTCCTTGTTAAAAAAATGTGTGTACAATCCTCAACATATAATTAACTGGGAAAACATACTGGTCAAACCAAAGGGAGAGTTTCTGGCAGAACCTCTTCGTATTCTCGATTGGAGAGAAACCATCTTGCAGAAATGAGCCATCGCCCAAGTTAAAGTGCAGTGGAAGCACTTTGGCCCAGAAGAGGCCACCTAGGAAGAAGAGGAAACTATGCAGAAAGCCTATCCCGCATTATTTTCTTAAAAGAACACTAGGGACAGTGCTCCTCACAAGGGGGGGAAGTTGTAACACCGTATGATACACAAACATTTATTTTGTTATCAAGTTTTACTTATTAATTAAAACTCTTACTTTGCTTAACATAGACTGTTAAAGAAATTAAGGCTAAAAAGCCAGAACATATATTGCTATTTTTATTAAATAACTTAAACAGTTTGTTAAATAACTAAAAGAAATAGTTAAATAACTCTTGAGACAATTACAAACAGTTTCCTATCTTTCATTTCCCGAAAAAGGAAAGGGAGGAGAATCCTCAAGGGTTAGAGGAGATGAGACAGAATCAAGAAAGCAGGAGGTATGCTGCTCAAATTTTCCTTAAGTTGGGGATAAATAACCAGCGGTAAAAACCATGGACAAAAATTTGACTCGTATGCGACTTGTGGCTGGACCATGGTCTTGATGCCCAAGATACCAGACTTTATCCAACTTATTAACTGTCAGGAGCAGGAAGAGCTTGGAGGGGGATTCTTGATGTAATTGCTAGATTTGTGGCTAGGTGGAGAGACCTTTCAAGAACAAAAAGTATTTATACTATTATAAACAAGCAGAAATAGATAAGTAATAAATTATGTGCTTAGTAATCATTGATAGAAAATAATTACTCTTAGTCAAGAACGGATAATTATTAGCAGAATTAATTTACTAAATATATTATGTTGCTTTTATGATTAGATAATTAGTAAGTAAATTCTATTTCTTTTCATGGTTGAGGCAAGTACTGAAAATATTATATCATTTCTATGGCTAGAAAGGCATACTAACGATTACATTATTAGTTATAAACTGATTGTTCACATGTGCATTGAAGAGTATAACTTAAAACAATTCTAAGCAAATAACAAGAAATAAATCCAAAACCCTTATGAGACAATTCTTGTATCATCAATTAAGAGGAATTAAAAACATGAATAGTTCAAGATCTACCTAAAATAAATGATACATTATAACAGAACCTTGTCGTACTTAAAGTCGAACGCATAGAGCTCACACAGACGGAGTCGAGTGTTACCATTTCAATAAATATAAATATTTCTTATATTACCAGGTGTGAACATGTGTTCAAGCACTATAAGCCCTTTTCACAACTAAATACAACCAGGATTACTTAATTGTATAAAATCAATGACAGAGTAAAGAGGGTTCATCATGGATCTCAATTGCTTTCCGAAGAAAGGACCAAGTGCCAACCGCCCACGCATTGTTTAATTCCAGAGTACTTAACTGAGAACAAAAACCTCCAAACAAGAAATTAAAATTTAAAATATTGTTCGAGTCATAATTATAATAATTACAGAATGGATATATTGCAAGCCAGGGTTCAAACCCTTAATAAAAATAGCTAGACAGTGCTTGATCTATCCTCTCTTCATTTAATCGAACACAAAATGTAACCCTTATCTAATTATTTCCATTTCAGCCTTAAACTTAAGTGCTAACTAAGCCTTGGCATGAGGCTGGCATCTAACTAGAAGAACTAAGCTACATTATGCAAGTGAGATACTTTCATAAATTAACCAAGGCCAGAAAGTAAACCCTTAGCTTGCAAGCCGCAAGAGGGTTTGGTGACAGAACCAAACTGAGAACAGAAAATGATAACTGCATAAGGAAATCTCCCAACTCTGAATTTCTTTGAAGCTGCATGATCGAAACCTTACCTGTGAAGGCACACCCAGAGTTAAATTCAGTTGAAATCAAGAACAATAATCGACATAAAATGAATAATATTCAAGGTTCCTTCATTACATGGGTATGAGAAGCACCGTGGAAAGAGGACGACCAACGCTTGGAGAGACTGTTCGGTGGTTAGAGCCTCTTCTCAGGTAAGAAAAGTTAAAGGAGAAATGACCCTATAAATATGTAAAATCTTACCTCTACAAGAGCGTCGTCTTCTTCCCATCACATCCTTACTGGGGTGATCAAAGCATTAACTGGAGAAACTTCCTGCGATAGAGAATCAATTGATTAAAGGTAGATCAATCTTGAGTTGGAAACAAAATCGAATGAAGAACATCAATGTTGATAAACGTGTGATACCTTACCTGGATGCTTGCCAGACCCTAATAGGACAAGGAAGGCACAATGCCGCCATGTTTTTTCCCTTCAACCCTTGATAGGTTGCAAAGCCGCACTACACAGTGTGCACTGAGCCAAATTAGAAATGTACATAGTGGAAAACCTGAAGTATGGCATAGGTTTAGCCCGAGAGTGCGAGGGTCATTGGATCCACAGATCCAAATCCCACGACGGAATATCAATCGGCGTTTAATGCTCCAGGCTGTTCTGGTGAAAGCATTCAGAGCAGGATAGTCAAGCATTTAAGTCGGAGTCATAGGTGGCAACTCCACCCTTGGTCTATCTCCTCGGTATTAAAAACGCTACCATATCAATGCAATTGCCATCAGGGGTATATCAATGCGAAGGTTTATCGTAGATACGCCAGACAACCGTATTCAAATTTAAATATTCATACAACCTTAATCAATAACCCTTGAATGATGCTTGTAATGTATTTAATGGGATATGTGGTAATGTAATTTTGGTTATTATTATTTTTTATATTTGTTATGTGTGTTAAGTGTTACATTAACTAATTTATGTCTATCAACTTCATATATATCTATATATGAATTTTTTTATTAAAATGAAATATTTTAATATCGTATATAAAAACATATTCAATATGGATTATGAATAAAATATGTTAATACAAATTAATATTGACATATATTTAAAAATACATTAATAATAAAAAAGTCATTTTAATTTGGATGTACATGTTATGTAAAATATTTTATTGTCAATTATGTATATGCTATATATCATTTTCAAAAATTATGTATATATTATGAAAAAATTAAGTTGTTTTGGTTAAAAAGTTTATTTGGCACTATATATATTCTATATAACATTTTAAAATACAACTTAAATAATAAAATTTTGCACTCTAAAAAAGTTTATAAGTAAAGAAATTTAATCCCTCTAAACTAATGTTAAATCCATATTATAAAAAAACACACTAAAAATACACATTATATATATATATATATATATGAACTAGGGATCTAACAAGTGCTTAAAAGATCAAATCTACGGAAGTACAATTCTTTTTTTCCAAATCGTACACTTAACAAAAAAATCGAACCTCAAAAAAAATAATTGATTGGGAAATCCATATTTATTTCGCACCTCAAAAAAAAAAATTGATTGCTTAGATGTTTGGGAAATTCATATTTAAAATAAATAAATATTAGTTTTAACTTTTGTGTGATAAAATGTATCAAAAAAAATTAAATATTTTAATCATTTAATTTATATAATACTAATATACGAAAGTTCCCCACTTACAACCACATTAGATCTCAATTTCACAATCTTTATTACAACACTGACATTCCTAGCCTTTTACATTGTCAAAATTATAGTGAGCTCCGGAGGCTTCTCTGCAAGCTTTTTGAACATAGGAATAAAATCTTAAATCAAAATAAATAATTTGTTTCTTTAGGTCCAATAGACTAATGTTGGTCTCAGTGGACCTTAACCACCACCATCATCATCATTATGTATTAATTTCATTATAGTGATAAAAATGATAAAAAAGTGATGTAGAAATAGCTAATTAAAAACACATCAATTAACATAGCTTCCATAGTTAAGTATTTGTGCTTCTATATCACTATGACTTGTCACATATAGTAAAATGAGTCAAGGTCATGATAAAACCCGAATAATTAATTTGTTTATTTACATTAATTATCTCCACTATAGTCTGATACATTTTTCTGTAGTGTTATCCAAATGCGGAAGAATTTGGATCCAATAAGTCAAATTTACTATCGAAAGAATGAACGATACGCCCTAAATAAATCAAAATCATAAAATAGTTAAACAGTACCTCACTCTGGCCACATGGTCACGGGTGACAAAGTCACATTGAAAAATATAGAAAGCATGTGTAGCGCGGGATAATACATTGTATAATGAATAATGCCATTCTCAAACTGGTTGGTAGGTGGGGAATAACACACTGTGTAATCTATAATATCATTCGGAAACTGGTAGCTAAGGATACCCAGTAGAAAGGAAGACTTACAGGCTAATACCTTGTTGGCATTTTGGCACAGGTTTGGCGCTATGGCACAGGTGTTGTCCTTGATGGCAACTCTCTTTGGTGACAGATCTCAGTTTAGGTGCTCAGAATGAAGGAAACCTTGTATACGCAGGTACACCTTGCAGAAGACGCGTATACACGCAGGTTATACATTCCGAAGTCGTGTATGCGTATACACGCACTTTTATACGCATAAAATCGCGTACATGGTGGGAAACTTACTTTTGGTCCGTGGTTGTTAGTCCTTGGAATTTGAACCCATGGTTGTGGACCATTGTATCTCGTCAGAAGTGCTGACCCTAGGTTTTGGGCCCTTGGTATTGTTTATTATGGTTTTGGCCCGTGGTATTGTGCAAGGCCTATAACTATAAAAGAGGAAGGAGATCATGTGGCAAGGCACCATCTGATTTATTGAATATCTGATATTGTGATAGATCTGGAATAGGGGTGATCAGGTTACGGTGCAGATCTAGATCTGAAAAGGAGGAACCTAAGTGCAAGAAGGATATGGACTATTGATGGATCTAAATCTCAAGGCTTGATCTCAGTATGATTTTGATCTGTTATATATGGCGCACTCTTGATATATAAATTTGGGCTAACTAGTGTCTGAATGCTTTAAAGAATAAATTGTCCTTTATAGATCTGTACACAGATTCAGTGAATTAAAAGTGCCTATACACGCGTTTTTTGTGAATGAAAGACGCGTATACGCAGGTTGGCTGTGATACAGAAGCGTATACTCGTAGGTTGATGAACTGTGAAGTAGCATATATATCTTGACTTATGTTCTAGCTGCTTCTGTTTTATTGATGTAGTGCTCTGGGTTCAGAATTGATGTTTGATTACAGTTACTATGTTCTGGGTTTAGTGGTCAGAGAAGTGCTTATTTGTTTCAGCTTTTGATTGGTGAAAAGGAGTTTTGGTTATGTAGAAATTCTTGATGTTTGATTGATGTTACTTGTGGATCCAGTCTGAAAATTAATGAAACGAGGTCCCTGAAAGCAAAGAGAAGGTTGCAGCCTTCTGCAGGTAGGAGCCTGCGTACTAGTATCTCAAGCTAGTACAAGAACTAAGGGGGTTGGAGCTCCCTTCCTGGAAAGCTAGAAAACGAGAGAGAGCTATAGCTCTCTGCAGGTTGCAGCCTGCGTACTGGTAAAGTCTGCTCCAGTACAAGACATTGTAAGAGAAGTTTCTAATTAAAAGGAAGATAGAGACGAATTGCAGCAGGGGGTTTTCACCCACATTGGGTTTCCTCCTTATATCTTGTGTTCTTGTGTGTGATTGTCCTCTGCTCTATTTCATTGTTTCTGATACTGTTTATGTGCATCTGAATCACAGATTAATAACTGACATCTGAAAGATAATTCAAATTATAAGTCTGTTTGATATACGCGGGTTTCTTTATCTGTAGTTGTGTATTTACGCGGTTTTTGTTAACTGAAGTAGCGTATATCTTCTGGAATTTAAGAAAGGAAATATTTGGCTTAATAATACTGATTCACCCCCCCTCTCAGTATTATTTCCAACAATTGGTATCAGAGCAGGTCCTTCTGAAACAGCTTGATCGCTTGAAGGAAGATCATTCATCATGAGCAACTACGAGAGGGAAGCATCAATCAGGCCACCAATTTTTGATGGGACAAACTTCAATTATTGGAAGGTAAGAGTTACTGCCTATCTTCAATCTCTTGGTATAGAAGTTTGGGATATCATAGATACAGGCTACACTTTTCCTTCAGCTACTCCTACAGATCCGGCCGAGAAGAAGAAATATGAAACAAATGCTAAAACAGTCAATACTCTGCTGGGATGCTTATCTCAAACAGAATTCGTGAAGGTTATGCAATATAAATCCGCAAAAAAATTATGGGACAAGATTGTCTTGAGCTACGAAGGAGATGAACAGGTAAAGCGTGCTAAACTTCAAACCCTCAGGATTCAGTATGAGAATCTCAGAATGTATAATGATGAAAGTGTGGCTAACTATTTCCTTCGGGTAGACGAGATTGTAAATTGCATGAAAAACTTGGGTGAAGAAATAAAAGAGGCTATTGTGGTTGAAAAAGTTCTAAGATCATTGTCCCCCAAATTTGAATCTAAAGTGTCTGCAATAGAAGAAAAGGAAACTCTACGAACTCTTACTATGTCTCAGCTACACGGAATTCTAACTACTTATGAAATGAGAAAAGGAGGTCCATCAGACAGGAAAGAAGCTGCTTTCAAGGCTTCAGGCAAAGGAGATTACTATGAAGCAAGTCACGTTCCAGAAGAAGAAGAAGAATAAAATTTTGTCAGAAGTCTTCAACGGGGTACTGGAAGGTTCAGAGGTAAGTTACCTTTTAAATGTTTTGCTTGTGGAAGAGTAGGTCATTATGCTGCAAAAAGTCCTCATAAGGATAAGATTGATAAAGGAAAGGAACTTGCTAGATGGAACAAGAAACAAAATAAGAAAAGCTACTACACTCATGAAGACAGTGATGGTCTATCAAATACTGATGAAGATGAACGAGGTAATGACTATAAACTTTTAATGGCATTTGAAGATGATGATTACATGGATGCTATAGATGTGGATAGCTTTTATGAAGAGATTTCTAGACTCAAGACATGTATAGAAGAAAAGAATGTGATCATTGATACTCTACAATTTCAAATTGATGAAAAAGAAAAATTTCTTGAAAAGTTAGAATGTGAAATTGTTGGCCTTAGAAAAGAAATTGAGAAAACAAAGGGTATTAATCTTATGTTTGTCAAAGGATCTGAAACTCTGGATGAGATCATCAATATACAACGTTCTCCACTAAACAAGATAGGTCTGGGGTATAATGGAGAAACATCTCAAGCATCCACCTCAAAGAATTATCTTGATGCAGCAAGAAGGAATGAGCAAAAGCACAATGGAGATCACCAGGTAAAGCAGGGACGAATTATATCAAGAACAAACAAGGACTATCAGGTAAACTAGGGGCAATCCGTCTTAAGGAACAAAAGCTATAACCAGCCACACATAAAATCTTCTCAATTTTCTTCAAGAATGGATGACAATAGAAATTACAATCATTTGGCCGGTAGATTTGATAATCGCAGAAGTTTCTTCAATGGACAATGTTTCTCTTGCCATAACTTTGGTCACAAAGCAGCTCAATGTGTTGCATATAAAACAATCATGACTAGAGAAGCTCAAAAACAAAGAAGTATGACCGGGATTACAAAAAGGACCTATAACAACTTTTCAGCTCTTGAAAATGAAGTTGAATGTTCTATTTGCAATAACTTTGGTCATGAAGATTCTGAATGCAGGAGCAGGTTTCAGCAGACAAAGGAACAAGCCTCAAGCACCAGAACATGGAGAATAAAGGAACCACAAACACAAAGATGTGGGATAGCATTTTATGCAGAGGGACAGGAAAATCTATGGTACATCGACAGTGGATGTTCTAAGCATATGACAGGTGATAAAGAAAAACTTGAATCATATTCTGCTTTAGAAAATGGAAATAAAGTTTCTTTTGGAAATGATACTCTTGCAGCTATAAAAGGAAAAGGCACTGCTCAGTTAAAGGAAAAGGTCAAAGCTGGAAATGTTTTGTATGTTGATGGATTGAAGCACAATCTTCTGAGTGTCAGCCAGATGTGTGACCAAGGAACCGAGGTAATATTTATATCAAATGGATGTCGTGTTCGTGATCTTAATACAGGTGAAACAGTAATCAAGGGTAGAAGAACTCCAAATAATATATACATATTTGAAGAAGGACAACAACAATGCTATTTGAGAAAGGATGATGAACACTGGTTATGGCACCGGAGGTTGGGGCATCTAAGCTTTTCACAAATAAGGAAAGCATGCAAATATTAGGCAGTTCGTGGTCTTCCAGATATCAAAATTCCAGACAACACCATATGCAAATCATGTCAGTTTGGAAAGCAAACCAGAACTAACTTCCCAGAGAAGGAAGGATCAGCTAGCATGCCTCTTGAGCTAGTCCATACAGATGTATGTGGTCCATTTAGGAAAATGACACCTTGAAGAGAAGAATACTTGATATTATTCATTGACGATTTCTCTAGGTTTGCTTGGTTAGGACTTATGAAGCACAAAGACGAAGCATTCGAAAAATTCAAATCCTTCAAAGCCTTGATTGAAAATGAATCAGGTTACAAAATTAAGTGCCCCAGGTCCGATAGAGGTGGGAAGTTTACCTCAAATGAATTTTTCGATTTCTGTGAAGAACATGGAATAAGAAGGGAATTCTCTACAGCTAGGACTCCTCAGAAAAAATGGAGTGGTGGAAAGAATGAATAGAACAGTCCAACAAATGGCTCGTGCTATGCTTGATGAGTCTGGAATTCCCGCAACTTTCTGGGGTGAAGCTGCATATGCTGCGGTTGTTATTCTTAACAAAACAAATGTCCGAGTGAACAACACTCGAACTCCTCATGAGCTCTGGTATGGTGAGACTCCTTCGGTAAAGCATTTCAAAATTTTTGGGAGCAAATGCTATATTAAGAATACTGATGAGCAGCTTGGCAAACTTGAACCTAGAGCAGATGAAGGCATTCTTCTTGGTTATTCTCCTTTCAGCAAAGCATATAAGTGTTACAATAAAAGACTTGGAAGAATTGTTGACAGTATTGATGTAGTGGTTGATGAAAAAGGATACATCCCCAGGCAAGTAAATCATGAAAATGTGGATGAGGATGAAGACTACTCTCCAAATCAGGCAGATGATGAAGAAGAACCCCAAGAGGCACCAGAGGAACAGATAAGGATAGAAGAAAAGAATCCATCCAGATATGTTCAAAAGAATCATCCAGAATCTCAAATTTTGGGGCAGAAAAAGGCAGGTATACAAACAAGAAGAACAATAGCAGAAGCTTCAAGCTATTTGGCATTTCTCTCTTCCACTGAGCCGCAAAATGTTAAAGAAGCATGCAAAGATGAGTGTTGGGTTAAGGCAATGGATGAAGAACTCGAGCAGATTGAAAAGAAACATACTTGGGAGTTGGTCCCTAGACCAAAATATAAGAATGTCATAGGAACAAAATGGATCTCCAAGAACAAGTTGAATGAAAATGGGGAAGTTATTAGAAACAAGGTCGGGCTTGTTTACAAAGGGTATGCTCAACAAGAAGGAATAGACTTTGAAGAAACTTTTGCTCCCGTAGCTAGACTTGAGGCCATCAGAATGTTCCTTGCCCTCTCTAGCTTTCAAAACTTCAAAGTATTTCAAATGGACGTGAAATCAGCCTTTTTGAATGGAGACTTAGAAGAAGAAGTGTACATTGAGCAACCAGATGGATTTATCCTTGGAAATGATCCAAATCTTGTATGCAGACTTAAAAAGGCTCTCTATGGGCTTAAACAAGCTCCAAGGGTTTGGTACTATTGGTTGGACAAATACCTTCATCAACAAGGTTTTTCAAAAGAATCAGCAGATAGCAATCTCTATATAAAAATTGAAAATAACAAATTGCTAATACTTGTTGTGTATGTAGATGATATTATCTTTGGAAGCAATGAAGAAGCTATGAGTCAAAACTTTGCCTTGGTGATGCAGAAAGAATTTGAAATGTCATTACTTGGAGAATTGACATATTTTCTTGGATTGCAAATCCAACAAAATGAAGGCAGTATTTTCTTGTCTCAAACCGAGTACCTCAAACAGATCTTGAAGAAGTATGGCATGGAAGATTCGAAACCAGTATGTACCCCCATGATTACAGGATGCAGCCTTTGTGCAAATGATGAATCAGCAGCAGTGCATCAACCGACCTATAGATCCATGATTGGGAGTTTGCTTTATTTGGCAGGTACCCGACCATATATTATGCATGCAGTGGGAATAGTTCGAAGGTTTCAGGCAAATCCAAAAGAAACTCATCTTCAGGCAGTAAAGAGAATCTTCAAGTACCTTCAAGGAACTCAAAACTATGGCTTATGGTATCCTAGAGATACAGATCTCACACTTCATGCTTACACAGATGCAGATTGGGCTGGAAGCGTGGATGATAGGAAAAGCACAAGTGGCGGTGCATTCTTTATGGGTTCCAGACTAGTATCTTGGTTTAGCAAGAAACAAAGTTCGATTGCTTTATCTACAGTTGAAGCGAAATATGTGGCTGCTGCATCTAGTTGCACACAACTCCTTTGGATGATGCAAACCTTGCAGGATTTTCAAATCACTTGTACTCCACCTGTTTCTATCTTATGTGATAATACAAGTGCAATAAGCATTTCAAAGAACCCAGTCATGCATTCAAAGACCAAGCACATACCGATCAAGTATCACTTTCTCCGATAACAAGTGTTGGAACAAAAAGTCAAATTGGAGTATGTTCCTTCTAAGGAACAAGTTGCTGATATTCTCACCAAACCACTGCCCAGGGAAACGTTTGAATATCTCAGACAGAGGTTGGGAGTTGTTGATGCTTCATCCTGCTGTTGAAGCTTGTCTGTTCCAAAGAAACGCTGGTGTACGCGGGTTGGATGAGGGGTATCCGTGTACATACGCTGATTTATGCAGGTGCAGTCGCGTATATGGAGTTCTGAAGAAAATCAGCAAGGGCAGACTCTGTTTGGAGAGAGTTTGAGATGAGTCTATCAGATACCATCAGGCAAAGGTTCAGGGGGAGCAGTTAATCTCCTAATAATGCATTGTTGGCATTACCTTAGAAGTTCTTGGTTCTAGTACTCAAGCCGTTTTGGTTCAGGTGGATCAGCTGCAGAAAGGAGATCAGAAGGAGAACATGACTGCTGATATCTAGCGTGATTGTCAGCGCTGCTGATAATTGTTATTGGTGATTTGCATAGTCCTGATATCTCGTCTCTATGTCATGTATACCTTTTTCTTATCAAGGTCATGTAACGGCCTATTTTGGTTTCCCCACTATGCCCGAGATGATTGATGTGATAGGTTGTCATATGTAAATTTCTGATGTATCCCCACTTGGTTGGGTGGATGATCCCCACTTGGTTAGGTGATGGTTGTATGTATTGAGTATTTCGGTAGGAAGGCCTTTTATGATGTATAAGTCATGGTTCTTCTTGAAGAACATCTTTTTGCAGATCTTGCCTACAGTCAGGGGGAGCATGTTTAGCACAACAAAGCATAGAGTTCAGCATGTACTCAGGGGGAGCACAGCCCTTTGCCCTTGATGACAAAGGGGGAGAATGACTTTGAGGATCTTGGGGTTGCCATCAAGTCCAAAGGGGGAGATTGTTGGCATTTTGGCACTGGTGTGGCGCTATGGCACAGGTGTTGTCCTTAATGGAAACTCTCTTTGGTGACAGATCTCAGTTTAGGTGCTCAGAATGAAGGAAATCTTGTATACGCAGGTACACCTTGCAGAAGACGCGTATACACGCGGGTTATACGTTCCGAAGTCGCGTATGCGTATACACACACTTTTATACACATAAAAGCGCGTACATGGTGGGAAACTTACTTTTGGTCTGTGGTTGTTAGTCCTTGGAATTTGAACCCATGGTTGTGGACCATTGTATCTCATCAGAAGTGTTGACCCCAGGTTTTGGGCCCTTGGTATTGTTTATTATGGTTTTGGCCCGTGGTATTGTGCAAGGCCTATAACTATAAAAGAGGAAGGAGATCATGTGGCAAGGCACCATCTGATTTATTGAATATCTGATATTGTGCTAGATCTGGAATAGGGGTGATCAGGTTATGGTGCAGATCTAGATCTGAAAAGGAGGGACCTAAGCGCAAGAAGGATATGGACTATTGATGGATCTAAATCTCAAGGCTTGATCTCAGTATGATTTTGATCTGTTATATATGGCGCACTCTTGATCTATAAATCTGGGCTAACTAGTTTCTGAATGCTTTAAAGAATAAATTGTCCTTTATAGATCTGTACGCAGGTTCAGTGAATTAAAAGTGCGTATACACGCATTTTCTGTGAATGAAAGATGCGTATACGCAGGTTGGCTGTGATACAGAAGCGTATACTCGCAGGTTGATGAACTGTGAAGTAGCGTATATATATTGACTTATGTTCTAGCTGCTTCTGTTTTATTGATGCAGTGCTCTGGGTTCAGAATTGACGTTTGATTACAGTTACTGTGTTCTGGGTTCAATGGTCAGAGAAGTGCTTATTTGTTTCAGCTTTTGATTGGTGAAAAGGAGTTTTGGTTATGCAGAAATTCTTGATGTTTGATTGATGTTACTTGTGGATCCAGTCTGAAAATTAATGAAACGAGGTCCCTGAAAGCAAACATAAGGTTGCAGCCTTCTGCAGGTAGGATCCTGTGTACTAGTATCTCAAGCTAGTACAAGAACTAAGGGGGTTGGAGCTCCCTTCCTGGAAAGCTAGAAAACGAGAGAGAGCTATAGCTCTCTGCAGGTTGCAGCCTGCGTACTGGTAAAGTCTGCTCCAGTACAAGACATTGTAAGAGAAGTTTCTAATTAAAAGGAAGATAGAGACGAATTGCAGCAGGGGGTTTTCACCCACATTGGGTTTCCTCCTTATATCTTGTGTTCTTGTGTGTGATTGTCTTCTGCTCTGTTTCACTATTTCTGATATTGTTTATGTGCATCTGAATCACAGATTAATAATTGACATCTGAAAGATAATTCAAATTATAAGTCTGTTTGATATACGCGGGTTTCTTTATCTGTAGTTGCGTATATACGCGATTTTTGTTAACTGAAGTAGAGTATATCTTCTGGAATTTAAAAAAGGAAATATTTGGCTTAATAATACTGATTCACCCCCCCTCTCAGTATTATTTCCAACATACCTCAATCTGTTGTATTTATCTACCAGATAAGGTTGCGCAGTCCCTCAACTCTATCGGAGGTATATTTCCTAGTTCTTCTCATTTGTTCATAGTAGCTTTTTACTCGGACTCGGAAAAATGGAATCCAACACTAAAGTTCAAGTGAGGATCGATGACAGTGATTGGATTATTCAGATAAAGAAAAGCCTGGATATACTGCAAGAAGATCAAGAAGAGGAGGACTTATGTGCGTCTGTGTTTAATGTGCCCAAAGAGTTATTTGCACTGAAGCCCGAGGCGTACACTCCTCAATCCGTTTCTATCGGTCCTTATCACCACTGGCGATCTGAGCTCCACCTAATGGAGCGTTACAAACTGGCAGTTGCTCATAGATTTCAGAAAAGAATCAAAGGCCGCAAGTTTGAATCTGTTGTTGTGGAGGAAATTAGGAAGCACGATTGGGAAATCCAAAGCTGCTATCACAACTTCATCGACTATAACGAAGAAATATTGGCGTGGATCATGGCCTTGGACGCCGCCTTTCTTCTTGAGTGTTTGCAGTTTTATGTCAGACACGCCGACAAAAGCTCGGACGTAGAAGTCAAGGACCTTGGGCGAGTCTTATACCTGACAGGCACCGGTTCTATCCACAACTCCATTTTCAAAGATCTCATGATGCTCGAAAATCAGTTGCCACTCTTTCTTTTGCAAACTCTTTTGGAGTTACAGTTGGGTTCTAAAGCCGAGGCAGAGGAGAGGCTGTCTAGCCTGATGAGGCTTTTGTGCCAAGAATTATCGCCTTTCAGCTTTAAGGTGGCCGAGAATTCAAACCTCAATATAAAAGGGAGAGGGCATGTGCTCGAGGTGCTGTATTACGCTATCGTCCCTGTTTCCAACCATCAAAGTCCAAGTGTAACTGAGGAAGGAAACGATACGCCTGATACGGAGGTCGTGTCAAGTGTTACACAGGCCTTCAGTTTTCTGTGGAAGACTCTCTCCTCCATTAAGGTAGGTCCCATTTGATATCTTACAGAGTTACCCTCACGTGTTCTTTCCACTATTGAGAATCTACCTATTCTGAGTGCATTGAAGAAACCCTTGGTTCTCTTTTTCGATAAAGATGAGATCAAATCTGAGGAAGAGGAAAGAGACGGAGACGGAGAGAGGAAGGGGGACGAAACCCCCGTTAAGCTCATCCCGCCCACGCGAGACGAGCTAGCTATTCCATCTGTGGTCGATTTGTACTCTGCGGGTCTTAGATTCGTTCCTACCGACGGGGATCTTACCACAATACGATTCGATGAGAAGACTGTCGCGCTTTTCCTTCCAAAAGTAAAGTTGGATACCAACACGGAGGTAATCTTGAGAAATTTGGTGGCATTAGAAGCTACTGTAGCTGCAGGTGCACTGGTTTTTACACGATACACCGACTTCATGAACGGAATGATCGACAACGAAGAAGATGTTAGATTGCTGAGAGAGAGCGGAATTATTTCAAGCCACCTCCGAAGCGATCAAGAGGTTGCGAACCTATGGAACAGCATGGGTAAGTGCGTTTGTCTCACAAAAGTTGTATATCTGGACAAAGTTATAAAGGACACTAACAAGCATTATAACAGAAAATGGAATGTTGTTGCGGTGGAGTGTTTGAACGAAAACATATTCGGGTCGTGGAAAATCCTGTCTCTAGTAGCTGCAGCGGTACTTTTGGCGGTGACTTGTTTGCAGGCCTTCTTAACTGTCCATAATTGCAACAAGTGGTTCAACCAGTCTGGCCCCTAACGTAAAGTTATTATTGGTTTCCATGTATTGTATTACTGAAAGCTGCACCACACTCCAATACAGGACGGCCACTTCCATCTAGTTTCCAGGATGCTTTCTTTGCTTCTGTGCTTTGGATGCTTCCTTTGCTCCTGTGCTTTCGTAGTAATAGATCCACTAAATATTAGATCCATCCGGCTATGGGCGTTACCATATCTTTTGTAATTAGTCGATCCAAAGGACAATTAATATTTTATTATTATTATTTTCAGGGATTTGGATGATCTTAGGTTCTGCTAGATTGTCTATTATAACCAGTTTAGATTCATGTAATTTCGGATTTATCATGGTATCAAATCTTCTGAGGTGTAAATTTTTTTTGGAGTGTATAATTTGAGGAAATGTTCGCACTTTCAAAGATTTCATATATTCCGAGTTAGATGGATATCCCTTGAGATGCAAACTTTCTTTTTGGAGTGGAGAATTTGAATAAAAATTTGCACCTCCAAAGATTTGATAGATCCATCTAAGGGAAACAATGTCATATTTTTAGATTCTTATCTATTTAGAAATAAACTTTATACTTAGAAATTTAAATTATTTTTTCTTTTCCTAAAATGACCATATAATTATGTTCTTTAATTTAGTCTATGTTGCTTTCCTTGAATGATTTGTACATCTGTGTTTCTAAGTTTTGTGTGGTTTGTTTGTGTTTGTGTTTGGATGCTTTGAGTGGTTTATGTTTTTATGTTGTTTGGATTTGGACAGTAATGTTTGTGAATATTACAATTTTTATGTTATATTTTTATATGTACATGTAATTCTCTGTTAGTAATTAGTTGGTGATAAAGAAGGAAGACAATCTTCTCAATAGCTTGTCAATAGTTTGCAAGAGGATTGATATTACACATCTATTTCATTTAATTTTAAGTATTACAATTTTTGACAACTAATTAATTCTTAATGGCATCCCTCCAAGTATTACTAAATATATATTGAAGAGTAGTTTTGATTTTAAATTTTCTCAGTGACCTCAATATGTTGAGATCATAAATATTGTTAATAACTTTAATTATGAAAATTGATGAAACAAAAATTTTGAATGGAAAGCAACAATGTAATAGCGTCGAATGACAAAAACTGTGAATAATAAGAATGTAGTGAGTTACAAATAATCTTCATTATGATCAATCTCAACTATTTTTTTCTACTATTCTTATTATCACCCTTGTTAGTTTTTGGGATATTTTCATATCAATTATATGAAAAGTGTAGCTGAAATCATAAACCATTTAAATCTTTAACTCGACCTATGTAGTAAACATCTTACCTTTTATCCCTTACTCGAAAAGTGTAGTTGAAATCATAAACCTTTCAAATCTTTAACTCAAACTATTGTAGTAAACATCTTACCTTTTCTCCCTTGCTCTCCAATATTAATAAGCTGAATTACTATAACACAAAAATTAATGCACATCGTAAATCCTTTTTTCGTGCTTACACTAAAATCAATCACACTCTTAATCCAATCACTTTCAAATTAATGTACTAATATACATCTAGTGATATCAAATTAGAAATCAACATCTACACTCAAAGCGATGCATCTAGTGCAACCAAAAAAATTAATAAAAAATAAACATCATCATTGAAATAAATACATCTAGTGCAAGTAATCAAATATAATTAGAAATCAACATCTACATTAAAATCAATGCATCGAGTGCAAACAATCAATTAGAATTAGAAAATATATACACTAAAATCAATGCATCTAGTGAAAGCAATCAAATAGGATTGTAAATCACCAACTATAATGAAATCAATGCATCTAATGCAAGCAATCAAATAGGATTATAAATAATCATCTACACTAAAATCAGCGCATCTAGTGCAAGCAATCAAATAGAATTAGAAAATATCTACACTGGAACCAATGCATCTAGTGCAAGCAATAAAATATGATTAGAAATCAACATCTATAGTGAAACCAATGCATCTAGCGCAAGCAATCAAATATCATTAAAAGTCAACTTTTACACTAAAATCAATGCATCTAGTGTAAGCAATCATATAGTATTAGAAATCACCATGTATGTTAAAATCAATGCATCTAGTGTAAGAATTATTCTTCCCTCTGTAACCACCCCTCTCCACCTATATCTATATCTCCCCCCACCTCTCCTTCCCTTTCTATGTATCTCACCCCCAAACATACACACACTCTCTACATCTCTCCCTTGTCACCCCCTCTCTCTCTCTTTTCTCTCTTTATGTCTTTATTCTTCCCTCCCTCCCTCTCCCCTTCCAACTCCATCTCTTTGTCCCTCCATCTCTCCTCCTCTCTTTCCTCTTTCCTCCCTATCCATTTCTCCCCCTCGTCTCTCTCCCTCTCTATGTATAACTCTGTCACTTTCTCCCTTCCTCTCTGCTTCTCTCTCTCCTCCTCTCTCCCCCTCCATCTTTGTGTCTTCCTCTCTCTCTCTTAGCCTTCTCTCCTTTTCTCACTCCTCTCCTTCTCTCTCTATTCATTCCTCCTCTCCTCTCTAATTTAGTTTATCTCCTTCAGTGCAAGCAATCAAATAGGATTAGAAATCACCACATACACTGAAATCAATGCATATGTTGCAAGAAAAATTCTTCCCTATCTCCCCCCCTCCATCTATATCTATATCTCCCCCCATCTCTCCCTCTTCGTCTCTCTATCTCACCCCCCCAAACACACATGCTCTCTCTCTCCATATTTATATCTCTCTCCCTCTCTCTCTATATGTCTCTTCTTCACTCTCTTAACCTTCCAGCTATATCTCTATATCCCTATGTCTCTCTTGTATTTTTGTATCACTCCCAAAACATACACACTATTTCTCCATAGCCATCTTTCTCTCCCTCCCTTTTCCACTCCTTCACTCTATCTCTTCCCCTTCTCTCCCTCTCTCCCCCTTCTATCTCTCTTCCCTCCCACTCTCCTCCCTCCCTCTCTCTCCATCTCTGTTATCACTCCCTCCCACTCTCTCCACCTTTCTCCCTTTGCGTCTTTCTTCTTACCTTCCTCTCTCTCTCCCTTCCTCTCTCATTCTCTCTCTCACGTCCTCGCTCTCTTCCTTCCTCTCTCCTTTTCTCTCCCACCTCCCTCTATCTCTCTCCCTCAACTCTCTCTCTCTCTCTCTCTCTCTCTCTCTTTCTCTCTCTCTCTCTCTATGTCCTCCAACTTTGTCACTATCTCCCTCCCTCTCTCCTTCTCTCCATCTCTCCTTTGTCACTCTATCTCACCCCTAAGCATAAACATTCTCTCTCCATCTCTTCCTTGCGACTCTCTCTCTCTCCAATTTTCTCTCTCTATGTCTTTTTTCTTCCCACCCTTTCTCTCCTTCAACTCCATCTCTCTATCCCTCTCTCTCTTCTTTCTCTCACTCCCTCTATCTCTCCACCTCCATCACTCTATGTCTATGTTATTCCCTCCCATATATATATATATATTAGATTTACTGATGTTTTTTTAGATGACATGCTAACAAAATTTATAACAAAACTACATCAAATGAATATTTTCAAATATTACAACTTTGACATGGAAATATTTATTTGTAGAATTTTTAATATACTCATAGAATATGGTTTTCCTTTTAAAGATTCATTTTACAAATAATTAATTAAAAGAAATATTAAAATATTTTACAACAATATTTTGGATTCTTTGTGTTGAATTAACCTTTTTACTTTGATTTAAGAAATGATAGTGACTTTAGCAAAGAGTAAAGATATTTAAAAATTTTAAGTAATATGGAATTTTAATGTGGTGAATTTTTTTTGTTGAAAGCAAATTTATGATCCATTCAAATTGAACAGATATGATAAAGAGCTATCAAACATATGAGATAATTGTATTGTAATTTTGTTATTTAAACGCATGACATAATTGTATTGTAGTTTTTTATTTATATGGTTATTTTATTTTTGTTTTGTTTTTTTCTATTTTCGTTGTTATTATTTTTTGGAGAGAAACCAAAACATTATTTAGATTTCTAATTTTTTATTTTTATATTGGCTAATATTAACTAAAATTTAAATTTGAGCACATATATACTTACACATCGGGGTCATACTAGGCATTGAATGAGTTAAACGCAATTATAAATATAATAGATATCCTAAAGATCTTATCTTTTATCTTTTATATATTTGTTATGTTTAGTAATTCTTCGGTTTAAAATCCCATTAATATTATTTTTCCCACTATTTTTTTTTTTGTTGGGATTAGGCTGAATCTAAGGAGAAGCTAACCCGTAATTCTTTTTGGAAACAATCGATTCACCCCCAATAGTATTAAAATATATAAATTTATTATACATTAATTACGTCCAAGTCCACGTCTAAGAATGTGTTAAATGTAAGCTACGCGGCTAATTCCCTGATCTCCGACAAATCTAGTAGGTTCCAAATAAGACGGTAAATGCTCATTTCAAAAGTGAAATTCGTGTGAATAAATAATGAATTTGAACTCTCATTATAATATATGTCTAGTTACCTGATGGAATGAATCCCCGCATAGTAACGACTCCCACTTCAGGGTTAGTGGATATCTACCCTTTCGTTCGTGTTTAGTGGATAGCTACAATTTGGTTATCTGTCTTAACGGAAATTTGTGATACAAGTGAATCACAGACTATATTAAATAGAATAAAAAAAAACAAAAAAATTCATATAAAATTAAATTTACGTTAGTATCATTATTACATTCTTAAAATGGTCCTTTACTTAAAGGTTTCAGTTATTTTCCACTTTTAATTATGTCGAAAATGCACATTTAGCATCAAGATATACACATATTTATCACTATATTAAAAATACACATTGGCCATCAATCTAGTTGAGAAAGGAGTATCGTAATTTTTTTTATTAATGTGTGAGATTCATGGTGCCTCGGTTAGGTTGTGAACTCGACGTTGCAGCTCACATTTGAGATGAGTTGAAACACTGAATACATCTTGTTTCGAAAGATTAATCACTGAGACTATTTGGTTTTTCTTTCTGTATTGGACTAAAAACACATGTATGCAAATTTGTTTGTTTCCACATGACTCATCCAAAATATTTCATAATAATTTTAATATTTTATTTAACTGTATCTTTAATTTTAAAATAAAAAATTAATCTTATCACAACAATTAAAAATATATATATATTTTAAATGTTTATATAATTTATTCCCCATTCCAAGTAATAAAGAGTTTTTTTTTAAAGGAAACAAGTTTGAGAATTTTATTAAAAAAAATAGTTGGGATCCAACCCATAATTATTACATTTCTTCTATTACCATTATTTCTTGCAGGTTTGAGATTGAGTAGGGAGACTCAATCCAATCTCTAAGTGACTGCCTCGTAATATACAAATTTCTAGTCTCTTTCAAGCTATTTTTTTTTTCAAATGACTCCTAAGATTCAAATACATACATTTCATTTTTACTAATTTGTAATTGATTTTCACTGACTTCTGGTTTTCCTTGAAAATTTATTTTTTCCCTTCTTCCCCACTTCTATCCAACTCGCATTTTCTATTATCACCGATGTATCACCCTTCGATGAGTGAGCATTGTTGTCTTCTTTCTTATTTCCCTTATCTTCCCCAAAAGTTATTTTCTAGTTGTTTTCCTTGTGTATTCTAGAGGGGGATTCGATATTCAATGGGGTATGTTGCACTCCTACTGTCGTTGAATCTAGAGCATCCTCATGCACATCTTCCTGACTGATTTTGTTTCCCTCGATGAATCTTCTTTGTCAATAAATTTTACTTGTTTTTCTTTTTCTTCTTTCTTACCCTGAATCTATTCTTCTTTATATATTGTGTAATGTTTGCTCTAAGCTCCTTCCTACTATTTAGGCCTCCAGTTATTTTTCCATACCCTCTTGTTCTGTAAACATTCTAGGTAGTTTTTTATTACATGCTCTATTTCATAACATGAAAGACATCAAAATGAAACATTATCATAATACACCTTCTCAACCCACACATACTCTAGAGTTGTTAGATTAATCTCAATAGGAAAACCCTTATTCAATTCCATCTCAACACATATTCAAGCATAAGTGGTTTTATAAAAAGTCACAGATTCTAGATATGACAATAAAATGTCCCTAATGCATTACCAATGGAAGATAACATTGGGAGCTCCAAAATATGTAGGGGGAGGTTCGAGGGCCTTACCCACATAGGAGCCACAAAGACTGATGTTGTAATTAGATCAAGGCTAGGAGCCCAGGGTTGCATGAAAATGCCAACACTACCACAAAGCTAGGCCATAGATTCAAAAATATTTTGCATATCCTCAATATTATAAAAATCCAAAACAAAGAAAGCACTAAGCCAATGTGTAAATATTCAAATCATCAGTCAAGAGGGGTTTCCATGTATCAGAAATACACTTGTGGAGATGGATCAAGGGCCAAAACATATTAATTATGGAGACTAAACCTTGTTCTGAAAAAATGTTTCAATGCTACAAGCATCCCCTTTTAAAGGAACATTAAGAGCTAGAGCTTCTTAGACAACTGAAAGAACATACCCGAGCTTCAACATGGTACTGTATGTATGAGGCTTGAGCTACCATTCCTTAAACATATTGCTTCTCTAAATTACTAGAATTTCCCACTGGTCGGAGAGCTGTTGAAACCCTAGTCATCGCTCGACATCATGTTGCCTCACCTCCCATGTAACAAACAATTTGTAAATAACTTATTTTTAGAATTTTAATATAATTTTCACATATGTTTTTCATGGTTCATTTTTTGTACATGTATATAAACTCCTTTCAAATGAATAATTATAAAATATTTATAATAATATATTATTTATTTTATATTGTTTATTTTTACTTGTTATTTTCTATTTTTTTCTTTAGAAGACATTGAGTTTGGATTGAAAGGGTTCTCAATTAGGAAAAATAAGGACATTGAAGGCTATCAAGATAATTTTTCAAAATTGGAGGGCTAATCCTTATCCCTAACATACATAAGATCTTCAATTTTGTAGTGAAAGAAGGCTTCCCTAATCGTTGAACGTAGAGATTTATTGTACATATCTTTAGAAGAGTAAATAAATGTATTCCCTCTAATTATAGAATAATTATGATTAGCCACATTTTAGTGAAGTTGTATGGAATTATTTTGGAAAAGAAGATTATCATACGACAAGAAAGACATCATAAAAGAGCTAAAGGCAAAGATGGGTTTAAGAGATGTAATTAAACTATGGAGTACCTTGTTACTCTCAATATTGTTGTACAAGAGTGTCATAAACATAAAATGGATGTCCTTTGTTTTTCATTGACTTTAGAATACATTTTGATAATATTCCTAGAAAAGACATACAAAAGAGGTAGGAAGAGATAATGACTCCTCTTGACTTGAGGGTTGTTTTCAAAAGGTTGTATGAGAATGTTATTTCCATGTTTAGAACCACTGAGGGTCTATCAAAAGAAATTAACTATAATATCATAGTCAATCTTGGGTTTCCCTTACCTACCACCATTGTCAGCATATGCATTGATAAGCTAGAAGAGTGTTTGAAAGATCTACGTTGTATTGGCCCCATGCTCATTGTTAGAATCATAGCTCTTTTATCTTTTATTGACTATTGTTTCTATAGTGAGGAGTCATTATGAAATTGGGAAACAAAAAATAATCCTTCAAGATTTTTGTTCCAAGATGGGTATGGTAGTTTTACCAGTAAAACAAAAGTCATCATAATTAAATCTACAAAAATGAGGTATGATACTTTCATATATGGAAACAAAACTTGGAGGAAGTTCCTTTATACAAATATATTGGAGTTGATAATTTTTCACAAGATAAAATAAAATTATAACATTTAGAAGGGATAAATGGAGGTTAGAAATTTTATTACGAATTGAAATCAACTACCAATGTATAGATCATTGGATATGGGATAAAAGTAAACTATTGTTGGAAACTCTCATCACTCCTATTCTTGTATATCGATTTGAGGTTTTGGATTGCAATATCTCCAATCAAATAATTTTACAACATTAATGAAAACTCTATTGAGTTTTCATTTCTTTTTGAGGTCGCATCAAATCATTATTTTCATGTTGATTCTGAAAAGTGGTAATGCATCGTAACCATTTTTTCATTTTAGGGGCGAAAATCCAAATTTTTTTAACCATTGAATTGAAAGAAAAATATCATGATCATAAAAGATATGAAAAACCACACTAAAATGAAAAAAGTGGTGATGCAACATCCTCTCTTTTCCTTTTAGGGTTAAAATTTAAACATTTTCCAATATACCTGCTACAAAAAAAATGAAAAAACATGCCAAAACTGCAAAAGTGGTGATGCAACCTTACCCAACTTTTTAAGGTTGAAATTCAAGCATTTTTCAATCATAGAAGTTAAATTCCAAATATTATGACTATGAAAAACCCTAAAACTCAACACTTAAAGTTTTTCTACCTCTTTTCTTCCTAAATGTTTGCCTTTTATATGTTTTTTCAAAGTTGTGTTAACTATTATTTTATTTTTGAGATTAAAATGACTAATTAATTGAAAGACCATCCTTGACCATTGCTACCTTCGGAAAAAAAACCTGGATTTGACTATGATCTAGAAGTGACATTATGTAATTTTATGTAAATATTAATTATTAATTTTTAATAAATTACATAAAAAAATTAAGAATAATATATATATATATATATATATATATATATATATATATATATATATATGGGATGAAATCAATTTAAAAAATAAAAAATAGGGTATTAGATTTTTTATTTTATATAGTATACAAAAACATTTTTTTACTCAAAATATTTAAGAGAAAAAATAATTAAAAATAAAAATAAAAGTTTAAAAGAAAGAAAAAAATAAAAAACAAGAAAAATTAGAAAAAATAAAAATCTAAAAACCCAAATACATTCTAAATAAAACATAATAAACAAGTGTTACATAGTAACTAGTACCTTCCCCTTAGTTTAAGTATAACTAAAATAAAGTAAAAAACAATAATGAACTAAAGTTGCATATACCTCATCTTGCAACAACAAGACAATTGCATTTAGGCAAAAGAATGTAATAGCCTTTGATGGATTTATTATTTATTATCTTTGTTATTTTATGCTTACTTGATGTTAGTAAATAAAATGTTTTAATAAAAATGTCTTAAGTGACGCTACATTGTAGCTAGTCCCTACCGTTTAGTTTAAATATAGATAAAATAAAGTAAAAAAAATTAAAGATATAAACATTTCATTGATAGTATATATTCCATTATCTTTAAATTTAACTCTATGTTAACTTGTTTCTAAAGCCTCCAGATCATTGTTACTATTATTTGTAGTTTCTCTTGTACAAAAAACAATATTTTGTAATGTTCTTCCAAAAACAACATGTTAGGGTTGAAAACCAAACTTTTACTTATATAGATACCAAACACATATTAGTTAAAAAATATTATCATGTTTTTAAATAATATAATTAAATGTTGTATCCCCAATGCATATGGGATTTCTTTTACTAATACCAACACCTTCAAGAAAAAAAAATATTATTGTTCAATATGTTCAAGTGAAAAACATAAAATGTTTCAATACTAAATAAGATAATCATGATTTTTTGCATAAAAAATAACATAATACTACATCTAAGAAAAATTTATTACTCATGTCACTTATACAATCACTTGTTGGGTGTAAAGTAATTATTATCTTGATGCTTTAATCCTCAATTTATATGGGAGCTCTTTTACTATTATCAATACCTTCAAGAAAGATATATCAAATTGTTCAGTATGTTCAAGCGAAAAAACATAAAATTATTCAATACTCATTAAGATAATAATCCTTGTTTGCATAATAAAATAACCTAATACTACATCCAAGAACAATTAATTACTCATGTTACTTATATAGTGACATTTTTGTGCAAAGTAGCTTCTATCTTGATGCTTGAAAGATAATGCATTATCCAAAGGATATTCTTTGCAGAAAATATAAACATGCATAAGTTGGAAAGTACCATAAAGGTTCTTCGACAAGAAGTTGTTGTTAGCACATTTAACACTATTGACTAATATTGAATCTCACTTCCAGATAAAATGTTTTCATTATTTTTTTTATCGTGCATCATATTTGGATGCACAAATGCTATAATGAAAACATTACTCAATTAAGAACTTGTTCATGGTGGAATTTGTTCATTGAAATAAGATTGACCCTAGCTCAATTGGTGTGAATGAGAAAACTTCAACTTCGATACCAAATTGGATAGACACATAACCATTCTTTGTATTATGCAAAGTGGAATTATTAATACTTATCGCATAGTTTAAACATAGACAAATTAATGGAAAAAATAATGAATTTTTTTTGAAAGATAGATGGATAAACTAGAAATAGTACCACCATTTGTGTAACATTTTAAATTTTAAATGAAGAATATTTTCCAAAGTGAAAAGTTAGAAAAAATAAGGTGGAAATCTCCATTCTATGCAACAGAAACATTATGGTAATCATTACGTACTGGGTGATTTGATGCACCAAATATGATGGTAGCCCCCAATGACAAAGAAAAATAGTGCAACTATGGTAGAGATTGAAAACAAACGATATTTGCAAAAGCCCCATACAATTTCCAACATGATCCCCCATACAATTTCTGGCATAAACAATATGATTTCTAGTTGAAAGCATATGCAAAAGATAAAAAATATTTGAGGAAATAGATTGTTGTAACTTTGTCAATTAAAAACCTACTATACCATACAATTTCTTATTATAAAATGTAAAGTGGTAGCTTACTAAAATTATTTGATTTAATCTTGATACCTTCTTGTGAATCTTAGTTATCTTATTTATATTCCTTTACTTAGATTTTTTCATCAAACAATGGCAAGAAGAAATAAAAACAAAGAAGACATAGATATATTCTCTCAGCCAGGGAAAAATCCCTCAAAGGGAAAAACCTGGAAACTCTTCTCTTCTTATAATCTACTTCAAATGAGATACAAATACCCAATCCATAGACCAAGCCCTTCTACCGGTACCAATTCATCTCTTCCTAAAGTTTTTCTTGTATCTACACCAAACTGCTACACACTGTAACTTTGATCTGTTAGTTATTGCATTGCTACTCGACCTGCAACTTTGGCCCTGCACCTCTTGATCAAACCCTAATTTTAACCCTCTCTATTTTACTCCAAGAGAAAGACAACTATTCCTAAGGTCAATGTGGTCTAGACAAAGTTCCCTTCATTCCAACTACTAGTTTTTGTACTTCGTCCTACTGCAACTTGAATCTTCAACTTTGACCTCTTCGTGCAACCTAGAAACCCTATAATTTCACACGTGTGAGAGAGACAGATCCCAAAAATAAGATATTTCAGCCTCCCAACTTCTTCTATACTTTCACTCTACTTTTATTCTCCTTCCCAGCTACGGACCAAACTCTTTCTTGATGATAGATCTTGTGAGAGTGTGTCTCCAAATTAAGTAAAACTACTCTTTATATATCCTTCTCAAGGGGTTGAATTTCCTCCTTTTAGGCCAAATCAAGGATCCTAAGGCCGGCTTGCACTCTTGGAGATTTCAGACATTCTAGAATAAAAAATAATTCTTTTTATAATTACAAATTTCCTAGAAGGGTCTTATAAACATGATGTTGAATCCATTGGCTCATGACAATAAATCCTAAGACCTAAGGAACCCTAGAAGCACGAAGAACATGCTCTTACCTAGAAGGCCATCAGTAATGAGCATGAAACCCATGCTTTAACAATAATAATTTTTCTTTCTTCTTTTATTGTTTGTTACATAGGATAAATATTGAAATGAGTACAACAATGATGAAGACTGAAACTAGTTACATTTCTCAACACTCCCTCTTAACTAGGTAGGTATTCATAATTTTACAACTAGTGCAACATTATATATCAAACTAAAGATTTATCAAGAAGAGTCGGATTGCTAAGCCATATTGTTAGTGTCATTATTATAACAGGCATTGTCCTTGAGGCTGAATTGAAGAATCTCTTCTTTGGTTCAAGAGCATTATGTTGTGAGGATATATGTGGTACCACACTACCTCTCTAATGTGCATAACCCATATAGATGTCCATAGGGTATATCCTTTTAGGAATATTCTTATCTTGGATCTCCATCCTTGGGTCTGAAAATAATATTGGTGCTCTTTGACAACTCTTCTTTTGGATTCCTGTATGATCCTCAAAGAGTGTTGGTCCCTTTCATTTCTTTGATGTTTTATCATCAAATAAACCAAAAAATATTCTCCAATTCTCTATAATTCTCTCTTTCACACCTGAACAGGAGAATGCACATGTGATGTCCAACATTAGTTCCTCTCAACTAGAGAGGCCATCCCTATTCTCCTTTAATATTTGGAACAAATCCATGCTCCTTATCCAAGGAGACTCCTTTCCTCCCTCTCAAACAAGAGGAGAATCCATCCTTCCAATAATGGAAACTGACATCACAAGCCTTCTAGCTTGTCTTTATTAAAGTATCAACTATTAGTTCTCCATAGCTACATGGTTCCCTCTTTTATTTGCATTGAGCCTACCTCTTTTCAAGGTATCATGGAACCTTCTCCACTCTTTTTTGTTCTGAGAAGATCTAGGTCATATCTCTTTCTCATCATTTTCTTCTTAATTCGTGAAGGTATTGTATTGGGCCTTCCCGATATTCACTCTGATAATGAAAGTGATCTTCCTTGACCTTCACGTTATCTTCTCATACAACCACCCTTTCAATCGCAATATGAACTTCATCTTGAATTTATAGTTTCCAGCTACTAGACAACGTTCTTCATCCATATAGTTAAACTTTCCTCTACTGTCATCATGTATTCTTACAACATTCTTCTTCCAGCAGCCAAAAATAATATGTTATATAGATAACCAAACCAAGAAATAGAATAGACTTACCTCACCTTAGTGACCTTCTTGTTCCATCAACGTCCTTATCGACCATATCCTACTTGAATTTCCTTCATGCATCAGAGTGCCCAAGGATCAAACTTGATTATCAAATTACAACTTTTCTTCTAAAGATTATACTAGATGTTAATCAATATCAATTATATATTCTAGATAAAGTCCCAATATTCTATACATTCTTAAGAAAGTCACATCTATTATTTTCTATCATCATTAGTACTTAAGAATATCTTTATAAGCAACTTAATTTAATAATATTATTGCACATATGAATCTTATCTGAAGTTTAATTTTCAACATACATTCATATGCTTTTGTCTAGTCATTTAGATATCCATGTATCTCACAAAAATTTTGTATCCTAACCCATTGCAACATTTCATCCCCTTTTACAAGTATGTTTCCACACTACATATAATACATAATATTCCTATCATGATTCTTTTCCCAAGGAATTTATAAGATGGCGGTCCTTCAAGAATCATAATGATCCATTTAAGCAAGATGACAATCTCTAACGTAATTTGGATGAACATTATGCCCAAATGGTCTAACATTATATCCTAGATGATCTCTACTAAGAAACATAATAAATTGCATACATGTTACTATCATATGCTTCTATCATATGATTACTATGCATAATATATCAAAAGGAATATTAACATTCCTAGAGAACCTTCTTCAATAGTAAAGGTCCTTCACTTATTCCTTCTTTTCCTTCTTCTCAGGCTATCTAACTGCTTTAGCTACATGAGCTCCTATCATTTATTTTAATGTTCTACTTATTTGGAAATTCCCCCTTAAAGTGTCTAAATTCATTTCATCCAAAACATTGCACTTTGGACATATCTTTCTTCTTGGACATGCGAAACTTTCATTTTTTCATCCTCTTGACTCGGTCTAGAAAGGCTTGAGTTTTCTCATCTGATCCAAAGTCATCATTGACATTGATCCTTGATTCTTCCAGTATGCATTGTTCCCAAAACTCATCAAAGTGAGTTGAATCCTTCTTGTAGTTGACACTTGTTGCAAAGTTTCTCCATTATGGTGGAAGTGCATTGAAAACACATATGGTTTCCTCAAAATTAGTGATGGATTCCCCGAGTCCTTGCAAATGGTCTCTTAGCTGAGAGACTCTCATGAGGAAGGATGACATATCCTCATCCTTTTATTTATTAATTTTGTATCTCTTTTTCCGTAATGAAATATTTTGACATGTTTTACTTACATAGTATATATTCACTAGCTTGTCATACACTGCCATGGAAGTCTTAAAGTTTGCGAAAAATGGAACTAAAGAATCCTTGATTATTTCCACCATGATCCTTTGAACTCTTAATTCACCTTTCTTCCACATTTCTATTTATTGCGTCTTGTATTTTTCAGGTTCAGTAATTTATTTGGTAATGTATCTGATTACATCTTTCTTTGTGCATATCAAGTCAATCATTTTCTTCCATGCTAGATAATTTGAAGCCCCAATGAGCTTATTTATCTCCTTGCACAAATAACCTACATTAATTGAATATTCAACCATTATGATATAGAGTCATACTTGTTGGGCCGTACAATGGGTATAAGTTTACTCTTGCTTACACAGTCTTTTTCCTTCTTTCTTTATGCATTTGTGCCCTGATATAGTAAGATTTTGATAAAACTTTGATGAGAAATGAATAAAATTTCTTTTGATACGGTTCGACTCAGCAAAGCTAACTTTCATTGCTTTTATGCAGAAATTGGCAAAGGGAACAGTCGTTGTTCAGAAGATGGTATAGCAAATGCTAAACATAGGAAAAGGAGTGTGTCTTATGCAGACAAATCAAGGAATAGATCAATAGGATCAGTTCAAGTTGAAATGTTGTCTAATAATAGCATTTAGTTGCGAATCCCTTAGGATCCCCTAATCCTGAGGGATCACATTTATCTCGTTTACTTCTTGATCATAAAAGGGAACTTCTCACCTTTTTGAAAGGGGTAATTTCAATGATACGAAGTGTAACTTTGACGAAGACAGCGTGTTGTAATGACATTTGAATTCGATGATTAATACATGAATTGAGTTGTTGTTCCCTCGTGATATTCTGAAGTAGTTAAGCAATATTCGCTAGCGGCTTGGGCCCTGTCACTGGTGGATTCCACTGTTGTTCCCCGTGTTTTTATTTTTTCCTTTATCGCAAGTTTAATTTCTCTTCTTTACAGTTTTATAGATGATTTACTTTCATTTGTGTGGAATTTGTGTATGTATTTCATTGCTTCTTAATTCTACCAATCAATTTCATTTACTTATGTTGTGGATTGAATTAATATTAGAATAGAGTTATTTCTGGTTCATTAAAATATAGAAGCATTATTGATTGAATTGAATTCTTTATTCCTACACAATAGTTTAGAATCAGCTAGAAGAGCTTTGTTATTGCTATAGGCACTCAGTTGATACGATTGCAATTAGAATCTCTTCATTAAAGATTGAGTTTTGTCTATGATTAAGGTTGAGTTTTGATGCTTAGATAGATTATTTTCCCCGAAGTTACAAGTCTGAGATTTATGATTTAATTCATTTACTCTTGTATTGAATTTAATAAATTATCTCAAATCATTACTCTCCATAGATATAGCATTTGCACATATTGTGTACACTCTTGGAACAGAAAGACGTATCCAGGTTGATGATTAATGTGAGGCAATTAGGAGTTTTTAAAGACACCTTATAGCAACCAATATTTTGGTGTCGTTGCCGAGGAGAGTGTTTCCATTTCACATAAGAGTGATGTATGTTTGATAGTTGTTGTTAGGAATGAATTGGGTATTAAAAACGGAAGGTAAGAACCTACGTACGGGTAAGTAAAGTGCTTGCTCCCTCGCCTGCTTTTCAGCGCAATTAGGTAGGAATTGAAAGTAGAAATATAAATTTAATGTTTATTTGCTGTGAAAGAATTGGGTATTAGAAACAGAAGGTAAGAACCTGCATACAAGTAAGTAAAGTGCTTGCTCCCTAGCCCACTTTTCAGCAAAAATTCCTTAGGAATTCAAGTAGAAATGAATGTTTTATTTTTGTATGAATGACTAAGAAGAAAAGAGCAAAAAAATATATAATTCCTCCATCCAAATCCGAAAAATCCAAGGGACTGGCGACTCTTGGATGATCAACCTTCATTGATGAAATCATTAGAAAAGATGAGTCTCAGTCATTAGTAGGACCCCGAATCGTTTCCACCAGAAATCCTACTGTAACCCTTCAGGCCACAGGATCACCATTTGTAGCTAATGATGAGATTCACAGTAGAACTAAAGGGTCTGAATAGAGTTTTCAGAATACTGAAAATTTGTAGTTTAGCCCTTTACAAGAAGGGAATTCTTGCAACCGCTGTGAAGGAGGAGGAGAAACAGGTAGTACTAAATTATCAGAACCCAAATCTCCTCAAACAGTGGTTGAACAAAGGACCCCCAATATTCTTGATCAAGGAAGTGCTATTAAAATCATTTTACAAGTCTCTTCTACCCCCCCCAAGAACAAATCTCTAGCTCCGTAAATCCCTGAAGAGTATTGGTATATTTTTTACCAAATGGCCAATAATCATCGACGACCTCAAACCTCTACATTACAATATCCTATTGTTGACAGAGCTATCAATGCTCCCATGAAAGCCATCCCATTACAGAATATTCCTACTTTTCATGGGCTAACTTCAGAGGATCCCGATGCATTACTTTTTGAAGTCAATGTTTTATGTAGGGGTTATGATTACACTACTGAACCCCAGAAACTGAAGTTGTTTCCTTCTACTTTGAAGGGAGCAGCTCTGCATTGGTTTATGGGGCTTGATGGAGATACCATTAATGACTGGGAACAAATGAAAACAACCTTTCAAAAAATACCAAGATTTTTGCCAAAGTAGAGAACTGAAGGATGAAATCTTTCAAATGGTAGCTAAGACTAACGAGACCCTTGAAGAATATGTAGAATGTTTTCAATATAATCTACATAGATCTCCTTATGAAAATATACCCCCTGAAGTTCTTAAAACCACAATGATTAAAGGTACGAAAGAATAATGGGTAGAAACATTAAACTTAATGGGGAAAAGTGATATTTATCAAAAGGATTTTGACAATATTGTACAATTGTGTATCAGGTGTTGCAAAGGTAGCACAAGGCTAAAACCAACCAGGCATGATGCAATCACTAGAGATAATATAACCTCAAAAGGAAGCATTACACGAGTTGAAATTGGTAATTTACTCAAAGATTTCAAGACTGATATCTTGGGGACCTTGACAACACAATTGGATATCATGCAAGCCAAGTAGAAATAGGCCAAAGCAGAACAAAATCTAGCTATTTTCTGTCGATGATGTAGGAAGAAACACCATCATAGAGAATGTCTGCTAGATATGATACAAACATACGCCATTTTCACTAAGGATCATACTACGGAAAGTTTTCCATCTCTTCCTGGGTTGAAAGCGGTCTTTAAGGAAGTCGAGGAGGAAGTGCAACCAGTATATCTGATGAACCAGCGCCTCAATGGCAAGCACAACCGATAGGTATGCCTACAAACCCTTCCTCATTCTTTCCTTCCTCACAATATAATTCTTAGCAGTATCCAGGGCCAGCATAGCAGAACCAACCACCCTTCTCTAATTGGCCACCTCAAGCCTTTTCTATGCCATCATGACCCAATCAATCAAATTGGTCAAACCCCTCTTATCCTCCACCATTATGGAAGAGTAACCCTTATCCCTCGTAATGATCCCCTTCTACCTCGCAAAATAAGAACTAACAACCGAATTGGCAACGATCCACAAACTAGCCTACTGGAATAGTTCCTCCATCTCAACCAACCTTACCAACACCTTACACATTGCAGCAAAATCCTCAATCTAATATACAGCCACAAATCTTGGCCCAACCAAATCCAAATCCTAACAATAGATCCATCCAGTTAGTACAAATTATTGGGAGTCTGGACCCTGAAGTTGAGCCAAGAGAATGTAATGAGCTTAAGTTAAGATATGGATGCATAATTACCCCAAATGAGGATAAAAATATGCAACCTAAAACAAAAGAGACATATTCGGATAAGCCTTCGACTGTAGATAGCCAACAACTAATGCAGGGAGAAGATACAGCTAGGCAGAAGGATCCTAAGCAAATCATAACTTCTTCTCCCCCATTCCCAGAAAGATTGATAATACCTCTGTTATCACTCAGAAGTTTTCAGTAGAAGTTATCAAAAGAAGGAAGCATCTGAGGTAACCACAAACCAATCTTTTAGGCTTAGGCTCTATCCAACCTAAGTCCAGAGAGGGCTCTCTCTTTATAATTTAGCTTTATTTTTATGGGATTTTAGGCTAGTTCTTAGTGTTCATGGGATTTTAATTTTGGATTGAAGGTTGGGTGGTGGAATTCTTGGGGCAGAAGGATAGAACTAGGTCTTCAAGCCATTGGGCTATGAAATCAATAAGTGGATAGCATAACTAGATCAGATTGTTAAAGGGAATGTTCATAGGGCAGGCTAGCAAAGAAAAATGAAAATCTTTAGGCCTAATGGGTGAAGTGATTCTAACCAGGGTGAAAGGGCACTAAAGAATCCTTGGACCAAGATCAGAATGAAGAAAAAAGGGTGATCATGAACAAAGGGCAATTAAGGATCATTTGCTATAGACCAGAGAAGAAACTACGGAAGCTAAGGAGCAGTTAAGAATTCCCTAGTTAAGATAGTTTAGGAGAAAACATTCAGAATGTAAAACAGTCAAGATAGAGTGCATTCAAGCAATTTCTGAAATATCATTCCTTGTGATACATTTATATTTAGAGAAACAAACAATATTATGCAAAAAACATAAGGAAAAACAACATTGAACATGAGAGAATACTTATTTGTATTTCTCTTTACACAAGAATCCTGTAAAATATCTGATCTTTCTTCCTTGATCCAGCAATTCAATCCAGTCATTGATACAATAGAACTTTGATTTGAGAGAAAAAGTATATAAAAATGTCTTGGAATCCACACTACATACTTCGAAATGTGAAGTATTTATACAAAAATATTTACAAAATATTTCAAAACAACTTGATATTTAATCTGGGGAATTAAAATATCTTCTTGCATGAAGATAGAGACAGATGTTAAACTGATTCATGATGTCCCTCTTATTATGGTGTTGATGGTTCTTTCTGTTGAGTTGGAGCCCTTTAAGCTCACTGATATTTGTAACTCTTCTACGCTAGAATCTTCTTTTCTTTCATCTTTTAACTGATACTCTTTGAACCTGCTACTGTTTGACCCTACTACTTTGCTTTTACCTATTTCACTGGTTGTATTTAGATTTACTGTGTAGTAAATTTCTCATGTAAATTTGCTATAGTAAATCTATCATTTTTCCCACCATTTTGCATCAGGTAACTTTATTTTTACCATTTTTCTGTAGATTTCATCTGCCTCTATGTATTTTGCAAAATCTGGTTTGGTGAGAAACAAATGTTTCACTTCATGCTCTATGAAAAACAAGTTCTCAAATTTATCATATAATACTTTGCTTGTTGGCAAAGATTTAGTAGCCGAAGAGCTGGATTGTTCCTTGGCCAAATTCCTGAGTCTATCACTATAATCCAATTGGGTCATGAGTTTGTCATTGATGACCATGGGACTGGGAAGACCTTTGTCCCGTAAAATCTGAAACTTAGCCATGAACCTGTCAATGGCTACTTGCATGTTATGGCACTTCTCTTCTAAGTTGTGCATGAGGTTTCTTTTAGAAAGAACCTTTCTAATCTCCAGAATGGCTTCAGTCCTATCTTCTATGTTAAGATCTTGGAGCTCGTATCTATTCTTGTTGTTTAGGAAGTGGCTGAGTCGATTTGCATCCTCTGGTTTATCTCCCAATTCTTCCTTCACCTTTTGGATAGCTTCAGTGGCTATCTTCACTAATTTTGTCTGCTCAAATATAACCTGAATTGATGGAAAAATATCATTGAAAGAGTCAATGATATTGGCCCAAAGAATTTCTTTGGTTTTCCCTAGAGGCTTCTGTAATGTTAAATCATTCTCAAGGATTTTGATTCTTTCACCCATTCTCTAGGCCTTTTCTATTTCTTCTTTCTGCTAGAGTTGGGCAAGTTTGCAATCAGTTTCCAGAATTGCCACTTTTTCCTTTAATCTCTTTAGCTCTGGAGCCTGGATAGACATATCTTCCATGGCTTTCACAAGTTCTGCTGCTTTGTTTGTTAATGTACCTGTTGCTGTTGTAGATTCTGCAGTTACTGGTAATGTTGCGACAGGTGGAGCTATTGGTGCCAGTGATGCTGCCAGTGTGGAAGGAACTGCTATAGATACTGTGGGGATGACAGTTCTACAAGTTGTGGCCAGGTCACTTTGCTTCGACTGAATTAAAGTGTCCAACTCCTTCTTTGTCTCCTTAAGTTGATCGTTTAGCTTTAGGACCAAGTCCATGAGCTCTTCATGTCCTTGCTGTGCTTCTAGGACTTCCTGTCTCCGTGGGTGATGTAGCTAGGGTATCTTTAGCTGCTTCTTGAGTGCATCAATTTCATCATTTTTCTTCTTAATTATCTATTCTGTAGCTTTTACATCTTTGGGATCGTGTCCCAATTTAGTTACTAAGTCCTCTAAGGACTTGATTATATTGTCTTTGGCCTCTGAGGAGGCCTTCTCCAACTGGAATTGGGCTGATGTTTTGTTCAGGGAGTTTTGTAATTGGTGGGTAGCAATGGCCTTGCCTGTTAGTGTGAAGTATATCATCTCACCTGTTTTCTTATTCAGTCCAACCTAGTCAATGGGATAATTATCCCTTCCCAGTACTTCAAAATCTACTTTCTTAAAATCTGATGTTGTTCTTGGCTACTGAGTGGTTGGCTTAATGAAGGTCATCTGCATTTTCCCCTCTTTGACATCAAAGTTTGAAATTAGCCTTGTTTGATTGGTAGGGGTCATTTTCAGATACTGTGCATATGTTTGGGATTCAAGCCTCTTATTCCTAGCCTTCATTTCTTTGTATTTCTCCTTAATATCTTGATCTTTATCTGCAGGAATCCTAAAGGAGGATACCGAAACACTTTTCCACCTCATCAACATCTGAGTCTGTGATGTAGAGGGCTCTTGCATACTCCCAGATGGAGAGGTGGGCCTACTTCTTTCAACTTCTGTGTTGGTGACCTCAGCTGAGTCATCATTGAACTCTTGCTCAGAAGCCGGATTGGGCTTTTGCCTTTTATTTGACTCTTGGTGTACATCAAAAGTGGGCATTCTTGAAGTGGAAGCCCCTTCTCTATTTCTTTTTGGGAACTTCTACTCATTATGAGGAGTTTACATGACTCGATGTGCACTAGAAGTAGTTGCTGGTTCTTCTGATGGTTCTGTCCTGGTGGGTTGATCTGACCTATCTGATGATTTTGGCTTATCTGATTTTTTTGGCACTTGCAGGAAAGAATCCTCATCAAGTTGCTTTTACAAATATATTAATGTGTTTTCCACAATAACTTTAGTACTATCCATGTCCTCTAAAGTGTTTTCCACCCATTCCAATTGGTTGGCATACTTTTCTATCTCAGGAATGCAGTGATAAATATAGGGAGCCATCTTGTTTTTCTACCTTCTTTTGCAGATGAAATGCAAGGGATCATATCTCCATATGAAGCTCTGTTTTAGTTTTAATCTCTGAAGGATTAGGTCTGCCTCCTTTCCAGCTTCTCTGCTATTACAAATAAAGGGATCCAATTGGTCTTTGATCTTGAGCTAGGCTTTATTTTTGTCTTTAACAAAGTTTACTTCATCTGAATTTATTATCTGCCTGTAATACTCCAGAGCAAATAACCTCATTAGGAGGTACTTAGGTAGTTTGTATGGGGCCAACTCACAGCCATAAATCCTGATTTCAGTGTGGTTTTGGTATAAGTACCAATATCCCACCTGATGATTGATGTTTAGATGAAGGACTCTCCTAATCTCAAGACTGACTCTTGGTGGAGGAGTTCTACTGAGCATGGTCATCACAGGGTGGAAAAAGGAATCTATGAACTCATTATATGAATAGGGGGAGGGATGTTGATGAATCAATGGGGTCCAGAAGATAACTGGTCTTGGTTGGCCCTTGGTGTCCAATTTTTGCAAGGTAAGTGGGAACTTGTCTGACTGGTAATATAGGAAAAGGTTATACAAGACTGGGGAGTATTTGAAGACTCTCTCATTACTCATTCTGAGGAACTGTTCATGCATTCTATCAGCTATGAACTGAGCATAGTCATATATGATAGCAAGAGGCTACCCTGGAGTGTATATGGACATAGATGCTAAAATAATCTCATCAATATATTCGCTAGTGGTATAACCCAAGACACTAGATATCATATCCACAATACTTCTAGCCCAAGGAGAAAATAAAGTTGCTACATATGGGGGATGGGTGGGGGGAATCTATGGGGGTATATTTTTCTTCCACGATGAAGGTTTGGATTATTTGGGCCAATATTGCAGGGCTGAGTTTGGGATATAAGTCCAAGAGGTCTCCAATGGAGAGGGGAGTCAAGTTTTGGCCTGGCTGGAGTTGTAGCATCTCATTTATAGACTCAGCAGTGATGGTGAAAAGTGTAGTCTGGTTTGGGGACCTAACTGCTCTTTGACTGGGAATGTAATTAGCATGACAATAATGTACAATTTATGGGAAAATGTGAACTCTGGGGAGCTGGTACTTAGGAAAATTGGACTCCCACAATCCAATTTGATCAGCCTGGTTCAAGTATCTATCCCTACTTTGGTAGTATGCTTTGAGTGGGGATTCATGGACAGAGGTTCCCTTTATCTGGAAATCCCTATCAACCAGGGGGAGGTGGTCCAGGTCTAAATGGGGTGTAAATATAGCTCTCACATCCATGGCAATTGGGGCAACCATGCTCAGTTCTTGTGGATTTAAGAATGGAGAGGTAATTTGCAGTGTTTTTAGGGCAATGGTGTTTAATAAAGAGTGGGTTTAAGTCCTTGAGCTTCTTTGATTAATTTTTATCTTTTAACTAAGAAAACTCATTAATTGGTTTTGAAATTGACAGGGTTTCTTGGTGAAATGTGGCTTAAATACCTAGAATTGAGGTAAACTGGCTCTGGACAAGGTGGCTGGTGACTGCAAATGGTTAAAAAGGGCTTTGTGTAGGCTGCAAGGTTGTCTAAGAATCTTTGGAGTGCAACTGGGCATGGGTTGATGGCTTCAATGTTTGCAGACGACGTGCATGTGCGCAGAGGTTTTACCGTTGAATTTTCAGAAAAACAACTGATTTGGGGCTTTTGGCTTTTATGCGCAGAAAAATTAGTTTAGGTGGGTATGGGTGAATAGTGATGCTTTTGTCACGTAGCGGGTGGGTGGTAAATGGTTTCCATCGCACTGCTTACGGGGAGAGATTGACCAATGCCACTCATCAGCAGACACGTAGCATCAGGGGCTAGTGGTAAAACCACTTCTTCGAGTGGGTATAGTTCGGTGGAGGGGTTGGCCCGAAATGGGTAAGGGCCGTCAGATGTAGAGGGAAGTGATCATATGACGATCAAGCGGGGATGTTGCACGGAGGGTAGTGGGGCGCTTGGTGGGAAATTAAGTGCAGCGGTATCGGTTAATGACAGATTATGGTAGGATTATGCCGTCGGGGTGATTAACGAAGGCTTTTAATTAGGGTTAACGATTTAGGGCAGGATTTTAATATTCTTGAGGGATAAGGGGTAGTGATATAGTTTATATTTAAACTAATGGTTGGGGTTATTTTGTATATAGGAACAATATATATACAAGAAAATGGGTTTTCATCAGAACTTAATGTAATCAAATTAGTAATTAGTACAAATGGGTGGAAAAGGGGACACACCAATAAGTAAATGCTCTTTTTGTGAAATTGGATGTTTTCACATATTAACATTAAAATTTAGTGTAATGTGTTTTTGTGGGTTTTTCAGAAAAAAGGGTTTTCCATGGGGTTGATCACTTTCCCTACGAAAATAGTGTTTTAACCTTAGGAAAAGGGGTTTTATTAGGGAAATGGGGGGGGGGGGGGGGGGGTGAACTTTTGTGAGGGGAATTTAGTACTTGAAATCCATAAATCATTGAGGCGAGGGTCCGATCCCTCAAAAAGTCAGAGAAATGCTCTGAGTCTCTTTGACTTAAAGGCTTTCAGTACTTTGAACTTCATTATGGGAATTTAGTAGAGTATAGTGGTAAAATGAATGAGGGAAGTTAATTAATTGACTTTTTGAATCATTTGCATGCTTGATTTTTCATTCCTATCTGAAACTTTGATGACGAGAATGATAAATATACTTTTTGTCTAATCAATCATCATACTTTTGCAACCTTTCTTCTACTTACCCATCTACTCATCCTACCATTTTTACTTCTCTTTATTAGGGTGCATTTGAGCTAGCAAACCCTTATAAATCAATTTTTTTTTTTTTTTTTTTTTATCTTTACAATAGTGAACTAACTAAATCTAACCTTATTACATCCAAGGGCTCAAATTAAATAGTTGAGCTCCTTTTATTTACTCTACCTATCCAATTATCTGCCAAGGCTACATTGTTTGGATAGATTTTTATTCTCTATCTAAAGACATGAATTTCAAAACATGAAATAACTAAGTTTAAACATTTTGGCTATCATGGATTGTGGAAAGGATTACAAACTGCACACAATCATTTATTATGCACAAAAAGTAAATAGTAGTGGCATTTTGGCTTGCTCACTTTCATGGTCCTTTTTATTTTCTTGGGGTTCATATTTTTCATCTTTTTTTACCTTTTTGTTCTTTTTGTCCTTTGATTATTCTTTTACGACATGCCCTCTTTACATTTTTTAATTTTTTTGAATATGGAAAACATTTGCAGAAAGCAAAGGTATGTACATATTACAGGTTTAATCTTAGACATTCAAAATTATGACTCCTATTGGTATAGGAACCTAACAGTGGCTCCCCTTGGGGATGGTATTTCCTGGTGAAATGTCAAGAACTTTGTAGATCAATGACCTTCTAAATTGTTGTGTTATTAGCCTGCAACATTTCACTTTTATGCTTCTGCATTATTACTATATATGACAGTAAAACTTTTGAAGCTTAGGGCCTTCTCTTCGGGCTTCAACTTCAAAAATCACCATCCAATCAACTCTAGACTTTTGAAAATAGAGTATGTACAAATGATTAGTGAAATCAGTAACTAGGTTCAATATAGTTTTTGAGAATTTGACCATTAATTGGTCCTCCTTCTGCTTCTGTGCCATCCATTTCTCTGAGTAAGAAAGAATTATTACCTCTGAAAGCATAAATGATATATGGGCCTTTCCATAGGAAATCAAATTTCCCATGCTTACCTTTATCCTCTCTCCTTGAATCCCATTTTAGAACTTTTTCCCCTAGGTAAAAATCTTTTGCCTTAGTCCTTTTATCAAAAGTCCTCTTGATTATTTCCTTCACAGCCTGAGATTGGATGTACACCTCTTGCCTTGTTTGCTTCAAGTGAATTGTTTGGTTGATTCTTCTTTGGATGTCATTTGGTTCAACCTGTAACTCTTGGAGCAGCTTCATCACTGGTGTTCCCATGGAAGATGGGAAAACAAATTCCATTCCATAAACTAATTGATCAGGACTAATACCAATTGATTTCTTTGTGGTTAGCCTGTTGCCCCATAAGGCATTTACTAGCTTTTTGTTCCATGTTTTCTTGTTATCCTCTAACAATTTTTTGATGATATTTACCAGACTTTTGTTTGAGGATTCAGCTAGTCCATTTCTTTGTGGGTAATAAGTTGTGGAGTGGCCCAAGGCTATATGATACTTATTATAGAAATCAATCATTCTTCTGGATCTGAAAGCTGCTGCATTATCATTGATGATTTTGGTTGGGCACTTGAATCTAGATAGGATGTTGGCCTCAAGGAAGGTTATTATAACAATGTTAGTGGCTTTCCTTGATGGTATGGCTTCTATCCATTTCATGAAATAGTCTGTAGCAGTGAGGATCCATCTGTGTTGGGCAGAGGAAGGTGGGTGGATTTCACTAATGAAGTCTAGACCCCCATTGTTGAAAAGGTGCTTTAGCAGAGATTGGTTTTAGGGGTAGGGGTAAAAGTTTTTTCTTTCCTTCAAAAATCTAACATTTATGACAGGAGGTTCCATATTTATTTTCATCAGAAAACAAAGTAGGCCAATAGAAACCGGCTCTAAGAATTTTATCAGCAGTGGTTTTCCAGTAAAGATGTCCTCCACAATCACCTGCATGAAACTCTTGCAACACTTTGTTAGATTATTCTTTCAATAAACAGTTGAGGTGAATACATTCATGATTCCTCCAAAACAAAGCATTATCTACTATGCAAAATTTTAAGTGTTTCATTTTTAAAAACCTGTTTTTGGTTATGGATAATTCAGGAGGAGCTTGTAGATTTAGTAAAACATATATGATGTCAGCATACCATGGTGATTCAATAAAGGCCTAGCTGATTGGTGGAGTCGCCATCTCCTCTCCATTATCCATTTTTGCAATAAAATTTATATCTAAGGCCCGACAGATCAATTCAACCATGAGCTTGGCTAAACCTTGGCCTTTGATTAACTTTGTTGGTTTGATTTCTAGGTCATATTCTAATATAGTAGCAATCCATTTCCCTCTCTTTCCATCCAGACCTTCCTGAATTAGGATGTCCTTGACTACTGAATTGGGGACATAGGCTATTATATGAGAATATAAAATGTAAACTCTGAAATCTTCAATAGCTTTGACCAAAGCAAATGCCTGCTTTTCCATTATGTTGTATTTTAAGGGAGCATCCGTCAAGGCCTTGCTAAAAAAGGCAATCAGTTGTTCATAACCCTGATCATTTTTCTGCAGTAAAACTAAAGCAATTGTATGTTCTGAAGCAAAGGAAAATAAAATGAAATCCCTGTCAAATTTTGTATTGATCAAAACTAGTGTTTTGGTTAAGGCTAGCTTAATGTCTTCAAAAGATTTCTTAACCTCAATGGTCCATTTTATGGTTGAATCTTTTCTCAACATATTTTTCAATGATCTAATTAATTCTGCTAGGTTAGAAATAAATCTCCTAAGAAAGTTAATTTTTCCTAAAATGGCTTGTAATTCCCCAATGCTCCTACGATGTTGTATCTGTAAGATGGCTTCAATTCTTGCAGGATCTATTCGGATACCATCTTTTGAGATTATATGTCCTAATAACTTTCCCTCTTCTAACCCAAATAAAGATTTCTTGGGATTTAAAGAAATTCCATACTTCCTTCATTTGATGAAAACCTGCCTTAGATGATCTAAGTGTTGTTTGTCAGATTTTGAGAATACAGTGATGTCATCTAAATATATTACTAGGAGGTCATGAATCTCCTTAGAAAAATCTATGTCCATGGCTCTTTGGAAAGTGGCCCCTACATTTATTAATCCAAAAGGCATCTTCATATACATGAACATGCCCCAAGGAGTAGTAAATGCAGTTTTGGCCTGGTCATCTGGGTGAACTAAAATTTGATTGTAACCAGAAAACCCATCCAATAATGAGATTCTAGTTGACCCTACTACCCTTTGTAAGATATGATCCATTTTAGGGAGAGGGTAATTGTCTTTGAGTGAAACCTTATTAAGATTCCTGAGATTCCTTGTGGGCACCAAATTTGAAACCCAATCAAAGAATATAATTGGTGCTATTATCTTGACCTCATACATCTTTCGGATTTCCTTTTCAATGGAAGGAAATAATATGGGATTAATGTTGGAAATAATACTGAGTGGGGGGGCGGGGGGTGAATCAGTATTATCAAATCAATATAACTTTTTCATTTCCATGTTCAGATTCATATACGCTACCTCAGTTAAGGCAAACCGCGTGTATACACAACTGTGTTTAAAGCAACAAGCATATATCCAGTAAACTTATGATTCAATTATTTGATCCTTAATGAGTGCATTAGAACATTATTAACCATATGAATAGTAAACAGGAGTAGTAAAATAGAACAGATCATCGCACACATGAACACCATGATATAAAGTGGAAACCCAATGTGGGTGAAAACCACCTGCTGCAAGTCGTCTCTATCTTCTTTTAATAAGAAACTTCTTTTTACAATATTTCTATACTAGTGTAGTCTTATACCAGTACACAGGCTTCTACCTGCAGAAGGCTACAACCTTCTCTCGTTCTCTGGCTTCTCCTGGATGGGAGCTACAACCCCCTTAGCTCTTGTACTAGCCAATCCTTTTACTAGTACCTAGGTGTCGGCCTACTGAAAGCTCCAACCTTCACTCATTTTCCAACTGCTACTCGAAGGGAGCTACCACCCCCTTAGCTCTTGTACTAGCTGATGTACTAGTACGTAGTTGCCGACCTACAGAAAGCTACAACCTTCTCTTTCTTCCTCTAGGTACCACGTTTCATAAATTTTCAGACTGGATACTCCTGAAGCACAACACCATAATCTGAAAGGCCACGTTTCATTCAATTTTCATACTGGACCCATCAATATCATTGAAGCACAAAATCAATCAACACTAGCATCAACAATCTCTGAATCACTGAAACCTTGTCAACAAACTGCAATCACCAGAACATAGAACTTTGCAACAATATTTAGAACCAACTGTATCATTAGAACTCATGCATACGCTACTTGGAAGAGCCAAACCAACATGTATACGCAACTTCACCAAAGTGAACCAGCGTATATGTCGACAATTACTTACTGATAACTTCACTACACTTCCTGACTTCAAACGTACCCAGATCATTACATATATAAGGATAATACATATGTTAACAACCAGATCTAGTCCATCAGATCACATAAAGATAAGTCATTATGATCCTAATCCATTATATATCTCATCCATCAAAACTGAAGCTAAACATAATCAACCAATCTAAATATGTAGAATACTGACACCAGTAAACAGTCACCGGAACTCAGACTTTGCATCAACAACCAGAACCACCTGTAACTTCAAACATCACAGTTCATATTATATACGCTACTTAGATGTATCTAACCTACGTATGTATGTGATTTTATCAAAGACAACCAGCGTATACATCTGTAAATATTCATTCATGTTTTGCAACTATTTCAATCTTAAGTTATACCCAGATCAGAACATTACATGCGTCAGTATACAGATCTAGAACAAGCATGATCAAACCATATAGAGATGATTCATTCAAACCATTTGATCTCGATCTATCCTTAGATCTTGTTCTCCATCAACTGCTGAGATTCCTCCTTAGCTCAGATAAAGCAAAGCATCATGAACCCATAATCTGCGTACTAGATCTCATACATCATCATATATTCAAGACTTTCTCTCACACCTTGCCTAATGATCTTCTCCTCCTTTTATAGTCTTAGGCATTACTCAATACCATGGTCCAAAACCATAAATAATCAATACCTTGGACCAAATACCTGGTTTCAACACTTTAGACAAGATACCATGGTCCAAAACCATAGGTCCAAATACCAAGGACTAAATACCATGGAACAAAAGTAAGTTTTCCCACATGTACATGCTTTTTCGTGCATGAAAGTGCATGCATACACATACGTGACTTGTGACCTGCAATCCTACGTGTATACGTGGCTTTATCAAGGGTAACCTGCGTATATCTCCTTTTCTTCATTCTGTGAGCCTGAACTGTGATCTGTCATCTTAGTAAGTTGCCATCAAGGACAACACATGTATCATATGCCAACAATTAATCCTCCTAAACTTATGTCTGAAAGGGTTCTGGTTTTATTTTATGGGGATGGTGTGTTGTATGATGTTGGTGTCATAGAACTTGAGGTCCTCATAACTCCAAGAAAATACATCTTGGAATTCCTTTAATAATTCAAGGTATTCCACTTTCTTGGTAGGAGGTAGGGATTTTGAAAGTTTAATTAATTTTGGATTTTCCTCAGTGCCTATATTACACTCCTCAATATTAGATTTTAAGGGTTGCATCTTTGGTTTTCTAGGGACATCATTTGAATCAAACAAGTCTTCTAAAGGGGTTAATCCATTGGGCAAAAAGTTGTCTTTAAGATTAATGATTTCAAGGTCTTCAGTAATTATCTCATCAATTTCAACTTGCTTTAGGTTTTCTACATCTAATTTTGTAAATTTAGTGGGATGAAATCTATCTATCTTTTCATATTTTATTTAATTAATTTCTATTTCATCTTTAAAGTCAGGATCTAATGTTATGTCAGTATCTATATTACTATTTACAATTTTTTCTTCTAAGGTTAAAAAATTGTTTATCTGTTGATCATTAGTGAATACTTGCCAGCTTTTCAAGTTATCTAGGATAGCAGGTCTGTGCCTAACCTCAACAATGTACTGATAGTTAGGTTGAAATGGTAACTTATAAGTGCTAGAAAACATTACTAAACTATGAGTCTACATATTATGTTTCCTTGGGGTGACTGTAAGCTTGGTTTCTAGGAAAATATTCATTATTTCTACAATTCTTCCTCTATAAAAACTTAACCTAGGATCTCTGGTCATATATACATCATTAATTTGTTTTATAACCAACTCAGAGTCTCCCATAACTAAAACTCTTTTGGCTCCTAAATTCCTGACTAGTTTGAGACCTAAAATCAGGGCTTCATACTCAGCCATGTTGTTAGTGCATTTGAAATTCAGTCTGTAAGCATGACCCTCTGAGTGATCATTCTCTAGATTGTATATCCACACTCCTGCTCCTGCTCCTAACTTATTCATTGATCCATCAAATTCAAGGTGCCATAATATTTCATGTTCATAATTCTCACTATCTGGGGGAACAAAATTTTCATTGTTTGAAATGTTTTGATCATCTTTTTTATTGGAAGGCTGTTGAGTTTGGACAGTTTCATTTTTAGTTGTAACTAGAATTTCTTTTGGTTCTAAAACAATGTTGTTTGAAGTAGTTTGTTGTGTTTGTTCAACATTATAAAAAATAAAAGAATCAATGTTAGAATGCATGGAATAGATAGGAAATTTTTGAGGCCTATCCTGGCTACTCACTACATATTTCATTAGGGTCTCTCTGTACAGCTTTTTAGGTTGTCCAAAGATTGATATTGTGGCATGTGAAATGTCAAGTTGTAAAGATCCTTGGAGTTTAGCCCCCCACGATCTAGAGAATAGCATGCCATATTTAGGTGGGATGTCAGCGACTACTATATCCATGAGAATGCTCTTAGCAGGATATTGTACTAAGGAAACACACAGGTCTTTGATCAACCCTAGACACTTTACTTGACTTGAATCAAATGAAAACAAGTCCTTGTAAGGTCTAGTAATGTCCAAGTTTAATTTTTCCATAACCGATTTAGGCATTAAGTTGTGTGAAGCCGCAGAATATAACATTGCATTGTGTAATATTTTATCATGAATGCTAAGGCTAATATAAAAGGGTGGTACCCCTCCTTCTAATGGTTTGCCATTAACATCAGGACCAAATATAAGTTCTAGCTGATCATCAAACAAGTTGACAAAATCTTCATTCTCCACAAAGTTTAAGGTTTTGTTTATTTGAGACTTATATGTTTCACTTTTAATTAGCTCTGTTAATGGAACTGAAATTTTTAGTTTAGCCACCTCTGCTCCCAAATTGAAAGGCAAAGGGCCTTTCTCTGTTTGAGTTCTTGGAATTTTCAGAGTAGGAATTGGAGTAGGTTTCTCTTCTTTTTCTGTATTTGAGGTCTTTCTGTGTGGATTTTCTATTATAGCATTTGGAGACTTTTCCACTGTTTCCTTGGAGGGGACTGAAGTGGATGGTTGATCATTATGGGGATGATTAGGGGTTATATCTACAATGGTTGGACCAGGAGGGTTTTGGTTTGGTCTAGGGAGGATTTGAAGAGTTTTAGTAACTGAAGCTACTTTGATTTTCTTGGGTTGATTTGGAATTGTTTTCTTGGTTTGGTCAGGAGTATCAATATTCTTTTTACTCCTCAAGTTGTATTGTTTGTGTACTTCAAAGATAGCAGAATCATTTCCTTGTTTATAATCGAATGATTCTCCGGTTGGGTCTGTAAATGCTGTAGCATATGCAGTTCTTGCTCATCTTGGGTCAAGAAGAAAGTTTCCTCATCATCCAATCCCATCAAGTTAATGTGTGTGTCTTGTTCAAGGTCATCTGAATGGGATGTTTCAGCATAGGTCCATTCTTCCCATTATTCTGATTCTGATTCTTTCTAAAGTTTGGGTTTCTGACAGGAGGTGCCTATTGATTATCCCATTAGGGATTCCTCTCAATATTTTCTATCCTATCCATAATTTTTTCCATACTCTTGGCTAGAACATCTACTTTAAGGTTAGAGGGTGAGGCTTCATATTTGGCAGATCGTCTCCTTTCATTCCTAACCCTAGCTCTTTTCACTAGCAAGTTGGCTTCTACACTAACTGCTACACTCTGCATGTCTTCTAAAGTTGGAGGATTTCTCTCTCTGAGTTGGAATGCCATATCAATATCAAACCCATTAGGAAATTTTATCAGTGCTAAGTCAGGTGGGGGTCTAAGATTGACTGGTATTGCATTGTATATATTGTTAAATCTGGTGCAATAATCCTGGACTATTTCATTTGGTCCTCTTTTAATGGTATTGCATTGTATATATTGTTAAATTGCTGATAAAATATATCTAAACTATCTATGCTATTAACAACTAATGCTCTAAACCATTTCCTAACATCACCAGCTAGAGTCTGAGCAAAAAGTCTCATTTGAACATATCCAATATCAATTTCATGCAATTCAAAGTAATCTGTCATTTTGCTTACATGATGTTGCACTGTATAAGGTCCTATGCCATCAAATTGGACAATTTTGTTTCGGTAGTCTTTTGGCATGGCACCCAGTGGGGCAAGTAACACAAGAGGAGCGTATCTATTTGCCATGGCTCTAAGTTGGGCAGGGCTAAGAAGTGAGGTTGGGGTACCAGGAGATGATACAGTAGTTGATGGAGAACTAGGAGTAATAGGTGATTGATGGGTAAAGGCAGGTTGGTAGGGAAGTGAAGGTACAAATGGAGGTGAAGAAAAAATTTCGGAGGTGGAAGGGAATAATGGTGAACTAAGGGTAGTTGACACTAGTTCAGGAAGCAGTAGTAAGGGATCACTGAGGGGAATTTAGAATATACTCATCAATTGATTGGTTTGCCTTCTGGACTTTGAGATCTGCAATAAACTCTGGATCTAGAACTATGTCATCAAGTGCACTTTCAGACCTGGTTCTTAATGGGGAAAGGCCAAATGACTCATCAAAGGGGAGGTCTTTTAGAAACAACCACTCATTAGGGCATGAATCTGCTTTGATTGAAGGCATTAGACTTACTTAACTTTCTTGTCTTTTGGATCTTCTTGAAATCAGGCTGGTATTATCCACTAATGGGGTAGGGTTTGGATCTGGATTAGCCCTAGTATAGTGAGTTCTCCTTGAAGCCAAAATTTCAAGCTTTTCTAATTACTTTCTTTTTGTGAAGTTTTGTAAATAACTTCTAATAAACCCTTCAAGAGGCTCGAAATAAGTATTTTAAATTTTCTCAAAGGTTTATTAAGACTAAGGATTTGAGTTCCCCAGTATGGTCGCCACTATGTTATCACTCAGAAGTTTTCCCTAGAAGTTATCAAAAGAAGGAAACATCTGTGGGAACCTCAAACCAATCTTTTAGGCTTAGGCTCTAGCCAACCTAAGTCCAAAGAGGGCTCTCTCTTTATAATTTAACTTTGTTTTTATGGGATTTTAGGCTAGTTCTTAGTGTTCATGGGGTTTTGATTTTGGATTGAAAGTTGGGTGGTGGAATTCTTGGAGCAGAAGAATAGAACTAGTTCTTCAAGCCATTGGGCTATGGAGTCAATAAATGGATAGCATAACTGGATCAGATCATTAAAGCGAATGTTCATAGGGCAGGCTAGCAAAGCAAAATGAAAATCTTTAGGCCTAATGGGTGAAGTGATTCTAACCAGAGTGAAAGGGCACTTAAGAATCCTTGGATCGGGATCAAAATGAAGAACAAAGGGTGATCATGAACAAAGGGAAATTAAGAATCCTTTGCTATAGACCAAGGAAGAAACTACGGAAGCTAAAGAGCAGTTAAGAATTCCCAAGCTAAGATAGTTTAGGAGAAAACAATCAGATGTAAAATAGTCAAGACAGAGTGCATTCAAGCAATTCCTGAAATATCATTCCTTGTGATACATTTAGATTTAGAGAAACAAACAATATTATGCAAAAGACATAAGGAAAAACAACAATGAACATGAGAGAATACTTATTTGTATTTCGCTTTACACAAGAATCCTGTAAAATATATGATCTTTATTCCTTGATCGAGTAAGCCAATCTAGTCATTGATACAATAGAAATTTGATTTGAGAGAAAAAGTCTATAAAAATGTCTTGGAATCCACACTACATACTTCGAAATGTGAAGTATTTATACAAAAATATTTACAAAATATCTCAAAACAACTTGATATTTAATCTAGGGAATTAAAATATCTTCTTGCATGAAGATAGAGACAGATGTTAAACTGCTTCATGCTATCCCTCTTATTATGGTGTTGATGACTATTTCTATTGAGTTGGAGCCATTTAAGATGGCTAATATTTGTAGCACTTCTATGCTGGAATCTTCTTTTCTTTCATATTTTAACTGATACTATTTGACCCTATTGCTTTGCTTTTACATGTTTCACTAGATGTCTTCAGATTTACTGTGTAGTAACTTTCTCATGTCAATTTGTTATAGTAAATTTGTCATCTTTTCCCACCATTCTGCATCGGGTAACTTTATTTTTACCATTCTTCTGTAGATTTAATCTACCTCTATGTATTTTGCAAAATTTGGTTTGGCGAGAAACAAATGTTTCACTTCATGCTTTATGAAAAACAAGTCCTCAAATGTATCATATAATACTTTGCCTATTGGCAAAGCTTTAATAGTCGAAGAGTTGGCTTGTTCCTTGGCCTATTTCTTGAGTATATCACTATAGTCCAATTGGGTCATGAGTTTTTCATTGATGACCATGGGATTGGGAAGACCTTTGTCCCTTAAAATCTGAAACTTAGCCATGAACCTGTCAATGGCTACTTGCATGTTATGGTACTTCTCTTATAAGTTGTGCATGAGGTTTCTTTTGGAAAGAACATTTCTAATTTCTAGAATGGCTTCAGTCCTGTCTTCTATGTTAAGTTCTTGCAGCTCGTATTTGTTCTTGCTATATAGGAAGTGGATGAGTCGATTTGCATCCTCTGGTTTATCTCCCAATTCTCCCTTCACTTTTTGGATAGCTTCAGTGGCTATCTTCACTAATTATGCCTCCTCAAATATAACCTGAATTGATGGCTAAATATCATTGCCATAGTCAATGATATTGGCCCAAAGAATTTCTTTGGTTTGTCCTAGAGGCTTCTGTAATGTTAAATCCTTCTCCAGGATTTTGATTCTTTCAGCCATTCTCTGGGCCTTCTGTGTTTCTTCTTTCTACTGGAGTTGGGCAAGTTTGCAATCAGTTTCTAGACTTGGCACTTTGTCCTTTAATCTCTTTAGCTATGTATCCTGGATAGACATATCTTCCATGCTTTCACAAGTTCTGTTGCTTTGTCTGTTGATGTAGCTGTTGTTGTTATAGATTCTGTAATTACTGGCAATGTTGTGGCAGGTGGAGCTGTTAGTGCCAATGATGCTGCCAATGTGGAAGGAACTATTGTAGACACTGTGGGGATGATAGTTCTAGAAGTTGTGGCTAGGTCACTTTTCTTTGACTGAATTAAAGTGTCCAACTCCTTCTCTGTCTCCTTGAGTTGATTGTTTAGCTTCAGGACCAAGTCCATGAGCTCTTCATGTCCTTGTTGTGCTTCTAGGACTTCTTGTGTCTATGGGTGATGCAGCTGGGGTATCTTTAGCTGCTTCTTGAGTGCAGCAATGTCATCATTTTTCTTCTTAATTAGCTATTCTACAGCTTTTACATCTTTGGGATCATGTACCAATTCAATTACTAAGTCCTCTAAGAACTTGATTCTATTATCCTTGGCCTGTGAAGAGGCCTTCTCCAACTAGATGGTTGATATTTTGTTCAGGGAGTTTTGTAATTGGTGGGTAGCAATGGCCTTGCCTGTTTGTGTGAAGTATATCATCTCCCCTGTTTGCTTATGTTGTTCAATCTGGTCAATGGGATGAATATCTCTTGCCAGTACTTCAAAATCTCTTTTCTTAAAATCTGATGTTGTTGTTAGCAGCTGAGTGGTTGGCTTAATGAAGGTCATCTGCATTTTCCCCTCTTTGACATTAAAGGCTGAAATTAGCCTTGTTTGATTGGTAAAGGTCATTTTCAGATACTGTGCATATGTTTGGGCCTTAAGCCTCTCATTCCTAGCCTTGATTTCTTTGTATTTCTCCTTAATATCTTGATCTTTATCTGCAGGCTTCTTAAACGAGGATACCTCAACACTTTACTCCCTTATCAAAGTCTGAGTCTGTGATGTAGAGGGCTCTTACATACTCCTAGATGGAGTGGTAGGCCTGATTCTTTCAACTTCTGTGTTGGTGACCTCAGCTGAGTCATCAGTGAACTCTTGCTTAGAAGCTGGATTGGGCTTTTGCCTTTTGTTTGACTCTTGTTGTACATCAGAAGTGGGCATTCTTGAAGTGGAAGCCCTTTCTATGTTTCTTTTTGGGACTTTCTCCTCATTATGAGGAGTTTGCATGACTGGATGTGCACTAAAAGTAGTTGCGGGTTCTATCCTGGTGGGCTGATCTGGCTTGTCTAATGGTTTTGGCTTATCTAACTATTCTAGCACCTACAGGAAAGAATCCTCATCAAGTTGCTTTTCCAAATCTATTAATTTGTTTTCCATAGTAACTTCAGTACTATCTCTATCCTCTAAAGTGTTTTCCACCCATTGCAATTGGTTGTTATACTTTTCTATCTCAGGGCTGTGATGATGAATATAGGGAGCCATCTTGTTTTTCTGCCTTCTTTTGCAGATAAAATCCAAGGGATCATATCTCCAAATGAAGCTCTGTTTTAGTTTTAATTTCTAAAGGATTAGGTCTGCCTCCTTTCCAGCTTCTCTACTATTACAAATAAAGGGACCCAATTGGGATTTTATCTTGAGCTGGGCTTTCTTTTTGGCTTTAACAAAGTTTACCTCATCTGAATTTATTATCTGCCTGTAGTACTCCAGAGCAAATAACCTCATTGGCAGGTATTTAGGTAGTTTGTATGGGGCCAACTCATAGCCATAAATCTTTATTACAGTGTGGTTTTGGTATAAGTACCAATATCCCACCTGATGATTGATGTTTAGATGAAGGACACTCCTAATCTTAGGACTGATTCTTGTTGGAGGAGTTCCACTGAGCATGGTCATCACAGGGTGGACAAAGGAATCTATGAGCTCATTATATGAATAGGGGGAGGGATGTTGATGAATCTATGCGGTCTAGAAGATAACTGATCTTGGTTGGCCCTTGGTGTCCAATTTTTACAAGGTAAGTGGGAACTTGTCTGACTGGTAGTATAGGAAAAGGTGATATGAGACTGAGGAGTATTTGAAGAGTCTCTCATTACTCATTCTGAGGAACTGCTCATGCATTCTGTCAGCTATGAACTAAGAATAGTCATATATGACAGTAGGAGGTTTCCCTAGAGAGTATATGGACATGAATGCTAAAATAATCTCATCAATATATTCATTGGTGGTATAACCTGGGACACTAAATATCATATCCACAATACTTCTGCCCCAAGGAGAAAAGAAAGTTGCTACATAAGGGGGGGGGGGAGGTCTTTGGGGGTATATTTTTCTTCCATGATGAAGGTTTGGATTATTTTAGCCAATCTTGTAGGGTTGAGTTTAGGATATAAGTCCAAGGGGTCTCTAATGGAGAGGGGAGTCAGGTTTTTGTCAAGCTGGAGTTGTAGAATTTCATTTATAGGCTCAACAGTGATGGTGAAAAGTATAGTCTGGTTTGGGGACATGACTACTTTTTGACTGGGAATGTAATTATCATGACAATAGTGTACAATTTCTAGGAAAATGTGAACTCTGGGGAACTGGTACTTAGGCTAATTGGACTCCCACAGTCCAATTTGATCAGCCTGGTTCAAGTATCTATCCCCACTTTGGCAGTATGCTTTGAGCGGGAATTCAAGGACAGAGGTGTCCATTATCTGGAAAACCCTATCAGCCAGGGGGAGGTGGTCGAGGTCTAAATGGGGTGTAGAGATGGGTCTCACATCCATGGAAATTGGGGTAATCATTCTCAGTTCTTGTGGATTTGAGAATGGGGAGGTAATTTTCAGTGTTTTTAGGGCAATGGTGTTTAATAAGAATGGGCTTAAGTCCTTGAGCTTCTTTGATTAATTTTTATCTTTATCCTAAGAAAACACATCAACTGGTTTTGAAATTGATAGGTTTTCTCGTTGAATTGTGGCTTAAATACCTGGAATTGAGGTAAACTGGCTCTGAACAGGGTTGCTGGCGACTACAAATTGTTGAAAAGGGATTTGTGTAGGCTGCAAGGTTGTCTGAGCATCTTTGGAGTGCAACTGGGCGTGGGTTGATGACTTCAAGTGTTTGCAGACGACACGCATGCGTGCAAAGGTTTTATCGTTGAATTTTCAGAAAAATAAATTATTTGGGGCTTTTGGCTTTTATGCACAGAAAAATTATTTTAGGCAGGTAAGGGTGAACAATGATGGTTTTGTCGCGTAGCGGGCGGGCAGTAAATGGTTTCCATCACACCGCTTACGGTCGCTTGGTGGTATTGGGGAGAGGCTGCCCCATGCCACTCATCAGCAGACACATGGCATCGGGGGCTGGTGGTAAAACCACTTCTTCGGGTGGGTATAGTTTGGCGGAGGGGCTGCACTGAAATGGGTAACGGCCGTCAGATGTGGAGGGAAGCAATCGTATGGCATTCGGGCGGGGAAGTTGCATAGAGGGTAGTGGGCGGTCCGACGGGCAATTAAGTGCAACGATATCGGGTTAATGACAGATTATGGTGGGATTATTCTGTCGGGGTGATTAACAAAGGATTTTAGTCTGGGTTAATGATTTAGGGAAGGATTTTAATATTTTTTAGGGATAAGGGGTAGCGATATAGTTTATATTTAAACTAATGGGTGGTGTTATTTTATATATAGGAACTATATATATATATATATATATAAAATGGGTTTTCATCGGGATTTAATGTAATAAAATTAGTAATTAGTACAAATCGGCGGAAAATGGGACACAACAATAAGTAAATGCTCTTTTTGTGAATATTGATGTTTTCACATATTAACATTAAAACTTAGGGTGATATGTTTTTGTGGGTTTTTGGGGAAAAAAGGGTTTTCCATGGGGGTGATCACTTTTCCTAGGAAAGTAGTGTTTTAACCTTAGGAAAAGGGGTTTTATTAGGGAAATTGGGGGGGGGGGGGATGAATTTTTGTGAGGGTAATTTAGTACTTGACATCCATAAATCATTGAGCCGAGGGTCCGGTCCCTCCAAAGGCTAGAGAAATGCTTTGAGCCTCTTTGACTTAAAGGCTTTCATTACTTTGAACTTTATTATGGGAAATTAGCAAAGTAAAGTGGTAAAATGAATGAGGGAAGTTAATTAATTGACTTTGTGAATCATTTGCATGCTTGATTGTTTATTCATATCTGAAACTTTTATGGTGAGAATGATAAATATACTTTTTGTCTAATCAATCATCATACTTCTGCAACCTTTCTTCTACTTACCCATCTACTCATCCTACCATTTTTACTTCTCTTTATTAGGGTGCATTTCAGCTAGCAAACCCTTATCAATTTTTTTTTTCTCTTTACAATAGTGAACTAAATAAATCTAACCTTATTACATCCAAGGGCTCGGATTAAAGAATTGAGCTCCTTTTATTTACTCTACCTATCTAATTATCTGTCAAGGTTATATTGTTTGGCCAGATTTTTATTCTCTATCTAAAGACATGAAATAGCTAAGTTTAAACATTTTTGCTATCATGGATTATGGCAAGGATTACAAGTTGCACAGAATCATTTATTATGCACAAAAAGTAAATAGTAGTGGTATTTTGGCTTGCTCACTTTCATGGTATTTTTTCTTTTCTTGGGGTTCATATTTTTCATCTTTTTTGACCTTTTTGTTCTTTTTGTCCTTTGATTATTCTTTTAGGGCATACCCTCTTTACATTTTTTAATTTTTTGAATATGGAAAACATTTTTAGAAAGCAAAGGTATGTACATATTACGGGTTTAATCTCAGACATTCAAAATTATGACTCCTATTAGTATAGGAACCTAACAACCTCGACTAATTGAATATCCTGATTTTGATCTTCTAGGTGAACTCAAGAATATCTGTATAAAAATACCCCTCTTCCAGGCTATTCAAGTCATTCCAATATATGCCAAAACTATTAAAGAATTGTGTATAAAGAAGTCCCTGATGAAAACAAAAATAACCCCAACTGTCCACGTTGTCGAGACTTTGTCTGATTTATTACTAGGCAAGTAAGCACCTGTAAAATATGAAGACCCAAGAAACCTCATTGTCACAGTCTAGATAAAGGGCCACTTTTTTCCCAATTCTTTAGTCGATTTAGGGGCAGCCATTAACATTCTTACAACTTGCGAAATGCTTGGCATCACAGCCTTGGAACCAACAACTACCCTGCTGGAACTTGCCGACCGCTCAGTCATTAAGCCAAAAGGAACATTATTGGATGTGATGGTTTCTATAAACACTTGGGAATATCCAGCAGATTTTTTTATTATTAACCCTAGGAGCCATCTAGATGGACATCCCTTAATATTAGGAAGGCCTTGGCTAGCAAATGATGATGCTTATATCAGCTGCCGGACAGGCATTATGACCATAACCCGAGGAAATGTTGTAAAGAATCTAGTCTTATACCCTTCCGCTCAGCCAAGCCTAACCATTGTAAAAACTCGGAAACAACCTGTAATATATTTAATAGAAAATATTCGTTCACCATTGACTGTGGCAGATGCCCTTGAATTCAAAAACCAAACAGAAGACAATGTCATTAATACTTTTATCAATCACCCTGCTATGGTGTCTAATTTGAGATGTCACATGATTAAAGCAGTCCTTGACAATGAAATTGAAGAAGATTCCCTGAGAGACATCAATTACCAACCAATACCAACAACTACTGTCTATAATAACAAACCTATCGAAATCGAGCCAGGGAAGATCTTGAACATCAACAGTGATCTGAGTAGCAACCAGCGATAGAAACTTATCCAAGTCCTTAAGAAATACAAAGGGGCTTTTGCATGAGACTACCCAGACATGAAAGGGATTAATCCTTTGTTATGCATGCACCACATCTACACTGAAAAGGATGCAAGACCCATTCGACAACCACAATGTAGATTGAATTCTCATCTAAAAGATATTGTGAAAGAAGAACTTAAAAAATTATTAGCTGTGAATTTTATTTACCCCATATCTCACAGTAAAAGGGTTTCCCCATTAGTCGTTGTCCCCAAAAAGAATGGAAAATGGAGGATATGTGTTGACTATAGAGAACTCAACAAAGAAACACAAAAAGACAATTTTCCCCTTCCATTTATTGATCAGATCCTAGATACATTGGCAGGGAAGAAATTCTTCTCTTCCCTAAACGGCTTTAGTGGCTACAACCAAATTCAGATTACCCCTGAAGACCAAGTTAAAACTACTTTTACCTGCCCATGGGAAACATTTGCTTACAGAGTATTGCCTTTTGAATTGTGCAACGCACCTGCTACATTCCAAAGAGCCATACTCAGTATTTTCGCAGACTTGATAAATGAAGGATTGGAGGTGTACATGGACGATTTTACACCCTACGGGGATGACTTTGATCATGCATTATAGACATTAGAGAAAGTACTAGAATGGTGTATTGATACTAGGCTATGCTTGAGTCATGAGAAATGTCATATGATGATGACAGAGGGCCTGATTTTGGGTCATTACGTTTTAGCAACTAGAATTCAAGTAGATCCAACAAAGATACATGTAATCCTTTTATTAGCTACTCCCTGCTCTCAAACATAGGTACATAGTTTTTTGGGATTTGCTGGATATTATCGTAGATCTATAAAGAATTTTTCGCAGATTGTTGCACCTTTATATGTCTTGACAGGGAATGTTGATTTTATATGGACAGGTAAATGTGGCACTACCTTCACAAATCTTAAACGGTTAGTATCGACAACACCAATATTATGAGGGCCGAACTAGAATATACCTTTCTATATTTCATCAGACGCATCAGATACAACTATTGGAGCTGTTTTTAGCCAAGAAGAAGACAAAAAACCCTACACTATATATTACATTAGCAAAAACCTAACTCTTGCTGAGTTGAACTACACAGTCACAAAAAAAGAGTTTCTAGCTGTTATTAATGCTATAAACAATATTAGATACTATATAACTAGATATCCTGTCTTTCTGTATACTGACGACTCTACTATTAAATATTTAGCCAACAAACCTATCACAAATGAAACAGTGACATGTTGGTTACTACTTTTGTAGGAATTTGACATAACTATAAGGGATCGACCAGGGAAAGAGAACCTTGTGGCAGACTTCCTCTCCCGAGTACCAAGAAAAGATTATACCATGGTGGTGGAGGATCAGTTCTCGAATGAACATTTGTTTGTTGTGGCCATAAAAATACCATGGTATGAAGATCTGGCGAATTACTTAGCCGTGGGAAAATTGCCCAAATATCTGACATCCAGATAAAAGAAATTGATTGTGCAGCACAACACTCACTCCTCCTGGATTGGGGGATATCTTTTCCACACAGGAGCTGACATGCACATCCACAGGTGCATCAGGGAGGACGAAATTTATAATATCTTAAAAGCTTGCCATGAAAGACCTGTTGTGGTAAAAACACAACCCCCCCATTATTGATTTGTTCAATCAAATAATGGGGACCCTTTCTATAAAATTTTTGCTAAACACCTTTTAGGATTTTTATTAAGTTGATTATCCTATGCTTTTGTTAATTTTTCACTTTTTTTAGACTTTCGTTTTTTATTACTTTGTTAAAATTGATTTTTTTATAAGCTTTCCATTGATACTTGTTTCGCCTCATTTGGTCAGTTGGTTTGTAAATGGCAATGCTTTGAAGTGTAATCATTTATGTTCCCTGGGTTAAAAATGCATAAAATGTACAATATACCATTTTTGTAATTAAATTAGTTCAATGATGTATTTGTTTTAAATATTAACCCCTAGTTAGATATTACTAACATTTCTCATTTTTTTACTTATACAGCCAAATCATGAAGCAACGAGATTTTATTAATTTACTCCAATATTTCAAATAAATTACCAATCTCAAAAAATAAAAATGTCATAGTGGTTGTAGTTTAGATAATTTTATAATTTAATTAAACATGATTAAAAATCAAACCAAAACAAAAAACTGATATTTAATATTAAATATTAAATTAATTATTATATAAAAAATAATTAATTTAATTAAATTAAAACTTAATATAAAAATAATATATATAAAATAAAACTTTTAATCGCATTGGGATTTTTAATTGGATTAGAAGTTTTAATCACAACATTTTGAAAAAAGACCTCGATGGACTCAATCCTCCCGACCGCGATCGCCCGATCATTAAATGGCATGAGGTATTAAACCAAATCTCATTATAAGCTTCGATCACATCGAAGCTTTCATGCATGAAAACTTTAAACAAATCTCAACAAACCCTCGATGTGCGATATCCCGATCCTCCGATGGCTAAAATTCAAAGGGCATAGTACATAAGTTTTAAGCTTTCAATGATTTGTTTTTAAGTTTTAATCTTTCAATGATACATATGAGTAAAAGGGAGTGGAGTGGTAGTTTAATTGTAATATAATATATTAAAATAGTTATTTAATATTTTAAATCAATATAATTAATTAATATATAAAATTTAATTAAGTTAGTTAAATTAAAATTTAATTATTATTTAGATTAATTAGTTTATAAATAGTAAATTATATTAGTTAGTTAGATTAATTAATAACCGTTTATTAAATAATTAGTTTAGTTCATAATTGACAATTAAATTACAATTAATTATTAGATAATTAGAATTCTAATTTAGGATTAAATTTTTTTAATTAAAATTTTGATTTTTTAGCCCAGCAACAGAAATTCCAGAATTGTGCCAGATTTGACTTATCAACTTTGGAAGCTCATAGATTGAGTTTTACTTGGTCAAATGAAGCCCAGGCTCATTGGAAAGATAAAATCAAGGGGAACATTTTTGAGGATGTTTCAGTAACGGATTTGGTCATTTATTGGGTTGAAAATCAGGCAAAAGATCGAGCTTTGAATTTTCAAAAAAAAATCAATTTTCTGAGTTTTATTTTCTGCATTTTCATTTGTCCAAGGCTCTTCTAAATGCATATTCATTCGTCAATAATAGCCTTGGCCAATTAAAATCATTCCAGGCATCAATAGAAAGCTTATATTTTATTTTCAATTAATTTTCTTAATTGCATTTGATTGGATTTGTTTTAATGCCAGAAATGACATTTTGATTTTATTGTTGCATCTTAATTTATTTTGATTTCTTTTTTACAGGAAAACAGTAGAAGAGATATGGAGAAAAAGATCTCAATCAATGAGAAGGCTCCAACAATTAAAGATTGGAATTTGGAGCAAATAAAATTGGATTGGGCAGATTTTTCTTCAACAAACTTTCCTCTCAAAAATACATTTGAGAATATTATAAATGGCAGATTGCAGAACGTAATTAGGGGCTACTCTCCTCTGCAATTTTAGACTTCTAAAAGCACTTCTGCAATATGAATTTAGAGTTGTAGGAGGAAGGAGAGAAAATATCAGATTTGAAGATTATTGAGGGTTTTTCCTTTGTATCTTGAATTATGTATGATGGGCAGAGTTTGCACTATTGGAGCTCTAGTTTTGAAAGCAGAAGTTCAAACAATATAAAAAACTGTTGGAGATGAGGGTCAGAGAAATGGATGCAATAAATTGGTATTTCTAATACTACTATTTCAAATATTAGTTTCATTTTTATGATAACAAGAATGTGTCATTTTATTCATGTTTGTGCACTTATGTTAATATGGGTAATTTGTCACAATATTGTTATTATGTATCTCTACTCTTATGGATTAAATTTTGATTTCTGAGTAACTATTTACTCATAAATCTATCTTATAAAACTAATTTATTAAATAGTAATATGTTACGAACTATTTCTGTATATTATTGTTTAATTATTGGATTTACTGATTTGATAATCAATATCATTTTTGTGAATTATTTCTCGGAATGTTGTTGGTTTATTATTTCAGTTAAGAGATCTCAATAGAATGTGTTTCGATATTTACAAATATCAGTTAATCGAACTACTTCGTTAGCTTGACATTAACTAAAAGCCAGACATATATAAATCCTTATCATTTAATCATCTTTCTCTTAGTTGGATTAGATCTATATCTGCCTAATTGAGATAGGATCAGGATTAGTTTCATTTTACTTGCATTATAGAATAAGCTTGCATTCAAATTAATCTGCATTCTTTTAAGTCTTCTTCTCAAAGAGATAAAATTTTAGTTGTGGCTTGGCTGAACCCAAATCAGCTTAAGGATCATTTTCTTGCCTGATCAGCAAAAAGAAGTGATCTATCCCTGTCTATTGGTAGTTAAAGATACATTATAAACCAATAGCGATAGGGAGAAGGTAACTGGACCTAGTTAAACTAGTCGAAGCCACCACTCCAAACTAAAAAGGAGCTACTTTAAGGTCCGGACCAGGTGGTTATCCCCCAATGTTGAGGCAAACATTTTTGGCGCTAGAAGGAGGGCCTAAAATTTGTTGTCTATTGGAGTCTTTTCAATTTTAACATTTTATTTAATCATGATGGCTCCTCTTAAACTTCCAATTTGGAGTTGTATCCAGGGATGTCCATCTTCTAATACTCCAACCAAAGTGGTAAGACTCTTGTCTCAGGTAAAGTTTAATGGTAAGAAAAATTCTTCTACTTTTAATCTTGTCTTTCAAATTATTCAAAATGTTTCAAATTATGATTTTCAAGGAATTGATGAAGACATCTTATGCAGAATTTTTACTCTCACATTCACAACAAAAGCTAGAAATTGGTGTAGGACTCTTCCGGTTGCCTCAACTAATAGTTGAGATCAATTTGTTACAATTTTCATTTGTAAATTTGATGGCTATGATTATGAACATGTATGTGATGAAATTGAATATCTACGAAGGTTTGAAAATGAGTTTGTTATTGATTTTAATATTCGATTTCATTTGAACTGTTTAAGATTTAAAATCAAAGATAAACCTACGGAAGAAGAATCACTAGATTGGTTTGAATATATTTGTTCTCTTCCTCCCATTCCCAATCCATATGAAATTAATTCAAGCTTTGTTCCATCTCCTTCCAACATAAATGAGAATTCCAATATGGATGTGCAAATAAATTATGATGAAATGGTCTCACAAAGCTTGGAAAACATTTCTAATCAAGTGCAAGAAGACAACAACAGTAATTTTGGAGAAAGAGCTGCCTTGAAATCTGAAAATTACTCTGTATTAAATTCAGAAAATCGGATCGCAAATCAACAAGTGCAAGCAGTAATCAAAGTAAATAATAAAATGCAAAAAGTTGTACAAATTTCTGAATTTTTCTATGATGAAAAAATGCCGAAATCAGAGCAGCAAAGCAGCCTTTTTCAAGAAAGCATGAGTACACAAAGGAATTATTTCGAATCTGAAATTTATAGTGAACAGAATGCACAAGAGTTATCAAACAAGACATTTTTAAATGCACTATTTCAAATTCACATTTTTCCCTTTATCCTGATATTTTTAGTAATGGTAATTTTTCCCCTCTTGGTATAAATGGTATTTCAAAAAATAAATAAGATGATCTAAATGAATTACCAATAAGTTTTTATCACGATAGAGAAACAATTATTGATCATTCTTTTGCCAATAATGAACATGAAATTTTTATTCCTCGCTTTGATTTATTGGAAAAAATCAAAGGGAATTTTAGAGAATATTGTGAAGTCGTTTATGATAATTACTCTGACATTGAGGATGTTGATTTCTATTCTTCTCAAGAGAATCCTCATGATACAATTCAAATAACATATGAGAATAAGGAACATTTCAATTTAGAAATTATTCCAACCAATCCTCATTCTAATGCAGAAAATTATCTTCATGATTTTACTATTCGAGAAAACATTCCAATTTATGATTAATATCATAATCAAGCTCTCATTCCTACTCATAATCATAATTCTTTTTCTATTTCACAAGTTGGAATTGACAATTATTCAAATTCCATTATTTTGGCCAATTCTTGTGAAAAAGAAATTGTTTCAAAACAATCCCAATTGTGCTGTAACATTAGTTGTACTAATAGTGATTTCATTTTATTTTTTATTTTTCACTTATTTAGTTTAAATTTAGATTTATTTCTGATATTATTTTTCAAAATTTTGACACTTTACACTGGCATATTGAGCACTTTACTATCAAACACTCAATTGATACATTGCCCTATTGGGAAATTGAAGTTTCATACTATAACCATGAACATCAAAAGCTATTAATATTTCAATTTCAATCAATGCTAATGTCTTTTCAAAAGCTTCTATCTTCTCAAAAGCAATGTCAACAAGAAAATGTGTTTTTACAATTTGACCAACAATCCAATTCAATTAATAATGTTCCGTTATATCAAACAGATTTTCATCCATTTTTCATTAACTCATTTGAAAAATATTTGGAAAGTTTTCTTTCATGGAAGATTGTTAATAGTTTAACACTTACACATAACACTAACAATTTTTTCCAGACCTTTGAATTTAAAAGATCATATCCACAATCTGGCCTGTTATCTTCTCTTTTTAAACCTTTTCAATCATTAATAGAAATCCATCTAGATTTTTATGATCCAATTGGTATTCAATTGGAAAGGAAATTTCAAGAGGAGGAGATTTTAATTAAGTTATTAACAATAACTGTGCATTCTACTTACAGATTTAATTTTCTTAGTTTAATTAGATTTTTATTTTTATTACTAACAATTGAACTTTACATAAATGCAGGAATTAAAATGAGAGAATGGTTACATTGGAAATATGACTATACCTAGCCATTTTCCTACATATGATTAGAATAGGAGTAGAATTAATATAGTTAATTTATTTTCAACTGTTCCGTAGATATAAATAAAGCAAAGCAATGAACCCTTCTCATACATGTTCAGTGAAACATTTTCTCCTCATAGGAAAGTTTTAATTCATGCTTCTCATTTTTTTAAAACCAAAAAATTTATTGCAACAATACCTCTACTCTGCCTATTTTGAATAATGTCTTGACTAAATTAAATTGAAGTTACACTTGGCACCCATCACCTCAAAGCCAATTTTCTCCATTTCAAAATATCCTTATAAGATTTTTTCTGAAATTTATTTGTTAAAGGTGTTGATGATATAAAACTTCATGATCTCATTAGCCCATTAAATGTATGACTGTCTATTATAAGCTTAATTCAAATTCAATCATTATTAGTCAGTCTAAGCTTTCACTGTAATCACATGAAGTCCATATTATCTTCCTCAAAAAAATTTAAAATGACCTTAAGGGTGTCCCTTTTGCTGTGTGCACACATTCAAATCTGTGTTGATATTTTTCCACAATTAGTGGCTTTATCCCATTCTAATATTTAATTTATTATTTGATGCTACAATACGCATCATATTTATTTACTAAAGAGATTATTGAACAATCACTATAACAATACAATTTTTTTTCAAGTTAATTGGAAATGAGCAGAGGTAATAAATTGTTGTTGCAATTCAAAAGGGAGCATATTTTCATTTTCGTTTCTAATAAATTCTATGAATTTCAAATTTTCTGAACATGAATAATTGATTTCCTTTAGCTTGATTTCCCACTCTAATTTGGAACAAATAATGAGATGATTTTGAACAAGGTCAGAATTCTGATAAATCGAAGGAAGTATTTGAAGATTCCTGAGGTAAAATCTACAGAGGATTTCCTTTTAGGTACACATTTATGAGTTCATTTTCATCTATTATTAGTTTCTCTTTTCCTTAGTTTAATTTTGATTCTTGTTCTGTTTATTTGTAGGTTTTAATTTGTTTTCAAAACTTGAAGTAAGCAGCAAACCCATTTCAAATTTGCAATAGGTTCAGAGAAATTTTATTTTTTGATTCATTAGAATTTGAGCATTCTTTAACTTTTCTTTCATTCATTAGAAAACCCAATTGAAATTTAAAACAATATCGCAAGATTCATGTCTAAAACGTTTCAACTTCATTTTCATATTGTTGATACTACAGTGGATATATATTCGCAATATCCCATCGGAAGTGACTCTTAGTGTTTACGAATAAAAAATTATTGATGCAAAACCTCCGATGTGTTACCTCACTCATTCTCTCATAAAGTGTTATATCCCATTTCGCATATCGAAGGTTTTCAGTTGAATATACTTCCATTATATTGAATCACTGATCTCCGATAATCGACTTTACCGGTATTGTGGTGTTTACATAATTCTAGACCTGATATGAAAGTTAAATCAAGTTCATAAAAAATATCACGTCCATTCAATCGCAATAGTGGAAGGGGGATAATTTTAAAAGTATCAATGTCTCAGATCTGATATGATATTAAATCTCATAACAAATTTGTCAGGTCCATTCTTCATCACATATCGGTGTCTCAAAATTAGTACTTAAGTTTGCCGATTGTTGATGTCTTTTGAGGTCCAAAGCCGGTTCCGCCTAAAAGCCCTATCATTCATCGCATATCGGCGTCGCAAGAATCATATTGTATTAAATCATGTACTTAAAGTTTTCCGATCACCGAGAGCCACGTCATCCATCGCATTTTCGCTATCGCAAGAATCATATTGGCATTTCCAACATGACTACTTCCTAATATCTCGATATGCCGATATCACAATCGCTTCATTGCATTTTTATTTATGCTCCGAATCTGCGACGTGCGAAGTACAAAGCATGACATGACTATCCCCGATCCTCAATATAACATTTCTTCAATGGTGTGATCGATCCATCTCGTCGCACATATTCCTATCACATGTTCTCATATCGGCAATTTTTCATTGCAACCTCTGATGCAATAGACTCCAACGCAAGCCTCTATGCCATTAACATTTAATCGATATATGGCATATTAACAAAGGTGAAATTTCGTAGATTGAACTTTAAGCATGGAGAGGAAACATGCAATGTGAATCATCCGATACAGCATAGTGCTATTTTAAAAGCAATCTTGGGTAACCGCTATAGTACTAAAGTGATTGATAATAAATTTGCAGCATATTTAAATCATTTCAAGTTCTCATATATTTCAATTTTAAATATATAATTCCATAATTAAATATGAAATTCAAGACTTCTCTATCTTCACATTTAAACATCGTTATCTTGGATTTGGTCTTAATTCTGGACAATTTATAACAATCATGGAGTTTATATGAAACTTATAATATTTTGAGAAAATTCATCGCTGGATATTCTCTTTCTCATTTCTGATGTATTTATTTCATTTCTCTTGAACACAAAGCATTCCATTTTTATTTTTTTTACTGCTTACTTTAGTTTAAATAAAATAAATAATGATTTTGGGTTATAGGATTTTGGTTAGTTTGATTTCTTCATTTTTTTTAATGTTAACTAAAAGAAGAAGTCAACTAGTATTAGAGAAACTGATACTTTTCAGGTAAAATCAAATGCAATTATCCATTGGTAAGATTTATGTACACACTTTCATTAATTTTCATTTTGTTACTATAGTTTCAGTTTTGTTTTTCTAGATATATAAATCTGTTTTGCAGACTTTTATAAAAGCTTTCAATCCTTCGCCAGATCATATTGTGGAAGTCCTATACTCTTCTCTTGGTTTTATTTCAAGAAGCAGCGATAATCTTTGTTGAAACAGCTACACTAGGAAGTTTCTAAACCTTTAATCTATTTCTTTAAGCATTCCTTTTATTAGAAAATGATTAACATGATGCTTTGAAACAAGAAGATTGACATCAGACAGAAATTTTTCATTGAGGCTGAATTTTATCGTCACTACTATCTAAATCCTAAAACGTTTACAACCTTGCAAGGTATAATTTTTCTGAATCTCGACATAAGAAGAAATGATTGCATGCTTATTTTCTTTTATTTCATGTTGTTGAGACATTGGTATAACCATTCTTGTTAGAGTTTGTATTTCAAAACTTGGATTTTCCTTTCTTTTCTTACTTTGGCTTAAGAATTTTTTTCCTTTCGTTTTCAGTTTTGATTTTGGTGACTTTGCCATGATTTAAATGGAAGGCCTTCTTATTACCTAACAATGTCGGCATACATAGGTAAAAATTGTTAATATTCACCTATTAGTTTTTTCTTCAATCTCTTAACAAAATTTGTTTTTTTATTATAAAGGTAGACATTTTTAAGGAAGATATTGAAAAACAAGATAAGTTGACAAAGTATCATAAAATTTGAGAAATTATTTTTTCATCAAAATTGCAATTATTTTGAGATTTCAAAATCTTATTAAGATATTTTAAAGTTCTATTATCAACCAAGAAAAGTTATTTTTAACCAAGTAAAGGAACTTTATAGCGAAACACCTTTAACTCTGAATTGTCATTCTTAACTCTTAACGAATCAATGATTCTCCCTGTCCCAAAAAAGTCTTATTTTTTCTAGAATGTAATCTAGAAATATATTTAAACTTAAAAAATAAGAGGTCTCATCATGACCCTGCTTACCATGATCATAGGGGAAAAATAGGCTGACATTACCAACACTGCTAAACAAATTAGGGTAATGGTTTATGATTGCAAACAATTATAAGACAAGGGGTTTCATTACGAGCTAGCTTGTTCAATCCGATTATAACCGGTGAATGTCATTGTTAACTATGTGGCTACCAAAGCAAGACAATGGCTTTTAAGAACTAAAAAATAAAAAATAAACATATATAAATGGATTTATCTCTAGGTCAATAATTCTTAAATAGATGGGATTCTGAATCATTAATGATTAAAAGGTAACCCTATCAAGACTATAGATGTTTGCTATCTGTAGTGGCTTTACCTGTGACAAATGAGTATATTTAAAAAAAAAATAAACTAAGCTATAAAGTAACCTCTGCTTTATCTCTACAACTAATTAAGGACTGATATAGAGTGTTGAAATATATTAATTTATGAGGAATTTTAAGAAAAATTACAGTAATATGATTCTTGCTTTTATTCAGACTAATGAACCTAGTCAAACATTTCAAAAATAATTTTCTCTTCTTCAATTATTTTTACTTTAATTTTAGGAAAATCTCATTCATATCAAATAGACATAACCAGTTCTTCTCCCATTTGTCACCATTGTTGTGGTAAAAACACAACCCTCCCGTTATTGATTTGTTCACTTCAAATAATGGGGAACCTTTCTATAAAATTTTAGCTAAACACCTTTTAGAATTTTTATTAAGTTGATTATCCTACGATTTTGTTAATTTTTCACTTTTTTAGAATTTCGTTTTTTATTGCTCTGTTAAAATTGATTTTTTATAATCTTCCCATTGATACTTGTTTCGCCTCATTTGGTCAACTGGTTTGTAAATGGCACTCCTTTGAAGTCTAGTCATTTATGTCACCTGGGCTAAAAATGCATAAAATGTACAATATTTCATTTTTATAATTAAATTAGTTCAATAATGCATTTGTTTTAAATATTAATCCCTAGTTAATTATTACTAATATTTTTCATTTTTTTACTTATACAGCCAAATTATGAAGCAACGAGATTTTAGTAATTTACTCCAATATTTCAAATAAATTACCAATCTCGAAAAATCAAAATGTCAAAGTGGCTGTAGTTTAAATAATTTTATAATTTAATTAAACATCATTAAAAATCAAACCAAAACAAAAAATTGAAATTTAATGTTAAATTTTAGATTAATTAAATTAATTATTATATAAAATATAATTAATTAAATTAAATTAAAATTTAGTATAAAAATAATAATCGCATTGGGATTTTTAATCGGATCAGAAATTTTAATCGCAACATTTTAAAAAAGACCCCAATGGACTCAATCGTCCCGATCACGATCCCCCGATCATTAAATGGCATGAGGTATTAAACGAACTCTCATTATAAACTTCAATCGCATCAAAACTTTCATACATGACAACTTTAAACAAACCTCAACAAACCCCCGATGTGCGATGTCCCGATCCTCCGATGGCTAAAAGTCACAGGGCATAGGACATAAGTTTTAAGCTTTCAACAATTTGTTTTTAAGTTTTAATCTTTCAATGATACGTATGAGTAAAAGGGAGTGGATTGGTAGTTTAATTGTAATATAATATATTAAAATAGCTATTTAATATTTTAAATTAATATATAAAATTTAATTAAGTTAATTAAATTAAAATATAATTATTATTTAGATTAGTTAGTTTATAAATAGTTAGTTAGATTAATTAATAACAGTTTATTAAATAATTAGTTTAGCTCATAATTAACAATTAAATTAGAATTAATTATTAGATAATTAGAATTCTAATTTAGGATTATATTTATGAGAGATTTTTCAGCGTAAATCACATGATATTTCATTTGTCGACGCGTTTCGAACCAACCAGTGTGGTTCATCTTCAGGACAAGTTGAAAAATCAGATCAAGCATTGCATGTTAAATAATCTTAGCAGAACCTCCAACGGCTATAATTCTTGACCAGGTAATGACTATATTGACTAATGGCTAAATATGACTAGGGAACAGTTAGACGGACCAGGGGCATAAAAATAAGTTAATTTTATTGCTAGTTAATTATATTATTATTAAATTAAAAGTCAAGGAGACATGAATATTCTCAGGGGTTATATATATATATATATATATATATATATATATATATATATATATAGATATTAAATTAATTTTAAAATATTATTAAGTTAATAGTTAGTTATAAAAAGTATTAACTATTTAATAAAAATATATAAATATAAATATTAGAATAAGTAAAAAATAAGATTTTAAATATTCAGGTTTAATTAATTGTTTATCTAGTTGTTAAATTAACCTAGAGGTATTAACTAATTTAATTGTTTATATGAATTTACCTAAAGGTCTTTACTATTATATAAAAATTATATATATATATATATATATATATATATATATATATCAAACTAATTTTATTAAGATAATAATTAGTTATAAATAAAAAAATATTATTAGACTAAGTCAAGTGTTGGGAAGAAAATAATATTCTAATATAACATGCAATGCTTGATCTGATTCTTCAACTTGTCCTGATGATGAACCACACTAGTTGGTTCGAAATGCATCGACAAATGAAATATCATGTGATTTACGCTGAAAAATATCTCATAAACTTAATATGGATCACAGAAACCTCAATTCAACAATTAAGATTAAATTTTTAATTAAAATTTTGATTTTTTAGCCTAGCAACAAAAATTCCAGAATTGTGTCAGATTTGACTCATCAACTTTGGAAGCTCATAGATTGAGTTTTCCTTGGCCAAATGAGGCCCATGAAAGCTATTGGAAAGATAAAAATCAAGGAGAACATTGCTGAAGAGGTTTCACTAATAGATTTGGTCGTTTATTGGGTCGAAAATTAGGCAAAAGATCAAACTTCAAATTTTAAAAAAAAAAATCAATTTTCTGAGTTTTATTTTCTGCATTTTCATTTGTCCAAGGCTCTTCTAAATGCATATTCATTCGTCAATAATAGCCTTGGCCAATTAAAATCATTCCAGGCATCAATAGAAAGCTTATATTTTATTTTCAATTAATTTTCTTAATTGCATTTGATTGGATTTGTTTTAATGCCAGAAATGACATTTTGATTTTATTGTTGCATCTTAATTTATTTTGATTTCTTTTTTACAGGAAAACAGTAGAAGAGATATGGAGAAAAAGATCTCAATCAATGAGAAGGCTCCAACAATTAAAGATTGGAATTTGGAGCAAATAAAATTGGATTGGGCAGATTTTTCTTCAACAAACTTTCCTCTCAAAAATACATTTGAGAATATTATAAATGGCAGATTGCAGAATGTAATTAGGGCTTGCTCTCCTCTGCAATTTCAGACTTCTAAAAGCACTTCTGCAATATGAATTTAGGGTTGTAGGAGGGAGGAGAGAAAATCTCAGATTTGAATATTATTGAGGGTTTTTCCATTGTATCTTGAATTATGTATGATGAGAAACGTTTGCACTATTGTAGCTCTAGTTTTGAAAGCAGAAGTTCAAGCAATGTAAAGGACTGTTAGAAACCATATTCAGAGGAATGGATGCAATAAATTGGTATTTTTAATACTACTGTTTCAAATATCAGTTTCATTTTTATAATAACAAGAATGTGTCATTTTATTCATGTTTGTGCACTTATGTTAATATGAGTAATTTGTCACACTATTGTTATTATGTATCTCTGCTCTTATGGATTAAATTATGATTTATGAATAACTATTTACTCAGAAATCTGTCTTATAAAACTGATTTATTTAATAGTAATGTGTTATGAACTATTTATGCATATTATTGTTTAATTATTGGATTTACTGATTTGATAATCAATATCATTTTTGTGAATTATTTCCCAGAATGTTGTTGGTTTATTATTTCAGTTAAGAGATCTCAATAGGATATGTTTTGGTATTTACAAATATCAGTTAATTGAACTACTTCATTAGCTTGACATTAACTAAAAGCCAGACATATTTGAATCTTTATCATTTAATCATATTGCTCTTAGTCGAGTTAGATCTATATCTACCTAATTGAGATAGGATTAGGATTAGTTTCTTTTTGCTTGCATTATAGAATAAGCTTGCATTTAGATAAATCTGCATTCTTTTAAGTCTTCTTCTCAAAGAGGAAAAATTTTAGTTGTGACTTGACTGAACCCAAATCAGCTTAAGGATCATTCTCTTACCTGATTAGAAAGAAGAAGTGATCTAATATCCCTGTCTATTAGTAGTTAAAGATACATTAGAAACCAATAGCGATAGGGAGAAGATAACTGGACCTAGTTAAATGAGTTGGAGCCACCACTCCAAACTAAAAAGGAGCTGCTTTAAGGTCCAGACTAGGTGGTTATCCCCCAATGTTGAGGTAGAAATTTTTGGCCCTCAATAGGACCTTGTGGTGGACACTTTGCAGACTGTAGAACTTGACATAAATTTCTACGAATGGGCTACTACTGGTCCACTATTTTTAAGGATGCTAAGAAATTTGTTCAGGCATGTGATAGTTGCCAAAGGATGGGCCGCCCTGGGCAATTTGATGAAATGCCGCCGCATCCATAGCTGGTGATAGAACCTTTTGAGCGTTGGGCATTATATTTCGTTGGGCCGATCAAACCACCATCCAACCAGAAATCGTATATATTGGTTCCAATAGAATATGTAGCTAAGTGGGTGGAAGTAGTAGTGTTACCAAAAGCATCAGAGCAAACTATTATTAGCTCTCTTTTTGAAACTTTTGTGCAGTATGGTTTACCTAGAGAAGTGATTATTGATGGGGGCCACAATTCATGGGTCACAAGATTGCTGCTACTCCGAAAAATCATCACATTACACACAAATTACCTCTTTGTATCACCCGGAGGCGAACGGGTAGGTAAAGAACACAAACAAAGTTATCGAAGCTATTCTAACGAAGATAGTCTCATCGCATATATGAGACTAGACTGCTCGACTGCCAGAGGTCTTGTGGGCGTATCGCACAACTTGGAGAAACACTATTCGATACTCTCCATATCAGTTGGTATTTGGTAAGGAACCCATTTTCCCCATAGAATTTGAAATACAAACACTAAGGATAGCCTAGGAGGTAGGACTGGACTTAACTGAAGCCAAATTTAACAAGTTACAAAAAATGAATGAATTAGATGAAATGCGATTTTTGGCTCTACAACGTATTGCACTTATTCAACAGCAAAGAACCAAATGGCACGATTCCCTTATTAAGAAAAAGACATTTCATGAGGGCGAGTGGGCACTTCTATATGATTCCAAGTTCCAAGACTTCCCGGGCAAGCTACAGACTAGATGGCTAGGACCTTAAGAAATAAAGAAAGTACATGAAAATGGCAACCTTATGTCGGCCACCATGTATGGATCTGGTTCTTCTTTTAAAGAAAATGGGCATCGGGTATGCTTCTACCAAAAACCACTTACCAGAGAATATTTCTACCAGCAGATACGTAAGGACCCCACCATGCAAGTTTTAGCTGAAGAGAGCAATCCCTCGGTAGCTTCATGATGATAAAAGTTATTTCTTCATTGTAAAATATGTAAATATGATTGTTGATTTGATTTGATTTTCTTTCTTTTCTTTTCTTTTTTGTTGTTCAAACTTTTGAACAGCTGCTATTCAAACTTTTTAACAAAACTTTTTTCCGCATTTTTGTTGTTCAAACTTTTGAACAACACTTTTTTTCGTGTTTTTGCTATTCAAACCTTTAAACAGCTGCTATTCAAACTTTTGAACAGCATTTTGTTCCGCATTTTTTCTATTCAAACTTTTGAACAACACTTTTTCTTTGCACTTTTGTTGTTCAAACTTTTGAAGAGAACTTTTTTCCGCATTTTTGTTGTTCAAACTTTTGAATAACATTTTTTTCGTGTTTTTTGCTGCTCAAACTTTTGAATAACACTTTTTTCCACATTTTTGCTGTTAAAACTTTTGAACAACACTTTTTCCACATTTTTGTTGTTCAAACTTTTGAACAACACTTTTCTTCGCATTTTTGTTGTTCAAACTTTTGAACAACACTTTTTTTATGTATCCTTACTATTCAAACTTTTGAACAGCTGTTGTTCAAACCTTTGAACAACATTTTTTTTCCCGTTTCGCTGTTGTTCAAACTTTTGAACAACACTTTTTGTTGTTCAAACTTTTGAACAACACTTTTCTTCCATGTGTTTCTATTCAAACTTTTGAACAACACATTTTCGTGCGATTATGTTGCTGTTCAATCTAGTGAACAACACTTCTTTTCATTTTGTGTGATTTCTCTTAGCTTATCTCAACCCCATTTTGTTTTCTTTTCATGGCAGAAAGTACACTATTTTCATGAGGGAAAAAAGTATGGATCCTATTGAAGGGAGTTAATAATATTAACGTTATGATATTGAACATGACAGTTTCTTGATGATAGATTCTTTTCAAGAAAAGGGACACAATTATTTATATACTACTCTACTGCATTGTCTTTTTTTGTACCTGATATTGATGGATCATCTTGAATACCATGCTGGTTCTACTTATCCTGGTTATAAATTTCTCTGTCTATAATAAATAAGACTATGGGTATATTTTTTTTGTTGTTGACATATTTAACTTTTTCCACCATCCCTGCGCTTAAGGAGTACTAAGCCTCCCTCTATTAATCATAAAAATATGTAACAATAGAAAAATTTTATTTGCAGATAGAGGATAGGGGGTCTCATTAAGAGCCAGCTTACCATGTTCATAAGGCTGTAGCAAAGTGGCAATCTCACTATGTCCACCACATCAGGGTTATGATCCATTGGATAGCTCGAATATCCTTGGAACAAGAGGTCTTATCACGAGCCGGCCTGATCACTTTTTTTACATCCCAGTGAATGGCAGTGTGGTCATTTGGTTACCATGCCAGCACACTGATCTCTTCTGTAGAACAACAAAAGAATTTTCCACTTATAAATTGAGGATCCTAGCTCATAAGGGTTAAAAAGCAACCCTGCCAAGGCTATGGATGCCTGCTGGTAGTAGAGACTTTGCTTATGGTATTGAAGTGATATTTTAACATTAATAATCATTATAATACCCTCTTCTTATTCTTTCTTTTTCGGAGAAATTATTTCCTTAATTTCTTTTTAGAACCTTTATGCATGAGATAATGGTTTTTTTTTATCAATCGTATCATTCCTAGCTAAGATACCATCAATGGAGCATATTTTTTCCATATTGTTGTCCTTTTTCGCATAACCTATCATCAACCCAAAGCATCTTATCTTTTATTTCATAACTACCTTTTTACACTCCACTCTCATTATAACCATACCTCTTGTCGTCCTGTCATTGATATGCCTACTCTATCGCAGTTACTGTCATACCTTTCTCCCTCTTGCCTTGCCGTCATAACATCACATCTCTGTCTATTCAATCGTAGGCGAGCTCTCATTTGAAGGAGGGGGAGGACCCCATGACACCCTTGCATGCGCTATATTTATTTTATTGAATTTCATATGTTGCTATAGTATCCCATGATTAAAAGACATGTGGCAATATGATAGTCCTCAAATTAATAATATTAATTCTCATAGATGCCGCTTAATGAAACATAGCCATTACATTTGCTTCTTGTTCTGTCTCACCATTGTTGTTCTCTGTTGTACGTTTCTTGCTATTGTTGTTCTCTACTACATTTTTCTTGCCTATTAATCTTTTTGAAATTGTAGGAAGAATTCAAGCATTATGGGTGGAAAATTAGTGCACTGAGAACCTTTAGTATTGGAAATTTTAGACAGAGCCAGGGAGATTCTCATACACGCAGGATGGATGTCATACTTCACTAGGATTGAGGCCCCTAACAGTGAAGTTGTTATCGAATTCTTACAGCATTTACAGAATGGGAAGTCCATGGTGAAACAAAGAAGAATCATGTAGTATCAGAAGCTGTGATAGTTGAAGTATCTGGGTTATCAGTGGAAGGAACTGTATGGCCTAAAAAACACGGAATGTTACGAGACATGGTGGATATTTTCAGAGATGAAGGCAAGGAATTAACCAGAAAAGCCATGGGCATCCAACTGTCTTCTCTGGGAGAACCATGGCATGAGTTGGCAAGTGTTTTCTAGAGATACATTACCTATGATGGATGACGAGATGTGGTAAGACCACGACAACTCAAACTCTTAGCTATTTTAAAATAAAATATCACTATTAACTTGCCATCTTTCTTGAATTCGTTGCTGCATGATACAACTGATAGAATAAGATGGGCTAGGCACCCTGAAATTGTAGTTAGCCACCATGGTTTGATTAGACTAATTGTTAGCCATAATCTTTTTCAACAAAACTTAACTTGGGATGTTCTCATAGGCCCCTAGAGATTAGTCAAGACCTTGTAATCCAAAACTCTGCAATCCTGGAAATGAGATAGCATAGCCCTGTTGCAAAGATGAAAAGGACTACTCACTCAAAAATTGAACCCCATAAGTGCAGGTAGTTTGCAAGGTTAAAACTAGCCCAAAGGATGTTTGTAAATCCTCAAGATACTGCTGAACAACCTGCGGAGCCTTCCAGACCAATTAATGTACAGGACTCTAAGTCAGAACCAGAAGAACAATGCAACTCTGAGTTAGAACCAAAAGAACAATGCAATTCTCAGCTAGAACCAGAAGAAAAAGATAATTCGGAGCCCGAGGCTGAGGAAGGATATAATTCTGAACCTGAATAGGGAAAGAATGTCAAGTTGAATCAAAACTTGAAGAAGAAGCCAATTCAGAACAAGAACCTAAGGAAGAACATAAGTTGGAGTCAGAAAAAGAGGGAATACAACATTTTGATGATGAACCGGGACATGAAGCAGGACCTCCTCAGACACCATCTATGAACCCCCAAGATGATCTTTTGCAGGATTTTGAGGAAGGGATGGCACAAGTCCTGGCAAAGTTGAATGCATACATGCAAACTGGATGATCACTCGATCCTAACCTTATGGAAACACAATCCTCAGGAGATTCTAGTCATATAGAAATTCTACCTTCTCTAGAAGTTGCAGACCAAGAAGAGGGAGCGAGCACATAAATTACTCCCGTATCCGATAACCAGTCTCGTGACACAATTATATTGGAGCACACCCATGATGAGCACCAAGAACCCTTCGATACAGAGGGTATCGACAAGCCCATTCTTACAAAGAAGGCACGTCAGAAAAAGCGGGTAGTTGAAACAAAACTAAAGAAGTTGAGGAAGAAATACCAAAAGCTCCAGAAGATAGTTAGAAGGCTACGTCAGAAATTGAACAAAACTGAAAATAGAGAAGCCTAGAGCATTACTCCTGAGGTAGTCATGGTGTCCACACAAACAAAAATATGTGAGGGCAGGGCAACGGAAACCTAGACGAGCCTATTTTTACTCAAACGGTAGCCACTCAAATAGATTTTCATGCAGAATTAATGGATATAATTGTTCAAGCGGAGGGTTGGTCCTCCCACAATAAAAGAACTCAAACGGAGGGTTGATCCTCCCATAATAAGAGAACTCAGACCAAGAGCATACCCCCTCATAGCACAAGCACCAAAACTAAAGAACAATTCAAGGACACCCCTTCAAGCAGTGATCCTACTCTTTGGAAGTTACAAGAAGAACTAGCACAAGCCCAGCTTGCTTCAAAGAAATATAGGAATGAGACAGTTCCTCTACAGAATTATTAGGAGTTGCAAAAGAAATTCAGACAGTTGACTATCATAGAGGATGAAACTTTTTCTAGGTTTAGACAGGTGGAAGAAAGATTGAAGAAGGTAAAGACTAAGCTGGGCAAGATCATAGATCATATTGACACCATTTTCTCGCTATATTTGGATGTCTTATCTTGTAGGTCTCCTGCTACGAACTATGCCATGTTTCTATTGGAAAGATACTTATTATTGAATATTAAAGCCGTGGAGGCCGGAAAACCAATAGAATTAAAAACAACTGACGAATTTATAAGTTGTTGTAAAGAACATGGGGTAAAAGTTCAATGACTTGTTTGTGAATTTTATTTACATAATTTTGTATTAGAAGAAGTGGTAGATAAGAATCCTAGCCCTCTTGTTGGGGATGTTCAGTCTCAAGCTTTTATTTCCTTTGCAGTTAATCAACTTAAGTGGTTTAAGGCCTATAACTCTTTCCAGAGAAAAGAAAATGAAATGGATTTATGGGTAAGAAGAGAGCCTACTCACCCTTTGCAATTGTTTATTAAGCAAAAAAGGCTTATGACACAAGAGGGCGTAATTAAGATTTTGGGACCTATACATAAGGAAATCGTGTAGACAGGAAGGGAATATTTCCTCTCCATTCAAGAAATATCCTTGATTGCATCCAAGATGAGATGGAAAATGTCAACTAATAGTGTCAAGAAAAGAGAACCATTTAACTACAGGAACTTCAAAGCTGTTGCGGGTCGTTTGGTCACATACAACAATATTATCCTAAGAGAACGACCATATTGGTTGGGATGTCGATACAGGAACCCTATTATTTGGTACCCTCTTGAAGGATATCGTTTCGACTAGGAGTTTTCTGGAGTACAGGAAGAAACAACCTTTGCTAGTTTGATACAACAACACGGTTTTAGGTCTAATAAAGAAACATGTTTTCCAGCTTACTCTTTAACTGCACTACATAGGAACTACTTGTTTTTCATGAGGACATTAAACAAGGTAAGTAGGGGAGTATGTTGGGCCATACAATGGGTATAAGTTTACTCTTGCTTACACTGTATTTTTCCTTCTTTCTTTATGCATTTGTGCCTTGACATAGTAAGATGTTGATAAAACTTCGATGACAAATGAATAAAATTGCTTTTGATATGGTTCGACTGAGGAAAGCTAACTTTCATTGTGTTTATGTAGAAGTTGGCAAAGGGAACAACGGTTGTTCAGAAGATGGAACAACAAATGCTAAACAGAGGAAAAGGAGTGTGTCTTATGTGGACGAATAAAGGAATAGATCAAGAGGATCATCACAAGTTGAAATGTTCTCTGATAATAGAATTTAGATGCAAATCCCTCAGGATCTCCTGATCTAGAGGGATTGTGTTTATCTCTTTTACTTCTTGATTATAAAAGGGAACTTCTCACCCTTTTGAAAGGGGTAATTTCATATATAACAAGTGTAATTTTTAAGAAGATATCACGTTGTAATGACATTTGAATTCGATGATTAATACATGAATTGAGTTGTTTTTCCCTCGTGATATTCTGAAGTAGTTAAGCAGTATTCTTTAGAGGCTTGGGCCTGGTCACTAGTGGATTCCACTGTTGTTCCCTGTGTCTTTACTTTTTCCTTTATCGCAAGTTTAATTTCTTTGATTTACAGTTTTATAGATGATTTACTTTCATTGGTGTGGAATTCATGTATGTATTTCATTTCTTCTTAATTATGCCAATCAATTTCATTTACGTTTATTGTGGATTGAATTAATCATTAGAAGAGAGTTATTTCTAGTTCATTAAAAGATAGAAGCGTTATTGATTGAATTGAATGCTTTATTCCTCTGCAGTAGTTTAGAATCAGCTAGAAGAGCTCTATCATTGCTACATGCACTTAGTTGATGCGATTGCAATTAGAATCTCTTGATTAAAGATTGAGTTTTATCTCTGATTAAGGTTGAGTTTTGATGCTTAGATAAATTATTTTCCCTGAAGTTACAAGCTTGAGATTTATGATTTAATTCATTTACTCTTGTATTGAATTTAATAAATTATCTCAAATCATTAATCTCCATAGATATAACATTTGCACATATTGTGTACACTCTTGGAACAGAAAGACGTACCCAGGTTGATGATTAATGTGAGGCAATTAGGAATTTTTAAAGACACCTTATAGCAACCAACAATACTTACATGAATAATATCTCTAGCCTTCTTGATGTATTCAAGATCTTTGGAGATTTCTTGATGGTTCCCTTAAAATATGTTCCCTATGATTCCTCCACCACGAACTTCTAATATTAATGTTAATGGAATTCCTTTTTCTGAGATCAATGCCCTCCTTGCAAGATGGATGTAGATTTGATATTATTCAATGTAGAAACCCTATATTAGAATGTATGATATCAAGGATCCTTTAACCAGACCCCTTGAAGAGATTATCTTCTTCTTTAAGGCCTTGATAGCTTTATATCCCTTAATCAACAATTATAATTACTCTCCATCAAGTTTCCTTCCTTGCTCACCTTAGCTCTCATACCATGTTAGAAAATGTAAAATGGTAGCTTATAAAACTTATTTTCCTTAACCTTGATACTTTCTTATGAATCTTAGTTACCTTATTTATGTTCCTTTAGTTATATTTTTTCATCAAACAATATCAAGAATCAACAACAACAAAAGATGGAACAGATGTAGGCTCTCAGCCACGAAAAAAACCCTCCAAGGGAAAAACCAAAAAACTATTATCTTTTTAGAATATTCTTCAAATGAGATACAAATACCCAATCCCTAGACCAATACCTTCTCCCAGTACCAAGACAGCCCTTCCTCAAGTATTTCTCATATCTGCACCAAATTGATACACATTGCAACTTCGATATGCTAGCTATTACACGACTACTCGACCTACAACTTCAACCTACAACGTCGGCCCTCAAACTCTTAAACAAATCCTAATTTGACATCCTTTTGGGACCTTAAGGGAGCAAGACAACCCTTCCTAAAGTCAACGAGGCATATGCATCATTTCCTTCCTTCCAGCGACTCATTTTTGTACTTTGTCCTACTCGAACTTGACCCAACAATTTCAGCCTCTTCTTGCAAGCCAGAAACCCTAGAATTTCACACGTGTGAGAGAGATAGAGCCCCAAAAAAAGATATTTCAATCTCCCAACTTCTTCCAGACTTTTGTTCTCCTTTTTCTCTCCTTCCCAGCTACAGATCAAACTCCTTCTTGATAGTCAAACTTGTGAGTGAGTGTGTTTCCAAATGAAGCTGAAAATCTCTTTACATATCATCCTCTATGGGTCAAATTCCCTCCTTTTAGTACGACTTGAGAATCCTGGGGCCAACTTGTACTCTTGGATATTTTGATCTTTGTAGACTAAAAATTAGTTCTTTTTGAAATTAAAAATTGCATGAAAGGGTCTTATAAACATGATGTTGACTCCATTGACTCATAACAATAAATCCTCAGACCTAATAAACCCTAGAAGCATGAAGAGAATTATTTTATCTAAAATACCATCAATAATGAGCATGAAACCCATGCTTTAACAATAATAGCTTTTCCTTCTTCTTTTCTTATTTATTACATAGGATGCATATTGAAATGAGTGCAACAATTATGAAGACTGGAACTAGTTACATTTCTTAAAATTTCTAGATAGTAAGACACATTTTCTAATTGAAAAATTATGCATAATTTCAACAATGTATGATGAATAAGATGGCTCAAAAAATTTGCAATCAACCTATGACTGTCCCATGGAATTTCCAATATCCACAATGCCATCTTTCAAATGAGAGCTAGAATTTTCTATAAAACAAACTACATTGAAGACAAGTCATTATACAAATCATTATTATGTAAATTGATTATAGTAATCATATTAGTGCCCAATACATAGTGGTAGCTCGTATAATATTGAAAGAGGTGAGCTTTTTGATGTCGGCTTGTGTAGCAAAAAATGTTATTGAACTGATTTGTAATGCACACCATGCCTATATGATATTTTTTGTAGGCATCTACTACTTTATAATTTTGGAAAGGTCGATGAGGAGAAATTTCAAATGAAATATAAATAACCACACGTGGACACAACTAAATCCTCATCAATACAGATGAAACTATGAATATGTTAAGTATATATATTTTTAAACATACAACATAGAGATATAAATAAAAATATGAATATATTAAATATCAAGTTCTAAAAAAAAATATATTCTCACATGTATCAATTATAACATCTATAACAACTATGTTGAATAATAATAACACAATAATAAGAGGAATCACATCGCCAACTTTAACTTCACAAGTTGTCATTTTCCAAATATATGATATTTGAGTGCAAACAATAATGGTAAGAGGTCAATAAGATTTATTTAGAATGAAGAATGTGATGTGCGTATATAAGACAACCAGAAAAAAGTACACTCAATTTTTATTTGTATTTATTTATTTTTTTAATTAATTTATTATTATTTAAAAAAAAAAAATATTATTTTAGAATTATTTTTTACCAATTTAATTGTATTCATTGAAATGGGAGTTTTATTGTATAATTGTTGCTTTGACGGAAAGAATGTTATAGAAAAGCGAAGGGAAAAAAATAAAGTCAAATTAAAAATTAACAAGAAAAAAAACTATGATTAATGGAAAATTGGAATTGAAAATAGAGAAAAAAAAACATAGAAAAAGAAGCCAAATAAAAAAGTAATAAAACTAAACAAACAAAAAATATATTATTGGGAAAAAAAATTTTATTATATTTTCCTCTTTAAAATTTGTAAATATGGAAAAAAAACTACCATTTATGAAAATTCAATTAATAGAAAAGGAAAAAAATAAAAATAGAAAATTTAAATAAACAAGAAATAAAATTAAAAACAAAAAATAGTGACTAATAAAAATGGAAGACATTGAAAAGCCCATAACAAAACCTCAAACAATCATTTTACAAATAAATAAATTTAAATAATAATTGAAAAAAAAAAAAATTAAATTCAAAATGCTAAACTATGGATAAGTGGCAAAAAATATTGGTGAAAGACAAATTAAAACAAAAAGGAAAAATTGAATGCTTAATTTGCGGTGTCTATAACAAATAAACAAACAAATAAATAAACACTAATTACACATTAAAAGAATAAAACAAAAAATAAAAAACTATAAAAATATTAATATATCTTTAAAAATTTATAAATAAAAACTAAAAACTAAAATTATAATATAAAATTCAAAATAAAATAAAATAAAATAAATATAATTCAATTGAATAAATTTTAAAAGGAAAAGAAAATATGGTGGAGACAAACATCTCACACAAAACATTGCACGCGCGCACACACACATAAACATTTTAACCATATTTTATTTATTTTATTTATTTTTTTAATATAGTTTCCCACCACTCTCGCTTTATTTTTTATTATTTTTCTCATTTCATTTTCTAATTTTTAATTTTATTAATTTTTTTACATGTAGGTTTTAAAGCTCGGGACTTCCCCCTTCAATTTGAAGTCACGTCTTTCCTCCAAATGGACCACTCTTTGGAGGAAGATCTGGTAGAATACTCCCCTAATCATTTAGAAGGTATTAACATCTAGAAATCTTTTTTTAAGGGTTGTTTTTCCTCTCCAAGTGTAGTGTAAGGCCCACTGATAGCGTTTCCTTTGGCCTCCTATATCCCTCCCTAGGCATCCTCAATTCTTTGCATTCTCCTCCATCCTAGGTTGTTATAATGGGTGCTCCTTCCAACTCAATGAAGTGATTGGAGGTACTGCAATCCAAGCTTTCAAATCAGTTCAGGTCTACCAGAGAACATAAATCGAGATCCATGATCTCAGAGGGGGTATTAATCCCTCTCCAAGGCACTACCTCACCATTCACCATTCTTACTTTCCACATCTAGGACAACTCTCGTGCCATCCTTCCTTGGTCACCCACTTTGGATCCCTTGACATTAGGCTTTGTAAAAAATTTGCTGACCTTTGAGGCCATGAGTGTGGAGAGACAATTTAGTGGTAGTCTTTTTTAGTGTCTCCATGAGCCACTTTGATTAATGCACCATTCAAGGAAAACCATAAGTTTATCAAGAGGAATTTGGTAGAAACCAACTTATTTTTAGCAAAGAGATATAGATAAACAAGTGTTAAATAATGGAGTTGGAGGGACTCATAGGTAGGTTTGGGAGTAAGCATATGATATTCGAGTAGCTTAGATAATAAACTTAACAGAATTTCACTACTCTCTTTAGTTATTTCCTGTAAAGTGTGATTATCATTAAGGGGTGTATGCCTTGGATAACTCATTCAGGAGATGATGTGAAAAAATTACCTCAAGCTTACTAGTTTTGGGGCTCACAGGCCCTATTTCTAAAAAGCTGCAACTTGGAATTTCATGCTCACGTCGAAAAAATGGAGATCATTCCAATATGGGTAAGACTCCTTGGTCTTCCCTTAGTTCTTTGGTCGATGGATGTATTCAAAGATATTGGAAATAATTTTGGGTTTTTCTTTGAGGCAAATGAATCATTTCATGCCACTAATTATATACGTATGGCATGGATTTTGGTCAGGTTAAATTTGGTCATGGGTTTGGCATACACCTTCACTATTATGTTGGCAACAATATGGTTAAGCAACCATTATATTATGAGGGAGTTTCATTTAGATCTATCCACTTTCATTGTTATGGTCTTATGGGTTTTGATTTCCTGATGACACATAAAAAGAATAAATGGATCAAGAAGCCATCTTCATCTCCTTCCATACCACTCAAGAACCATGTGACGACATTATAAATAGCAGGGATGGAGGTAAAGATAGATTTTGATAATGTGGAAGTAGCAACAATAGGTACTTCTATGGAGCGAGGTACAACACAAACTTCGACAGCCTCAGATATGTCCTTGATTTCCCAACTTGCCTTTCTTTTCGATAAAATTCAATTTTCCCTAATATTATTAATGACTTTGGGTTGGAAAATCCTCCCCTCTAAAGTCCTAGTCACATGTTCCCTATTTTATCATTGAGAAATAATAACTGCATTCCCCCATCCTAGTTGTCGATACATAGTTCAGAGTGTTCCCCTCATATTCTCCCTTGGCCACTTCCCCCTCCTTGACAGAATACTAGATACAGCCTTAAGCCACACGGAAAAATCTCTTCGAGCTTGGATTCAAGGTAGGATCATGGTTCTCTACCTTAACTTTCTACTGTTTTAGGACCAAATACTCCTATAGGAGGGAAAACAATAAGGAGAGGTTTGTACTCATATTTTTCATATGCCTAGAAAGTAGCACAAGAAGAAATTAGGGCAGGGAGACAGTGCTTCCTAGATAGGTATCTTAAAGTATCGACTCCCGAAGTGGGTGCCTCATAAAATTCTCTCCTTCAATTCCCATGTTCTAGCCGTCCCTGTGAAAAATTTGGCTTTGAGGTGTATGATAGATTCCCACTCACCCCATGTAATTTTCATCTAGGAATCCATGATGGACCCAAGAAATGTGACTACTATATATAATCTTCCTGGAATGGTAGATTTTTTCCTTCAATGCATATGGGAGATCAAGAGGCCATATTTTAAATTGAAGCAACAAATGGCTTGGCCATTATGAAATGTTCTACGTTTGGAATTTCTCTCACAGGACTTTGATTATTCTTTCTTATTCCTAAATTTTTATGGACCTTATTAGGATAGGGAACATTTATGGGAAAATATTTTATGTCAAGAAAATCTATTCTACAACCTGGTGATTTTAGGAGTAGATTTAAATTTCTCCCAAGAGTAGAGGGATATTTTGGACACTACTATAAAAATCAACCCTTTAACAAACGTACTTCTACAAAAATGACACTAAATTGGGCTCTTGGACATCTATCCCACCAAATTCCTCCCAACTTGGTGAAACAAAAAGGAAACTGATAATGAAATCACTAAAGGAATCAATAGGATTCACATTTTGAAAGGTTGGTTAGAAGGAAATTTCAGGATAAGCTAGTGGATTAAATCTTGGGGAAATTTGGACCATTGTTCCATTCTCTTTGAACGAGCTCTAACCACTCCAAAACTAGATATACATTTCAAGTTGAATCCTCACTATTTTTAGGATACTTCTTTTTTATAAGTTAGTCAATCCATATGGATCCCCTATGATGGAAGTGAAAGAGTGTCACTTCCCATTAAAGTTCAAAAAAATATTAGGCAGGAAAATGATGTAGCCATATCTTGAGAAAAGAAAAAGAGAGAACAAGGGACAAGATCACTAGATGACACAGAAGCCAAGCTCAGAGCCACTCTTGAAGGGGAAGGGTTCAATATGCACAAAAATTTCTAGCTCTAGGAAGTCAAATCTTTGGATGTGTAGAAGAGAAATATTCTCCTGGATTTGGAAAAAGAGAGGAGGATGAAAGCATAGCCCTTTAGCTTCAAGTGGATGACAAAACTGGATATTTTTCCATCAGTATGTTAATCGTAGATAATCATTCAATATAGTATGGTCCATTAAAAAGGTGGATGACACCTAGGCTATCATTTTTCAGGATATTTCCGAGGTTGGCACCATTTTATTTTAAAATATTTGCAATGGTCCAGGAAGATTGAATATAAATCATATACTCCATGTTTCTACTCATTTTCCCCATTTTGCAAATAATCAAGAAAAGGACGCCTTGATAGAGTCAATATCCATGGAAGAACTTGAAACCACACTTTGCATCTTCCAAAAAGGAAAGAGTCCAAATCCAAAAGTGCTACCCATTGAATTCTATATTGGTTGTTTTGACCTTTTTTCGGGGGACCTTTTGCACATGGTGGAATATTAAAAAACAAGTGGAGAAATCTTGGACCCCTTCAAATCTACATTTTAAACCCTAATCCCAAAGGTGGAAAAAACCTCCTCTTTTGACCTCTTCATATCTATCTCACTCAATAATGCAATCTATAAGATAATTTGCGAAATCATTTCACTCTGCTCAAAAAACACCCTCTCCTCCAACATCTCCCCTGAATAGTTTTGGTTTCTTAGGGGCAAGAAATCCATAATGTTATATGTATGGCCCAAGAGGGGATTCACTCCATCCATAGGATCATCTCGAGGCGGCTACCAACAAAGTGGATTTATCAAAGGTTTTTATTATAGTTAATTGGTTATATGTTTGACTTTTGGTACTCCATCAAGGATTTCATCACTCATTCGTAGCATGGGTCATGGGTTGGATCTCCTCATCTTCTTTCGTTTTTCTATTCAACAAAGAAACCTCCCACTTATTTATTGCAAAATAAGGCTTGAGACAAAGCTAATTTCTCTCCCCATTTCTATTTATATGGGTGGCATTTCATCGTATTCCAAATATTTCCCTCTCTCATAAAAAAATTGAAGGTATCTCTCTAGGGCCTCCATGCATACTATCACATCTATTAATTTTAGGAGATATCCTTATTTTGTGAAGGTTTCTTTAGATATTTGGAGGCCTTAAATATGTCTTTGTGATCCTTCTTTGAGGCCATGAGAATAATTATAAATAGGGGGAAATCCCACATCTTCTTCTAAGGAATGGAGGAGGATGAGAGTTAACAATACTCCACAATTCTGAATTCCCAAATTAGGGAAATAACATATGTATTGAAATATTTTGGTTTATTCTTAAAGATAAAAAATTATTGGAGCTGGCTAATAAAAATAATAAAACAAAGGATATCAGTCTGGATGTTTTGTTGGCTCTCTAGAGTTGGAAGACCCATGCTGATAAAATCCATCATTGAAGCTATTCCACTTTTATAGGGCACACTAGCCAATATCCCGAAAGGTATTCTTAGGAAAAAAATATAGATTTCTCATAGGTTCCTTTGGTCAAGGAAAGAAGACAAAAATTTATTGCCCTGCCATCTTGAACTTCCATAACCCTGCTGAATGCCCTAGGAGACTGTGGTCTAAAATTATTTAGCTGGTTCGCCTCAATCACAGTAGAGAAGAGTAGTTGTTGTCTCATACAAATTCAAGGATTGTGGGTTCATTACATGGCTCAGAAATAAATTTATCCCTCCAACCTTAGTGATTCCATAAGAGAAAAAAATCTTCCCCCTCCATATTTATTATATGGAAAGCCATAGTAAATGCATTCCTTATTTTAAAAAACAAATTGGTTTTGTTAATTTGAGACGGGACCTGTTAACCTTGTCGGAAAATGGCCCAGAAATGGATCCAAATATGCCCCAAAGTCTCCAAATTTTCTTAAAATCATGCCAATGGATCCAAATATGCTCTTGAAGTCTTCAAGATTTGCTTAAGATCATCTAAAGATTGAAACAAGTGCGAGAGGAGAGACCTTAAAAGGGAGGAAAAACACTATCGGGAGGCTAAAACATGAAAAACCATTCATCGCAGGCTTAAAATGAGAAAGCATAGCAGCTCTCTAATCTAGCCGATCAACGGTCCAGATCTAATCGGTGGATCTGATCGACGGTCGCAATCGGCGGAGGCAAGTCGGCGGTATCGGCGCAAATAGTATGGAAGTTGCGACTACGATCACATCGCATCGCCAGATCGCTATCAAGGAAACATTAAGGAGCGCTAACCATGGGCCCAGTACGACTCGATGACCGAACCCGATGAAATTATATATGATATTTCATAAATTTTGAAGTCCGCTAGAAGGGAATTTTTAATGAAATTTTGTGTATTTTCATTATTTAACAAAATACAAAGGGAGCCTTAGGCAGCACCGATGTGATAAGTCCCAGATCCAAAAGGGTTCAAGAAGGGAAATATATAATATTTGAAGTCCGGAGGGAGCCATAGTTTAATGTATTTCCCATGTTTTTTAAGTATTTCAAAATACAAAGGGAACACAGCGCAAGGCCACATGCGATAGGCGAAAACGACCCAAAGGGTGAACCCAATAGAAGAATAAACCATATTTAAGTACTTTTGAAGTCTGAAAGAATAGAAATGGGTGGGATTTACAGTGTTGCAGCGTTTTCTATAATAAACATAAAACAATCATTGTTAAGCATTTGAAAGGATTTTAGAGGCACGCAAACCCATTCCATCACCTAACAGAGGCTGGGAGATAGATTGTTAGGAAACAGAGACCGAAAAGTGATCATGGAGCATCACAGCATGCGCAGCTCATCCAAACAAACAGAAACATCATGGAGCAGCACAACGCAACACAGCCAAATCAACCCAAACAATGATATAGCATCTCTAGCACGAGAGATCTCCCTTCCAGCACTACAAAATACCAGAATGAGGTTATTCAACTATTAGAAGAAGAAACCTTTGAGCCATGCTTGCCTAGTCAGGGCATCAAACCAATAAATGACACAGAGGACAAATTAAGACACTCCGAGTGTTTCAGAGCTCAGGAGCATTGTAAAAGGCCTATAAATGGCTGAAAGAAAGATGTAACAAGGGTTCAACTTCTGGAGACTATTGAGACTTTGGTACTCAAGCTTCTCATCTTCATTCATTAGCAATATAAGCTTCCTTTGTTGTTATATGTTCAATGTCCATTTTCTCTTCTGTTCTAAGTTTTCACTTCAACAAGTTGTTCATGTTTCTTTTATGTCTAATGCCAGATAACTGTCATCTTATCTCTACATTGATAAATTAGATTTGCAAGCTTCATTTACTGCATGTAGCTAGCCATTCGTATGTGTTTATATACGCATCTGTTGGTATATTCAGTATTCTCTACCTATTCATTGAATCTACAAACTATTGAGCATTAGTGGTCTAAAGCCTTGTAAGCTGAGGGTGTTCATGCATGTCTTGAGTAAAAACGGAGTTGAAATGGCCATCTGGCTTGATCCAAACCATCATCCATTACAATAGTTCAGAGAACAATATTGAACATTATATTTTACTAGGAATCTTCGAGCTGCAACCTAGGAGATTTTCCTGGAGTGATAACAGGGCCAATTTTCTAATTGATAGAGACCCATGGGTGCGCAACATGAAAAATCATATTCTTCAAGAGGAATTCATCCAAGTACTATACCAAGTAATCATTTTCTATTTAGGCCAAGCTTCTCCCAAAATAGATGGCTTTAAGTATTGGATATCCAATGATCAATTGGTTTTGGCTGGCCCACTAGTTGTAATATGGTATGAATACACTACAACCTTTAGGCTCTTGCGTATTTCCCTCGCCAATGCACAAAATAGATTAATTTGGTAGGTATTTGATACATGGAATTACACTCCCAAATCCATTTATCCGTAAAATACCTTCCAAGTCAAAGATGCTAATGTGTTTAATGCTAAATAAAAAGGCTCCTACTTGGGATATCCTACAGAACTGATCTTTTTGGGGGTCAAGAATATGCCCCCTCTACAAACACAGTGACAAAAAAATTCAAAATTTATATATCCATTGAGTAAAGAAGTTTGGAATGAAACCATTGAGCTCAAAGTACAACACTTTAATGCTAGGGTAACTCGATGGAGGATTGTCTAAGCACATGGTTCTCCTCCTGCATTGCCAAGTCATATGTTAGGTGGGCTCTCTCTGTAGCCTTAGGATCTGGTTGGAACAAAATCACGGTATATTTGAATATAATCCATTTTTTCTCTCCATATTACCACCCATACTATTGTCATATATGTTTAAGGGGTGTCCATAGGGTGTTTTGCACCCCCTTGGTGCTGCAGAGAATTTGAAATACTAAATGATATGCCATGCACCTTCTTTCATGGGTCTACCTCTCCCTCTCTTCTAGGGGAGCATGCCTCATGACTTATTTATGTATTAGAGTCCCTTTATATATCCTTTTTCTTGGATCAATCACAAGAAATTATGTACAATAATGGACTTCTCATAATGGAAGAAGAACAAAAAATTCCTAGGTTGCACATCTATGGGGATTCCTTACTAGTTATATATGGATGAAATGAGAATCTATGAAAAGGAACTTCAAGATCTTTCCACTTTTCAGAGACATTCAAAATTGGACTTAAAATTTCTCTTACACCTCTTTTGAACATTTCTATAGGAATAGGAACGAGTCAGTAGATGCACTCTCAAAGTTGTGGTTGGACCTAGGCCAAGGAGTAAGGAAGACTCTGTAAGTGAAAGATGGATGTCAAACTAAACATTTTAATGATAACTGGACTGAAGTGGGATTGAAATAAATTCCACATAGTGCAATAAGAGTTTTGATATTTTTTTTTTATGTTTTCATACTTTTACTGCATAGTTAAATGAGTGTATTTATGATGGTTTTTGAAATGTAATATGTGGCTTATATATAGCTATAGTATGCTAATATTTATGCTAATATGTGGACTACCTGTCCAAGTTTTTTGGCCTCATGGAAAGAAACTACCCACTAGAGGTGCTCTTGTAATGTCACCCTCATATACTAATGTAATTTTATTCGCTTAATAAAATTATTGCTTTGTTTCCATGGAAAATAATCTCTATTTAACAATTCTTAAAATTCCTTAAATTTTTTCCTTTTTTTGATTTTGTTAAACCTTAAATTTTTTGTTGTATTAACTTTTTGTTTTTTTCCTTGAGATACAATTTTTTTTAATTATTTAATTTGTTTAAAAGCCCCGAGGGTTAGTTTATTTGATCAATTTACCATTGCTAAAAGAACCTCGCTAATGGGAGGTCACGAGGTCAATGCTCCTCAATGGTCTTAGGGTTGTGGTCTGTTAATAAGCCGATAGGAAGTGATCCCTTCATGTGGATCTGCTTGGATGTTTTCTTAGGAAGAAAATTATTTAATTTATTTAAAAAACATTAAAATTTTCATATTTTTAATTAAAAAGTTGTGAACATTTGTGTCATATCATTTTTTTAGAGAGTGCTTTTCATGATTTTTTTGTACACTAATGATGATTTTATAATCCATACTTAAAAATATATTGCAATTTCAGTGCCCCATTTAAAATGGTTCAACTTGTCTTAGGATAAGATCTCAAATGATCTATAATTTTAGGCATTAAAAAAATTTCTCTTGATAGAATTATTATTTGGTTTAAGTGATGATTTTTAAGGGTTTTTTAGTCATGGTACTTGGCTTATATTTCCATGGTTGAAAAATGTTGTTTAATATTTTTCATTGTCATGCCATTTTATGTTAATTCCATGGTTCAAAATTGTTGGAATTTTAAAGTTTTCCTAGATCATGATTTTGGTTCTTGATGTCATGGATGAAAAATGATGGAATCTTGACCCTTTAAAAAAAGGTGATGCAACATCACCTCTTTTCAATTTTGGGGTGATTTTTCATTTTTTTGCATAAAAACATCGTTTCTCTGTGCTAGATGAACCATTTTGAAGTTGTGTTTCTCGATAAGTTGGTAATATTGTCATCATGGAAAAAATTAAAATATATAAAAAATCAATTTATAACCTACATTATCAATATTAAATAAAATACACACTATCATATCTTACTAATTGAAGAAAACCCTTCCCCCAATAAAAACATGGATACGAGTAGGTATATTATATATAAGGTGAATTTAAATAAGATGCAAGACAAGAGTTTTCCTAAAATTGATTCTAGCTCTAGCCAAAATCACCACATTCAACTCAATTGGGGATGATACAAGGAGGCCCAATCTTGGGTATACAATTGGGTTATGAAGGAGAAGAACATTTGTAAAATAAGAATAAAATGAAAAATATTATTACGTCAAAATTTAGAAATAAATGATGTGGTTATAAAGAATTAGAGGGAATAAGGAAACTCAAATATTATAAATAGGTGTTCAACCCTAACCTCTAAAATAAAAAAAATAGGTGTCTCTTAACTAGTTTAAAGAAGAGAGTAAGCAATACTATTTAAGAAAGAACAAATTCTCATGATCTTCATAGTCAAATTGGGCCTTGGCCAATTCCAAAACATCATGGGTTGAAAGAAACTATGACCTTTTTTGCATTAATAGGATTGAAGCTGAAAAATACTCTCACTTATATTTTCTAGTTTATAGTCACATTACATCAAAATTTCAAATCATTTGTCAAACTACCAACCTTCATGACCTTTTAAGTAAGAAAAGCTATGACATTTTTGGAATGCTTCTCTTAATGTTTTTAGAGAATTGTAACAAAATGCTAAAGAATTTAAAGTATTCACTTCCAAATTTAAGGTTTCAAAGACCATCTTATTCTTATTGGAATTTAGTCATCATCATCAATTGAAAATTAACATTTAAAATTTGAAATCACACATTCTTGCATCAGAATATACTCATCTGGTTAGTTTTAATTAAAATCATTATAAAACATCAATAATCTCATTGTTATGTGATTGTTGGATTCATTGTTAATAATACAACCTGGTATAAAGGAGATATGATAAAAATATTCCACTTTCACTCCATAAATAATTTATTTTTATTTTTATGTAAGTAACATAATTAAAAATTAAAATAAAGAATATATATATATATATATATATATATATATATATATATATATATATATATATATAGATAGATAGATAGATAGATAGATAGATATGGAGAGAGAGAGAGAGAGAGAGATGTTGGCTCTTGTAAAATATGTAAAGTTCAAAAGTATTAATAATAATAAAAATATTAAACTAATAATAAAATAGTTCTTTATCAAAGGTTAAGTAATACTAACATGTATTTAAAAATATATCAATAACATAAAAATCTAACATTGAGAATTTGTTCCATAAATAAAATATTCTAATGCCCATATTAAGTAAAATATTTCAATGTTAACAATGCACATATGTATATATTATACCATCCTAGATCCATCTTAACCTCAAACCTATCAAGCAGCAAGTGGGACCAAATTTCTCGAGGTGCAAACTTATTTTTTGAGTGCAAAAGTTGAGCAAAAGTTTGCACCACGAGATATTTGATCAATGTCAATTCTTTATATATCTCGAGTTAAGATGCATATAGGTTGTTTTCGGTCATGTTTAGTCTCAAAAAAATTATCGAACATCTAATTATTCTACTCATTTTAAATATGTTAAATATGTATAATATTAATCTAGTTATTTCACTTTTAAATTTGCTCAATTATCTCAGTCTATTGAGATGATAGAGACTGTAAATAACTTGATTGATGAAAATTGATGAATTAAAAATTTTGAATGCAATGTGACGATGTAATAGTGTTGAATGATAGAAAATGTGAATAATAAGAATGTAGCTAATTACAAATAATATGCATTATCATCAATTTCGAACTATTCTCTTCTACCATTCTTATTGTCACAATTGTTAGTTTTTCCATATTTTCATATCGATCACATGAAAAGGGTGGTTCAAATCTTATACCATTCAAATATTTAACTCAGATTATTGTAGTAAATGCCATACGTTTTCTCTCTTATTCTGCAATATTAATAGTAGCTTTCTCCAAAGTCTATTATTATGAATTAGGGAGTGTTAAACCCAAAGTAAGTTTCAATGGTAGTTGATTTTTACTACCTCATTTGAATGCAAAGTGATTATCAATGTTCAATGATGGAAAATGGGAATAATAAGAATGTAGTCAATTAAAAATAGTTTACAGTTTCAAGAAGCAAACATTTGAGGAAACTAAATATTTTATTTAAGATGAAAATTCAAGTATTTTATTTATGGTTTATTATTGTAACACCTAAATCAATGCACGTCACCAATAATTATTTTGTGCATACATTGAAATCAATGCAAACTATTAATCTAATTACTTTGAAATTAGTATATGCCATACATTTAGTTACCTCAAATTAGAAATCAACATCTACCTTGGAATCAATGGATATAGTGTAAGCAATCAAATAGGATTAGAAATCAATATTTACATTAAAGTGTTGAAATATGGCAACAATAATATTCCAATTTAATTTGTCCTTGAATTAAATTGTGAATTAAAATCGAATTTAGTATTAACAGCTACTTGGAAATAATTAATTAATTTATTTTAAATTAATTAGTTGGAGAAATTCAAGTTAGAAGTCTTTCTGAAGTCATGCAAGAGTTAGCCCTTAAATTAAGGAGATAAGACTGAGTTATATTTGAGTTGTAATTATTTAACTTATTTTACTGATTTAATTCCAATTGAATTTGTTCCAAACTGTTTGAGGAACTAATAGAGAGTTAATAGTTAGTTGATGCATGCATGCACTCAACTGGTGGTACTCAAGTTAACTAAAGATTCCCTCATCAGAAACTCATGCATGTCTATTCCGAGAAAGACCAAGTTGAGATTAAAGTCAAGGATAGTGTACTATCAGTTGCATGTGTTTTCTCATGGAAAAAACTCATGCATGCAGTCAAGGATTTAATCCTTGAGGATTGCGCAGTTTTGGAAGAGATCATCCACTTGGTAATAGGAGAATCATCCACAAGGAACAACGCAAGGAAATAGGATCTTGGAGGGCAGACAGGAAGACTGGTGAGAAGCCAAGATTGCATGTGAGCATCTATGAGGATTGTACTGAGAGATGGCTAGATGTGAGAGCTAAGGCTTTGTATAATTCCTATGTATTTCCACCTATATGATAATACAATAGTGTGGGGTTTTTAGCTGAGGCTTTCCCCAAAGTATTTTAATGTGTATCGTGTGATTGATTCTTCTTCTCCTGGTTACATTATTCAACTCGATCTTTAAGCTTCTGCAAATTGATAGTAGAAGTAGGTTATAGTATTCTGCTTTGATTTATATTGCATTATTAGGTTAACCTACCATCATATTTTCTACATGGTATCAGAGCATGATTTGTAGAAAATTTCTACATGGTATCGAAGATGGATTTGTAGAGATTTTATACATGGTATCAAAGCTATGAACAATATACTAAGAAGAGAATTTGAAGTTTGAAGTTCGAGGTTGTAGGTGCAAATCGAATTCATATCATACTTCAAGGTTGGCCAATGGCGTTCTATGACTTTAGACTCGAGTATGCCTTGGAAGGTAGCTTTAATTACATAGCATGGAAGGATATAATGGAAGATTTATTAGAAGATGATAGCTTGAAGGAATTCCGATCAAGAAATCTCAAAGCCAGCTTCAACTAATGCACAAGAGTTAGTTGAGTGAAAGAAGGGTGTGGCGAAGGCGAGACAGATCATCCTTGAGGGAGTTTGAGACCATATTGTCTCAAGTCTACATGGGAACGATACTCCATTTTCAAAGTGGAAGACGTTGAAGGACCTCTACCAAAATAGTAGCGACCACAGAAAATTGGCGCTCAAGGATAAGCTTCGAAGAATTAAGATGGAGAAGGGCGATACTATTTCCACATATCTGAACAAGCTCACCACTTTCAGAGATGAACTTGGCAGTGTGGGAATAACTACTGTCGATGATGATGTGGTGAGCCTCTCTCTCCTTGGCTTTCTAAAGAGTTGGAATAGCTATCAGGACTTTGTGAATGGAAGGGAGAAACTGTCGGATTGGGAACGACTGTGGCCAGATCTTATGCACGAGGAGATCAGGAGGAGCACACGAGATGGTTCTTCATACAAGAATGATGATGAAGAAAATTTGGCCTTAGCAAGTAAGGGAAGGAAAGGGAAGGGGAAGGCTTCCCATTTCAAATCGAATTCTTCTCATGGAGGTAAGAAGGGTGACATGTCTAAAGTAAGATGCTTTAATTGTCACAACATGGGACATTATGTGACTAATTTCCCTTCGAAGAAGTCCAAGAAGGGATCCTCAGAAGGATCGGAAGGTGAGGCATTAGCCTCTCCGTTCGAAATGGACTTTACCCTCATCACATGCATGGTTTCATCGATGATGGGTTGTGTCTGAGATCTTGACAGTGGAGACTCATTCCACATGACCGGTGATAAAAATTTATTCTGTGCCTTTGGAGGAGAAAGACCTCAAGATGTGCATAGAGATGGGTGAGGATGGAAGGTATAGTGTTTCAGGAGTTGGCATGGTTGCTTTTCATAGGGAGCATGGAGCTCCCCTCACCTTGACAGATGTGAAGTATGTGCTTGGACAGAAGAAAAAATTAGTATCGGTCATGATGTTGGAGGAAAAAGGCTACAATGTTGTCTTTAGTAAAGGAAAGGCATTCTTAAGACACATAGTCACGGGTCAGACCAAGAGGATAGGGATTCATGTGAATAATATCTATAAACTAGAGGTAGATGATTTTGCAACATTGAGTACAAAAGCAGAATTGGTGCAAAGCCAAGACATTGGCGAGTTGTGGCATAGGAGGTTGGGCCATTTGCATCATGGGGCTTTGAAGATAATGAAGCAGATATCTACAAGACTTCCCAAAAACTTGAGCAAGTTGACATATGAAAAGGTTGTACCTTGGGAAAGTACAATGCGTCTTCCTTTCATGATCGAGACAGTCGAGCAGAGGCTATCTTAGAGCGAGTTCATACTAATTTGTGTGGACCATTCTCGATGGCATCCACAATAAAGAAAAGGTATTATGTGATTTTCATTGATGACTATTCTCGTAAATGCTGGATTTATTTCGTGTAGAAGAAGGACCAAACTTTCACAAAGTTTTGTGAGTTCAAAACTTTGGTCGAGAAAGAGTCGGGGAAGAAGATCAAGGCCTCGAGAAGCAACAATGGTGGAGAATATGTCTCTCAAGAGTTTAAGGACTTCTGTGCAGCAGAAGGGATTAAATGAGATTTGACGGTATCTCATAACCCACAGCAGAATGGGTTCGCCGAGAGGAAGAACAAAACTATTGTAGGGGAAGCATGGGCAATGCTACATGACCAAGGCCTACCACTTCACTTGTGGGCTAAGGCATGCAACACAATAGTCTATTTGCAGAATGGAAGCTCACATCGCATACTTGGGATGAAGAAACCAGAGGAAGCTTTCTCCAGTAAGACACCAGATGTGGGTCACTTCAGGATCTTTGGCTCATCGGTATATTGCCATGTGACAAAGGATGCATGGAAGAAGCTTGAGCTGAAAACAGAGTTGGTGATACTTGTGGGGTACACTGATACACCTCATAACTATTAGGTGTACTTTCCTACCAGTCAGAGGATAGTGGTTCACAGAGATATCAAGTTTGATGAGCAGAAGGTCATGCGAGTTTCCCTTGAGAGGGAGCTCCAACTACAGGCTGTGGAGGAACTGTTGGTTCCTAAGGAGGAGGAACCTAAAACTAATGTGGAGCAGCCACATGCAGAGGTTCCAGGAGTGGAGACATCCACTCAAGCAGAGTCTTTCAGAGATGGACGAAAGCGCACAAGAGAAGCTGAAAGATTGTTGTAGGATGCGAGAGAGAATGTGGGAGCACCATCTTCTCATCGCAGATAGACGAGGTCACCTAAGAGGTACACTGGATACATGGCCTTTGCTAGGGAATGTGTTGAGACCGATCCATCTTCCTTTGAGGAAGTAGTGCAGCAACCAATTTGGGTTGGTGCTATCGTGGAGGAGTATGACTCCATAGTTTGTAATAGTGTTTGGGACATGGTTTTGAGACCAGAGAACAAGTCAGTTGTGAGTTTCCATTGGATTTAAAAGCTAAAGAAAGATGCTGATGGTAGTGTTGAGAAGCATAAGGTAAGATTTGTTGCCTGTGTCTTTTCACAGGTCGAGAGGATCATGTTGTTGTAGTATATTTCGACATAGGAGCAAGATGTTGACATTTTGACAAAGGCATTGTCAAAGTGTAAATTTGAGTTCCATAGAGACAGGATCGGGGTGGTAGATAATCCCTTTCTTGTTGAGAGGGAGTGTTCAAATATGGCAACAAGAATATTCCAATTTAATTTGTTCTTGAATTAAATTGTGAATTAAAATAAAATTTAGTATTAACAACTACTTGGAAATAATTAATTAATTTATTTTTAATTAATTAGTTGGATAAATTCAATTTAGAAGTCTTTCTGAAGTCATGCAAGAGTTATCCCTTAAATTAAGGAGATAAGATTGAGTTATATTTGAGTTGTAATTGGTTAACTCAATTTACTGAGTTAAGTCCAGTTGAATTAGTTCCAAACTGTTCGAGGAACTAATAGAGAGTTAACAGTCAGTTGATGCATGCATGCACTCAACTAGTGCTACTCTAGTTAACTGAAGATTCCCTCATCAGAAACTCATGCATGTATATTATGAGAAACACCCAGTTGATATTAAAGTCAAGGATAATGTACTATCAGTTGCATGTGTTTTCTCATAGAGAAAACTCATGCGTGCAGTCAAGGATTTAATCCTTGAGGATTACATAGTTTTGGAGGAGATCATCCACTTGGTAATAGGAGAATCATGCACAAGGAACAATGCAAGGAAATAGGAGTTTGGAGGGTAGAGAGGAAGGTTGGAGAGAAGCCAAAATTTCCTATGAGCATCTGTGAGGATTGTACTGAGAGCTGGCTAACTATGAGAGCTAAGGCTTTGTATAATTCCTATGTATTTCCACCTATATGATAATACAATAGTGTGGGGTTTTTAGTTGAGGCTTTTCCCAAAGTATTTTCATGTGTGTTGTGTGATTGATTCTTCTTCTTCTGGTTATATTGTTATCTCAATATTTAAGCTTCCACAAATTGATAGTAGAAGTAGGTTATCGTATTCTACTTTGATTTATATTGCATTATCGGGTTAACCTGCCATCAGATTTTCTACATGGTATCAGAGCGAGATTTGTAGAAAATTTCTACATAAATTGAATCCATCTAGTGCCAACAATGCAATAATATTTGAAATCAACAACCACATTTAAATCAGTACATCTATTTCAAAGAAAAACCAAAATAGTCATGGCTTTGTAAATCCAACTTCTTCTACTCTTTGTAAAAGCCTTACTTCCTCTTCATCTATGGTTAATAACGTTCAACATCATATAATACTAGATAATACTAGATAATATCTATATTTGTCTATATGTGTCTCTCTCTTCTTCCCTACCTCCCCCCCTCCATATCTATGTCTATCTCCCTCCCTCTATCCTTCTCTATCTCCCAACCCGTCTCCTCTACTCTTTGTCCCCTCCCTTGATCCCCCATCTCTCTCTCTCCCCTCCCTCCCTCTCTCCCTCATTTCTTTCTCTCTCTGTATTTCCCTCCCTCTCTATCCCTCTCTTCAATGAAATCAATGCAGCTAGTGAAAGCAAAGAAATAGTATTAGAAATAAACTATACTAAACTTAAGGAATCCAATGCAATCAATCAATTAGGATTATGAATCAAAATATTCACTAAAATAAATACATCTTCAGTGAAAAACAAAAATATTCATGGCTTTCTAAAGCCAACTTATTTTACCTTTTGTAAAATCCCTACTTTTTCTTCTTGTTTCGTTAAAAATGTTCAAAATTATATAATATTATTAATATATGTATATGTCTCTATGTTTCTCTTTCTTCTTCCCTCTCTCTCACCCCTCCATATTTGGGTCTATCTCCCTCTCTTGTTAGGATATTCCGACACATAGGATATAGTTAAGTTCAACTTGGTCTAGTATAGAGTTAGGTTAGAGTTAGGTAAAGTGTGTTTCTTTACCGTTGTACATTTTGTAACTTACAATCCGACGGTCACGATATGTAGTGATCCGACGGTTCACTCTCACCTCGGTATTACCGACACTTCATCCGTGGCTTGACACCCGATTGGTCCATGAGTTCTATTTAAAGCGCATGGAGGGTCATTGTTCGGGTAATCCGTGCATGAGAGAAGCTTATGTAAATTTTCATTCTTTGATTAATAAATTGCCTGTAGTACCCACGTTGGGACAGGCCGTGGACTGTTTCCCTCCTTGCACTCTGAGGGTTTTAACCACGTCAAAAATACTGGTGTATTGATTTGAGATCTGGTTGTGAGCGGTGTCCTTTTGGTATTCTTTCTGTGGAACTTACCCTGTAAATTCCTACATGGTAACGGAGCTATTTGAGAGCCGCGTCCGTTGGTGATCCAAATCTGAAGCCGGTAGAACTGCATGCGGCTGTCGTTTCCTAGATCTGCTATTTCTGACTGCTTTCGGGCCGAGAGGACTGCTCTGTTGCGTTCAGAGCATCTGTTCCAGTGAGGAACCCCTTTCGTTTCACGCGAAAAGGTTTCCGGTAGCCCTAGCTGCGTCATTTTTCAGATCGGGAGGTATACAGTGTTTCTTTTGCAATTTACTGTTATTTTCTCTCTGCTTCTTTCGGTCTTAGTTTATTTAGCCTTTTTTTTAACCGAATCTATACCTTTCATTTCTGCGTATGCTCTTTGCCCTGCGACTCTGTGCGATCTGGGAAAATCAGAAACAGAAAGGAAGGATTTTTCTCATGCGTATGCTCTTTTCCCTGCACCTTAGTGTGATCTCGGAAAATGAGAAACATTGAGAAAAATATTTAGTTTTTCGGCTAAAGCTAACTTTGAGATTTTTTTTTAAATTTCTAGTTATTTGGCTAAAGCTAACTTCGAGCCGCAAGGTTCGTTTTTCTTTGCATATTCGTGTTGGGTTTTGTGTTTTGTGTTTTGTAGGGAAAAAGAGCTTTCTCAAGGCAAGCACGCAAACCAAGCCCCCCCCCTCTCTCTCTCTCTCAAATTTTTTGTATAGATCAATTGGTTCAAAGCTATTTTAAGAGAGTAGAGGTCTTGGGTTCAAGTCTCCATTTTGTGGGGGCGGATTTTTTCATTCCCGCACATTCGCGCACCTTGCCGGCAACGTCAACAATTTTTCTTCAAAAAGCCATAACTTCTTCATCCGGAAGCCTTTTTCAGAGCCGTTTTTTTTAAAACCGCCTATTTTTTCGAGATCTATCCGTTGGAACACTTACTTTCAGCATCTTTAGCTTCAGTTTTTTTTTAAATGGAAAGTCCATGCCAAGTCATTCTTGACAGCACTAACTACTTCCAATGGGTAGAATACATGGAAGATTTACTTAGAAGTAAAGGTCTCTTCAGAATAGCCACAAACCAAGAGAAGAAACCAAAAGATGAAGACAAGGCGGCAAAATGGGAAAATAGACAAGATCAAGCACGTGGTTTGATAGGGATGTCTATTTCTCCTGATCTTAGATTCCACATTGCAGGACTTGAGACTCCTCATGAAGCATTAGAAAAACTTGCTAAAGTTTTTGGGATTAAAAATGAAATTAGAGCCCATCAACTTGAAAATGAGCTGCTTACTTTGGATCCTAATAATTTTTCTTGCATTGAAGATTTCTTGTCCAAATTCAAGACCCTTAGATATCTCTTGGAAGGTGTTAAAGTTAAGAAAGAAGATGGTAACCTTATTTATTCCATCCTTACTAAGTTGGGACCAGTCTACTCTGTATTTGTTTCCACTTTCCATTCTACAAGGGAAGCTTTCATTTGTCAAGGACAAGACTACAAGGCCCCTTCCTTTGACTCCTTTTGTGATTCCTTAATAAGAGAACAAGAAAAACTCTTACACCTTGGTCTTCTTAATCTTGGAAACTCTTCCACGAAAGCGTTAGCCGCCCAGCAGCAACCAAATTCAAAGAATCCTAAGAAGTCATATCCTCAAAAGAATGGTCCTAAACCATCTCAGCCTCAAAATGAAAGATCATTTCAGCAAAATGATAAGACCAATAAAAACAAATGGAAGAAGACTGATAGACATTGTAACTTTTGTAATCGAGATGGCCACTTAGAATCTAAATGCTTTAAGAAGATGGAAGCCTTGGAAGCCGCAATGAAGAAACATAACACCATGTGGAGCCTACTTCAACTTCAACTTCCGGAATGGCACTTTCTGCATCTCATTGTCAATCATCTCAGTCTGGTTATGCATTAAATGTATCTTCTTCTTCTTCTCATTCTCATGAGTGGCTCATTGATTCTGGAGCCTCTTGTCACATGGCCAAAAACCAAGCCATGTTTTCTTCTTTAAATGATTGTAACACCAAAAATATATATATTGGTGATGATAGATCTCTTAATGTTGTAGGGACTGGAACTGTTCATCTAGACAATGGTCAGTTTAATGATGTATTATGTGTTCCAACCTTATCCTGCAACCTTCTATCTGTCTATCAGATAACTCACTCAGGTGAAGGTAAAATTGTTGAATTTTCACCTCATGATGTTGTAATCAAGGATCTAAAAGATCCTAAACAGATTCTAGCTACTGGTCTTGCTGATGATTCCAAAAGGTTGTATAAGTTTCACAACTTTGGGTCATCCAATCTTCCCTCAGTATTTGTTGCTCATAATGATGAAGTGAGCAAACTTTGGCATGAGCGATTTGGTCACTTAAACTATCGCTCCCTTCAGCATCTATGTAAAGAAAATATGGTGACAGGTCTTCCTATGGTATCTTGCAGAGATGGTGTTTGTTCCGGATGTGTACTCGGAAAACATCATCGGGAAAGTTTTGACAAACGTGCCTCTTGGCACGCCTCAGCCCCTTTACAGCTTGTGCACAGTGATTTATGTGGTCCTCTTCCTGTTGCTTCATTCTCTGGCTGCAAGTACTTCTTAACTTTCATTGATGATTTCTCCAGACGCACTTGGGTATACTTCTTAAAACTCAAGAGCGAAGTATTTAACACTTTTTTGGCCTTCAAAGCCTTTGTTGAAAAACAATCTGGACATCAAATTCTTAAGCTAAGAACTGATAATGGTGGAGAATATGTTAAAAACACATTCATCAACTTTTGCACCGAAAATGGAATTCAAATGCAACATACTGTTCCATACACTCCACAACAAAATGGTGTAGCTGAAAGAAAAAATCGCACCTTAAAGGAAATGGCTAATTGTATGCTGCAATCTAAAGGACTCAGTCTTAGTTTTTGGGCCGAAGCAATTAATTGTGCAAATTATATAATCAATCGCACTCCTACTAAGGTTCTAGAGAATATCACTCCAGAAGAAGCTTGGAGTTCCATTAAACCAGATGTAAGTCACTTTCGTGTGTTTGGAAGTGAAGCATGGGCCCATATTCCAGATGAAAAGCATAAAGCTTTAGAACCTAAGAGTGAGAAATGTACTTTTGTTGGATATTCTGAAGATGTAAAAGGTTATAGACTTATTCCATTTAAGTCCAAAAATGTTATCATTAGAAGAGATGTAAAATTTGATGAAAATAAATCGGCCTGCGAGCCTAGTCCGGCGGATGTGCCACCTCTTCCTATCTCTTCTATTTTTGAAAACCTTTCTTCTTCAGATGATGAAAGCGAGGATGATAATCCTCCCCCACCTTCTCAGGATCCTCAACTTCCAAGATGGGTCCGTGCTACTCGGGATGCAGCAGGTGATCTTGCCGGTGATCCTACAGATCAGCGACGTACACGTTCTCAGTTTGAAAGAGCCTCTTCTTTACTGGCTCAAGCTCCAGTAAATCATGATCCTGACACTTTTGCAGAAGCCTCAGGCCATCCACATTGGGAAGCAGCTATGAATGAAGAATATCATTCATTGATGACAAATGATACATGGGATCTTGTTCCTCTACCAAAGGGACGCAAACTTGTTAGATGTAAATGGGTTTATAGAACCAAGTATGGACCAGATGGGAAAGTTGATAAACATAAAGCTCGTCTCGTTGCTAAGGGCTTTTCACAGGTTGAAGGCATTGACTACACTGAAACCTTTTCCCCTGTTGCCAAAATGAACTCCATCCGCCTTGTTCTTTCCCTTGCTGCCTCTTTAAAATGGGAAGTCCATCAGATGGATGTTAAATCTGCCTTCTTGCATGGGGACTTGCAGGAAGAAATCTATATGGAACAACCCATTGGCTTCATACAAACAGACTCCAGCCTTGTTTGTCGACTTAAGAAATCCCTTTATGGCCTCAAGCAAGCTCCTTGGGCTTGGTATGCCAAAATGGATAGCTTTCTTTTAGAATCTGGCTTTTCTAGGTGTCATTCTGACAATACTGTCTACACCAAGAAAGTGGGCAACTCTCTTATCATCCTTGTTCTTTATGTTGATGATCTTATTCTTACTGGTAGTGATCCCAACCTTATAAACCATGTGAAGTCCAGCCTTAAAAAGAAATTTGAAATGACAGACTTAGGACATTTACACTATTTTCTCGGTCTTCAAGTCTTGCAATCCCAAGAGGGTATTTTCCTTTCCCAGTCCAAGTATGCTTGTGATATTCTTCGTCATTTTCACATGGAAGACTGTAAGCCAGCCCCTTCTCCATTTCAGTCTGGAGTCAAACTTTCAGTCTCTTGTACTTCTCCTGAAGTTGATGCTACCTTATACCGTCAACTTGTCAGAAAACTCTTGTATTTAACCCATACTCGTCCTGATCTTTCCTTTGTTGTTGGCCTTGTTGCTCGTTTTATGCAAAACCCCCGTGAAAGTCATTGGAACGCAGCTAAAAGAATACTTCGTTATGTTCGAGGTACAGTACAGTTTGGGATTCATTACAGTGCCAAAGCAGCTCCTCTGTTAGTTGGTTTCACTGATTCTGATTGGGCTGGTGACCCTGATGATCGGAAGTCTACTGCCGGTTATGTCTTCACTCTTGGTTCAGGACCTATTACATGGGCTTGTAAGAAATAGGCTGCCATTTCTCTTTCGTCAGCAGAAGCAGAGTATCGTGGTGCCGTGGAAGCTAGTAAGGAAGCCTTGTGGCTTCGTCAGATCCTATCAGAGTTTGGCTTTGAGCAGCAGCATTCAACCACACTTTGGTGTGATAATCAAAGTTCCATTCAGCTATGCAAAGATCCAGTCGAGCATCAGCGCAGCAAACACATTGAACTACACATGCACTTCATCAGAAAGCTCATTCATGACCATGTTCTTGAAGTGCAATATTGTCCAACAGATGATCAGGTTACAGACATCTTCACAAAGGCTCTCACTCAGGCGAAGTTCACTAAACTTCGATATATGCTTGGAGTTCAGGAAGTTGTCACTAAGGGGGGATAGGCTCTAGTGCCTCCTTCCTTCTCCTATTGTGTCATATTTTGTAAATCCTTCAATCCTATCCCAAGTTGTTCTTAAGGGGGGATGTTAGGATATTCCGACACATAGGATATAGTTAAGTTCAACTTGGTCTAGTATAGAGTTAGGTTAGAGTTAGGTAAAGTGTGTTTCTTTACCGTTGTACATTTTGTAACTTACAATCCGATGGTCACGATATGTAGTGATCCGACGGTTCACTCTCACCTCGGTATTACCGACACTTGATTCGTGGCTTGACACCCGATTGGTCCATGAGTTCTATTTAAAGTGCATGGAGGGTCATTGTTCGGGTAATCCGTGCATGAGAGAAGCTTATGTAAATTTTCATTCTTTGATTAATAAATTGCCTGTAGTACCCACGTTGGGACAGGCCGTGGACTGTTTCCCTCCTTGCACTCTGAGGGTTTTAACCACGTCAAAAATACTGGTGTATTGATTTGAGATCTGGTTGTGAGCGGTGTCCTTTTGGTATTCTTTCTGTGGAACTTACCCTGTAAATTCCTACATCTCTCTCTCCTTATCTCCCTCACCCTCCCTCTCTCCCCCATATCTCTCTCTCCCACCTTTTTCTTCTCTCTCCCTCTCTCTATCTATCTCCTCTTCTCCCACTTTCTCCTACGCATTTATATCTATATCTCTCTCCATCTCTCATTTTTTTCCTCTCTATCTCACGAGTCCAAACACACCCACTCTCTCTCTCCATATCTATATATCTCCCTCTAACCCTCCCTCTGTCTCTCTTTACTTCCCTCTCCCCCCTATCTATATATGTATATATGTATATCTCTCCTTCTTTGTCTCTCTATATCACCTCCCAAACCTACACATTCTCTCTACATATCTATCTATCTCTTTGTCCCTCCATTTTCCTATCCCTCTCTCTCCCTTCCCCTTCTCTCTCTCTCTTCCCCTTCTCTCCCTCTCTCTCTCCTTCTCTCTATTCCCTCCCTCTCTCCTCTCTCCCTCACTTTCTCTCCATCTCTTCCTTGTCACTCACTCTCTCTCTCCACCTTTCTCTCTCAATGTATTTATTCTTCCTTCCCTCTTGTTATAAAATTATATATTATAGAGCAACGAAACACATAAAATATTGTAGAAACAAAAAAAAATAAAACAAGAGAGACACATATATACATGGTTCACCAAATTTTGGCTACGTCCATGGAGAAACAAACCAATACTTCCTTTATATTATCTAGTAAAATGAAGAGATACAACCTACATCAGATCTGTTGTAATTTCCTCTTCCCTCTCACATAGTCTCCTCTATTTTTCTCACTCAAAATACACATATACACATTTCAAATATAATTCCCTCATATATATCAAGGGGTTTCCTTCTATGGGAAAAAACCCTAAATTAAACATCATTTCTATCGTCAGATCATCCTCCTAATGAACTACTCAGATTGACTACGAAATTACATTATTTTACAAGGAACCCCCCCATGTGGAGGGGTGTACAGCCTTCCTGGGTTATACATCCAATTTAAATAAAGACCTCTGAATCAAGAAGATAATTAGGCTCCACACCCAAAAATCCCCCACTTGGAGACTGATTATAACAACTCCACATCTACTTCATTTACTAGACAATGACTCCACTTTGGACTTGGTTGTTTCTCATCTCCATCATCATACTTGAAGACCAATTGAAACTAATCAGAATCTCAGTTTCTCCTTGGTTACAACTTTTGTCAAGATATCTACAAAATTTTGTCTAGTGTGTATCTTTTCCAGCTTCAACTATCCATCTTCCAATACTGACCATATGAAATGTACTTGAGTTGTATATGTTTAGTCTTGGAATCAAATGTTAATTTCTTTGCAAGATGAATGGCACTCTGGCTATCACTATATAACATGACCATCTCTTGCTTCTTACACAATTCATCCATAAAACTTTGCAACCAAATGGCTTCTTTACTATCCTCTGTAGCAATAACATACTCTTCTTCCATTTTTGAAAGTGCAACAACACTTTGCATTTTTGAAACCCAGCTGACAATTGTTCCACGTACAGTAAACACATACCCTGTGGTGCTCCTCTTGCTATCTCTATCACTTGCCATATTTGCATTAACATATCCCTGTAAAGTAATGTTTCAACCACCAAAGAATAATTCTTGATTTGTGGTACCTCTCAAATACCTCAAAATCCATTTCAGTGCCATCCAATGTTCTTTTCATGGATTTTTCATGCACTTGCTTACAACTCCCACTACATGTGCAATATAAGGCCTTGTGCAGACCATTGCATACATTAAGTTTCCAATTACTGATGCATATGGAACTTTATACACATGTTCCATCTCTTCCGGAGTCTTGGGATAGGTCTCCTTACTTAGTTTCAAATGGCTAGACAAAGGTGTAGTAATTGGTTTTGCATTCTACATATTAAATATTTCCAACACCTTTTGTATGTACTCACTCTGAGACAATGTTAATTTGTGATTTTTCCTATCCCTAGTTATTCTCATACCCATGATTTCTTTTGCAACACCAAATCCATCATTGCAAAATAATTTTCTAATTTTCCTTTGAGCACATTTATTTCCTGCATGAGCATGTCATCTACATACAATAAAAATATAATATAGCTTCCATCATTTTTCTTTTTGAGATAAACAAAATGGTCAGAGTAACATGTAGTATAACCTTGTTTATATATAAATATATCAAATTTTAGATACCACTTCCTTGGAGCTTCTTTTAGGCCACACAAGCTCTTCTTCAACCTGCACACTAGTTTCTCCTTCCCTTTAACTTGATACCCTTATAGCTGCTGCATATAGATCTTTTCCTCCAAATCACCATGGAGGAAGGTCGTCTTTACATCTAACTGCTCAAAATGCAAATATTCTGCTACTACTAGACTTAAAATAGTTTTGATTGAAGTCATTTTAACAAACAGAATAAAATATTTCACCAAAGTATATACCTTTCTTCAGTGAAAACCCCTTCACCAGAAGTCTAGCTTTATACCTTTTTCTACCTCCATCTTCTTCCTTCAACTTGTAAACCCATTCATTCTGCCATGTTGTTTTAGCTATAGGCAACCTGACTAAGTCCCATGTTTGGTTATGTACCAAGGAGTCCATATCTTCTTTCATTGCTGGCTCCCACTTCTTCCTGGTTTCTACCTAAATTTCTTCTGTATAACATTCTTGTTCACCCGAAACAGTCAACAATACATAAATAATGAAGGAGAGTATCATTCAGGGGGTATACTTATCCTAGTATATCTTCTAACAACACTTTCAGGTGTTTGAGGTGCTTGTTACTGTTGTGGGTTTTTTGTGGCTGTTGATCATTATGATTTTTAGAAAGCTTTACTTTTTCTGTGATCTCATCAAGCACTATGTTTTATGATTTATTTTTCCTGTTTATTTTCCTGCATTTGATCCTTATACAAGACCCTTTCATTGAATATGGTATCCATACTCAGAATGATTTTATGATTTTTATAATCATATAAGTGATAACCAAAATAATTAACACCATACCCAATAAAGGTACATTTCTTTTATTTTCCCTCAAGATTTGTTCTATTTTCTTTATTAATGTGTACAAAGGCTTCACAAACGAAAGTCTTTAAAAATGGGTAGTTTATCTTTTTACCTATCCATGCCTTCTCTCTAATACTACCATCCAAGGAACTTGAAGGCCCTTTATTTATTGGATAAACAACGATATCCACAACATCTGCCCAAAATTGTAAAGGCAATCATATATGCAATCTCATGTACCTTTCACGCTCCATGATTGTACCATTCATCCTTTTTGACCCACCATTTTCTTGTGGTCTTCCTCAAACTTTCTTCTCTCTCTAAATTCCATGCTCTGAATAGTACTTAGCAAACTCTTTGTTGCAATAATCTCCTCTATTGTCTAATCTGAGACCCTTCAACTTCTTTCCTATCTCATTCTCAACCCAAGCTTTCCATTTCTTGAAAGTACCAAATACATCATATTTATTTCGAATACAATAAATCCATTTTCTTGGTTGCATCATCAATAAAATATAATGTAATAATGAGAGCCACAGAGAGATGATACCTGAGCATGTCCTCATACATATGTATGCACAAGCTCTAATTTTTCTCTCTTCTTTTCTTTCCCAACTCTGAGAAATCTGACTCTCTTATGTTTTCGATAAACACAATTCTCATAGAAATACAAATCAACATGCTTCAAACATGGCAACAAATTTCTTGAGTGAAGAATCTGCATCCCCTTCTCACTCATGTGCCCAAGTCTATGATGCCACAATGTTGTATCTTCTCTTGTGGAGGTTAGAACATTAACAGAATTAGAAATACCATTGCATAAATACAATGTACCAACCTTTTCTCCTTTTCCTATTACTGGGGCTTCTTTAGTGACCTTGTAGGTTTTATCTGTAAAAGTAGTTACACAACCTTCACCTCCCAACTACCTTTTTGAAATCAGATTTTTCTTCAGATTTGGAACATGCCTTACCTCCTTCAATAGCCATTGGTTTCCATTCTACTTTTTTAAGAAAACTTTACCCATTCCAATGATTTTATAGGGTTTATCATCACCGAGATGAACCTATCCAAAATATCCTCGAACATAATCATGAAAATGTTTCCTGTAAGGCGTGGCATGGAATGAGGCCCCTAAATCTACAAGCTAGGCATCAATAATATTCTCTAATGAAATAATCTTGAACACATCAGCTATCACATTCACTTCATGATTGTTTTCTTGCTATGCATCTCCTTCTTTTCCCTTCCAAGACTTACAATATTTCTTTAGGTGTCCTTTCTTCCCACATTTCCAACACACTATCACCGATATGGACTTGGATCTTCCTTTCCTTGACTTACTGTGATATCCTAAGTTCTTTCCTCTTTCCATTTTTCTACCCCTAATCTATGTAGTCAAAGCATTACTTGAAAGTACTAGATCTAGAGACAAAGTTACTAATTTCCATAACTAAACCATTCCAACTTTCTGAAAATCAGCACAAAAAATACATAGCCCTAACTTGATCATAAAAATTTACCCCATACAGAACTTAACTGATTGGTAACTCTATTAGATTCATTTAAATGATGAACACCAAATCTACCTTTGACATCTTCATATTAAATAAACTCTGCATAAGAAATATGTTGTTTGAGGTCGAGGGTTTTTCATATGGTTTGGCCAATGACGTTATTAAACCCTCTATTGTTGCTTCCTTTGATATATTAAAGGCCATTGACACCGCCAGGCACTGTTGTACTATTGCAACTGCCTTTCTATCGAGAACCTCCCATTCTGTGTCTTTCATACTCGTTGTCTTCTTGTTGTTGGGAAAAGTATCCATTCGGAATGCCCGTATCCCACTCTAAGGTGTGATAGTGCCTTAGCAACAAACAAGGAAAACTATTTTCGTATTCTTCTTTATGAAATGTAAATGGAGAAGAAGGATGTAACTAACCTGTGTCTTTCGCTAGTTTGTTGATCCACTCTTTCTCCTGTTTGTTCGCTTCCCGCTGTCGGCTCCCTCACTGGTCCAGCTTCACTAAGTTCCTGCAAGATCACAGAAGAGAGAAACTACACAAAAGACATAGATTTACATTCATAACTAGTTTAGGATCAGATATAAACTAAACATGCAAATATAACAAAGCATCATTGATATACAAGCATATAGGAGAAACTCAAATAGTTTTATTGATATGATAAGAAAGTCCAAGAGGAGATACAACCAAGTGAGTCCCGATCCAGCATCTACCTCCCAGCAAAGGAATCCCTTCCTCTCCTCCAACAAAGCATAAATCACCCAATGCACTAATCTCAATCTCAAATCAACAGCAATTCTCTACAAAGTACAAAATTCCAGCCTCTGGATCTCTTGGATGAGGGATCCATATATAGATGTAAGCAGAGAGGATGAGTCAGCTTATGTTTTGACTTGTGGCTTCTCTCTGTTAGTTCTTGCTTCCACTTGGAGGCTGAGAGCCTCTTACTCATCATTGGTTGAATTCATTGAGGCAAGTGTCATTGAGGAAGATTCTGGAAGCTTCCAGTGTCTGTACACCTCACGGAATGATACTGCCATTTGGCATTTCTCGCTCAGCGCACCCTGGTAGTGCATTGAGGTGCATTGCAACGCACCTAGCTAGTGTACTGGGGTGCATTGCAACGCAGGCAGCTAGTAGAGCATCTGAATTGATCCTAAATTGACTGTTTCGGAGTAGTTTTTGGTGGAGAACTTCTAGGAGAAGCTGTCATTGGCTGACCTTGTTCCTTTAGGGGTAGGAACAACTCTTTTAGGGACTTTGGATCCCTTGGATTATGGAAATTTCATGCTCAATGTTGTAAGGCACAAAAATGTCTATAACACTTCTTTTCTTTTCCGCTTAATAGTAGGTACAAATATTTCTAATACAAATAATATTCCATCTGCATCTTCCATAGTTGATAGTTTTGGTCGTTAAGTTTTTCAACCCTAAACCTACCATGATCCACCATTTCTCCCACTCGAACTAGGAACTCTTCTCTCCTATGAGTTTATCAACCAAATAGGCCTTTGGCTTTGATACAAATTTTTAGAAAATTATATATTATAGATCAATGAAACGCATAAAATATTACAAAAACACAAACATAGAAAAAACATAAAACAAGAGAGACATAGATATATGTGGTTTGGCAAATTTGGGTCGCGTCCACGAAGAAACAACCAGTCCTTCCTTTATATTATTGAGCAAAATGAAGAGATACAACCTACAACAGATGTACAGTAATTTCCTCTTCGGTCTCACACAATCCCCTCTCTCTTTCTTGCTCAGAATACACATATACATAGTCGCAATATAGTTCCATCATATATAGTAAGGGGTTGCCTTCTAGGGAAAAAAACCCTAAATTAAACAAAACTTCTACCATCAGATCATCTGCCTAATGAATGACTTAGATTGACTACGAAATTACAATATTTTATAAGAAAAATTTACATCTATTTTTATCTTCAGGGTTGCTACCCCTGAACCCCCCACGTGGAGGGGTGTACAATCTTCCTGGGGTATACATCTAGATGAAACAAAGGCCTCTGAATTAGGAATATAATCAGGGTGCACACCAAACATCTCTCTCTCCTACTCCAACACCATCACTCCCTCCATCCATCTCTCCGGTCTCTCAAGTACTCTATCTCCCCCTTCCTCTCCCACCTCCCTTTGTCTCTCCCCCCATCTCTCTCTCTCTCTCTCTTCCCTCCATTTATATCTCTATATTTGTCTACCTCTCCTTCTTTGTCTCTCTATATCACTCAGCAAATGTACACACTCTCTCTCCATATCTATATATATCTCTCTCCCTCCATCTTCCTCTCCCCATCTCTCTCTTCCCTCTCTCTCTCTCTCTCTCTCTCTCTCTTTCCTCCCACTCACTTCTCTCCCTAACTTTCTCTCCATCTCTCCCTTGTCACTCCCTCACTCTCTCTCTCTCTCCACCTTTCTCTCTCTCTATGTATTTCTTATTCCATCCTTCTTTCTCCCCCTCCAATACAATCTCTCTCTCTCTCCCTATCAATTACTTGCTCTCTCCCTTTATCTCCCACCTATCTCTCTTTATCTCTCTCTTTCCAACTCTATCACTATCTCCCTCTCTCTCATCTTCTCTCTCCCCACTCTCCCCCCTCCATCTCATTGTCTCCCTCTCTCTCTGTCCCTTTCCTCCCTCTCTCTCCACTCCTTCTCTCTCTCTGTTTTGTCCTTCTCTCCTATCTCCCTAGCTCTCCCTCATTATATCTCCCATGTCATTGTCTCTTCCACTCCACCTCTATCTCTCTATGTACTTGTTATTCCCTCCATTCGCACCCCCCTCCCTCAAATTCCATCTCTATCTCCCTTCATCTTGGTTACTCTCTCTCTCCCCTCCTTTCTCTCTTCATTCCTCTCTCTGCCTCTCTTACCCAGCTTCCTCCATCTCTTTCCCCGCCATCACTCTCTCTCTCTCTCTCTCTCTTTTCCCTCCAACTTTGTCACTATCTTCCTCCTTCTCTCCTTCTCTCTCCTTCTCTCTCCTTCTCTCTCCTAACCTCTCTCCCCACCTTTCTATCTCCCTTTATTAACTTCTCCCCCTCTATGTCTCTCTCCCACATCCATCCATATGATCCATAATTTCCACTTTGTGTAACCAATAAAGCCTGTTTACATGTTAATATTGTTATAAAATATTATATTTTGATCGTCAAAAAAGTGATGGTTTTTGGGCATGTGGTATTGAAAAGCCATGGTATTAGTCCAAGTTATGGTAACAAGGTCTATTCACAAGTTAATAAAAAAAAACAAAATATAACAATTTGACTTTAACTTTAGCTTTTCATTGTTAATTGAGCCAACGTTTAAATGTTTACAAACATCCCCTTTATATTACTTTTAATTTTCTATTTATTACTTTAACTCTATTTTTTATTACTTTTACGCCTAAACATTGACATTAGATTAAATTTGTTAAATGTTAAATGTTAAACATTTACACTTGACATCTTATGATTAAAAACATTTCAAGTGAACTTATTATTTTAAATTTTGGTTATTTTGTAAGTAAATATTTTGGCCAAAATTTAGCAAATATTTGTTGGAATTGCACAAGTGTAACTTGTGTAGTTTATACCATCCAAGAGCCAAAGGTAACTTTCAAGGTATTGTACCAATTTATTCATTGAAAAATGCAATTTAAATAATGAAAAATTATGATCAATCCTAAACAAAAATTTATGGAGCTCCAAGGGAGATTAAATCTCTTTATGTGCAAAGTTTTACACTCTAAAAAAATTACATATTAAAAAATATAATTCTTCTAAATACTCGATATATGATTCCTCCAAATACTCTATATATTCGTTATTAAAAGAAAGCTATATTGTTTTATGTTTTAAATATTTTAATCATTTCTTAACCTATATTATATATTATTAATAATAAAACTAATCATAAAAACCCATCAACATATTTATGTGTTTTGAGATACATTAGTAATCCAAATAATTATGGAAACATCATTGACTCTTTATTATTATTATTATTATTAATATTATTAATATTATGTTTGTAAGATAATCCACATATTTATGTATATTAAGGTGCATTGAATTTAAAGATGCATCGCATTTCCTTTTGGCAATGTAGACTTGAGCATGATAAATAAAATGACGTGATCTACTATTAAATAGCACTGTTTGAAAGGGTTGGTGAATCTTTGGAATTGGTAAAACTAAATTTTTTAAATTTATATAATTAATAACTAGAAATATAAAATTTATTATCAAAATTTATTCATGAATGTAGGTTTTTAGAATTAGTTAATATTAGTTTAGATTTATTTAATTTTGGATCTATTAAGTTCATAGAAGAATCAAATCTCTTGAGATATAATCCATGCATCTCTCTTGAAATGTGAACGTCTTTTAGAGTGAAAATATATTTGATCTCTCTCGGTGCTTGGTGGATGTGGAGTTAAGATGGATCTAGGCCAACCTATTTTAGAGTGAAAATAGATTTGATATCTTGGTGCGTGGTAGATGTGGAGTTAAGATCGATCTAGGCCAACCTCTTTTAGAGTGAAAATAGATTTGATCTCTCTAGCCGCTTAGTAGATGTGGAGTTAGGAGGGATCTAGGCTAGTATAATATATATGTAGTTGACATTAACATATTTTATTTATGATTCACGTCGTCCCTATTGAAATTTTAAAACATGGCCCTACATACATTTAATTATTTTTATTATTATTATTTTCTAAAATATTTCATACCAAATCCATATTACACATTGAAAAAATAACAAATCTCCCTTATACATTGAATTACAAAGCAACTATTAATGGAATATGAATTCTCTCAATGTTTCTCTCTCTATATGCTTCATTTTAAAATATTCTATTCAACTTGTGTATTGAAATATTTTATTTATAAGGCACATTCAATTTGTTATCAACCAAAATAAATTACACATGAAATATTTTTTTTTGTTAATATTTTTTTTTTTAATATCACGTGTACATTGAATGACTAATGAATTACACATCATGTAGTATCGATAATACTATTTCCTTTCAACTTTGTATTGAGAAGTGAATAAACTACATTTCTTCTTCATACTGAAATGCTAATTATTTGTTTTTACTTTCTATATATAAAGTTATGTAAAATTAAGGTGTGAATTGAAATATTTTAATTATGGCCAACATTAAATTCTTTAGTTATTATTATTTTTAATTTGTTAATTTAAAGTATTATTTTACTCTTTTTAAAGCCATAAGGCATTCCCTTTGAGAATAACTCCCTCATGTGACACGTGTATCCTATTGTACTGTCAGATTAGATGTTAGACGATTAAAAAACTATCTTACGTCTGATTGGTTTCTTATGAGCAGAGTATTTGCTAAAGTTGATTGTTAATCTTAATAGAGTCAAAAAATTATGTTAGAAGTTAGTTATTGTATGAGCCTCATTCAACTCTTCTTCTTCTTCTCACATCTACAAACCCTGAGCGAGACACCTCCTCCTTCTGCGGCTTAAACTTGTTTAGATTCTCGTGGCTACCATGGCCTATGTTGCAAAATATCATCATGGTACCTAATAAGTTAAATTAGTAAGTTGAGGGAATCATATACGTAACGTAGCATGCCTATTCTTTCTTTGCCTTTGTAGTAGTGGATAACCAATCAACTAAATTGATGGGGATCCCCATGAATAATAACATCTATGCTAGAATCTGAAATAGAATGATCGGTTTCCCTTAATTATATAATTTTGTTTGATAATAGAAAAAGGTTAACAAAGATAGAGACCCTTAGATATATCTACTTCCAACACCTTTTCCCATCTTTATCTAGGTTTATACCATGTAAGCATCCCTTTATTTCTAAAAAAAAATGGCATGAAATCAGGCAATCTATCTATCTCATAATGCCTTTGTTAATTTTTTTTGTCAAATTCTTTGAAGTATATATGTGATCTAAGCATTTTTTGTGTTGTCGTTGACTTAATATATTTATACTAACCATGAAATGGGTTTGATGTAGAGGATTATGGTAGTGTTAGCATTGCATTAATCTATATTTTTTAAGGAGGAGAAAGAGAAAAGTGGTGTTAGAGTTGAGAGAGAAATAATCATCTGAAAAGAGGAGGCACGTGGAATGGGGGATGGGAGGACTCCCACCATAACAAAAATGGTGGAATGGGAAATCGTGGTTTTCATCATATATTACATATGGCAGGATTCCTTGTCATCTTTGTGGTTACATCATGGTATGCTCTTTCCACATCTTGAATGTCAATCCTAGAAAAGTCAGTAATGTCCCCAAACAAAAATTTAATCGCTCTGAGTGGATCGAAATAGAGAGGAATTATTGAGAATACAAGAACTTTTTCATAGGTTTAAAATAAATATTATATATTTATGTGCGGGGTTCAGAGGAACAGGAAAATGACTGGAGAAAGAAGAGTTTAACAGAGAGAATCAACTCTCTCTTCCCAAAGGAGGAAAGTATAAAAAAAGTGTTCCATTTTGATATATTAAATGTGCTTTATCCTCTATTGAGCAGAGAATTGAAACTAATTCTTATTTACTTGACAAGTGATTGATGCCATACCAACACATAGGACTCGAGAACTCGGAACTTCAATATTGTTGGACGAAATTATTTGTTTTCCTCGTGGGTATTGTAAAATCCCTCAGAAGTAAATCAAAGGGGTATTACTAACTCTGAGGTACGACTGGGGAAGGTGTTGGTTTTTTTCTCTGTTGAACATGTAAGGAAACATGTATGATTATTATCTATGTAGTTGAGGAGGCTTGTATTAAGAAGGAAGTGAAAATTGACATTGGCAGAGGTGCCCCTCTATTTCTAATGATGTACATCAAGTAGAGGAAAATGAATTTTGGAGACAATACTCCTCATTGTGAGATGATGGTACTAACAATGAGTTGGGTCCTACATAAGCTGGATGGCTATTATAATTATATATTTGTTAAGGGTTCGGTTCAACAACTTACTTGTGGGAATTGAATCTAGGTGGAAAGGGTAACAATCATTTTTTCCATCCACTCATTATTTATCCCATCCACTCATTATCCAAGCTAGAACCATTTTTCACCCATAAGCTAAATCCACTTCTCATCCACCAAGCTAAACCCAATTATGATCCATCCAACCTAGACCCAATTAACAACAATAGTCTAGTTCACCAGCTACTTTATAATATAAATAAAATTTTCACGTTGTTCCATAGTGTTCAGAGCACATTGGCCAAATCAAATGATAGATATTACACACACCATTTTATTATTGATGTGTAATGGAATGTCGGTGTTAACATATTCATGATAGGAAATAAAACCCCTTTTTAGAATTTCATTATTTTTATAGTTATTTCTCTCGATCGAGTCTTTCTACATAACCTTTTATCCATTTTTTGTTATTTAAAACAAAATGGCACAACTTCTTAAGAGATGGATATGTATAATGGTATGCTCCTTCCACATCTTGAATATCAATTCTATTTTTCTATGGACATTTTGATGTTTTAGGATCTGGGAAATGCACTTGCAGATACGTTAGAGTCTAATCCTAGAAAATTAAGTAGTGTCCTCAAACTGAAATTTAATCGCTTTGAGTGGATTGAAATAGACAAGAATTATTGAGGATACTATAACTCTCTCATAGGTTTAAAAACACTCTTATATATTTAAATGTGGGGTTCACAGGAACATGAAGGAGACTAGAGAAAGAAGAGTTTAACAAAGAGAATCGACTCTCTCTTCCCAAAGTAGGCAAGTATAAGAAACATGTTGCATTTGAATATCTTAAATGTGTTTTATCCCCTATCGAGCAAAGAATTGAAAATAATTTTTATTTACTGGGTAGGTGATTGATGTCATAACTACTAACACAGAGGACTCGAGAACTCTGAACTTAAATATTGTTGGAATGAATGTTTTTTCTTCCTCATGGGTATTATAAAATTCATTCTAAATTAAACCAAATGGATATGACTACTCTGAGGTATGATTGGGGAATGTTTTTGTTATTTTCTCTATTGAAAATGTAAGGAAACCTATGTGATGATGATCTATGTAGATGAGTATGCTTGTATTAAACAGGAAGTGAAAATTGACATTGGCAGGGGTGCTCCTCTGTTTCAAATGGTTTACATAAAGTAGAGGAAAATGACTTATGGAGACAACTCAAAAAAATTATATTCACAACAAGATGGTGTGATCTTCAATGAAAAAGGGAAGGAATATCCCAACGGGGGTAAAATGAATGATGAGGTGCAAAAAAAAATCTAATGACAAATATTTTCCTAGAAATTTCAGGAGGGTGAAATAGGAATTGAACATCAAGACATCAAAGAGAATGCCCTTCATGGTAAGTTTTGGTTTTCCCTAGTTAAATATTTGGTAGTTTTGATGCTTTACTTTGCAAGTGTTATTTTCACATGTAGAATTTAATAAATGGGCATGTTGGACATGTCAACCAACATGACTGGATAAATTTTTGATTCAAAATATACATGTAGTACTTGTATATGGTTGTATGAGATGTATTCCATCTCCCCATACAGTTGTGTGGAGATGCGGGAATAATTTGACTATCAGAATCACCCAAAGTTGAGCACTCTGCATTTTGTATTTAGTTGTTAGTGTCTATTTTTAAGGTTGTCAATGGATGTAAATATAGGTTCTTGAGAAGCTTTGGCCAAGCTTATATGATTTCCTCTCGAAAAAAGTTACTGTCTATTTTCCATTCAACTTGTATGGGATGTTGGAAGGAAACTATTGGAGTATGTGGCATGTGTATAGAAAATACTCACTTGAGTCTTGACATATGCATTAGCAGGGGTGAAACATATATTTTTATTTTATATTAAATGCTTGTTTGTGACTTTTCTTCATCAGTCATGTTAACTCCCAATTTATGAGACTATATTGTCGTGGGGATTTTTAAGGGTATTAATAATGTCTGTCCAGGGTTTTCTTCTCCTAATGTTGCCAATTATGTGTGGTACATATGGATCCAGAGAATTTCGTGGTGACTTGGTGAGTGAGTGAGGTGATACTTCAAAGAATTCACTAACTGCTCATATTTATTGCAAAAATTGAATTGTATTTTGATCCCCTCAAGTGGAAGTCTTATTTCCTACATATTTTCATGGGAAACTTGTTTTGGGTATAATAGACAAAAGAAAACAGATAAAAGTGCTTCAAAATTCTATATTTGAAGTTGAATGGGTTGTTGAACATGCCCTTCTTTACAAATAATCATTTCCAAATTGATATGAAAGCCACAAACTATCCATTATTTATGTTTATTCCCTATATTCTCAAACAATGAGATGAGTCAAAATCAGTCAGATTTAAGTGTCCAAGGATAGAAACCCCTGAAAACTCTCTAGAATCTACAAAAAAAAAAATCACAAAAAAGGATGGAAAATTAAATGTGGAAATAAATTCAAAATCATTTTTCCTTTATAGAGGCACAAACTTGTTGGTTCTATCCAAACTAAGTGATTTTAACCATTGATTGATGAATCAAACATAGTCTAGTAGAGTTAAATGAAAAATTCATAATTTGAGCCAAGGAATTCAAATATGAGTAGTAACAACGAATTTGAATATTTTCAATAGTTACTCTTCTCACTTTGAAAATTAGGACATGACCCTTCCCAACTAAACAATTCACAAGATCATCTCTCACAATTGGTAATCCTTCTACCTTGCATAACAACCATTCTTGTTTCAAATGTTATTTAATTGCTCTCTACATAGATATGGAATCATGTTACCCTTTTGACATCCATGATCTGTGATCAGGATTCAGTCCATGCAAGTTCAACTGGTGATTAATTACTAGTGAAATTATGTTTGCCATGTTTACCTTATCTGAGTTTTTGTACTTGTGTATTTCTTTGTACTATGCTTACTTGATCTAAGTTTTGGTTTTTGTACCTGTTTCTGAGTTGGTAATTCAAATTATTCAACCGCTGCTGGAAATCCCTCTAGATTATGTTGGATACCATGTTGTCTAGTAAATTGCATCAATAATATCATGATAATGCTAACTTTTCTCATAGTAGATAGTCCCTTAGCAGTACGTTGTTTCCAGCATTCAAAATTTCTTAAGAATACTTTAGCTATTTTTTCATCATAATTTGTCATATCAAAGTTAATATCTCTGTGATGTTTGGACTTTTGTTTTGTGCAATTGAAATCTTTTTTGTAGCTTCATATTGATGGCAACAGTCCTAAACCTGAAAATATTGATCATTGAGTATAACTTTAATTGTGACATGATGTAGAAAGTTGACAATAATTTTAAGAAGATATCAAATGACTCAAACATTTATTTTGTATCGTTAACTGTTTTTTAGTTCTAATTTTTTGAATAGATAAGGTTGTTGTTACTTACTTATGCTAGGAGAATCCCAAGTGTAGAGTTGTTTGCTAGAATATATGAAGTTGATTCTACTACAGTGAAGCGAATAACTAATCGATTTATCTTTGATATGGAAAGTTAAATGGAGCTTTCATATTGTCCCCATGAATAGGAACTTAAGAGGCAGTAATCTATTTTTTCAGGACTTGCATTTCATGAATTCATTTTTTGCACCTACAGGATGTCACCATTGCAACAATGGGACCTATTTAAAACATTCCTGACTACAATTGGTTCCAATGCTGCATTTACTGGCTCTGTTACTAGATCAATTTTCACCTACAGGATATTTCGATTTAGCAATGGGACCTATTCAGGACATGTCTGACTACAACTAGTTTCGACGTCACATTTACTGGCTCTGTTACTAGATAAATTATTTATTGTCCCTGAAACAATAACTATTTCTTGTCATCCTTACCTTGACTTGCAACTTATTGCATATAATTTGAATAATGAGAACATAAAAATTGTGTTTGTTTTTTAAATGAGATGAAAGGTCTTATAGTGTCAATATCGTAAGCTTCTAGTATCTTAATATCTATGTATTTTTCTATGTCATTTGAAAAGAAATGCACCTCATTGGGGTCCTTGTATAAATTATAACTAGAAATTTGAGATCATTCCAAAATAATTTCCTCAAAAATGCACATTGAGTGTCATATGCAATGAACATTTGCAAAGACTTTGTAATGATTTTTAAATAATTTCTCTTTTGAATTTTTTAATATTCTTCAAAACATATGTTGCTCCTATTTTGTAGTGCATATAAGTTTCAATGTTAATCTATTATTCTCTGACACGTAATTCTCTATATTCTCAAATCTATTTCAAGTGATACAGTGCAAAAGACGGTGAATTTAACGTTTCTTCTTTTTAGCCTGCTTAACCTTGCAAATGCTTAATTTGTATTGTTTCAGAATCCATGCTTTTTATTTTGCAACAAAATTCTTTTAAATACTCCATTCAAGAATAAAATAAATCCACAGCTAAGAATCAGTTCAAAATCAAGGATAGTTGCCTCTATATAAAGAATTATCCTTTTATATATTTGTATAAAATACAACTCTTTTGAATGAACAATAAGATTTCTGGAAGAACCTCCAATTTGAGTAAATTTTGTAGTACAGAAAGAAAGTTGTGTTTTGGCTTAACGAATGCAGAGTCCATTTCTACTAGAATAATAATTGATAAAACATAATTGACAATATAATATTTTTTTCCTGGAACAAATTATTTGGTAGAATTTGTTTCTGTCCTTTACACTTCCAAGTATTTTTTACATTTGGCATTAATAGAGTCTAATATGTCTTGTGTTTGCAAAGTATGTTAGCTTTTACAGACATATATTTACCAAATCTTATAATGTTTAGTTGGGAAATTAATACTTTGCATCCTTTGAAATTTGTTTCCTCTTATACACAAGACAACATTATAACTGACCTCGAAGGTTAGGCACTACACATGGCTTGTATATGTTGGAAAAATGGCCCTTGAGAGGTGCATCACTGAACCAACTCTTTTCAATTTAGTTTTAAAAAGTAATACTTATCTTTTGTTTTGAAGTGCTTCCTTCAAATTTAAGCATTATAAGTGGTTCAGAGAGGTCTGAGAGGTGAACCACTAAGCACAACTCTTATGGAATTATGCATGCTTGAAAATTATTACTTCCATAAGGATTTTTTAGGTTCTTCGTTAAGGTTCAGACAAACATTATAACGGTCTGGAGTGGGCATGCAAAAGAAGTGGGAAATGGCCCTTGAGAATTGGACCACGGAAATGTCCCTTGAGAGGTAGACCACTTAACATAAATTATAATCTAGAAAATTGAGATCATTCCAAAATATTTTCCTCAAAAATTCACATTGGCTGTCATATGGAGTGAACATTTGCAAAGACTTTGTAGGGATTTTTAAACAATTTCTCTTTTGAAATTTTGTTATATTCTTCAAAACATTTGTTGCTCCTATTTTGTAGTGAAGATTTGTTTCTATGTCAATCTATTGTGTTCTGACATGAAATTATCTATATTCTCACATCTATTTGAAGTGATACAGTGCAATAGGAAGTGAATTTAACATTTCTTCTTTTTAGTTAGTTTAACCTCGCAAAGGCTTAATTTGTAGTGTTTCACAATTTATGCTTTTTATTTTGCAACAAAATGCTTTTGAATACTCTATTCTGGAATAAATTAAAACGATACTTAAGAATCACTTCAAAAGCAAGGATAGTTGCCTCAATATAAGTTATCTTTATGTATATTTGTATCAAATATAGCTCATTTGAATGAACAATAAGATCCCTAGAAAAACCTCCAATTTGAGTGAATTTTGTAATACAGAAGGAAATTTGCGTTTTGGCTTAACGAATGTAGATTTCTTTTCTACTAGAAGCAGAATTGATAAAACATAATTGACAATATAATATTTTTTTCCCCAAACAAATTATTTGGTAGAATTTGTTTGTGGAATTTACAATTCCAAGTAGTTTTTACATTTCACATTAACATGGTCTAATATGTCTTAAGTTTTCAAAGTATGTCAGTTTTTATAAACATAGATTTACTGACTCTTATACTATTTAGTTGGGAACTTAATACTTTGCATCCTTTTAAAATTTCTTCATCTTATACACAACACAACATTATAACTGATTTGGAAGGTTAGGCACTACACATGGCTTGCCTATGTTAGCAATATGGCCCTTGAGAGGTGTATCGTTGAACACAACCCTTTGTAATTTCATTTAAAATATTAATACTTACCATTTGTTTTGAAGTCATTCCTTCAAAATTGAGCATTAGAAGTGGTTTGGATAGGTCTGAAAGGTGAACCACTGAGCACAACTCTTATGCAATAATGCATGCTTGAAAATTATTACTTTCACAAATATTTTTTGAAGTGCTTTGTTAAAGTCAATACAAGCATTATAAGCGACCTGGAGTGGGTAGGCACAAGAAATGGGTAATGTCCCTTGAGAGGTGGTCAACTTAACATAAACACTTTTGCTTTTTGAAGCTGATATGAAAATGGGCCACCATCTGTGAAGATCAACTAGGACTTGCATCTAGACCTAATTAGGTATTTGGCTTGGGTGGTCTAATGTGAAATTATTTGTACTATTGAATTGTGACTATGTTGGCATTTCATATTCTTTTGGATGTTGTGATATTATAGAAATATACAAGGTATATCAATTCTTTACTACTGAATAATTAAATGTTGAACTAGGTGATGCATTGCCCTTGGGGTTGTGGTTTAGTGGTGGTATGTAATCCTACCCAAAAAGGTTCATTTCCACTGGAGGCAAGAATAAGAAGTTGGGGTTGGGCAGAGTCTTATATAACTTGGATAGAAAGGTGATCTCTTGCAGCAACAACATCTTAGTTGAACAAAAGTTCTTACATTTAATGATTTTTTCCACAGAACATCTTGTAGCATGTCGTTTTGTTGAGAAGAGCAGATATTTCTCCAGTTAAATTAAACTTGTTGTAAAGTTAAATTAATTTATTAATTCTTGTTAAAGGAAGTACTTTATGTTTCAAGGAAATAGTTCCAAGCTAGACAACATCTAAATCACATAACATATCACGTCTTTCTTCATCTATGTTCTTCCATATTCTTCTCCCTTAAGGCATTTCCTTTGAAACATATGGTGCAATTGCTAGTAAATAATGTTACATGACAACATCTCTCCCACATTGAGTTGTAGGGCACCTCTTAGTCCAATGATGTATAAATTTTTGAGACACATTCAATTTTTTATCAACCGAAATAAATTACACATCAAAAAATTTTTGTTGTTAATATATATATTTTTTAATATCACATGTACATTGAATGGCTAAAGAATTACACACCATGTAATATCAATAATACTATTTCCTTTCATCTCTATATTGAGAAGTGAATAAATTACATTTCTTCTTCATACTCAAACATAAATTATTTGTTTTTACTTTCTATACACAAAATTATGTAAAATTAATGTGCAAATTGAAATATTTTAAATTATGACAGACATTTGTGCAAACTGAAATATTTTACTTTGTTAATTTAAAATATTATTTTACTCTTTTTAATATAATGTCACATGACAACATCTCTCCCAGTTGTAGGGGGCCTCTTGGTTCAATCATTTATAAATGTTTAGACTATATTGTTTATTTAAATAAATATTTTGAATGTTTTAGGTTGATATTAAATTCATTATTAAGCATCATTGAAATATAATATTAAGGAAAAAAACAGTAAAAATAATAAATAATTTAGAAGTAAAAATAATAAATAATTTAGAAGTACAATAAAAATTCATTGAAGAAGTTAATTCTAAGAAATTATTTTATTATAAATAAATATTAAAAAGAAAAAGTCTAAAAGATAAAAAATAAAGGAGAAAGTATTATTGATAGAAAAAATATTAATGAACTTTTTTATATTAAATGGTTTAATTTTATTAAAAAAATTATTTAAATTAAGGAAAGTTATAAGGCAAAGGTATAAATTGTTAAAATTTTAGGGGAAGGAATAAAAAGATAAATTATTTGATAAATTTGATGTGAAGAGAAATTTAAAAGTATCATTGATTCATGTATTGAAGAAGGCCACATAGCTAAATGGTATGTGAAGAGATATTTAAAAGTATGATTGATTCAAGTATTGAATAAGGGCATATAGTTAGCATTTTCTATGGCTTAGTTTAATTTAGTTACTAATTTACTTTGTATTGCTATGATGTAATTAGTTTCGTTCAAATATAATTCATCCAAAAATTGGTCAAAAGTATCATTGCTTTTATATTGTTTATTTTCCAAGATTCTATATAACAATTTAGATTTTTCATTAATGTGTCATCTACCGAGCCAATTGGTTCAAGAAATTTCATGCTTCTCATGGGTGAAATTGAGAAATTATATTTACAATATGAGCCTTTTCTCCTTTTACAGCTTTTTGTATGTTTATGTTTATGTTTTTACAAGCTCTATAGAAAGATAGTTCATGATTACATTACCTCTAACTAGGAAGAGATAATAATAATTCTATTTGTGGACGGTTTTTTTTTATAATTTTTAATACCATATTTGTTCATTTTAATATATTATTTATATAGATTTGTATGGAAAATTTATATATTTTTTAGACAAACTCCATCCATACATGTGAATGGAAATTCAATTTGTGGATGGTTTTTTTATAAACTTTAATACAATATTTGTTCATTTTAATCTATTATTTATATAGATTTGTATGGAAAATCTAAATATTTTTTAGACAAACTCCATTGATACATGTGAATGGAAGATTATGCATAGATAGAAAGGAAATTTTAGAGCAATGAGGCTATGCTATTGATCTTGAATGGTGATATCTAATTTAATTTTATGTCATGAATATTTGAATAGCAAAAAGATTTGTTTTCTAAGGTTGTAACACTTTTAAATAACAATAAAAATATTTAAAAATATGTTTAAAAAGTAATATATTGTATTTTATTTATTTGAATTTTTTTTATTCAGAGTGTAATCATGATTAAGTATTAAATATGTAAGAGTAAAATAGATAATATGAAAAAGCATATATGTTTAAAAATACTTTAAATATTCCCCGATCGGGGTGATTTCGACGGTGTACAGAACAATTAATTCAAATCAGGTAAGAAGGAAGGACAAGACAGAGGAGGGTCAGGTAATTATGAATAGGGATAGAGGGATCATCAGAAGAGAGCGCATCTCAAGGAGGAACGCTGATGGAGTGGTGATGGAGGGAGGTGGGAATGACAAAATGTCATAAATCAAACATGAGTATGACAGTACGAAGGAAGAACGAAAGGACACAGGCGGTGAAGGAGATAACAAGTGGAAAGTAGAACGGGAAAAGGAAGCAACGAGAAATCGGAAGAGACGAAGACATAAAAAAGGAAAGCGAGATATCGGAAAGCAAACATGAAAGGAAACAATAGAGAATTGGCAAAGAGGTAGGGTGGCGAGGGCTCGAACCAAGATAACAGGGGGACAGAGGAGCTGGAAAATTCAAAAAAACAGTGCAGAAGGTAAGGGTCGAATGGCAACAAGAAGGAGGTCGAGAAACGATGGGAGTGAAGCCAATAGAGAACGAAGCGGCTAGGAAAGGAAAGGAAAATGAATAGTGGAAGAAGAAATGGCTGAGGAAATCTTAATTGTCCAGGAAGATTCAAAGGATGACATAGAGATGTTTGATTCGGACCAGGATAGAGGGGAGCAGGCACGAGAGAAGGTTAGGAGGGTAACAAAGCCTGGGACGAATGAAAAGCAGGAGACCGGGGAAGATGACGAATGGAGAGGTCAAGGGCGAGAAGGAGGTCGTGACTTCGGCAGTGCCTTGGGCATGAAGAGTCAGGGAGGCAGAGGAAATTATAGGAATAGAGATGGCACAGGAGGGAGACAGGGACAACGCGGAAGGGGAAGGGGAAGAGCAGGAGGCTACCGGGAAGAACATGCAACTACATCTGCTAGAAAATCCAGAAGATCTATAGGAAAAAAGATTCAGTTCGTGGAGAGAGCCTATTGTGAGAACACCAACAAGGACATTAGAAGGATAATATAGCAACTGGAAGAGGAAGCAACTCAGGGACAATCAGACTCTGAAATGGAAGACTGGGAGTATCTCCTCCTGGATCCAGGAAACACGAGAGGCCGTATGACTCTGTATAAGCAGGCTCTACACGTATACTAGGTAATGAAAAGACTGCTAGCTAAGGCAATGGAGCAAGTAGCTATGGAAATGGCAGAGCTTTCTCAAGGAATTCCAAATCTAAGGAAAGAACTGAAGAACATCTAGATCACTCTGTTAATGCAGGGCAAAAAAAATGGATGAAATACAGCAGCAGATAAAGGACTGCTATCCAGATATCAAGAAAGAAGTGGAGCAGCAGACAGGCATGGCGGCGCAATAATGGAAGATATGTATATATGTTGGTTTCAAGAAGTTGTTAGATAGTAGAGTGGCATCTTTAGTTCGTTTTTGAAGTTTAGAATGCAGACACGAAACAATAGAAGTCTTTATGATTGTTTAGTATATTTAGCTTGGACAAGAAGAATTAGGACTTTCTATTTTTGGATGGCTGTTAAGAATTTAAGGTGGCCAATAAACCCGGTTTCCCCTTGGGGCGGGTTGAGGCCACCACGAACATGTAATGATTTTGATTCACAGTAATAGAAAAAGAAAGGTCCCTCCACAGTTTACAAAAAAAAAATACTTTAAATATTAGTCAAAGCAATTTATGAGTTGATATAAAAATGCTAGATATTTTACTAAGTCATTGGAAAAAAAAAATTATTGACATTTTGGACACGTCACTAAAAACTTTAAATAAAAATAAAAACTTTAAATAGAATTTTGACAAATATCAGTAAGAAACTTCAAATAAAATTTTGAGTTGTTATCCTATATTTTTTTCTTTGAATTTGTAAAAATAAATATGTATTTATATTTCCAATTAAATTTGTAAAACAAAAATACTTAATTCTCTATTCAAAATAAGTATATTGTTCATTATTTTTCTTTTCAGTGATGTGTATTAGCGTGAAACATTCCATTTCACTATTAAAAAAAAAATTAACTATTTTTTATAATCAGTATATCTCTTCATCCAATATTCTTCCACTTTTGAAGTGCACGAGGAAAGTGGGGAGGCTATTACTACTAGCACACGACTTTGACATGAAGTCAACGGGATACAAAACACAGTTTGATAATAACAAGAGTAGGTAATCATCTGACATTATATTTATGCCACGAGTCGTACCAATTTCTAACAATATGTAAATGTTGCAAAGCTATTTTGGTTTTCGCCACGCAGTTGTCTATAAGGCGACTTTTTGAAAGCCTTTCTAGCGGGTTTTTCCGGTCGAAATCCGGCAGGAATTTATTGGAATCGCAAGTTTGAGAGGTAGTTTCTGTACAATGAAAGCGTCCCAGAGGTTTTCCAGGGTGCTGAATCCAAATATGAAGTTAAAAAACCATTTTAACTGCAACAAATCAAGATTTAACCTCAATTTCTTCCGCCGGATTCCGTCACCGGAATCTCCAAAAAGTCGCATTATAGACAACTCCTTTGGCCACGACTTCCAGAGCTGGGTCAACGACGATTTTTCACACATAGGGCTGTGTCCAAGAGACCTTCCATGCGAAGTGAAAAAAACCACATAGGGAAGGCCGAGAGAAACCCGACTGCGACCTAAAGTGGGACTTGACTCTCGGATCTGTATAAAAAATAATTTATAATCTATATTTGTTCATTTAAATTGAAATAAATACTTTTAATTTAGTTTTTAAAATATATATTTTAAAATAATTTATTTTATTATGAATATTTTTTATTAATATGATTAATTTAATTTTCAGACAGTTTAATAGGTAATTTGAAATATGTGAAATAGATAAAATTTAAGAGATTTAGATTCAAATTCTTTGTTGCAACCTAAATTACTAACAAAAAATTTATTGGTAATAAAAATTACTAGATTATTTGCTCTTTCTCTTTTGACATGTGAAATATAAAGATAAAAAGTTATGAGTAGAACTTCGGCGTAAATCACATAGAGAGAGACATTTGTCGACGCTTTTCGAACCAATCAGTGTGGCTCATCGTCAGGACAAGTTGAAAAAACACATCCAGCTTTGCATGCTAAACTGAGCAGAGCCTCCAACGGCTATCTTCATCAACGGCTAATTTTGACTTAGGGACATAGTCAAAAAGTCAAAATGATAATTTAATGGGAGTTAGTTATCATACCATAGATTATATAAAAGAAATAATTCTAGAAGTTGATTACGCTAATAGTTTATAAAAAAACGTGACTTATATGGGAATTAGTTAGATAAGGACCTAACATATATATATATATATATATATATATATATATATATATATATATATATATATATATATATATAAGTAAGGCAATTTCAAGATGATAGTTAATTATAATAACTATATATTACTAGAATTCAATTAAGAGGGAATTAGTTATATTAAAGACCAATATATATATATAAATATATAAAGTAGGTTAGATAGTTATAATTACTAGAAACTTAAAAAAGAACTAATTTTATAAGGTGATTACTTATAAAATTATAAATTCAAAGGACATTAGTTTTTTTTTTTTCCGAAGAAATAGAGTTCGTAATTTCTATTAAGAAGATAACAGAGATTACATGTTGTTGATGCCGAAGCATATGCTGAAATGTGGTGAATACCACTTACAATAACCAATACTTCTGGGAAGTATGCAGATACAGCCCTCAGCAGGGCCTCCAGAAGATAAGGCAGATAGGCCCTTAAAGGGCAACCAGTAGAGGGTATGTAAACCCCAACAGGAGTGAAACCCTACCCATACAAGCTAATAAACAGAAAAATAAAAACAGTAAATACGATAGCTCCTTCGAAAGGCAATATCCTGCCCAACGAAGCTAAAATAAACAGCTAAAAACAATGGCTCCTGAGGAGAGCGCAGTAGATCGAAAAGTCGCCAAGAAGAGGCACGAAATAGAAAGGAGCAGCCAAGGTAGCCACCCCCCCCACTCCCTCAACTCTCCATCTGTGACTGAGGAAGGTACCGCCCAAAAATCCAAAGAAACCATAAGAAAAAACCCACCAGAAACAGCCATTGTAGAGTCCGGCACGAATCGGTGCAGAGATAGGCTCCACACCACAGATCCCTCAACGCACCCAATGACTGCCAAGGTAAGCCAGCAAAGAACCAAAAAAAGAAAACCACACCTCAGCAAGGGAGCCCATCAGGGCTCAACCAGGGCCAGAGGCGTTCGGGTCCGGGGGCAGAGGCGGCTAGGGCAGCCACCTCGCCCCCACGAGGCCAAATGAAGCCCCCGCCTCCTCACCACGGTTCAGAAAAAACTGGGACGGATCACCAAAATCAGAGCCGGAGTAGAGCCGATACCGCCGGAAACCAGAAGAGGTCGGACGCACACCGCAGCCTCCCCAAGCAGAGCACAAGGCGGCGGAGCCCTGTCTATGAAGAAGCTGAGCAGGCACTCCAAATCTGGGACGACAGACGAAAATAATAAAACAAAACCCCGCTAAGGAAAGCTCGCCGCAAGGGAAGAGGGCCGCCGGTTAGAAAGGAAACAGAGGCCGGAAACCGCACCCCCAGGCAACCGGAGCCAATGTACAGCAAAACCCCAGCCGACGAAGCAACCTGGCCGCACGACGGGATGGAGCACCAGGGTAAGGTGGATGGGCGGACTGAAAGCCGCACCCGAGGCAGGCCCTGCCGCCGCAGGCGCGAACAACAGTTCAGAGCCGAGTAACCCTAGCCGTCTACCCACTCAAAACGCGGATTCATCCTGTGGCCCCCGAATCCTTCAAAGGACATTAGTTATATAAAAGATAAATATATTTATGTATATAGGGTAACTTTAGGGTTATAGTAATTAAATATTACTAATCTCTTAGAATAAGAAGGATAGATAGCTAAAAAATAAAAATGAGTAAAAACTAATTAATAATGTAAAAATAATAATAATAATAATAATAATATATAATAGTTACAATTATATTCAATAATAACCATAAGGGAGAAATAAATGGAAAGAACGCCTAAAAAAAAAAGAAGGAGAAGGACCAGAAAAAGTCTAAAACAAGAAGGACAAAACCCTAACGAAAGCAAAGAAGATGAAAAGGGGGGAGCGGGGGGGAAGAGGGAGGAAGAGAAAGACTAGGATGAAAGGGCAGGGATCCAACATCTACTTATCTTCCAACCATCATCTCTATTGAGATTGTTTGGCCTTCTTTCAATCTCAATAGCTTCCCTGAATTTACGATGATGGAACTGAGCAACTTTGGCGACAACCTTGGCCTCCTCTATACACACCTAATTCTTTGTCTTTTCTACATGCTCCACCAATGCTGAAGACTTGAATCTCCCATGTCTTAGGTCGACAGCATGTTCGCTGATCCTCTAATGGATGGAGCGCCCTATTTCCCCAATATAGGGGGTCCCACAAGAACAAGGGATCAAGTAGACAGCCTTCCTGTCCTTAGGGTTAATGGGATCTTCCACCGATCGGAGGGAATTGCGAATGGTGTTGAGGGGCCTAAAGGTTGAGGGAATCTCATACCTCTTAAGGATCCAAGCAATCTTGTCTGTGGTTCCTTGGACATAGGGAAGATGGACACCTAGACGGCGCTCTTTAGGCGCTTTCTTAATTAACACATTTTTAGAGGCTTTACGGAAAGCCTTCTGACCAAGGCACCTACTATATCCATTTTCCACAAAGACATCAAGGAGATGGGATCTCTCCTTATCAAAGCTCTCACTATCAGAAATCCTAAGGGCACGAGTAGCGAGGGTGTTAAGAACATGCCGCACTTAGTCCTTCGTGAAAGACTCTGCATCCTTCATTGAGGAGCTTAAGGATATTAAGCTTAGCCCTGAGGACATTCTCGTTAGCTTTGATGTGGTCTCCCTTTATACTTGCATCCCTATAAAGGGGGCCTTGGAAGTGATCTTTCGCCTAATAGATCCTGATACCGCACATCTGGTGGAGATCTGTCTCACTTCCACTTTCTTCTGTTTCGAGGGTGAGTTCTTTGAGTAGACTTGTGGTGTTGCCATGGGTTCCCCTCTTTCCCCTATTGTTGTGAATCTTTTTATGGAAGATTTCGAAGCCAAATCTTTAGTGTCGGCTCGTCTCCTCCCCGAGCTTTGGAAAAGGTATGTAGATGACACTAATGTCATCTAGCCCCATGGCCCAGAGGAGCTGGATCACTTCTTTAATCACCTCAATAGCCAGTCCTCTGCCATCAAGTTCACCATGGAAAAAGAGGTCAATGGTTGCCTCCCTTTCCTGGATATTCTTTTATCCAAGAATAAGGATGGCTATCTCTCTCACTCTGTGTTCCGAAAGGAAACGCACACTGAGCAGTATCTTCTTGTCGATTCCCATCATTTCCCTACTCAAAAGATGGGTGTTCTTAACACCCTTACTACTCGTTCCCTTAGGATTTATGATAGTGAGAGCTTTGATAAGGAGAGATCCCATCTCCTTGATGTCTTTGTGGAAAATGGATATAGTAGGCGCCTTGGTCAGAAGGTTTTCCGTAAAACCTCTAAAAATGCGTTAATTAAGAAAGAGCCTAAAGAGCTCCGTCTAGGTGTCCATCTTCCCTATCTCCAAGGAACCACAGACAAGATTTCTCGGATCCTTAAGAGGTATGAGATTCCCTCAACCTTTACGCCCCTCAACACCATTCGCAATTCCCTCTGATCGGTCAAAGATCCCATTAACCCTAAGGACATGAAGGGTGTCTACTTGATCCCTTGTTCTTGTGGGACCCCCTATATTGGGGAAACAGGGTGCTCCATCCATCAGAGGATCAGCGAACATGCTTCCGACCTAAGACATGGGAGATCCAAGTCTTTAGCATTGGCGGAGCATGTAGAAAAGACCAAGCATCAGGTGTGTATAGAGGAGGCCAAGGTTGTCGCCAAAGTTGCTTAGTTCCATCATCGTAAATTCAGGGAAGCTATTGAGATTGAAAGAAGGCCAAACAATCTCAATGGAGATGACAGTTGGAATATCAATAGATGTTGGATCCATGCCCTTTCATCCTAGTCTTTCTCTTCCTCTCTCTTCTCCCCCCATCCCCCCCCACTCCCCCCTTTTCATCTTCTTTGCTTTCGTTAGGGTTTTGTCCTTCTTGTTTTAGACTTTTTCCAATCCTTCTCCTTCTTCTTTTTTGTTAGGCGTTCTTTCCATTTATTTCTTCCTGATGGTTATTATTGAATATAATCGTAACTATTATTATTATTTTCTTTTTCTTTTTTTTTTTCTTTTTTTTTTACGTTCTTAATTAGTTTTTACTCATTTTTATTTTTTAGCTATCTATCCTTCTTATTCTAAGAAATTAGTAATATTTAATTACTATAACCCTAAAGTTACCTTATATACATAAATATATTTATCTTTTATATAGCTAATGTCCATTGAATTTATAATTTTATAAGTAATCACCTTATAAAATTAGTTCTTTTTTAAGTTTCTAGTAATTTTAACTAACTAACCTACTTTATATATTTCTATATATATATTGGTTTTTAATATAACTAATTCCCTCTTAATTGAATTTTTAATTTATATCTTTCCACTAACTTTTATCTATATATATATATATATATATATATATATATATATATATATATATATATATATATATATATATATATAGATATATAGAAATGTCAGGTCCTTGATCTAACTAATTCCCATATAAGTCACGTTTTTTAATAAAATATTAACGTAATCAACTTCTAGAATTATTTCTTTTATATAATCTATGGTATGATAACTAACTCCAATTAAATTATCATTTTGACTTTTTGACTACTGTCCCTAAGTCAAAATTAGCCATTGATGAAGATAGCCATTGGAGGCTCTACTCAGACTATTTACCATGCAAAGCTGGATCTGTTTCTTCAACTTGTCCTGATGATGAGCCATACTGGTTGGTTCGAAACGCGTCGACAAATGTCTCTATCTATGTGATTTACGCCAAAGTTCTACTTATAACTATTATGGATCACAGAAGCCTCAATTCAACAAAAGATAAAAAGCCTAAACATTTGCCTGGACAGTTTAAGAATTTGTGAATGCTCCTTTCACATGATGCATTTCACAAGATGCGGTTAAAGATAAAGAGCATAAACGCTTGCCTAGAAGGTTTAAGAACCAACAATTTAACTAGTTCCAGAAATAGAGGCTAAAGCAGCTAGGACACAAGTAAAGGCATCATAAATAGGAACAGAGCCATGATACTATTTACAAACACTAAAATTGGCCTTGCAATTTATCTATTAGCATTTTCAAGCAACCAACGTGGTTATTATCTTAATTACATAGCACAGAACTCAACCATTTAAAATCACTCTTGGAATGATTGGAATTCCTAAACATATGTACGTATAATATTATGTATCATCGAATGCATCATCCATCAACCATAGGAAATGTAAATATACTTATTCGAGGTCTATAGTTGTATATCTTCAGTGGCAAAAAGGGAATATCATCCCAGCCACTGTAACACCTCAAATTTAAAAAAAAATAAAAAATTTCCTCCTTAATTACCATAATTAACTTTCAATCTTTCCCTATGCAATACACAGTTTATTTCATTATTAGTGTAGTCATTAGTGACACAATGGACTCGCGTGTATTAAGGATTTGAACTAAATATAACACAGAATCATCTGCATGGCTATTTGTCCAAGGTCATAGATGCGCTCCAGCTGTCCTCACCTCAATAGAGGTGATGACTCTTTCGCCTGGGTTTGATTAATGCAAAGGTGAAGGGTTTGAATGTTGTGTCTGATCGATATAGGTGGGTCAGACATGGAGACTCTAACCCGAAAGTAAACCCTAACCTTACCTTTTCATCCCATTTCACTCTATCGGTGGTGAGAGGGTGAAGCTCTGAAATGAGCAGTGCATGAAGAAATGGAATGAGGGTTTCTACCTCTGCCTTTGCGTGCCATCCTACGGTTCTGAAAACAAATGGCTATCGCCTTCAGGCAGGAAAAAATAATGAGGTAAGCCAACCAGCTACATTGTTTGTTTGTAATCGCAGCTATCCTCACTCCTTCTCAGTGATACTAACCACAACATTTGATGTAGGCATGTTCAGGTGGATGGTCTCAGCTCTTCTCTCGACCCCGATGGCCAAACAGAGATACCCTTCTGCCGCAGAGACTAGCTTTGCTCTACTCCCGAACACCCTCTCTTATTTTCTTTTTCCTTATGGAATTTGTGGTTGACATTCTGATGCTGGCTTTCAGGTATTTGGTGCTCCAACGATGGCATAGTTCATCCTAGGTATCAAAATCATTAGCATAGTTTTATTTGAGCATTATCCGCAGGTTAATCTTCCCTAAGCCTACCTCTAATGGATTTTCTTGATGGATTTTATAGGTAATAGCTCGACCCTGACTCCAGAGTTAATGAGCCTTCGAGAAGGACCTATACCTGAGCTAGATTTCTCTGCTATTTACAGGTTGGTTAAAATTCCCAAATCGACAGCCTACTTGTCTGATACACTAGGTTCAAATCCAAGCTTGAGGATGGGAGGGTTTGCTGGCTCTCGACACATCTAAACCTTCACCGTAACCCAATTCGCAAATTTTTTTAGGAATGATGGATGTGTCGATTGGTTGTGTCCAATTTGGACTTGCAGCTTGACTGCCTAGACTTTACTGAAATTTTCTGAATGGTTTTCAAACTGAAATTATTTATGGGTGTTTCTTAATGCATATGCTGTCAAATGTGACTCTGTTTACTACTTTGATTGTATTGAATATTTGTTGGGTTTTATGGACAACCTTCGCCAAGTTTTGGCCCTTGCCATGGCAAGTCGAGTATATGAACAGATTTGCGAAAATATGAATGTGTCTTGTATAATGAATGGAAATGATTGAGCCGAGAGTTCAAAACAGGAGGAATATTTAATATTTGTTATGATTCTTAAGATTTTCAATTTATATAATATTGTTCTTACTCATGGTTTTTAATGGCGATACCTGTTTGTGAATAGGAAAATGCCTGCACAGAAAAGCGTCTTGGCTATATGCTAAATCTTGAATATATTCATAATAATAAGTCATGCATGTATGTTGAATCTTGAATATATGTTAAGTCTATATATATATATATATATATTTATATATATATATATATATATATATAGAGAGAGAGAGAGAGAGAGAGAGAGAGAGAGAGAGAGAGAGAGAGATCTGATTTCGTTCGTATTTTACAATCGAAAGGAATTTGTGCCTTGAGGTTGCAAGCCTTTCTCATCTAGGAAAGTAACGAGTACTTTGTTCACTTCTTCCTTGGTAAATCGGTATTTATTTGTATAGATAATTTAAATTGTTTTTGTTCCAGAATATACATAGTTAGTAGGGTCTAAGTATAGATTGTAACTCTAATGTCATTACATTTGTCTTTAATACAACAATGTATTAGTTAGGTTTTTAAAACTATAACATTGCATGATTTAAATTTAATCATAATATAAAACTAGAGAAAAGACTATGGCATCATTTCTTCTCTGTGATGAATGTAACTGGTAACAAAATGGTATCCATATTTATCAGTATCTAGCTTAAAGACAAAAAAACGAGACCATTACTCCTAATACACACCATTTAACTGTCAGTAATAAATTTAATCCTTTGGTAATTATCTATTCTGAGTTATTTCTACTGTGCAATCAATAATCTTTCTGGAAGGTCTCACCACCCAGCCATGGACCTAGCAATCACGTCCATAGTTCCCCACCGAGCACTTCTTCTCCTAACAGTTGGAATAAAAGTAGTTTGGTATCTTGGGCATCAGGACTACTATCTAGCCTTAAGTTGCATACCCATTCAACTGTTTACCATAATTCAAATCTTCCCACTGGTATCACAACCCAGCTCAGGGAAAAAATTTCTACAGCCCCTTGCTGCCCTTTCCTTTTCCCTTCTAGAGAAAAGTGGTGGCAATTGTCTGTAGCTATTCCAGGAGTTGTTATAATTGTTTTGTATTTAGTCTTTTCCTTCATTAACTCTGTTTAATTTCTTTAAGCAAAATGTCATGATCCTTGGATTTTCCAGCCTTAACTTCCTTAACAACATGTTAAGTGAATTTAAAAGTTTCTAAGTTTTGCATAACTTGGTAAAAATAAGAGAAAATATGATGAAACAGAAGGGTGTTACAACTCTCCCCCCTTATGAGGAACACCGTCCTCGGTGCTATTCTAAGAAAATAATGCCAGATAGGCTTGCAACATGAACTCCTCCTCTTCCCAAGCGGCCTCCTCCAGGCTAAAGTCCCTCCATTGCACTTTAACCTGGGGGATGGTTCGCTTCCATAAGGTGGTTTCTCTCCGATATAGAATACGAAGAGGCTCTTCCAGGAACTCTCCCTCGGGCTCGACCTGCACAAATCATAATTGATAGTTAGAATTGCGTCAAATAGCAATTTCGACTTCACATATTCATTTAATCCTATTACATGTATTTTTTCCCAGTTAATTATATGTTGAGGGTTGTATACATATTTTTTTAGCAAGGATACATGGAAGACATTGTGAACCTGGATGTGGCCTAAAGTGCTAATTTATATGCCACTGGTCCAATTCGTTCTAGGATTTGGAACGGTCAACAATACCATGGTGCTAGTTTGGCGCAACCCTTCCACTGTGGAGTGCTTTTTTGGGGTTTAACTTTTAAGTATGCATGATCCCCTATTTGGAATTATTTATGAGTCCTCTTTTTATCCGCATAAACCTTTTTCCTATCTTGTGTAGCCTTTAAGTTCTGGCGAACCTTTTTCACTATGACCTCCATTTCAGCTAACATATCTAGACCTAGTGCCAACTTATTAACCGGGTTATTCTAGTCAGTGGGTACCTGACACTTCCTTCATATAGTACCTCAGAAGGGCCCATGCCTAATGACCCATGATGGCCATTGTTATATGCAAACTCTACTAAGTGGAGGTAATCCTCCCACTTGTGGGGTTGCTGCATAAAGAACATTCCTAACATATCTTCGAGGACTTTGTTTACTCATTCCATTTGGCCATTAATTTGTGGAGGGTAAGTGGTACTGAATTGAATCTGAGTACCCAACCCAACAATAATGGTTTTCCAAAAAGCAGATGTGAATTTTACATCTCTGTCAGAAATCACAACCCGAGGTATCCCATGTAATTTGAAGATTTTCTTCATGAATATATCTGCTATCTCTACTATCTTGTAGGTGGATTTCACCGGTATAAAATGGGTTGTTTTACTCAGCTTATCTATTAACACCATAATTGAATCATGTTGCTTTCTAGTGCGGGGTAATCTTGTAATAAAATCTAAAGTAATCGTATCCCATTTCCATTCAGGAATGGGTAGTGGTTGTAGGAGACCCACAAGCTATTGATGCTCTGCCTTTACTAACTAGCATTCCAAACACTTGGATAAGTACTCCGCAACATCCTTTCTTAATCCTAGCCAAAAGTAAATTTTTCGAATAGTTGTTCAAAGTTTCTGATATCCTGGATGCGCGACATAAGGTTTCCTGTGAAATTCATCCAGTAATAATTGCTTAATGGAATTTTGATTGGGAACATAAATTTTGTTTCTTAATGTCAGCAATTCTTCAGACGTTATATCATAATCAGACTATTTTCCCTTTTCCCGATCTTCTGCTACTTGCTGCAATAGAAAAAGTGTATTCTGGGTCCTTGAGGGATGCTTCCTTGATAATTTCAAGGAGGTTAGATTGTGCCTGACTGAGTTGTATCTCGTAGACACAATGCATTTTTATTCTTAATGCATCAGCCACCTGGTTTTCTGTTCCTTTAATATGTTTCATATCGAAGTCGAATTCTCTTAGAAATGTAGTCCACCGAGCCTGCCGAGCATTCAAACTTGACTGATCAAAAAAATTTGTTAAACTGCTATGATCGGCTAACCTTAGAAATTTCTTTCTTAAAAGGTAGTGCCACCACATTTTAGGCACATGTACAACTGCGATTAACTCTAGATCATAAGCAAAGTATCGTTGTTCATAGTCCTTCAATTTATGTGATTCATATGCAATGACCTTTCCCTCTTGAGTTAATACTTCACCAACTCCTTCCTTACTCGCATCTGAGCAAACAATGAATTATTTTTCTGGATCTGCTACTTTCAACACTAGTGTCATGGTGAGTAACTACTTCAGCTGCTCAAAACTCTACTAGCATACTATTGTCCAATGGAAAACACGCCCTTTTTTCTGTAGGGATGTCATAGGAAAATCTATTTTTGGATTTTTTTTAATGAATCAATGGTAATACCCTACCTGGCCTAAAAAGGATCTGATATCAGCAACATTTTTCGGGGCTGTCCATTCCATTATTTTTTTTTATCTTCTCCGGGAAAATTGCTATGCCCTCAACTGATATAACATGACCCAAATACTGAATTTTATCTTTGTAAAAATTAGACTTGCTATATTTATCGTATAGTTGATTATTTTACAAAATTTGCAACATGATTCTTAAGTGTTGTTCGTGTTCCTCCAGATTTTTTAAATAAATTAATATATCATCTATAAAAATCAGCACAAATTTATTTAGGAAAGGTTGAAATATATTGTGCATCAGGTTCATAAAAATAGTTGGGGCATTTGTAAGGCCGAAAGGCAGTACTACAAACTCGTAATGACCATAGCGAGCTCGGAAGGCAGTCTTACAGATGTCCTCATCCTTTATTCTGATTTCGTGATAACCGGATCTTAGATTGGTCTTAGAGAATACACTGGTACCCTGTAGTTGGTCAAGTAAATCGTCAATCTGAGGTAAAGGATATCTATTTTTGACGATGAGTTTGTTTAGCTATCGATAGTCAATGCACAACCTTAAAGTCCCATCCTTCTTTCGAACAAACAGTATCGGGGCTCCCCATGGTGATACATTGGGATGAATGTACCCTTTGTCTAGAAGTTGTTGCAACTGCATTTTGAGTTCCGTTAACTTAGGGATGATCATGCGAGTTCCCTTAACTTAGGGACGTTCATGCGGTAAGGGGCTTTTGAAACCGAGGCTACTCTAGGTATGAGTTCGATAGTAAAATTGATGTCACGTCTAGGTGGCAGCCTGGGCATAGTTTTTGGAAATACATACATGAATTGTTGGATTATAGGGATGTTTTCTAAAGAAGTCATCTTGTCTCTGTCATTAGAATATCCTACCTGAACAGTGTAAATCTGATAGCCTTTCTAATACATTTCCCCAGCTGGTTAGCAATGATGGGGCGTAACTTCATGCTTTTCTAGATTCCCTAAATTTCTTTTCTTTGTCCCAGTTCAGTAAGGTAGTTCATAGATTTCGTTTTACAATCCACTAAGGACCAATGTCCTTCTAACCAGTCCATTCCTGTCAGTACATCGTAGGAACCTAGGGGTAATATATTTAGATCAGCATGAATGATCTTCCCTGAAACTATGATAGGATAGTTTTCTGATTCGTAGACACCTTCCTCTTAGCTCCGGTGGCCAGTTGTACTAGCCATGATTTCTTAAATTTTCTATTGGGAAGCTGACTTTTTTCTACCACCTTGGGGATAATATAACTTAGTCTAGCACCTAGATCAAATAAAACAGAAACAGGTTGTTTAGAAATCATACCTTCACACTCGATCATGGTGCACTGGTATTCTGCCTTATGGTCATCCAACACGGCATTAATTATGGGAATACTCCTTGCTATATCTCTAACTGTAAAAGCTTCTTGCATGTTGGAAAGTTGTTCAGTTTGGGCCTTGTGTGGGCAGTTCTTATAATAGTGAGATTCTGCATAGCCCCAATATTGCATAGGTGTCTCAGGTGGCTATCGGTCACAAGCTTATTAATTCCCTCTATCTATTTGTTTTCAAGGTATGCTAGAAACTTGGGTGGATTTCTAGAAAATTTTCCAAAGGTTCTTTGTTGACTATTCTAACCATTTCCAAAATTCTGTTGTCTATTTGGGGGTAGATTCCTCATTTTTTTTGTTTCATCTGCTGATAATAGATACAGGTTTTGTGCACTGCATCATCCATTGATCTCGGATACTCAAACTCCAACTTTTCCTTCATGAAATTAGGTAGACTACTGATAAATCATTGAATATTTGCCTTCTCCTCCTGCATGTATGGAACATATCATAGCAAGGAGGTGAACCTATTCATATATTCATCCATAGTCAAGGTTCCCAACCTTAACTCATGGAACTCCTTCACTTTTTCGTCGTAGTAATGCTCAGTCAAGTATTTATCCTTAAAGTGTTTTTGAAATTCTTGCCATGTCACATGTTCTTCATCAATCTTTCTCACTGTCTGGATTTCTTCCCACCAAAGAGTGGCTTTTCCTCGTAACTGATAAACCGTTAAACGTGCTTTGAGGTTGTCAATGTATTCATAAATTTGGAAATATTTCCCCATATCAATTAGCCACGCTTCAGCTGCCTCCTCGGATTCTCCTTTGAACAGTGATGGTTTTATTTTCTTAAATTCACCCTATAATTTTGTCTTTTGCTTTTTGGTTTTCCTTTGGTCTGAGACATTATCCGAACGCCCTTCTTCATCCTCCTTATGTCCTTCTGCTGACTCGGCATTATCCTCACCATGGTGAGCTATTGGTGTTCTTTCTCTCTACTCCATACTGGGGTCTGGCCCTCGCTGATTCTATTGGTCAAGCAGGCTCTTGAGAATCTTCTCTTGCTCCTGTCTCATGTGTTCATTATCTGGCCTCAAATTTATCATTTTTATATGTAGTTGTGCATTGTTTCTAGCAGCACAACATTAGCTTGTCGAGATTCCTCTCCTAGCTGTATCCATATATTCGGATTGGCCTCTAGATAAGGCACCTCCTTTTCCTATTGAATGTGAACTTTAGTCTCTGTCTCTGTGTTCACATTTACAACTCAATTGTTTATTGTAAATTTTAAGCATGACAACAAAAAAAAAATGTAAAAATTCTGTTGTGTATTATTTAACCTAGAAGCATCAGTCTATGAATATGACCTCTGATACCATTTGTAACACCTCGAATTTAAAAAAAAACAAAAAAAAAAAAATTCCTCAATTACCATAATTAAATTTCAATCTTACCCTATGTAATACACAGTTTATTCGATTCTTAATGGAGTCATTAGTGACACAAATGGACTCGCACATATTAAGGATTTGAACTAAATATAACACATGTTCATCTTCACAACTATTTATCCAAGGTCATAGATGCACTCCACCTATCCTCACCTTCGTAGATGTGATGACTCTTCCACTTGCATTTGATTAATGCAGAGGTGAAGGGTTTGAATGCTACGTCCGGTCGATATAGGTGGCTCAAACATGGGGACTCTAACTCAAAAGTAAACCCTAACCTTACCTTTTCATCCCATTTCGCTCTGCTAGTGGTGAGAGGGTGAAGCTCTATAACGAGCAGTGCATGAATCAATGGAATGAGGGTTTCTACCTCCACCTTTGTGTGCCATCCTACGTTTCTGGAAACAAATGGCTATTGCCTTTAGGTAGGCAATAGTTATGAGTTAAGCCAACCAACTACAGTATTTGTTTGTAATCATAACTATCCTCACTCCTGCTCAGTGATACTGACCACAACATTTGCTAGAGGCATGTTCAGGTGGATGGTCTTGGCTCTTCCCTTGACCCTGATGGCTTAAAAGAGATACCCTTCTGCCACAGAGACCAGGTTTTATCTACTCCAGAACACCCTCTCTTATTTTCTTTTTCCTTATGGCAGTTGTGGTTGACATTCTGATGTTGGCTTCCAGGTATGCAGTGCTCAAACAATGGTGCAGTTCATCCAAGGTATCAAAATCATTAGCATAGTTTTATTTAAGCATTATCCACAGGTTAATATTCCCTAAGAGTACCTCTGATGGGTTTTCTTGATGGATTTTATAGGTAATAGCTCGACCCTAACTTTGGAGTTAGTGAGCCTTCGAGAAGGACCTATACCTGAGCTAAATTTCTATGTTATTTACAAGTTGGTTAAAATTCCAAAATCGACAGCCTACTTGTCTGATACACTAGGTTCAAATCTAGGTTTTAGGGTGGGAGGGTTTGCTGGCTCTTGGCACATCCAAACCCTCGCCGTAACTCGAATTCATAAATGTTTTTAGGAATGATGGATATGTCAATTGGTTGTGTCCAATTTGGACTTTACTGAAAATTTCTGAATGGTTTTCGAACTGAAATTATTCATGGGTGTTGCTTAATGCATACGCTGCCAAATGTGACTTTGTTTACTGCTTTGATTGTATTGAATGTTTGTTGGGTTTTATGGAAAAACTTCGCCAAGTTTCAACCCTTGCTATGGAAAGCCGGGTATATGAATAGATTTTTGAAAATATGAATGTGTCATGTATAATGAATGGAAATGATTGAGTCGAGAGTTTAGAACAGAGGAATATTTAATATTTGTTATAGTTCTTAAGATTTTCAATAATATATAATATTGTTCTTACTCATGGTTGTAGAAATTTTGAATAATTTAACACATATTCAACAGAGATTATCCTGATCATGTACTATTGCGGAATACATACACAATACATAAGCTCCTTTACGTTGATCATCAATATAGCAACATCAATAACAATAAAACATCATGAGCATTCACACATTAACACAGTATGTAACCCGGGGAAAGCATCTCGCTAAAAACCCCACACTATCTGTATATTAATGATTGAGACCATGTAACATTACAAAGTACAATGCTTATCACAAGCAATCCAGTACCAGCTCCACCTATTACACACAATACAGCTAAGATCTGATCTCCAAATCTATTCCATTGCTTGCCTGCCTCCACTGCTCAATACCTGCTCAAGAATGAATGAGAATGGTCTACCAAAATCGTATTTCACCTCCAAAGAATCACTCACAATGTGTAAGACGTGAGCAGAAGCTACAAACTGGGCAAATACATGAGCAAACTCATTGGCATACTCAATCCTTTGATTGTGCAAGATCTGATTCACAACTATAGTCACAACTGATAGCAATCTGATTCTCTAACACCTGTCCCTGCTGAACTGAACATGCACTGAAATGCAACTGAGTTAAATGATGTATTCTATAGTTGTATTATGAGTTAATAATTAGTTTAACAACTCATCATTAGTCTATCTGCAGTTAGACTAACTACAACTAGTTTAACCAAGTCAAACTGAACACAACTCCATCAACTCCACCAAACTCAACTGATTGAGTTCTAACTGAAGTCATGCATGCAACAACTCAACTGACTCATAAGAAAAGTGTACTTCCTTCTGACAGCTGCATGGGCCACATTTGTAGCTGAAACTGAAGTGCTCCAAGATAATAAGATCAAGTTTATAGTCCAAATATTATTATGAGACAATAATATTTGACTTTCCTATCTTTGACAGCCAGTCTAAAAATAGACTTTGATCACCCACACTGTGGTCACCCACACTTTGGTCACCCACATTGTGATCACTCACACTTTGGTCACCCATACTATGATCATCCACACTGTGATAAAAAATAGAACTTGCGCCATAATTTGCCTGCGGGCCCACTTAGTGAAGGCGACTCTTTTCACTAAGCTCCATCATCTTGTTGCAATCTCAACACTCCCTCTCGACAAGATATGGATTATCAGCAACCCCTATCCTGCCTCGGTGGTACTCGAATTTGCTCCTAGTGAGAGCCTTCGTCAGAATATCAGCATCCTGATCCTCCATTGGAATGTATGAAAGCAACATGATCCTCCGCTGCACACAATCTCTGATATGATGGTACCTGATGTCAATATGCTTAGATCTATCATGAAATACAGGATTAGCCGAGAGTTTAATGCAACTCTGGTTATCACAGTAAATCACAGTAGGATCCAAATGAGAACCGAACAAACCAACCAGCATCTTCCTCATCCATATAGCCTTGCATGCAGCCAAACTTGCTGCCATATACTCGGCCTCCGCTGAACTGAGTGCCACGGATCTCTGCTTCCTGTTGTACCAAGAAACTGCTGTCGATCCAATACTGAAGACCCCTCCTGATGTGCTCTTTCTGTCCGTTGGGCTCCCTGCCCAATCTGCATCTGTGAAGCCGCATAACTTCACCTCATCCTCTTGTCTGTACCACAAACCATATCTTGATGTGCCTCTCAAGTAGCGCAATACATGCTTGCCCGCCTTCCAGAAGAGCTTGGTAGGCTTAACCATAGCTTGTGAAAGCTGGTTAACTGCATAGCATATATCAGGTCGTGTATTGACCAAATACATCAGTGACCCCACCAACTTTCGATAAACAGTGGCATACACTTCTTCTCCTGAAGTGGCATCCTCCTTCCTCCAACCTCCAGGAAGAGGAGTATCAACAGGCTTGCAGCCATGCATGTTGAACTTCTCCAGTATCTCCCGAGCATACTTGCCCTGAGAAACAAACAGTCCACCACTGCGCTGCCATATTTCCAATCCTAGGAAATAGTGAAGGAGGCCCAAGTCCTTCATCTCAAACTCTGTAGCAAGATCCTTCTTGCATGACAGTATCAACAGCTCATCACCCGTTAGAATCAAATCATCAACATACAGTACAATGATAAGCAACTTACCCTCCACCACAATCTGGTATAGGTTAGGATCTGCCTCGCTCTTGGAGAATCCAAGTCCTGTGAAATAGTTGTCTATCCGTGTGTACCAAGAACGTGGTGCTTGCTTCAACCCATACAACGCTCTCTTGAGCCTGCACACATGCAACTCACTGCTGAAGACCTCAAAGCCTTCGGGCTGCTCAATGTACACCTCCTCCTCAATGACTCCATTGAGGAACACAGTCTTCACATCCATCTGATGAATGTGCCATCCCATCTGCGCTGAGAGAGCAAGAATCGTCCATATGGAAGAATACCTTGCGACAGGTGCAAAGGTCTCCTCATAATCGATCCCCTCTATCTGTGAAAATCCTCGGGCAACAAATCTTGCGTTGTACTTCTCCACACTCCCGTCAGCTGCCTGCTTGACCTTGTAGATCCATCTCGAACCCACCACTGATTTCCCTTCCGGTCTAGGAACAATCTCCCATGCACTGTTTCTGACAATAGAATCATACTCTTCCACCATGGCGTCTACCCATGCGGGATCCTCCACAGCTTCCTCGAAAGAGGATGGCTCAGTCACAACACACTTGCTCATCAGAGCCATGTATCCAGTGTATCGATCAGGTGACTGTCTCTGCCTGCGTTGGGCTGTAGGTGGTCCTACAACTTTCTCTACATCTTGAGCCAGTCGCTCAGCTTCTGTCAAGCGCTTTCGCCCTCTGATGGTTGGCGCTGCATGAGTGGTCTCTTCCACTCCATGAACCTCGTCCTGTGGCTGATCCACATCCTGAAGCTCATCCTTAGGAACTAATAGCTCCTCATCTGCATGCAAGTGTAGCTCCCTCTCAAGCGAACACTTCATGGCTTTCTCCTCCTGAAATTTTATATCCCGATGCACAACAGTTTTACCACTGTCTGGCAAATACACACGATAGTTGTGGGGCGTATCAGTGTACCCCACAAATATCCCAACCTCTGCGGTCGGCTCCAACTTCTTCCTGGCATCCTTCGTCACATGCATGTAAACGTTAGTACCAAAAATCCTCAAATGAGAAAGATCAGGCTTCTTACCAGAATAAGTCTCCGCAGGTGTACTCATGCCAAGTATCCTATGAGGACAACGGTTCTGCACATAAACTGTTGTATTGCATGCTTCCACCCACAAGTGAACAGGTAGGCCCTGATCATGCAACATTGCCCGTGCAGCACCCACAATCATTCTGTTCTTCCGCTCAGCTACCCCGTTCTGGTGTGGGTTATGGGGAGCTATGAGCTCTCTAGGAATCCCTTCTGCCTTACACAAATCCTTGAACTCGTCCGAGATGTATTCACCACCATTATCGCCCCTAAGAGCCTTCACTTTCTTCCCCGACTCCTTCTCGACCAGTGCTTTGAATTCACATAACTTTGAATATGTCTCGCTCTTCTTCTGCATGAAGAAGATCCAGCACTTACGAGAGAAATCATCAACAAAAATCAGATAATACCTGTGTTTTGCTGTCGAAGCAACTGAGAAAGTTCCACACACGTCTGTGTGAATTCTCTCAAGGATCGTCGTGGCATGACTATCCTTCTCGTGAAAGGTGGCTTTCACAAACTTCCCCAAAGTACACCCCTTGCACTGATCTGACTGCGCAAGTGTGCCTTTAGGAAGCCCTGTAGTAATCTGCTGCAGTATCTTCAAGACTCCATGGTGAAGGTGACCCAATCTCCTGTGCCACAACTCGCCATCATTCTGGCTCACCAATCCTTCTGCCTTGCCTGCCATTGCTGCGCATCCATCTACATGCAACTGATAAAGGTTCCTCACTCGAACCCCTATCTTCCGGGTCTCACCAGTTGTCTTGCTGCGCAGGAAAACCTTTCCCTCGCTGAAAACAACATCATACCCCTTGTCTTCTAACATCGCCACTGAGATGAGATTCTTCGTCAATCCTGGAACATGCATGACTTCCTTTAATACGAAGGGTTTACCAGACTCCCTCTCAAAGGAAATGGTACCGATACCGGTCGCACTGTATCTACCATCATCGCCCATCTCGATGTGCACTCCAAGATCTTTGTCCTCCAGATCAGAGAACAAATATCTATCTCCCGTCATGTGAAAAGACGCACCACTGTCCAAGAACCACACTGATCCCATCACACTTGAAACCAAGCATGCGATCAATGAAAAATCAAGCACAAACTATGAGGCTAGAGCCTCTCCTACTGAAGATCCAGCAGCCTGCTTGTTCTTCTTCTTCTGCGGACAATTAGTGTCATAGTGTCCTTGGTGGTGACAGTGAAAACACTTCACCTTGGACATATCCTGCTTCTTGCCTTTCGCACTAGACTGAGAAGCTTTCTTGCTCTTCCCTTTCTTTGCTTTGGCAGCCAAAGTGAAATTCTCTTCATCAGATACCTTTGATGAAGATCCATTCTCATACTTATTGTTACTGAGTTTATCGTTGAGCGCTAGGTCGCTCTTGCTTTGGAATAACATTCGCAATCCGTTGAAAGACATTTCAACAACACTGCTGCAAATTCGAATTCCACCAGCTACCAACTCAACCGCCTCGAATCTAAGATTCGTGAGAACACAATATTTCTCGTACAGAGATTGACTGTATGGGCATTCACTGGATATCTCACCTTCCAAAGGAAGGATGAATCCAGAGGCTACCTGGCCTGATTACAGACTCTGCCTGAAGAAATAGAATGTAAACACTTCTTGAATAGTAGATCTGATGATCAACAGCTCCGATACCATGTAGAAATTTTTTCTACAAATCATCTAGCTCTGATACCATGTAGAAATTTTGAATAATTTAACACATATTCAACAGAGATTATCCTAATCATGTACTATTGCGGAATACATACACAATACATAAGCTCCTCTATGTTGATCATCAATATAGCAGCATCAATAACAATAAAACATCAAGAGCATTCACACATTAACACAGTATGTAACCCGGCGAAAGCATCTCGCTAAAAACCCCACACTATCTGTATATTAATGATTGAGACCATGTAACATTACAAAGTACAATGCTTATCACAAGCAATCCAGTACCAGCTCCACCTGTTACACACAATACAGCTAAGATCTGATCTCCAAATCTATTCCACGGCTTGCTTGCCTCCACTGCTTAATACCTGCTCAAGAATGAATGAGAATGGTCTACCAAAATCGTATTTCACCTCCAAAGAATCATTCACAATGTGTAAGATGTGAGAAGAAGCTACAAACTGGGCAAATACATGAGAAAACTCATTGGCATACTCAATCCTTTGATTGTGCAAGATTTGATGCACAACTATAGTCACAACTGATAGCAATCTGATTCTCTAACACCTGTCCCTGCTGAACTGAACATGCACTGACATGCAACTGAGTTAACTGATGTATTCTATAGTTGTATTATGAGTTAATAATTAGTTTAACAACTTATCATTAGTCTATCTGCAGTTAGACTAACTACAACTAGTTTAACCAAGTCAAACTGAACACAACTCCGTCAACTCCACAATCAACTCCACCAAACTCAACTGATTGAGTTCTAACTGAAGTCATGCATGCAACAACTCAACTGACTCATAAGAAAAGCGTACTTCCTTCTGACAGCTGCATGGGCCACATCTGTAGCTCAAACTGAAGTGCTCCAAGAGAATAAGATCAAGTTTATAGTCCAAATATTATTATGAGACAATAATATTTGACTTTTCTATTTTTGACAGCCAGTCTAAAAATAGACTTTGATCACCCACACTGTGGTCACCCACGCTTTGGTCACCCACATTGTGATCACTCACACTTTGGTCACCCACACTGTGATCATCCACACTGTGATAAAAAATAGAACTTGCGCCATAATTTGCCTGCGGGCCCACTTAGTGAAGGCCACTCTTTTCACTAAGCTCCATCATCTTGTTGCAATCTGAACAATGGTTTTTGATGGCGATACTTGTTCGTGAATAGGAAAATGCTTGCAAGAAAAGAGTCTTGCATGTATGCTAAATCTTTGATATATGCATAGTAATAAGTTATGCATGTATGTTGAATATTGAATATATGTTAAGTCTGGATATATATATTGAATCTGATTTCATTCCTATTTTACAATCGAAAGGAATTTGTACCTTCAGGCTGCAGGCCTTTCTCGTTTAGGAAAGTAACAAATACTCCGTTTGCTTCTTCCTTGGTAAATCGGTATTTATTTGTACAGATAATTTAAATTGTTTCCGTTCCAAAATATATACAGTTATAAAGGTCTAAGTAGGGATTGTAACTCTATTGTCATTACATTTGTCTTCAATAAAGCAACATATTAGTTAGGTTTGTAAAACTATAATACTGCATGGTTTAGATTTAATCATAATATAAAACTAGAGCAAAGACTATGGCATCATCTCTTCTCTATGATGAATGTAACTGGTATACAAAATGTTATCCATATTTATCAGTATCTACCTTACAGAAAAAAGAAAAACGAGACCATTACTCCTAATACACACCATTTAACTGCCAATAATAAATAAAATCCTTTGGTACTTATTTGTTCCGAGTTATTTATACACCATTTCACTGTCAGTAATAAATAAAATCCTTTGGTACTTATCTGTTCCGAGTTATTTATACTCCATTTCACTGTCAGTGATAAATAAAATCCTTTGGTACTTATCTGTTCCGAGTTATTTATACTGTGCAATCAATAATCTTTCTGGAAGGTCTCACTACCCAACCATGGACCTAGCAATCACATCCACAGTCCCCCACCGAGCACGTTCTGCTCCTAACAGTTGGAATAAAAGCACTCGAGTATCTTGGGCGTCAAGACTACTGTCCAGCCTCAATCACGTCCACAGTCCCCCACTAAGCACTTCCAACTCCTAACAATTAGAATAAAAACAGTCGAGTATCTTGGGCGTTAGGACTACTATCCAGCCTCAAGTCACATATCCATTCAACTATTTGCCATAATTCAAATCTTCCCACCGGTATCAAAGCCTGGCTCAGGGAAAGAAATTTGCAACCCCTTGCTATCCTTTCCTTTTCCCTTTTGGAGAAAAGTGGTGACAACTATTTCTAATTGTTCCAGAAATTGTTATAATTGTTTTATATTTAATATTTTCCTTAATTAACCCTATTTAATTTCTTCATACAAAATGCTATGATACTTGGCTTTTCCAACCTTAACATCTTTAAAAATAAGAGTAAATATGATGCAACATAAAAGTGTTACACGAACAATGGTTAAACTATCTCATATTAAATGTTTAAATGTCATCCTTCTCATCTAATCATGTCGAATATGGAAAATATTAACCAATAATGAAATTTGTTGTGGGTTTGGCACAACGATGCAAGCTGCTAATGGTTGTTCCTATTGTGGTGAATGAATGAATTCCAAATTCGGAAAGAGCTATGTTCCTATATAGATTAACATATTATTAATATTGTTTTCAAAATTTTGTAAAATGGAAATGATTTTTTTTTATAATAATATTTTTATTTCTAACATTAATCTTTTATGTTTATTTATTTTTTATTTAAAGTAATTTGTTATTTGTATTTCCAATTGAAAAAAATATCTCAATAAAATATAATAATATAAATAACAAAAATTCAAAATTAATATCTATGTCCAGTATAAATAATGAGATATTACATATTAAAAGTATACTTAAATAATTTCCACAAACCAGAAAATTTATATTTCAATTACCAATTCCCTTCAGAATCTAGATTTATTTAAAAATAAATGTGTCCAATATAAATAATGAGATATTAGATATTAAAAATATGCTTAAACAATTTCTACCAATCAAAAAAATTATATCTCAATTACCAATTCCTTTAAAATCCATATTTATTCAACAATAAATGTGTAAATTAATCTTTGTAGTAAATCACAGAAAAATGAAACCTTTAGTTGAATTCCAAACCAATTATTAGTAAACCAATTTTGATAATAACTATTATTCAAAACTATATTTTAATGTTTTTGAATTGTTTTAAATATAGAACTTACTCTTTCTTGTAATTTTTTAATAAAAAATTCATATTTTTAATAAGGAATTTAATGTTTTATAATTGAATTTTTTAGATATAAAAATTTTATAGCATTTTTTAATATATAAATTAATGTTTTTTTCATACTTTTAAGCCATTATGAAACTGGTGAATGCTCCCTGGATGGATATTGAATGCTCTTGTGGGATATATATAAATAAATATATATATATATATATATATATATATAGCATTGGTTGTTTGCTTATTTATTGACCAACATAGATCCAACTTAAGTATGGATCTATATAGCATTGGGATATATATATATATATATATATATATATATAGCATTGGTTGTTTGCTTATTTATTGACCAACATAGATCCAACTTAAATATGAATCTAACATGAGCTGAGAGAGATCGAATTTCTTCATGTACAAACTTTTTTAGAGTGCAAAATTTCATTATTTAAATTATATTTTTAAATGCTAAATAGAATATATAGGACCAAATAAATGTTTTAACCATAAAAATTTAACTTTTTCATGATTTATACATAAATTTTAAAAATGATATATAACATATATATATATATTTGACATTAAAATATTTTACATAACATGTACTTCCAAATTAAAATGCGTTTTTTTTGTTATTAATGCATTTTTTTAGTATATGTCAATATTAATTTGTATTAAAATATTTTATTCATAATCCATATTGAATATTTTTTCTATATGTGATATTAAATTATTTTATTTTAACAATTGTGTTCTATATATAGATATATATGAAGTTGATAGATATAGTATTTTCTTAAGATACAAATTAGTCAACATAAATTTTCAAATAGTTTATTTAAATATCTTGTTGAAATATTTTTCAAAATTATAAGATATAAACTTTTTTTTTAACTTCTAATTACTTTACAGTATATTCATTCTTTTGTATTAATTTAACATTATTTTTCTATTTAAAATATAATTTTTATACTGTTGAAATATTTTTGAAAAGTATAACATTTTTACTCTTAATTACTTTACATCATATTCTTTTTTTTAGCCAACATTATTTTCCTATTTAGAACCTATTTTTAATTTTAATTTAAAGGCAATAGATAGACTGACAAACTTACACATCTCTCATACTGGATTGTATAATAAACCTCTAAACTCAACAAAAGGGGATACAAACATTGTTCCAGAACATCTGAATAACAGTTGGTGGAGAATAATGTGTTAACACTTAAATTTTGGGCATGAACCGTTTAAAGAATTACGAAGTCGAAGCCTTCGTATGCTTCAGGGACATTGCAACGAGAGCTATTTTATTGCGTCTTCAAGAAGCAAACATGACTCTTCACTTCCCCTGCTTCCCTTCCCTAAAAGACAACATTTGTCATTGATTATCTTATCCTAGCCCAATGGTTATCCGTTGTTGTATTCTCTTTGACGGATAAGAGAGTTTTTCCCTCGAAGCTCCTAGTAGAACCATTGTTTTGCACAGCGGCACGAATATCGCGTGTTTGGAAAAAAAGTCATGAAGAAAATGTTGATTCACTCCGACTGTGGTGAGAAATTTTTTTTTTTAAATAGTGGTCTAAAGTTATCTGTGGGTGGGAAATTTGATGATGGAGGGAGCGATTTGGAAATTGTAATTCATGATAATCTTAAAACTACTTTGTAATTGCAAGTTTGTGGTCAGCGATAAACTATTGTCCACTGTTTGTTTGTTGTAAGCTAGAAACCACATGCGAGAGTGAAGTGGACAGGGATTCCTATAGGCATGGATTAGGGTCAGCCAAAAAAACCCTTGGCATACTTGAGGGTGAGCCGAAAAAACTCTAAGCCTGGTTAAGTTGGGTCTGTTGTGAGCCTTAATTGCTGAATTGAGTGCCTTGGTGGCAGAGTTGAGCCTTGGTGGTTGTGTTGAGACTTTGTGGCTGAATTGAGTGCCTTGGTGGAAAATTTGAGCCTTCATGACTATGTTGACACTTCGTGGTTGAGTTGAGTGATTTGGTGGCAGAGTTGAGCCTTGGTGGTTGTGTTGAGCCTTGCTGGTTGGTTTGAGCCTTGCTGGGTGAGAGCCCTTGTTGGCATGGTTGAGGGTAATTCGATAAAACTTTGAGCATAGTTATCGGTAATCTGATAAAACCCATGATGATGATGATGGAGGGGGATTTGCAGGTATAGGTACATGTATGCATCTATAATGGTTGACAAAATCATGTATGCGAAGGGAATCCTAGTAGACTAGAGGTTATAGTGGTTGGCATCAATGAATTCTAGTGGATTGTTGTTCCTTTATATGGACGTCGACATATTTTTTTGTTATGTTTGACCACAGCTAGACTTTTCATATTGAGCTAGAGACAAGTAGCCATTAAGGGGGTGACTTGGAAATTGTAATTCCTACTTGTGATTCATTCTATCTATAGGAGTATGTTCCTAGTCCTCAGGATTGTTATATCTAGATGTTCCTAGATTTGTGTGTGGCTGAGATATTCTCTCAACCAAATAATTGTGTGGCAAAGATAGTCTACCTATTTTGAGACAACATTAAATATATTTTCTTGTAACCTTATTTGATGTGAATACAAATTAAGTGTGCATATAAATACGTTTAGTGTTGTCTCAAGATAGGTAGACTATCTTGGGCACACAATCACTTGGTTGAGAGAATATCTCAGCCACACACCAATTTGAGAACATTTAGATATAACAACCCTAAGGACTAAAAACATACTCTTATAGATAGAATAAATCACAATTAAGACAAGTAAGAATTACAATTTTCAAGTCGCACCTTTAATGACTACTTGTCTCGATCTCAATATGCAAAATCTAATTGTAAACAAACATAAAAAAACTATATTAACATCCATATAAAAGAGAAACCATCCATCGAAAAGTAAGTTGAATTGCCACCCGTGCAAAACAGTCACTTGACTGGGAGGTTCGCTTTTAACTGACTGTCTGAAGATATGCGCTTCAAGGGAAAAACTCTCTTGGCCGTCGAAGAGAATACGACGGATAACCATTGGCCTTGGATAACGATGGATAACCAATGACGTATGCTCCCTTTTATGGAAGGGAAGCGGGAGAAGTCAAGAGTGATCTTTACTTCTCGAAGAAGCAAGAAAATAGCTCTCACTGTAATGTCCCCGAACCATCTGAAGACTTCGGCTTTGTGATTCTTTAAATGATTGTCAAAGTCAATAGACGGTCATGTAAGAAAATTCTTCAGCATTGCCGAAGGAGAATCCGATTTATTAAAAAAGATCATGACTCTGGCATTTTTTGTAATCCTATTTCTTGGAAGCTTCGCTGGCTAGAACGAAACCTTTGAATTTGACCTCTTGACCATCATCAACTTTTAAGCTTATCTGTCCACCTGGTCGCAAGTTCGAATCCAGAGGCTCATCATTGTCATACACGGTCGGTTCATGAGAAACATTTTGACGAGGATCTCTAAAGCTTGAGACAGAATTGTTTAGGATTCTCAGCACCACATTCTCAACTGCTCCAACAAAATTTAACTCTTTCAGGCATTCCAAACCAAAATTTTCTCACGAGAGATGACGAAGAGCTCAATCAAGACACCAACACTAGATCACAGTAAAATGAGGTTGGAGACACCGGTTGGTTTTGTCACACCCACGACCTTCACCTTTCGACAGGACTCAACGCTAATCTGCACTCTCCAACAACAACAACGATCAACCAAATTTGTGTGCCACTCTTCATAGTGACAAGTTCCTCCTGGAAAAATATTCCACACACGTAGGGATGAGGCACTCTCAGGTTTCCACACAAAAAATTACCACCGTTAGCGATCTGCAATGATTGACACACTGCTCTCAGCGTGGATCCTTCAATGCAGAGAATCCAGTTTACTCCAACTAGTCAAACCCTCAACACAAACAGGTGTTGAGACTACTCGACGCTTCGCAGCTCCTCGCGTCACTGATTCCAGCGGTGAGTTTTCTCCAACTGGACGCATCTTTCCTTCCACGTAGCAGGAATAAAATATGGACAAACAAATAAAAAATAAATTGACAAACAAACACGGACCAAACTCTCTATTTCCCGGAGGGGCCAAGGCCCAGGCCCTCACGGGGTCTAATACCAACTTCAATTTTTAGCATGCATATTATGTCAAATAAAGTTATACCAACTTCAATTTTTAGCATGCATATTATGTCAAATAAAGTTATATATAAATATATTTAGTGTTGTTTCAAGATAGGACATAAATATTTTGTCGAAATAATATCTCAACCACACATCAATATAGGAACAAATAAAGTTACATATAAATACATTTAGTGTTGTTTCAAGATAGGACACAAACATTTCGTTGATATTTTAAGTGATAGAGACATACTCTTGTAGATAAAATGAATCACAACTAAAACAAATAGGGAATACAATTTCCAAGTTTAAGTTAATTGATTTCATGAACAAAAAATTGTCTACTGTATTGAAATTAAATATTATAAGGCAAACAAAAACGAAATCGTATCCGTATTGAAATTAAGTATTAAAAGGTGAACAAAATCGAAATCGTATCAACAAATTTCCGAAATTTTTAACTTTTTCAATCAATACGGTCGAACTCTGCAGCTATAACTTTTTCAATCAATACGGTCGAACTCTGCAGCTATGGTTTCATTCGCATTAGATTTCTTCTCATCTTTTAACTTTCATTTCATAATAAAATCTCATCTTCTTGTGCATGGGATATATGAAAAATTCCTGCATGAACAGGTAAATGGAGCCCAATAATTAATATTGTTTTATTTTAATTTATTTTTCCATTTGGGGTTGGTGATTTAGAAAGATGTTTACATGGAAGAGCCCAATTTCTATGGTTGATTGTTAGTAGAGTGAAAAAAAACACGAGGAGAGGGAATTGACAATGCGTATGAAATTGCATACTTTAATATCATCCATGGCGTCCACCAAAACGAAGTTCTTCTCTACAAGCTCAAACTAGGTTAGCTCAAGACCCAACATTTATTCCAACGGTTATTTTATAAAGGAAAAGTATTACCAGTGAGTCTAGTGGGCCACTCGTCGAACAGTGGGTTGGAAAGAAACGTCGGGCTCATTTTTACACAAGAACAAATTCAGTGACGAACGAGTCGAAGGTCGGGCCTCGGAGAAATCCTTAATCAAATTTTGGTGAGAGCCCCGACTCCTGACCTAGAATGGCATCCATGAAGCCTCGATCCCGCTAGTGAATGATGATTGAAATGTTTACAAGATATTGTAGGGAACAAACCTGTGTCATTTCAAACAACGTTACATGTCGTGGCATGTTAAAGTTGAAAGATATTGTTTGTGGGGAGATGTCTAATGGTAATTGTATGTTAGTTCTTATTTAATATATTTTTTATATCTCACAATTTTATGTAAAATAAATGGTTGGGCCCTTTGATCTCACATTTCCGCACATGAACCCATGACTATTATAGCACGTGGTGATGATTGTTAGAAATTGTAATTACTGCTGTACTAGGAGTTGGTTAAGATTAGAGAGTCAGTTAACTAAGTGTTTACTGTTGAATGACGGATAAAGCATTAAGTGCAGTCCATATTTAGAGTGAGTTAACTGAGTTAAATGTGTGTGCATGTCAAGATATTTTAGGTAAGCTGATAATCGAAAAGTTTTAAATACCCTTCACCGAATTCATTCTAAGAATCAAATTTTTATGCGATCAATAGAAGAATCGTGTAATTTGTGTTTGAATCTATGTTTTGGTTCTTGTACCTTTTCAACAAATTGGTATTAGAGCGAGGTTATAAAAAATTAGGGAGAACAAATTGGTATTAGAGCGAGAGCGAGGTTATAAAGAGTCAGAGAGAACGGATTCGAAGCAGTGCATGTTACAAGAGAGAAATATATTTTGCTTCTTGTGGTTAGTTCTATAATGCACCTTGTAGGTTATACAAAGGGCGTTATAATGCACAAGAGCTCAGAGGATAGTCGTGTTAACAGTTGCAAACTTATGCACTTTTGGAAGCACCTGGGTCAAACCATCTTTTTGTCGTGTTAGAGGACTAACACTCGATTTTGTCGCCGTGCAATGCGTTAGTCGCATGCCGTCATCACGTGAAGCGTGTTAGCGTAAATAATTCATCCGCGTTTCAAAGGAGTCATTTAGCTCACGTGGGTAGTTCTTTTTTGGAAGGACATGAAAGTTACAGAAGGTCATGATATTTATTCAAGGTCAAACTCAAGTGGTCCTTTTAATATGTGAGGTTTATATAAGTTCTTTTTTTTTAAAGTTGCGGTGAAAAGGTTTGTGAGGTTTATATAAGTTCTTTTTTTTTTAAAGTTGCGGTGAAAAGGTTTTTTTAATGTTTTCAGAAGGGCTTTTTGAAAAGTTTTTGTAGAAAATAATATTTTAAATTTTTTTGAGAGATTTATGAAGAAGGTTTTTTTAAGAGAATAAAAAAAAAAAACTAAAAAGAAAAGGGTTTTCCTTGACAAGAGAATTTAGGGTTTTGCAAAAGTTCGTCCATCTGCAAAAAAAAATTGTTTTCTTTTTTTTTTCAAGTATGACAAATTTTTTGGTGAAGATTGTGTCTTATGGGGGCGTATATTGAAAATCATATTTTGTTTCAGGGGCGATATGGAAAATAGCCTCATGTAATCAAGAAAGAATATATAATCCAGAGGAACAGACCACAGTCATGGGTCGGAAAGCGTGACTGAAGCATATTAAGAAAAGAACTCGAAAAGAAGAGGCCAAGATCATTGCCATGGTTAGAGAGGTTCAGGATGCACTCGAGGAACTAAGAAGTCTAGTAAAAGACAAAGAAGAAATAGAGGGTGATTGGTATAGATTTGATCTGCTACCACCTCGTATGTTTACAAGTAAATATTTTGATCATTGGGTTATCAAGATTTAACTTTTCTTCAAGCTAAACAGTTAATTGAGTATAAGTCTAATAACCCAAATGATAAAGTATGCGATGCTTTAGCATTGAATTTTATAAAACAAGGATTCGATGAGAAGTATTTGTGCAAGGTAGCCAAAGCTACAACTTCCAAGGAAGCATGGAAGATCTTGGAAGAAGAGTTTGGCACAAAGGAGAGTGACATACAACAATAGATTATGTCACAAACAAAGAAGTCAATCACAGATCTAAGAATAAATGAGCAAGAATCTGAAAGGAAAACAGAGCTTGGAGAATCCCACTCAAAAGTGAATGATGGTTGTCAAGACCATAAAATTGAAATCTGTTATGCAAGCATACATATGGATGAAGAAGATGCAACAAAGATTGTAGATAGAGAAGTTGAAGTCTCTGTGTGTGAAATAGAGCAAGAGAAAACAAATGCTCAAGGACTCCACTGTAATGTGGATGATACAGATGATTGTGAATCCCACTGTGATGAGACACATGTGGATAATGATTGCAAATTTATATGTGAATTGGTGAATCCAACCACCGTTGATGGATTTGGTGAAGTTGAAATTGTCAATGAAATTAACAATGAGCATAGGAATGCTTGGATATCACACCTAAGTGTGGATGAACATTACGTTAATGATATGTGTAGTCTCTTTTTTGAAATAGGGATTGATTGTGCAAATCTCATGAGCACAGTGTTTGATGAAACATTGAAGGTTGAAACTGTCACTATAACAGCAAGATATGTAGTTGAAACTACTTATGAAGCAATGTGTCATCTAGCAGTAGTTGATGATCAAGAATAAGATAAAGTGATTGAAGAGTTCTTGATGAGAATATCCACTAACAACATAACAGTTGAAGACAACCTCCATATAGTTGAAAAGAAGGAATTTGTAGAGCAGGAATCTTTCACTAAAGAGAGTCATGTTAAAGATGTTTTTAACAATGTTTTCGAATATGTAGGTGTTCACAATAGCATGGACGAAAAATTTGAAAACAAGGTTGTTAATAAATTTGATGTGTATTTGAAGCTCATTGAAGAATGGATTCAGAAACCAATAAAAAAAATTGATGTGATTCTTAAAGCAACAGTTGGAATAAAAGAATTGAATGAAATGGTTAATAATGATCTTGAGTGTGTAGATTACAGGAAAAAAACAACAATACCTGATGATGAAAGTGAAAATAATGATATGGATGTTTCTGAAGACAAATATGAATGAATTGAAACCATTTTTCAACGATGGAGTTAAGAAGTGATAAAATTCTACTATCAAGAAATATGGAAGAAAGAAACTCAGGAATATGAAACACAAGAAGCAGAGAAAATAAAATAGTTTGAAGATGCAATGTTGTGGCAACAATCCATGGTTGAAAAAATATTTGAAGAGGAAGGTGTAGTAGACAAGATCAAATTGTGTTTCAACACAGATTCAAGAAAATTCAAAGAAAAATTGCAACAACAAAAAGTAAAGGAATATGGAGCCTACAACAAGAAAGTGCAACAAAGAATGAAGCAATTTTGAGGATATAAAATTTAGAAGAAGAGAAAAAGAAAATGAAAGATTGTGAAAGTCTTGAGTCATTGTAAGCCTAGCTGAGACATAGACCAGCAGGCATGTTTCAGTGATAATTGAGTCAGTTTCTATTGTAAGTCTACCAGTCATAGTTGAGTCATGTTGTGTCATGTGGTCATCATTAAGGGGGAGCGTTAGAAATTGTAATTACTCCCGCATGAGTAGTTGGCTAAAATTAGAGAGTCAGTTAACTGAGAGTGGAATGTTGAGTGTTGAGCATTGAGTCAAGTCGAGTAATGGACAAAGCGTTAAGTGTAGTCCATATTTAGAGCATGAGTTAACTGAGTTAATTGTGTGTGCATGTCAAGATATTTTAGGCGAGTTGATAGTCGAAAAGGGTTAAATACCCCTCACCAGGTTCATTGTAAGAATCAAGTTTTTGTGTGATCAATAAAAGAGACATAGCTCATGTGATTTGTGTGTGAATTTATGTTTTGGCTTCTCTACCTTTCCAACAATGATTGCCTTGGAAAATATTGATATGTGTTGAGTTTTATATAAAAATAAACCAAACACTTGTTTGACATTAAATATCATAAAAGACTATTATAATATTTATTACAATAAGCAACCATCAAGCAACCATCAAGAGTTAGGCCTCTACGCCAAGGGAATGGAATCTGAGGAAATTAACTCTCTGAAACTGTTAGAGGAAATTAACACTTTGCACCTAACTAATGTGATTGTACCGACCCGATTCCTCAAAGGAGACCAGTCAGTGCCGATCCCAGGCTAGTATAGTTGGATTATATTGAGGTCGGGTTAGTGTGAAGAAAATGATAAATTGTGAATTGTGATGGCTATATACGTGCTTGTGATTTAAAATTGCAAGAAGAGAATGATAAATTATGAATTGTGATGGCTATATACATGCTTGTGATTTAAAATTGCTAATATTTTCTTGAAAAATAACAATGTGGGATTCTATTTTGATGCACCGTTTTCTAAAAATGATAACATCAAATTCCACTAAAATGTGACCATTTATAGAATTCAATTTTCTATGTAACATTTATGAAATAAGACATTGTTCCATCTTTGTCTCAATTTTTTATGGCACCATTTATGAAATGTGACATTGTTCGATCTCTGTAATTTTGGATGGCACAATTTTTCGATTTTGTTCACATTCGCACCAAAATGATTGACATCACTTATTCGAGTAAAATGAAGGTTAATGTCATTTGAATTGAATGCGTACAATATTAGCAAAAAAAAAAAAAATCATTGCTTGATCTCTCCATAAAATTCGCACTAATTATGAAATTGATCTTTGACATTATTTGTTAGACCATATATTCAATGAAGTTCATATCATTTGAATTGAATACATATAGTATTGCAGAGGGTTCACATGTCAACGTTTTCTATTTAAAGGTCTCATATGTCGTCAACTTCGTTGCTGTTGAACTGCAAATTTATGGTTGAAGGAAAACTTGTGTTAAAGAATCACATGGGAATGTCTCAGGATCAAAACAATCCACCATGTTAAAATATGTGTGATCAGTTTAATTTATTTAAGAACCTTACTATAACAATATTGTCGTGCACCTTGTTTATAATTTGTAATGCCTTAACAAGAGTCAAACAGCGCCACTTCCGACTTACCCCAAAGGTGAAAAATTATTTGTTTAACCAAGCTACATGCTCCACCGTAAAGAACGTTACATGTGATTACACTTCTATAGTACGATATCAATGGAAACTCAACATCTTGTGGACCAAAGGTATTACGTCCCTATAACCAGTGAAAGGAATATCTGAAATGTGCGAGTGAAAGCAATTAATTTGAAGTTGAAGGAAATATATTTCTGCTGGAGTTGAAGTCAGCGCGAAGTAGACGTTTGAAAGTGTGACAACCCCACCCAAGTTATCATGAAGGTGGCATCATAAATGCATTGTAAATATTGTACGATGAATTAAAATCAAAATGGGGACTCAGTCATAGGACATGGATTCCAGATGCGAAGGGAGTCACTTTTTTGGGACGTCATGGTTTCTTGTGTAATGGAGAAACCTGAAACATAGGACAGCCATTAAAAAATGGCTTGTGCAGGGATTGAAGAAAAGAGTTCTTGAAATTAAATGAGCAGAAAAAAGAGGTACGCAGGCCTATGCCGCTTAGAAAGTAATCACAAGAAAGAAAAGACAAGAATTTATGAAGAAACGATATACTAGAAGCAAGGAGGGACACAATAGTAAAGGGAAGCTGAGGAAGAAACCAAGAAAAAGGGTTGAGCATGGAAGAGAGAAAAAAGATGAAGAGATAAAAAAGGGGAGATTAGGATTGAGGTGAATAGGAGGAGAGGAAGAGACAAAGTAGAGGAAAAAGAAAAGAAGATTGTGAAACAAAAGCTCTCCGCAGGAAGCACCGAAGAGAAGAGAAGAGGAGGGGCTTGGCTCTTGATCCCTTGAGGCTATGGCTTGAGTTGTTAGTCTTTGGAGCCCTGTAACGGCTTGGGCCCCTGAAGGTTGTGGGTTGGGATAGAATCTCTAGAACCCTATAACAACTTGGGTCCCATCGAGGTTGTGGGTTGAGGTAGCAAACTCTAGAGCCTTGTAACAGCTTGGGTAGAGACATTCCTGAAGAAGAAGCTAAGGAAGTCCATAATGAAGACCAATGGTTAATGTTGAGATGACACCGTAACAACCCTAGGTTAAAAGTTAATGTAATAAATTTAATAAAAGAAAAATAAGACCAAGGTCACAAGACATGTATTCCAAGTTGAATGATGGGCAAGACATCCTAGTGGGCATCACTTGTTGTTTATTATGACTAAGAAGAAATTGAAAAAGGCAATAACAAAGGCTTTGAAAAGATGATAAGGTATTATTGGTTTTTTTTTTATGAAAATAAAGGAAAATAGGAGAAAAGAGAGGTGAATGTTCACATGTTGCATGCGAGGAGGAGATTGAAGAAAAATAGACGAAAAATGAAGAAATTAGAGGCATGAATAATATAAAAACATCAAAGCATCAATTTAGGGCCTTTTGTCAATTTTGTTTTGGAATTAGTCTGAGAGAGGAGAAAAACACTATTACATGTCATTTTGTCACCATGACACTTGACTGTTAAAATGGATCTCTCGCCATCCATAAACATGTTCCATTACACTCCCTTAGAAGCAAAACACTAAAAAACCCTTGAAGAAGATGTGAATTTTGGGTAAAATGGCTCTATGAATCGTTAAGTGTGACCTGCACGCTTTTCCTAGTAAGTTTCCATGCATTTGCAGTTTCTCTCCCTGATAACTATGTAGAACTGCACTTTGTCTTCCACTATACACCGCGCATGTAAATCAAAGAAAAAATAAAACTGAATTCCAAAAGCATTATTGGTCAAATATATCCCAACTAAAAGCTTCTAGGTCATATCTATTTGATCCATACCCCTCAAATCGTGGAGCTAATCCCCTTTCATCAAGGAACCCTAATCCCCCAATTAAAGGATCTCATACATCTCTTTTGGATCTGAAACTTCTTCCTCTTGTCCTATAAATTGACTAAAGGATAGAGGGATTAGGAGGTTCAGAAAATATAGACTTATGTTGCTTGATTTAGATTAGAGGGCTTATCAACTAAGTAAAGTTGTAGAGGAATTTGGGAGGAACCTCATGACATCAAGGCTCTTCCTCATCCTTGAATTAATACAAATGAATCATTTTTCCCATTGTATTGTCTTATTGAAATGATGAATGGTTTATGATTCTTTTGATTTCAGTAAGATAATTTCAATTTACAATCTTCTTGACCATTGGACTAAGCTTGTTTGAATTATTATTATTGCATATGCCTTTGATCCATTTTATCTCTGTGATTGCAATTCTTTTTGAGCATTCGAGAATCTTCATCGAGCATTTCCCAAATCGGTAAGAGGGTTATTCTCATACTTTTGTATTTACAATTCGAACGGAATAAGCTTAGAGAATAGTCATTCAATTGTCTGTTTGTTTCGAGTTTCCTTTAGGATATAGGGAGATCGATCTTGCCAGCAAGAGGGATTTATCCGCTGCAACAAATTGGTGACTCAAACGGGGAACATTAATTTTCTCTTATTTTTTCTTGGTTTTTCTTTCCAATCTTCTTTGTCTAGTTGGACCTGAGTGTTAGAAAATTTATGATCTTTCAGATGCTTTGGTTTGATTGCTTCCTTTTTTATTTTTTCTTGGACTTCCCATACCTGCGCAATTTCTGTTCATATATAGAGCGCATATTTGCGCAAGTTTTGAATTAAGAAACTTGCACATGCGCACTGGTTTACAGTGTTGAACTGCGCAACTCTTAGAAATTATTGAAAAAATAGGTTTTCTCTTGCCCATAATCTGAATTTGAGTTTCCGAAGGTGTCATAATATTTGTTTCTATTCTCCAATATCTTTATTGAACTTGTTCAAGTGCTTTGTGAAGTCTTTTTGGGAATTAATCCTTTTTGCAAAATTGATTAGGGTTTTGTTTGGCTTGTTTGCTGACTGATAAAAAAGAGATGTGTAGGTATTCCTTTCTTTTTCTGTCAAATATACCAGATCTATTATCAATCTTGCTTATTTGTGGTCAAATTATTTGTTTAAATCACAAATTAAAGTTTCTCATAAATTGTTATGTTTTGTGAAATATTGCTTTCAATACTGCATGATAAAAGCAAATCATTTCTTTTCAATTTTGAAATCTTTCATCAATATATTCTGACATCATTAGCTTAAAGCATTCATTAGGGAAATTTCAATTTTTCCAACTCTTGCTTGATTTCTGTGTTTCAAATTCTGAGTGATAAATGATAAAAGGAATTTTGAGTTTTTTTAGTCTTTTAGGCAAATTTGAAATCTTAGTGTATTTCGACATCTGGATTGCATCAAAGTGAAATTGGTTGTCTTATCAAAAGAATGTTGGTGAAATTGTGAGTTTTTCATTTTTTTCAAAGAAAATAAAAGAAACTCTTACTTTTTCTTAATTAGGATTTCATTGAACAATATATTACAAATTTCATGTTCGATTGCATTAGAATTTCGAGTCAAGTCATAATATCATACGTTTCACTCTCATTACCTATTGAGTAAATAATAGCTTAACAACACCTTGTTAATTAAAATCAATTAGAATTTTATATTTTTAGGTCTCTTACCACCTACAATAGCTTAAGTGTAGCATTTTGGAATAGGAAAGTGAGTAAACTTTCCAAATTTATAGAGAAATAATAGAATCTTGCATTACAGAGAGAAATCCAATTATTTCAATTTTTCTCTGGGAAGCTCCTCTTATACATGAGTTAAGTATGAGATCATGTTGCATCTGGTGAAGTGATTGTACCCACTTCATTGGCTATATTAAAGAAATTTTCACGTATTACAACGGTGCCTAAAGGTACTTGGGGTCACTTCAAAGTAAACCTGTAATTAACCATGTTGAGGAGCTTTTAAGGGGATTGAGATTCGTTACTCTTCCCTTGCGTGTACATCCGATTTATGATTGTCCCCCCAGGTAGAATTGTTGTAGTTGGTAAACTTAGTGACCATAATACTAGGGCTCTACCTAAGGTGACAATAAATGGAACGTCTTGTTGTACCTGGAACAAACATTGGCTAGACTCATTTGGACTTTTTGGAGGGTAATATTTGCTTGAAATGGCATAAGTGAAGTTACTTGCCCCAGATCATTTCATTAGGAAGGTTGTCAGTGTCACCGATTCCAAATGCTCATATCTATAAAAAAAATCACCTTGTTCTCTGTGACGTTGGATTTCATCACCAACTAGTAATTATTGATCACCGTGACAAGTCAGTTTGTATGGTTTGAATTCCTAGATTTATTAGCATGTGTTACCTTGTTTTTTTTACTTTTTAGAGGCTTAGGTGTGATTTTAATATTTATTGAATAATCTTTTAAAATAAAAATATTTCATCTTGGCTGAATTACCGAGACAATCACGTAGAATTCTAGGCGAACCCACTGAATATACGCCAAGTCACCTAGAAAAGTTTCAAACTGAAAAATCAAATTCAGAAGGATCTCGGGCTACAGATGAACCTGAAACTTCTGATGTAATAGAAACTGAAGTAAATCAACCAAAAACATCTACTATTCTAAAATCTGAAGTAACAAAACCTGAATTTGGTCAACCCCAAACACTAGAATTACACTCACAAGTAACCAATCCAAAATTTACTTAACTTATTCAAACAAAATTAGATATTGGAGAGAGTTCGGATTTATAATTAACTGAATTATATATCAAAGAACCTGAGTCTAATGTTTCTAAACCTGAGTCACCTTTAGTTGCTTTAGTGCCTACTATTCCACGTTCACTATGAGTATAACTTCTTATTACCGACAATCTACCTCCTGGTCTTATTAGTATCAAAGAACTTACCTATGATGAACATGAAGCATCACCACATACACCAATTTCTACCGGTGATCAAGTAGATACTCTAGAACTTCTTTTTTCTGCTTTTCGACCTCACCCTTGGTACTTTACACCCTTGAACTTTTTAGGTTAAGGCCTTCCATGATACACTACTCCTTATTCTATTGTACCAAGCTTTGATATGTCTAGAATAAATTCTGGGGAAATTTCATTAGATATTTCCATGTTTCTTACTTCTCCATAATCAATTTTATATGGTGGCCCATCGGTCCCTCCTGGATATCACTCTTAGAGAAACTTATTCAGGAACCTCTCCTTCAAATCAACCTTCAACTATGTCAATCGGTTTAACTAATTCTATTGTCCAAGGCTTGACATCTGATCAAAATATAAATATGATTTATGGCAATGTAGGTAATCCTTAAGTTAACCTAACAGGCAGTTATTACCCACCTGGGGGGGAATCATCATATCCTCCTCCTAGGGGACAACTTTTAGTCGGATATTACCCTACAGTTGGAGGGCAACCTCCTCCTGGAAATTATCTAGGTTATGGTCAGATACCTCAAGCCGGTTTAGGTCAACTTGTCGTATCTCAACCTATTGTTGGTACTCCATATCCAGGGATAAAAAAAAATTGGAATCCTTCATATAACCAACAATCAATACCAGTTGCTCTTCAAGTGCCAATTTATCAACCTATTCATCCTATTGGAAAACCTATTAGACAACGTGTTCAAGGTATTCCTATTCAAGTCCAACAACTTTTCTAGGGTAATCCATCAACACCTATTCAACAACTGCTCAAGCAAATTGTCCCAAGTACTCCAAAAACTTCAGTTTAGTCTGTTTTGCCAATGTCTATTCAAAATCCAGTTTCAAGTTCACCATCAACTCCCATCCTGGGAGTAACTATTCCAATTACTTCTCAAGTAATGGTGCAACCAACTACTTAGACTATTCCTTAGGGACCTTTTATCAAATTGTTCCTACAACTTAGTATATACCCCAAATACCTGTGGTACAACCTAGTATACCATATGTCCAAACATCATTCCAAGGACATGCTTTTTAAGGTCAACCCCAAAGTCAATTTTTTCAAGGTCAACCTTTACAAGGCCAACCTTTTCAAAATCAATTCTTCCAAGGTAAACCTTTGCAGATTCAACCCTTTCAGGGACATTTTATTCAAGGTCAAATGGGTTAGGGTCATCCTTTCTAGAATCAACCATACCTCGTCATACTTTTCAAGTGCCCATTCAACTGCAATTCGTTATGGCTCATCTTGGATATCTATGAGGTATGCAAATTCCAACTGCTCAGACTATTCTAGGATATCCTGGGTATCCTCCTCTAGGAACAGGACTGGTCCCTCAGGGTTATTAATTATTGGCTTATATGGGCCTGACCCAGGTTTGGGCGAAGCACGGACTAAGGTCTCACCCGAGGTAGCAGGGGAGGGTGTTGGAACCAGGTTTCCACACCCTTGGGATGTATGGATGTGGTTTGGAGGTTTCGCGCACCACTCTGCAGCTTCACCCTGCTCTATATTTGTGTAGATCCGGAATACCTCTTACTGTCTACTAGTGCGCAGTCTACAGATCTAATCTATTGAATAAGGTACTGCAAATAGGATTTATTTAGATGGGTCTTTAAGCAAACATTTATCAGATTTGTTCAATTCGCGTATTAAGATTAAACCCAACTTCACAAGTATCCAAGAACCAATCTTATGTGTGTAAATCAAAACAATCTCATTAACCATACAAAAGGGCAGATTCAGATTTAACACAGAATTTAGAAGAAACTTATCTTTATTTCCACTTTATCACCACTACATCCAGATTTGTCCTGCGCACTCCACTGTAGGGGTTCACGCATAGAGCTACAAACTCTTCCAGGCCTCTGCGCACATAGCTGCAGAGTTGCTATCCACTACCCAAACCCTCGACTCAGACTTACAGACGCTTTCAGACTACTTTTCTCAAAAACCCATTACATGCGAGATCCAAAAACTTACAACCAAACTTAACTATTCTACCCATAGAGCCTTGCTCTATTTATACCTTTCTATGGACCGCGATCCATGGGCGGGCTGACTCAACTTACATTTCTTTACATTATTTTTGGGCGGACTACCCCTTTGACTTTGACTTTGACTTATTACAAATCGCGCTCCATGCATCCTGCAGAGTCTTTACCTTATTTTTACCAAAAATTGTGGGCTTCGCGCCCCATGACCATTGCCCAGGGCTTCTGCTACCCAATAGTCCCCAAACACATTCATTGTGACTTGTCCTGAGTCACTTAGTTGGTTCAGCCAATTTTGCACAGAGAGTGGTTAGCATCTTCTGTGTGTCACTTGTGCTAACAGCAAACTCCTCCATCATTCGCTGCATCCATTCCACGTGTGTCGCCAACACCTTAGTCCCTATCTCTGTTATCTCCATAGTGGTATATTTAGCCTGCATGTGGGCTACCTTGCGTTCTATGGTGGTTGAAAGCGCAAATGCCTCATTCGGCCACGGCTGGAGACAGGATTTAACCACTTCTTCCTTTTTTCTAGCATCATCAACTTGGATTTTTAGGGCCTGCACCTCCCACATCTTAGCCAAGCGTTGCATAATAGCAACGCTCTGTATGGTTCCTCTGAGTTGATCGTAAGCTTGTTGGAGCTCCCAGGCCTTGGTTTCCAATCGGCGAAGCGTTGGATCCTCCTGAAGGGTGGTGAGCGTAACAATTGACTGAGTTAGCAGCTCGGTACATTCCGCATTGAACATGTGAGCATCGCGCGCCCCATCGTAATAATGTTCCTGCATTGCTCTAGGATCTCTGGTGGCGTCGGTGGTGGGACCTGTAGTTTTAAGTCTGCGATCTGCGAGCTAAGCTCTAGCTGGATCCACGCGGCCTCCTCCTTTGCATTTCGGAACCCAGTAGCCAATTTATGAATTTGTGTCTCAATAGGCACGTCCTCTGCAATTTCTATCTCTCGGGCACTCGAGTAGGCTTCTGCTACTAACTTCTCCACCTGGTGCTTTTGTGTGACTGCTTCGTCGCATTGGAGGCGCAACTGTTCAATATTAATTTTCTGCTCCTGGAGTACTTGTTCGGCGCGGTTGACCTTGGCGTGGAGCTCGATTGTGGTGCTGTCGTGGAGCTGTTGCAGACTTTCGCGTGGTATAGCAGCCATGTTTAGCCCCAGCCTTGTAAGTTGTCCTAGCACAGCTTGGTCCTCCGTATTTGTGGTGCTCAATGCTCCTGTTGGAATCGGGATGGAAAGAGCCGTTTGGGCTTTGAACAACGGTTCCGTAGCTATCATACCAGAAACCCCCGGTGTAGCACTGGTGCCTATCAGCATGATTCTTGTTCTAAGTTCTTGTAGCTATGTACGGAGTTCCCCCAACACAATCTACTATTCTGACATGGCCTTGTCGACTGCATCTCGAGTGGCGTCGCGAACGGTGTTTTTGATGTTAGTTAGGTCCCCTTCAGTTAAAGTGGTCACACCACTGTCTGTTTTAGATGCCTTTTCCTTCTTTCATGGCCTCAGCCGCTCCGATGGCGCTGGCCGCTTCAAAGGTGAATCTGTGCCCATTGCTGGTGGTTTTTCCGCAGATGTCTTAGTGGGTGCTTTCTGACTAATCTTTTCTGTTTTCGATGGAGCCCCTCCTGGTGGTGTCTTTCTGCTGCTGCCAGCACCGCCTCCCGAGCTGCTTGAACTTCCGCAGCGAACTGTTCATTGTGCTTTTGCTGGGCGACATGCTTAGCTTCCTCCTTTCTCTGTTGGATAGCAGCCTCATTGCGCTCTACTGCCTCCGGTCTGTGCCATGCCGGTGGCCAGGTATCCACAATCCCATCGACAACATCGTCAATGGCAATAAATCAGAGTGAGGTCCATGCTTGGGCCGGGTCCTTACACGCCCTAATGTAGATACGATGCATGTCTGCTTTAAATTCGGCAATATGCTTCATGCTTTCATAGATCCCGTCGGATAGGCGGGGTAGCTCATTAATCCATTGACATACATTCGCATCCATCAGTATCCAAAATATTTTGATGTTGCGAATTCGTCCCACATCCCTTGTCGCCTAGAGGGAAGCATATCGAGTGGCTTCCGGCCATTCCGAGTCCAAGATAAGAAATTGGATTTCTTCGGGTAGGTGAGTGGCGACCAACATGATGGATAGGAGCAGCCATGCATACTGGAAAGTCTTTCCCTCCTCCTGCACTTTGTGGCAGTTGGTGAGAAACTCTTCACAAAGGAACTGTGACCAATTGAACTGTACGTCGGTTGCGCATTCCTCAGCGAGTGCAATAACTACTGCAGGAACCTTAGTGCCATGACATTTCCTAATTACTTTCCCTACCAGCAACTGAGTGGCAACGCAGACTGCGTTATCTGAGTACTATCAATGATGTACCCTCACTTCCCCTTCACGAGTTGATACTTCATTTTCAATCGCTCTATCATAATCGTTACTACTATCAGTAATTTCTCGAGGGTCTCTTCCATCATAGGGAAGGTGCGAAACTCGATGAACCAGTTCAGCTGTGATACGGACGAGTTTTCCAACCCATAATATTTCCTCATGAACTAAACAGAGCAACTGCTTTATGACCAACATGGTGATAGGAGGTCGGAGGAAGTGAGGAATAGACAAGAGATAGAGCAACTCGGCTTTGTCTACCTTCCGCAACCATTCCTTTGGTTGTAGCATTGTCACCGTCCCTTCTACACTCTACTCCATTAGTGCATCCATCACCAGGTGGGGAAATTTTACTATATCTGTGAGGTCCCAATCTTTGAATTTCATTGTCGCAACACGGCCAACCACCGAGTTTTCTACTGGGACTGCTTTTGGTAGAGACGAGGTAACGATTACAGTGTCAACTTCATCTAGGTTTGCAGGTACCTTCGCCTTCCCCTTGCTTGGAGGCACATACTTGGGTCGTCGCACTGGTTGTATGGGATCCTCCTCAGGGTTCACTTCTTTGACATATGTGGGAGACTCTTCTGCTTCCTCATCGCTGTCAATTGTAATAGTTTTACCCTTTTACTCCATTGTGAACTTGCCAGAGTGCAGGTGTCGTGGTGACCTTCTTACTAATTCTAGAACCCGAGGATCCTTCCTAGTCCTTGGCGTCTGGGGTGATTTGGGGATCTTGGATGCTTGCAGAAAAGCTTGTTGTGGACTATCAGTGGTAGGGTTTTGCGCTTTGAGGATTGCTTCCTAGTAGTGCTTCGGCAATGCCTGAAACCACAGACTTTCTTCAAATTGCTTGTCACTCATCTTGCGCTTGTTTCTAACCCAGGGCGGCTTTCTTGCAGGATGGTAAGACGTGGTGGTGTGACTCTTACTATGATTATATATGATTTCAAATTGAAAATCAGTTGTTTGCCCTTGCGGTAGCTCATAAATGCAATTTTGGCGGTTATTCTTCTGCCTTAATTTCCTGTTGCCCACTCCAATGTGCTTTAAATGGGCCATCATATCATGAACAGTACCTGCAACGGTCGCTTTCCATCTTTCCTTCGCAGCAGCAAATCCCCAGGGTCGTGAGTGCTGTTTTTGTATGTATGTTGTGGCCATATCTTGTAGCTTTGCAGCAGCCTATTTTATAGTCTCGCACCCTCTTCCAACTGCGTGGAGCACTGGGACTGGTTCTCTTATAGATAGTCAGGTGGGCGAACCCCTCGTGCAAGTCTTCTGTTTATCGAGTAGCCCGGGCTATGAGCACCTACTGCGTTTCCTCAATTCTACTAACGGATTGCGGTGTCGGCGGTCTTGTCCTTTCTGGTGCAAATGAAACCATGCTAGTGGGGTCACTGCTTGTGGCAGGGTAGGAGAGCCAACCATGTCTGTTTCCTTCATTAATCTCTTCACGTAATCCGTGTAGGTGGCTTTTAACTGTAAATTGTCAATTGCTTTATCCAACTTCGCACTCTTTGCACAGAGTTTGGCCCCTTTTTCTTCTAACTTACCTAGTTGCATCTTACCACGCAAAATGGTTGCCGAGAGCTACTAAATTCTTTCATGGATGTTGTCACCGATAGGGTGAATTGTCTTTGTGCTGGTTTGTTTGGTTGTAGAGAGACTTCCCTGCCTGGTCGTGCGAGCCTTCGTTTCTGGCAGATCTGGTTGAATGGATGGCCGCCTGATGTGCACCCGTACTCGTCGTCATTGAAGAATGACCATTCTATACCAACTTGTAGGTCCTCCAATGCGTACCTAGAACCGCTTCCTACATTTCAGCTTCTGCAGCCCCCCAGGTGCGGATAACATGTCGTCCGACACACTATGCTGCTCCCATGCTGCATGTAAAGTGCCTAGCTGGCCGAGCCACCATTCATCTGTTGCGTCGTTCTCTACTGGCTACTGTATTTCCTCGGTGGTTACGTGTCGCAATGACCGAATCATCATATTGCAGTTAAGTGTTGTAACTTCTTGCAACCGGTTCTGCCATTGTTCAGTCTCCTCATCGGAATCCATTGTACAGGTGCTATCATGTTCCCATGAGATTCTTCCGCCATCTATGGAATGCACCTGATCTTGGTCCTACACGGTTATCTGATAGATGCAATCCAGTTCATTGTCACTGTCCTCGTCGCACACAAGTTCGGTGCAACGTTCTCCTTCCTCTGGGTCCAGCGGAACTACTACTCACAGTGACTTCTTTTCGAACGTCATTTTCCGCATTTTTAAGTTAATAACCCCTTTCATGTCCATTGCCCAATCAATTCCAAGCAATGTAGGGTAAGCGTTACTGTCATCAACAATCTCTATGACTTCGAAATCGGTCTGTGTACTTACATCGTCAATATCCACGGTCACTCCTTACAGTCGACCCATTGGTAAGATCTTTTGTTGGTTGGCCATTCGTAGCTGAATTGGGGCCCATTGCAGTGCAGGCTTGCCCATGCGCTCCCATGTTTGTTTAGTTAAGACATTGGCATCCGATCCTAACTCCAAGATGACCTGATCCATTTCATATTCACCAATTTGCGCTGTTAGTCTCATTTCCCGTCCGGTGCGCAGAGCATGTCTTCCTATTTTTCGAACTACATGTGGCTCGCCCAATCCGGCACACCTAGTGATCAGCTCTTGTAACCATTGAATAGCTTTACTATCACCCAATAGTTTCATGCAGGTTTCAAGAAAGGTAGTAATCATGGAGGGGTCCAATCCTGGCCCCGTTTGATCCATCCTACCTAGAGTAGAAGCTTTGGCGAAGCTCCACTGAGCTTCCCTTGGCATCTTCTTCCCATGTTCCAGCTTAGAGTCATGTTCCCTTGTAGGTGTGTCGCACCTCTTTCTGCCTTCTGCACACTCTTCTTGCAGATTACCTCCTATAGTTGCGCCACTCCTTAGTACCATATTTATACTAGGATCCTCTTCGCGAGGTTCTGCTTGCATCATTTAGATATCCTGGGTTGGTGGAGATTGTTGTACTCCCTTTTTGGAAATTTGGGCAATTAAGGTCGAACAGTCTATCATTTCATGATCAAACTGCTCGTAGTAGGGGCACGAAGTCCTAGTCGGGTTAGTGCAGTCAAGAGTGTAGTGTCTTGGCCCTCCACAATTATAACAGATTAGCTGTCCGCGGCGCCGCTCGGGCCCCATTCCTCTTCCTCGGCCGCGTCCTTGAAATCCTCCTTGCACTTCAGTCTTCATTCGGTAAGCTGGGGTTCTTTCCATCATTAAGTCATAACTTCGACATGTTCGCTCATCGTGTCCCACCGATCGACAAAAGTTTCAATACAACTGCTGCGGGGTATGGGTATACTTTTGCAATAGGTGGCAATTATTTGTTGCATGTTTCCCACCCACTTGACAAATCGCGCACCAGTGTGCAGGTGGAGCACTTGGTCTTGCTTGTACCTCCACTTTTAACGGCATCGGGCCTCCCCCTACTAGCTAGTTCATGAAGGCAGGGCAATGGTCCTTATCATGCACTTGGCTCTTGCCATTTAATATAGCCTACCTCTGCCCATACCTTTGGTTGGGACACTCTTTCTTGCTTCAGGCTTTGCATTTCTAAACTCAAGTTTTGAAGCTGCGCGTGGATTTGTTGAACTCCCAACCCTAGATCCAGTGTTGGGGTCTTGTGTAACCTCATTGCTGTCTCCAATGCCTCGGCTTGGGTTGAGATATTTTGCTGTGACAGAGTCGTCCTCAATGTGGTGTCAATGACGCCACAAACCACTCGCAATGTTGTGCATCTTTCAAGGTCATGTTGGCTTCGCGAATAGTGCTCTTTAACCTTTGGTCCAGGTCCCACGGAGTTTCGCTAGGCAACATTGCGATCTCCTTGAACCCAATAACCAACTAGGTTTCTGATTTTGGTCGGCCAAACTGTTTATTTAGCGCATCCTGGATTGCCACTATTCCCTCATTTGGATGGTCGGTCGAGTATTTTGTGTACCACGTCAGTGCGTGGTCCTGTAGTGCACTAACTAAGGTGGCCTTCTTGATGTTCTCATTTGTAATGCCTTGGGTGTCCCATATCGATCGTATCACAAACCAAAATTGTCCTGGTTCTTCATTCCCCACTCCCTTAAATACTGGGAGTTTGATTGCACTCGCCATCCCGACTTTTGGTGGAGGTGGTGGGGGAGGAGTTGGTGTGGGCAGATTTGATGTAGGTGACGCGGGTGGTGGGGTGGATGGAGGTGGTATCAGAGGGAAGTGCTCCCTAATCAACTAGACCACACTTCCTGGTGAGAACCTTGTGAGCTCCTCCTCGCTTTCCCAGGAAATGGAAGCTAAAGGATTGTTCTCTACTTCTCTCGTTCCATGGTAACCTCTTCCGCTCCACGTTACTCCAGACATCAATAAATGTGCATAATCTGTTTTTCACACAACAACATCTTAATCCAAGTATTCAATGATTTGATATACCTACCCTGAGGTCCTTGAAGAAACCTCCTTTCTGCTTCACTATAACTCACATTTGTATCTATCGCGATCTCAATGATAAATCCTCCTATTACCCGATCCAGTCAATGAGCTACTGCATGTGAAATTTTATTGTCGGTGGCTTCTAGCCTGCCCACTAGTTCCGGGGTCCACAAAATAGGCTGGTCCAATCAGTCCAGCCAATCTTCCTCTAATACTTGTGGGTTTTTGGTTTCTTGAACTGCGAACTTGTGGAGTTTCAGATCCCACCACTCTTCAATCTCTTTCTTTGTAGGGTTCTAGTGTTCCCACATTAGACACCACTTATATAGATCCCGGTCCTAGCAACGGAACCATTTGTTGGCTTATATGGGCCTAACCCAAGTTCAAAAGAAGTATTTAGCCAACAAATCCTGTAGCTACCGACCCTTTTGGCAACAGCCCGCAAAGCGCGGACTGACATCTCACCCGAGGTAGCAGGGAAGGGTGTTGGAACCAAGTTTCCACACCCTTAGGATGTCTGGATGTGGTTTGGAGGTTTCGTGCACCATCTGCAGCTTTGTGCTGCTCTATATTCGCGCAGATCCAGAATACCTCTTACTATTTACTAGCACGCAGTCTACAGATCTAATCTATTGAATAAGGTACTGCAAATCAGATTTATTTAGATGGGTATTTAAGCAAACATTTATCAGATTTGCTCAATTTGCGTATTAAGATTAAATCCAACTTCACAAGTATCCAAGAACCAATCATATGCGTGTAAATCAAAACAGTCTCATTAACCATACAAAAGGGCAGATTCAGATTTAACACAGAATTTAGAAGAAACTTATCTTTATTTCCACTTTATCACCACTACATCCAGATTCGTCTTGCACACTGAGCTGCAGGGGTCCACGCACACAGCTGCAGAGCCTCTATCCACTACCCAAACCCTCAAATCAGACTTACAAACACTTTCAAACTGCTTTTCTAAAAAACCCATTACATTCCAAATCCAAAAACTTACAATGAAACTTAGCTATTCTACCCATAGAGCCTTGCTCTATTTATACCTTTCCATGGACCGTGATCCATGGGAAGGCCGACTCAACTTACATTTCTTTACATTATTTTTTGGCGGACTACCCGTTTGACTTTGACTTATTACAAATCGCGCTTCGCGCATCCTACAGAGTCTTTACCCTGTTTTTACCCAAATTGCGGGCTTCGTGCCCCATGACCATTGTGCAGGGCTTCCACTACCCAACATTAATACCCACAACAAGACTCTAACCGTCAGTTACCATTTATTGCAACTTTGGATTTACAGATCTATCTTGGTTAACAAATGATCCCATTTTCTATCTACCGTTTTGGCCGGAAATCCCTACTAATTTTCCTAGTGACATTTAGAAATTTGAAGGTAAACCATGAGAGGATCCAGCTAATCATGTCATGACTTATCATATTTGGTGCTCCTCGAACTCATTAGTCAATGATTCCATTAGATTATGACTTTTCCAACGAACCTTGACTAGTTCGGTAGCCAAGTGTTATGTTAAATTACCATGAGCTTCTTTCAGTATTTTCAATGCCATAGCCATTGCTTTCTTGACACATTTTTAACTACCCATCATATACGATAATGCTACTGAAATTTTAACTTCTCTGAAATAGTCAACATCCACTTATATTCCAGATCATATTCATGAATGGAGACGAAGACGCCAATTATTTAAAGTTTATATCCCAGACCAGATTTTGCCCGAATGGTTTATAAATTTACTTTTACCAGTAATTAATGAAGATGTTGCCAAGAGTGGTGCTGTAATTGAAGAACAAGTTATCACTCATGCCCAGTACTTATATCTTCTTTATACTTAATGTGACACTTTGTATGAAAAAATTCCAGATTTTCCTTGTCCAGGGAAAACCAACCTAGCCCTTACGGGATCACACACCATTGATGGTTTGATTGGTTCTATGAGGAAACAATATAATCCTAAAAGTAAAAATTCTAAGACTCGGATTTTGGCTTTACCAGATTCACTCGAAGAAGATCCTTCTCTTGAAATTAATTCTAAAATAAATGCCATAGATTCATCTGCTAGAAAAAACAAGCAATCTAGAAGTAAAAATAAAGGTAAAGGAAAATCCAAACAAGACAGTTCTCCCAAGGAGAAATCAAACAAGAAAGAGCCAACTGACGAAAATAAGAAATCTTGTTATCCTTGTTTAATATGTTATGAAGATCATTACACCAAAGAGTTCCCTCATTGTGCTCAAGTTTCTAAATTCATTAAGGGTTCAACTACTTCCGTTGTTTTGAAGGATCCATTTCCTTCTCAAGAGAGTAAGATGGTTTCCCATAACCCATCTTCCTCTTCCACATCGGCAGACATCATGATGAGGTCTTCACCAGTTATGGTAGCTACAAGATCTAAAGACTATGGATCAAAAAGTCCTAGTTTGAATGGAGATGATCCCAGTTTAGTTGGTCAAGCTTCTACATTTTCTCCTCCTATTTTTGAACCTTTACACATAGAAAAATCTAGTCCTGATATCTTAATTCAATCGGCTCCTAAATGTGTTCTTGAAAAGTCAACTTTTAATCCTCATGCTAGAGTTTCTCAGAACTACAACATTGTTCAAGATTTGGCTATGTCACCCTTAGCAATATCAGTTCTCAAAGTGCTTCAGACTTTTTCAACACAAAGGAGATTACTATTATTAGCTATAGGAGAAGTAGATCCCCAGGACTCTAATCCAATCGTTTTTTATCTCGAAAATCATGTACCACAACTCCCACATCAACTAGAAATCCAATTACCAGATTTTGTCAAAACTAAACCTATTTTTTGAATATTAATTGGTGAAGGAGAGTCTACATGTATTATTTCTATTGCTTGTTGGAAAGATTTAGGTTCTCCAACGATCAATGAGTGTCCCATGAATTTGAAAGCCTTAGATGGTATAGATTTTTGACCTAATGAAATTTTAAATGATCTTCCTGTAGAATTAGAGGGTAAAACAATTGTGATTGAAGTTGTAGTCATCGATGCTCAACTTGATTATAACCTTTTACTTGGTCGAAGCTAGAATTATTCCATGTCTGTAGTGGTCTCTTATTTTTTTTGAATGATCATGTTTCCTCATAAAGGAAAATTGTGAAAGTAGACTAGCTATCCTATTACACTGCACACCCTATATTTTTTGGTAGTGTTCCTTTTGTTGGAAAATTGACATGAACAAAGTTTCACACATAAGTAACAAAATAAAGTATCACACATAAGTAACACACATGAAAACCAAGATTTAAGGTGGAGAAAAGCACCGCAACTATCGTCTCAGTCTTCAAAACTTATTAATATCAAAAACATCTTACATTCTTGTATTGGTATAGGCTCATACCAATACACAGGTAGCCACCTGTTGAAGGCTACAACCTTCACTCATTTTCCAGCTCCTATTGGCAAGAAGATTTGACTTCCTCACTAAAGGCTCCGACCCTCAGCAACATCTGTGGACCACGTTTCATAAATTTTCACACTGGATCCAATATCAACACTTAAGCTCAATATCAATAATCAAATTGTAACTCATGAATATCTGACACAATTGGATCAACTGATCACTGAAACCCAATCAAAATAGTCAAACCTAAACCAATCAACTAGAACAATCAGATAACTGTAACTAGTACACAGAACTGAACTCAAAATACTGCATCAACACACATAATCAACTGCAACCCTGATCATTCAAATGCCAAAATGTATATTCTACTTCACTTAAGGCAACCTACATGTATACACGCTTTTCTGTAGAGAAACCCACATAGAGATCTTAATATACTGAAACTTGAAAACTTGTAATTCTAAATCAGACACAGAGTTGACCAGAGATATTCTGAAATATTATGTTAGCTTATAGAACCCTCATATAGTCAGCAACATCAATAATCTTTTCAACATGTAAACAAATTCAACTTCATTATTCAATTAGTTCTACTTCAGACATTATCACTCAACTCAGACTAACATGAGGAATTTATTGACAAACAATAGAGAAGTAGTAGCACTGATCAGGTTGATCAGTGATTTACGAAAAAAACCCTTACTTTATATACGCAACTTTTAAGAAACGAACATACATGTATACATGCTTTTCCCGAGACCAACCAACATATAGATCTGTAAATTTTGACCTAAAATTGTGTAGCTCTTCAGGACTTCAAAAATACCCAGATCATTATATTTAGAGATAAAAACATGTGTCAGTAATTAGATCTAGTCAATCCATGAGAAGATCATAAGTGGAAAGTCATTTCAAGTCTCCTGATCCTGATCCATCATTGTATTCATCAGTGCATAATTATTTTATATCTATGTGACAATTATGGCCTTTATAATGCAAATATACATCATACTGAAGTATTCATCAAAAACCCTTTCACTTGAAAACTTAGCACTTTGATCTTCACCTCTTTATATATTTTATCCCTTATCCAGTAGCACAGGTCAAAACTACACTAGTGTTGGTGGTAATCTTTGACATGATCAATATCTCTTGTCATGCTCATTATTATGGGCCAATGCCATGGTAAAGACCCATGGTATTTAGAATACCATGGTAAAAAAACCATATGCTACTTTTCTTCACCAAGCTTGCATGTATATGCGACTTGGCCTTAACAAACCTGCATATATATTTTCAAATATTCACTTGTATCACACTTTTGGTTCTGATCTGTAAACCTTTGACCCATCGTTCTGGTATTCTGTTCCATCATTCTCTCACCTTTGAACTGACCTGTGGATTCATCTAGTTACCATATACTTGTTCTGTTACAAGTTAGTTTCCGTCAAGGAAGACACATGCATCAGATGACCTGCGGATTCATCTAGTTACCATATACTTGTTCTGTTACAAGTGAGTTGCCATTAAGGAAAACACATGCATCATAATGCCAACCATCTCCCCCTTTGGAATTGATGGCAACCGTGTTTGTATTGATCACCTCAACCTCTAGAAACCTATTATGTACATCAAATAACCATTATTTAAACACCAAGATATTCTCCCCCTTTGACATCAAGGGCAAAGGGAGAACCAAAGCTCCCCCTTTGGATTTCATTTACACTATATTGTCCATGCTCCCTCTGAGCACATGTGGAATCTTCAAAAATATTTTAAAATGAAGAACATGACTCTATAACTCAACTAAGTATGAAATTTCTATCACCAAGGACTCATACTTACATCAATCACCCAACCAAGTGGAGATACATATTTGACTCAACCAACCAACCAAGTGGAATTTCATATTTGACATGACCTCAAAAGTCCATACATGGCTGAATATGAAAATTATTACATCATAGGTCTCCACATGACCTTTACATCAAATGAAATTAATAACTGAGACCAAGAGATCTTAATAGTAGCATAATTCAACAACCAGAATGCCAACAATTATATTCTACAAGGCTAATGCCCCCACCCCCCCCCTAAACTTGTGCTACCTATTCATTTTCAACACCTCATTCATCAAAGCATCTTCATCAATAAGATAAACATCAATGAGAAAAACATAACTCAATACCATGTCAACAGACTGCACCCATCAGACCAAGAAAAATCAAATCATAACTGTCAGAAGCATGTCATAGGATGATCTTGAGTCTGTCCCACTATTTTTCTATCAGAGAAAAACATACGCGATTGTTTGCAAATAAACTTGCCTATATACAGGACTATACTTCACGAAACTCCCGTATAGCCAAAAATCTTCTAAATTTTCACCTGTAGACTAAGCATACTAGATTAACAACAAAATGAGGTAGAGACAACTCCAAGTTTCAGTCTGAGATATTCAAATGCTTCTCTTGGAAGGGGTTTAGTAAATATATCAACAACTTGTTCTATGGAGGGAACATACTCGAATTTAAATTTTTTCTCAAGCACTTGTTCTCGTAGAAAGTTATACTTAATGGGAATATGCTTGTTCTTGAAGTGCATAACAGTATTTTTCGAAATATTAATAGAACTTGTATTATCACATAGGATGGAGATGGGTGGAGAAATTTTGATTTGTTTATCTTGTAATGTTTACATCATCCAGGGAAGTTGTGTGCAACAAGATGCATCAGCCACATATTATGCTTCCTCTATAGATATGGTAATGGAACTTTGTTTCTTACTGAACCAAGATACCAATCGGGGCCCCATGTAAAATGCACATCCACTAGCGCTTTTTCAGTCATCAACATTTCCAACACAATATGCATCTATGTATGCATGAAGGGTAAGATCTGCATCTTTAGGATACCATAGACCAAAGTATTGGGTTCCTTGGAGATATTTTAATATTCTCTTTACTGCCTCAAGATGTGATTCCTTTGGATTGGCTTGGAAACGTCAAAAAATCCTAATTGCATGCATGATATCTGGTCTGGTACCTGTTAGATAACTCATACTTCCAATCATAGGTTTGTATTGTGGTTGGTTTACTACGGGAGAATCATCATTAGAACTGAGGCTACATCCTGTCATCATGGGAGTACATATAGGTTTGTAAGCTTCCATCCCATACATCTTCAGAATCTTCTTGAGATATTTTGTTTGTGAGAGAAAGATGCAATATTTTTCTTGTTGCACTTGTAGACCAATAAAATAGGTTAGTCCCCAAGTAAAGACATTTCAAATTCTTGTTGCATAATAGAAGCAAATTTTTGACTCATAAATTCTTCATTATTGCCAAAGATGATATCATCAACATAAACAACAATAATTAGTAGTTTATCACCGTTAATTGTTTTGTACAAGTTGTTGTCTATGGATCCTTTTGTGAAACCTTGTTGTTGAATATGTTTTTCAAGACGATAATACCATGCCCGTGGAGCTTGTTTTAGACCATATAAATCCTTTTTGAGTTTGCATACAAGGTTTTCATCATTCCCCAAAATTGAATCCTTCTGGTTGTTCAATATATACTTCTTCTTCTAGATCTCCATTAAGGAAATAAAATTTTACATCCATTTGATTAACTCTGAAGTTTCGAAAACTTGAAAATGAAAAAAAAAATTCTTATGGCTTCAAGTTTGGCTACTAGTGCAAATGTTTCTTCAAAGTCTATACCTTTTTGTTGAGCATAACCTTTACAAACAAGTCTAGCTTTGTTCCTAATGACCTCTCCATTTCCATTCAACTTATTTTTGAATATCCATTTTGTCCCAATAACATTTTTATCACAAGGCCTTGGAACCAATTCCCAAGTATCATTCTTTTCAATTTGATCATGTTCTTCATTCATGGACTTAACCCAACATTCATCTTTACTAGCTTGATTTACATTTTGTGATTTATTGTTGGATAATAAAGCTAGATAACTAGAACATCCTACAAGGGTTCTTCTTGTTTGTACCCCAATTTCCTTTTCTCCTAGAATTTGAGTTTCTGGATGATTCTTTTGAACATACTCGGATGGAGCCTTTTCTTTTTCTGATGTATCTTCTTATGTTGGTTCATTAGTTTCTTCTTCTATATCACTGTGATTTGATGTGGGAAATCATTCATCATCATCATCCTTTTGTATTGATGTTACCTTTTTGGGCCTTGTTCATGCTTCATCAATCACAACATCAATGCATTCAACAATTTTCCGAAGTCTCTTATTGTAACATTTGTATCCTTTTCTTCTGGATGAGTAACCAAGAAGTATTCCTTCATCTACTCTAGCTTCAAACTTACCAATTTTTTCATCATTATTTTTTATGAAACATTTTCTTCTAAGAACTCTAAAATGTTTTACAAAGGGAGGCTTACCATACCAAAGTTCATATGGAGTTTTATCACTATTCACACGAATATGAGCCTTGTTGAGAATATTTACTGAAGTATGTGCAACTTCATCCCAGAAGGTGTCAGGAGTTCAAGACTCATCAAGCATACCACAAGCATTTTTTGAACAATTCTATTCATTCTTTCTGCCACGCCATTTTCTTGAGGAGTTTTAGCTACAAAAAATTGTCTCTTTATGCCATGTTGTTCACATAAATCAAAGAATTCATTTGATATGTATTCTCCTCCTCAGTCATATCTGAGACATTTGATTTTTAGATCTAATTAATTTTCAACTAATTCTTTGAAGACTTTAAATTTATCAAATTCTTCATCTTTGCATTTCAATAAACTAATCCAACACATTCTAGAAAAGTCATAAATGAATAAGATATAGTATTGTTCTCCATGAGGTGAATTTTTCTTTACTGGTCCACACAAATTAGTATGTATAAGTTCAAGAGGTCTACTTTTTGATCCTTCTTTGGCATTGAATTGAACTCTAGTTTGCTTACCGAATTGACATGACTTACATATGGTACTTTATGGTATAGTGATGTTGGGTAGATCATGAACAACTTTGAGCCTACTTGATTTGCTTTTTTGAGAGAGGCTTATATGTCCTAACCTTTTGTGTCATAACCAAATTTCCTTTGCCCCCTGTTGATAACATTTTTCTTGGCCACCTTTCAATATACACAGATTTCTCAGGGTTCTTGCTCCTTTTATTATGGTCTTTCATGTGTCAAGTTCACGAACCACACATTCTTTTAATCGGAATACCACCCCATTTCCCTTGTCACACATTTTTCTAACATTGAACAAGGTATGCTTTAATCCATCAACATACATAACATTACCAGCTTTAACCTTTTCTTTTAGAAACAAAGAACCTTTACCCTTAATGACAACAGCTGAGTCATTTCCAAAAGTGACATTCTTTTCTTTCTCTAAAGCATTGTATAAAATAAGTTTATCTTTATCACCTGTCATGTGTTTTGATCATCCGCTATTAATGTACCATTGATTTTCTTGTCCTTCTATAAACAATGCTATGTCACAACTTTCATACTGTAACTCCTTCCTTTTCCATACCTTAGAATTTCTTGATACTTTCTCCTTTTGAGATGTTGGCTATAATTTTCTCTTGCATTTAGATTCTTCATGTACAAAGTTATTGAAAAATGAGAATTCAATTTCATCTATAAGAGGTGAGAAGTTATTACAAGTGTTCTTCTTGACTCCTGTCTCATTCCTTTGTTTTATTGCTTATCTAGTCATGATAGTTTTGTATGAAACACATTGAGCAACCTTTTGACCAAAATTATGACATGAGAAACATTTTCCATTAAAGAAGAAATTTGTTTGATCATAGAATCTTATGGTGTTGTTTACCTTTTGACTGGTGCGTCTGTTGTTGTTCATCCTTGGATTGGAGTGAACATGATTTACATGTTGAATGCCTTTATTCTTTTGCTGAGTGGTTTTTGTTGCATTGCTGAAGCTTTGCTGACTGATTTTTTTTGCATTACTGAAGCATTGCTGACTGGTTTATGTTGCATTTAGATATCTTGCAGTGGTGTCTGAAGACTTTTCTATTTGATATGTTTCCTAGTGTATCCAAGACCTGTATTCATAAGAGGACAATGTTGTACCTTGATAATTTCATCTAAGGTTTCAAATCCTTTAGCAAATCTAAGATTTAGAGTTTTTATTTTCTCAAGTTCCTTTATTAGACTTACTACTTCACATTCTAACTTCCCATTATGCTTTTCCTTTTCTATGAGTTGATGCTTCAAAGTATCTATGGCTACATTTATTTTCTTCCAAGCAAGTTTTGAGTTGAGTAATTTCTTCAAAGAAATATTTTTCCTCTAAAGCATGCATTCATTATACTTTTCTCAAAATCCATGAGTAATTTAAGATCTTGATCAGATTCACCTTCTTCACTATTTGACAAGCCATCACTATCTTCATGAGTATAATAACTTCTTCTATTGTAAAATTGTCTCCTATTACCTTTTGTTGTATCCTTCCCTTTGTCATGGTTGTCTTTATGAGGAGATTTAGCAGCATAATGACCAAGTCTACCACAAGAAAAACATTTGAAGGGAATATTACCTCTGAACCATCCGGTGCCTAGTTGAAGTTTCTTTACAAAGTTCACCTCATCTTCTTCTGATATGTATCCTAATTCCTTATGTTCTTTCTTTTCCTCTCCTTTTACATATTCTTTAAATGTGGCTTCTCTCACTTCTGAGGGACCTCTTTTCCTCATTTAAAAAGTAGTCAGGATCCCATGAAGTTGAACAACAATAATATTTTGCAGTTCCTACTTCTGTTCAATGACAGACACTTTTGACTCGGATTTAGGAGTTAGAGACCTTAATATTTTCTGTAATAAAGTAGTGCCCTTTATTTCTTCACCCATATGTTTCATGTGATTTACAATCTCATCTATATGTAGAAAGAAACAATTAGTACTTTCATCATTATGCAGTTTGAGAGTTTCATATTGAATAGCGAGAGTTTGGAGTTTAACACTTTTTTCCTTGGTATCGTCTTCATAACTTTGAATGATTCTGTCCTATATTTCTTTTTATTGTGTTTAGTTGCATAAATTTGAGAATTTGTGATTCTGTCAGACTTCCCAATAATGCATTCACACCTTTGGCAATGGTTTCATACATCTTCTTTTTTGCTGCATTTGTGGGAACTGCAACAGGATGTTCGTAACCTCCTTCCACAATTTCCCAAACATATGCTCCAAGACACTGAAGATAGGATCTAGTTCTTGTATTCCAATATATAAAATTATTTCCATTGAAGAGTGATGGTTTGATAGATCTTGTTCTGTCTTGATTTCTCATCTTGGAAGACCTTCCTTCAAGCTATCAAGATTCTTTTGAAGGACATGCTCTGATACCAATTGTTTGAAAAAATACTGAGATGGCGGGGGGGTGAACCATTATTTTAAAACTCATGATCATAATTTTCTTTTCTGAAATCTATACGCGACTTGATTGAACCCAATTGGAAGATATATGCAGTTGTTGTAAAAGAAACTAGCATATGCTTAGTCAACATGTAAAACAATTAATTCTTTATCTATTAAACTTGAACCAGAATGTAAGAGATTTATCAGGCATTTGATAAATAGTAAACAGGTGCAGTAAGAATAGAATAAAATGTCACACATAAGTAACACACATGAACACTAGGATTTAAGTTGGAAACACAATGTGGGAGAAAACCACGGTTGTTGTTGTCTTAGTCTTCAAAACTCATCAATATCAAAAACTTCTTACATTATTGTACTTGTGCAGACTCATATGAGTACGCAGGCACCCACCTGCTGAAGGCTACAACCTTCACTCATTCTCCAGCTCCTACTGGAAGGGATCTCAAACCCCCTGATCTGACTACTAGCTACTATTGGCAGGAAGATTTTACTTCCTCACTGAAGGCTCCAACCGTCAGCAACATCCGTGGGCCAGGTTTCATAAATTTTCACATTGGATCCAATATCAACACTTAATCTCAATATCAATAATCATACTGTAACTCATCAATCTCTAACACAACTGAATCAACCAATCACTGGAACCCAATCAACTTAATCAAACCTCAACCAATCAACCAGAACAGTCAGATCAGTATAACTAGTACATAGAACTAAACTCAAAATACTGCATCAACACACAGAATGAACTGCAACCTAGATCATTCAAATGCCAAAATGTATACGCTACTTTACTTAAGGCAACTTGCATGTATACACACTTTTCTGTAGAGAAACCCATGTACATATCTTAATATACTAAAAACTAAAAACTTGTAATTCTGAATCAGACACAGAGTTGACTAGAGATATTATGAAATATTCAGTTAGCTTAGAGAACCCTCATAAAATCAGCAACATCAATAATCTTTTCAACATGTAAACAAATTCAACTTCATCATTTAATTAGTTCTACTTCAGACATTATCACTCAACCCAAACCAACATGAGAACATCATTGATAGACAACAACACTAATCAGGTTGATCAGTCATTTATGAACAAAAATCCTTACTTTATATACATGACTTTGAATAAGCGAACCCACGTGTATACATGATTTTCCCGAGACCAACCATCGTATAGATATGCAAATTTTGACCTAAAATTGTGCATCTCTTCAGAACTTTAGAAAGACCTAGATCATAATATTCAAAGATAAAAACATGCGTCAATACTTAGATCTAGTTAATCCATGAGTAGATCATACAATGGAAAGTCATTTTAGGTATCGTGACCTTGATCCATCATTATATTCTTCGGTGCATAATTATTTCAGATCTATGTGACAATTATGGTCCTTACAATGCAAATATACTTCAGATTGAAGTATTCATAAAAAACCCTTTCACTTGCACACTTAGCACTTTGATCTTCACCTATTTATATAGTTTAGCCCTTATCTAATACCACGGGTAAAAACTAAACTAGTGCAATGGTAATCTTTGATGTGATCAATATCTGTTGTCGCGCTCATTACTATGGGCCAATACCATGGTAAAGACCCCTGGTATTTAGAATACCATGGTGGAAAAACCATACACTACTTTTCTTCAACAAGTCACGTGTATACATGACTTGGCCTTGATGAGCCATGTATAGATTTTAAAATATTCACGTGTATCAAACTTCTGATTCTAATCTTTAAACCTTTGACCCATCATTCTGGTATTATGTTTCATCATTCTGTCACATCTGAACCGACCTGTGGATTCATCTAGTTACCATATACTTGTTCTGTTACAAGTGAGTTGTCATCAAGGACAACACGTGCATCAGATGACCTGTGGATTCATCTAGTTATGATAGACTTGTTCTGTTACAAGTGAGTTTCCATCAAGGACAACACATGCATCAGAATTCCAACACTCTTATGGGGACTTTCGCGTTCCCTCCACCAAATTTTGCGTATAATGTTGCCCATGTCAATATGATTACATCAAGAATTTCCCAGTCTTTTGATCCTTAGAAAGTGACTTTAGAGTCAGAAATAGCCTTATACGGTAGTGAGATGCCTCTTAGTCCTTTTGAATTAGATTATGAGGCATTTCACTCCTTTTCCAACCGATCACCATTTGAAAAATGATCAAGTGAATATGATCATCGATGATTATTCTCATTTGTCATGTTTAGAACCAATATCGATACCTGATCATTTCGATAGAGAGTTTATAACTGATGAAGGCATTATCAAGGTAATTACTTTATATGAAATGCCTTGGGATGATTACCATCATCGCTTATCTTTCCTACCCTGCCTTGACAAAGTCAAGAATAATTTTTTGTCTATGATGTTACCTAAGTTTCTGAATAATCTCGAATGCCCGATGTCTATTCTTCATTCCAAATCTAAAAAGAATTTAGAAAACATATCAACAATTTTGTCAATAAAAATCTCAGTGAAACCAGAAATTACTGAAAATATTCATATAGGAGCTTCTTGTTCTTTTGAAGAAATTCAAACATATAAAGCCCTATTCCAGGAATTCCGTGACATCTTTGGCCAATCCTACGAAGAAATTCTAGGAATTGATCCTAGTATTGTAGTGCATGAAATTAATACTTATCCAGATGCCAAACCTATTAGACAAAGATTGTGTCTGGTGCATCCACGAAAAGTTGTTGCTATAAAAGTTGAAGTTGAAAAACTATTAAAAGAGGATTTATTTACCCCGTTCCTTTGACTGATTGGGTATCAAATATTGTACCAGTTAATTAAAAAAAAGGAACCATATGAGTATGCATTGATTACAGGGACATTAACAAGGCTTTTCCAAAAGACAATTACCCAACCCCGTACATTGATCAAATTGTTGACGATTGTGCCAGAAACAAGATTTTCTCTTTCATGGATGGATTTTCTAGTTACAATCAAATAAACATACTCCCTGTCGATCAACATAAGACTACATTCATCTGCCCATGGGGAACTTTTGCATATCATAAACTCCCATTTGGTTTGAAGAATACTGGCACAACGTTTCGGAGAGTGATGTCTTACGTGTTTCACAATATCAAACATATTGTCCAACCCTACCTAGATGACCTACCAGCTGACTCGCAGAAATGGCAGGATCATCCATCACATTTGAAAGCAATTTTCATTAGATGTAGGCACTACAATATTCATTTGAATCCGCACAAATGCATTATTTGCATACAATCTGGCTGACTCTTAGGATTTGTTGTTTCAAAAGAAGGCATCTGTGTCGATCCTCTTAAGGTAGAGGCAATTATATTCTTTCCTTCTTCTTCTACTCTTCATCAACTCCAAAGTTTGCAAGCGAAAGAAAACGTTTTACGTAGATTCATACTGAACTATGCTGAGATGACCAAAGGTTTTACCAGAATTTTGAAAAAGGGCATTAATTTCATTTGGGATGAGCTTGCTGAAAAATATTTTGATGCATTGAAGTACGTGTTGACCATCCATTTTTATTCCATCTGCATGATTATCATCAGGATTACTTTCTATATTTAGCTATGTTAGATGCCACCATTGGCATGGTATTAGTGCAGGAAGATTAATCTAACAATGAACATGTGATCTATTACCTAAGTTGAAATATCACTAAAACTGAGATCAAGTATGCGCATGTGGAGAAATTAGCATTAGCAACTGTTCAAGTTGTTCAACGTTTTCGTCACTATATACCTTTGCGAAAAATGACAGTCATTTTAGATTGCAACCCTATGATGGGTATACTTAGCAAACAATTTCTATTGTGAAAATACTCCAAATGGATAATCATTTTACAGGTATTTGTTTCAGAATTCGAAAGATCTAAATCAAATAAATCTTTAGTTTATCTTGAATTATTGTGTGACTTTCCCTATACTGACGCAAAAATAGTGGTAGAAGATTCTCTAGCAAATGAATCTATCTTTCTTATCAGTAAATTTAATACTTGGTATGTTGATATCATCACATATCTTCAAAACCAAACTTTTTGGCCTGAGTCATCTTAAACTGATCATCGTCGCAACTGACACCAATCCTAGCAATATAACATTGTTGGTGACACTCTTTATCGTCATAGTATTGACTCTATCTTTTGATGATGATTAACTCTTCAAGAGTCTGAAAGAGAACTAAATTATTGCCATTCTGGAGTATGTGGTGGTCATATGTCTGGGTATGTCACTTCCCAAAAGATATTTTGCGCTGACTATTTTTGGCCTTCCATGTTTAAGGATTGCATTATTGCAGTCAAAAAATGTCATAATTTCTAGGTTTATGATCGCAAGAGGCGAGTGCCCCCAGCTCCTCTTCACCCTATTATAGTTGTCGGTCTTTTTTCAAACTTGGGGCATAGATTTCATCACCTATAACCCTCACTTGGCCGGGGAGCATGGGTATATTATCCATGTATTTGATTACTTTATGAACTTGGCGAGGTGATACCTACATATAAGGACGACAGTGAAATTGCAGAAATTTTAATTTTCAATCATGTGATTGATCAGTTTAATGTCCTATAGGCCATTGTTACGGACCATGGTAACCATTTCGCAACTTTATGATGACTGAACTACGGTATAGCTCGGCCTACACCATGATAGCTCTACCCTTTACTATCCACAAGCAAATGGTCAAGTCAAAGATATTAACAAAGTTTTAACAAACATGATTAAACAGATAGTTGGCATTCATAAAGGAAATTGAAATACTTTTCTTTTTTCAGCCTTATAGGAATACTGTACTACTGCGAAAACATCTACGGGTTTCACTCCCTTCCAACCTGTTTATGGTTTGGAGGCATTTTTACTGATTGAATGTGAAATTCCATCTTTGAAACAAGCCATCGAGTTATTACCATCTACCTCTGTAGAGGAAGAGCATTTTTTTCATTTAGCACATTTGGATGAAACTTGTTGTGAGGACCCATTGGCTAGCGAGACTCATTAAAAATGAGTCAAAGCTCAATTTGATCAAAACACAATTCCTTGTTCTTATGTAGAAGGTGACCTAGTCTTGGTCTATGATCAAGCACATGACAAATTAGGCACAGGTAAATTTGAGCCTATGTGGCATGGCCCTTACGTTGTAAAACATGTATTAGTTAAAGGAGCCTATGAGATGGTCGATCATGATGGTGCCTCTTTGGGAAATTCCAGAAATGGCCTTTACTTGAAGAGATATTGTGCATAAAATATTTCGTGGAGATTTGTACATTACTTGTATTATAATTTTATAAGTGTGTGGTAGTTTTAGAATTTTTTGCAATACACTACTACTTCTCCTTCTTATCTTGTTTTACAATAGATTTGTAGATGTTGGCATTCCCTCAAACTTACATTGGCTTTGCTGATGGCGTTAATTGTATTACTTGGAATTTTTCTTTTGTAGCTTGGGTTATCTATTCACCTAATGATGAGTTACTTTCTATTCATGGGATATGCCTTGGTCAAACAACGAACAACATAGCAGAATATAGTGAAGTCATTGAACTGTTATCTGACACCATCTCATATCCTATTCGACGTTTGATTGTTAGGTTAGATTCGCAACTCATAGTATTACATTTAAACAATGTCTACACAGTAACAAGTACATCAATCTTAAGAATGTTTTTAAGGGTTCGTCTGTTGGAAAGGAAAAATATTTACATTAAATATCAACACATTCCAAGAAATTTAAACACATTAACTAATGCATTAGCCAACCATGTGTTAAATAGACATTTGTAACATTTGTAGGAAAAAAATATCATCCATATATTGAGCAAGATAAACTAAAATCAAAAGTAATAGTTTTTCATTGGATAAAGTCTGTAGAGAGTGTTCTACAAAACTATGTCATCCAAGGACATAAGGCCCCATGGACTTTATTATCTGAATATGTCGATAAAAATATCAAAATGTAGCCCTAGAAGACTAAGCAACTAAGCATGATGATGATCACTTCAGTAGACTATAACACGAGTAACCCGGTGTAATAGTCACCTAAGCAGTCCTAGAACCCCAACCACATGCCTCTAGTATTAGAGAGGAAAATAATTAGTCCCAGTCTCTAGGATGTTTATAGTCAACCTCTCTAGGTTGTGTTATAACTCTGCCAGTGCCTATGCCACATATGGGTTGGGTGTTGCAACTACTATAGGATGGTCACCACGCCTATCAAAACACTGTAGTCCTTCTGTTCGAATTGGGCCCACATCTGCATATACATTTCGAATAATTAGCTTTGAAAGAAAAAAAAGACACAAAAATTAAACATTTAGAGAAAAGCATAAAAATGAAATAATTTTACCTAGGTCATGCCACTATGTCCCTGCTGGAAGAGGGATATCTGTCTCACCCTTGTAATCCATCCTTACATATGTGAAATACTTGCTCGAGATGATTTGTTGACCCAACCAAACAAAACAATCAGGAGCATATCCCACTACCGAACCATTACCCTTATGACGAACCATAAGCGAAACCCACCTCAGCATCCCTAGATCCCTAGGTTCTACCTCATCCACTAAAATCCATTATGGCCCGAGGAGTGGAATTCTCTCTAGAGAAGAAAAACTCAGAATGACACCATAATCAAAGTCCTTCAGTCGACCATTCTTTTCTCTGGTTAGTTGTCCTTTCATGTTGACAACCACTGCCTCACACGAGTTAAAGATTGTTGATTCCCAACATTCCACGACATTCTGTATCTAGGCCTTTGTGACTAAGTGAAGGGCCGCACTACCACACATTTTGCTAACCATGAAATCTATGTTCCTCAAGGCCAAGTCCCCAATATCCAGAATATCTATCCTATCATCCTTGAGTGGGGCATTCCCACAGTATCGTCGGAAATATATAGAAGTAGTATCTCCAACTGGAATTTGTCCAAATAAAGAAATATCAGTACCTCTATGGAAGATCCAAGTCAAAAAGTATATATCATCGACGTCAATGGTGACACGATGATCCCTGATCACAAAGCATTGATCTTGGATGTCCCAAGTTCTCACCAACCATGTCATGAGCTCTACCTGAGCTTTCTGTTATGAAACCAGCTCACAAAAAGATAGAAAAGAGAGATCAACGCCTTAGAATTCAGACTCTTCGAGGGGGAAACCTTCTTTACATTACACAAATGAGCAATTCTTGGATGATTCAAATGACAAAGCCTCCTTTCTATATATAGGAGTCTAAGGAGTCACAATATAACCCAGCCGACCTAACAATAATAATATAAAGCCACAAAATAACAATAGAGGGATTCTTTAGGGCACAGTAATAACAATATGGGGACAATAGGGGCACAACAATATTAATAAGGGATACAACTACAATAGTAATGGGGTAATCACTAGTATTATAGGGACCCAACATGCCCCTCTCCTTCAAAAAATGTGTTGTCCTCAATGCTTGAGTAGTTCTGGATGCTTCTGTATAAAATTCTCATCCTCCCATGTGGAATCTTCAGTGGATAAGTTCTTCTACTTGATAAGATACTCCGAAATTGATCGATTTCGTAACTGTCGAGTTCTTGTTTCTGTGACTACTTCTAGTTCCAATATAATTTTTCCTTCCTCATCAAGTTCTGGGAATATTGTTTGAACTGGGAGCTTGTCGCCTATAACCTTCTTTAAACATGAAACATGGAAAACTGAGTGCAATCGAGAAGTTGCAGGAAGCTCCAATTTGTATGCCATAGTACCAATCTTTTGCAACACCTTGTACGGACCATAATACTTTGGTGATAATTTATTATCCTTCTTAGCTTGCTTGAGGAAATTTGCTTATATGGTTCTAGCCGTAGGAATACCCAATCACCTACATCAAAACTTCTTTCGCTGCAATGTTGATCTGCCTGTTGTTTCATTCTATTCTGTGCCAACACGAGGTTATCCTTTAAGAGTTGGAGGACTTGTTGTTGATGTTAGATGTGATGTTCCACTGCTTGAACCTTAGAATTTTCTCTTAAATATGATGTGATGGATGGTGGCTGATATCCATAGAGTGCCATAAATGGGGTCATTTTTATTGCTGTATGGAAGGAAGTGTTATACCACCATTCAGCCAGAGGCAACCATTTGACCCATTGTGTCTATTTATCAGATACAAAGCAACGAAGATATCCTTCCAAACATTTGTTTACTATCTCAGTTTTCCCATTAGATTGAGGATGATAAGATGAGCTATGAGCTAACTAAGTACGAAGACAAGAAAATAATTCTGTCCAAAACTTTCCAGTGAAAATGGGATCTATGTCACTTACAATAATCTTTGGGTTTCCATGTAGCTTTTGAATTGTTTCCATAAATGTAGTAGAAACTGTACTGGCTTTAAATGGATGTGATAATGCACAAAAGTGTGCATACTTGGTAAGTCTGTCAACTACCACCATGATGACACTCTTTCGCTCAGATTTGGGTAAACCTGTGATAAAATCCATTGAAACCTCCTCCCAACATTGACTTGGAATGTATAAAGGTTGTAATAGACCCACTGTCTTAATTGTTTCAACTTTATTTTGTTGGCAAACCAAAAATTCCGCCACAAACTTTTGAATATCTAATTTAAGGCCCTCCCACAAAAATTCCTTCTTAACCGTGTGGTAAGTCTTTAAAAATCTTGAGTGCCCTCCTAAGGAGAAGTGTGCAATTCCATAAGAATCTTTTGTTTTAGTTGGGAATTCTTACAGAGGTATAAGCGATCTTTGTACCATAACGAATCATTTTGCCAGCTAAATGTATCAGACGTACTAGAGTCTTGTTGTAACTTTTGAATAAGTGCCCACACTTCTTCGTCATTCTTCCATTCCTCCCTTGCTTCGTTTATCCAATGTGGTTGGATAATAGAAATGGCGCACAACAATGCTTTCACATCCTCATCCTTTCTTGAGAGTGCATCTACCACCACATTTTGCTTCCCTTTTCTGTAGATGATTTCAAAGTCATAACCCAACATCTTTGTGTCCCACTTTTGTTGCTCTTCAGAGGATAATCTTTGTTCTAAAAAGTATTTAAGGCTATCATGATCTGTTTTTACCTTGAAGTGTCTTCCCATTAGGTAGGGTCACCATTTCTTAAGTGCATGGAGTATTGCCAACATTTCCTTCTCATAAATAGCTTTGTGTAAAAACTTTCCCTTGATTGGACAACTTTCAAAAGCAATGGGTCTTTCATCTTGCATTAAAACAACGCCAATTCCATTTCCTGAAGCATCACATTCCACAATAAAGGTTTTTGTGAAGTCTGGTGTAGCTAAGACAGGTGCTTGGCACATTGCCTCTTTAAGATGCCCGAAGGCCTTTGTTGCTTCTGGAATCCATGAGAATGCACCTTTCTTCAATAATGTTGTTAGAGGTGCTACTATTCTCCCATAATTCTTAACAAACTTGCGATAATACCCTGTCAACCCAAGAAATCCTCGCAAATGCTTTATGGATGTGGGGATTTTCCATTCCTTAATGGCTTTAATTTTGCTAGGGTCTATCTTAACTCCTTCATGAGATACAATATGACCCAGATATTCCACCTCTTGTACTCCAAAGAAACATTTGGATCTTTTTGCATATAATTGTTTCTCCTCCAATAGTTGTAGCACCCTGTCAACATCTTCAACATGATCCTTCCAAGACTTGCTGTAGATTAGTATATCATCAAAAAATACTAACACAAATTTTCTAAGGAATGGTTTGAAAATGGAATTCATCAAACCTTGAAATGTTGAAGGTGCATTGGTAAGGCCAAAAGGCATGACCAAAAATTCATAATGACCCTCATGAGTTCTAAATGTTGTTTTCGGAATGTTTTTAGTCTTCATTCTGATTTGATGATATCCTGAACAAAGATCCAACTTGGTGAAGTAAATTGATCCATGTAATTCATCCAGTAATTCATCAATGATAGGAATTGGAAACTTATCTCTAATAGTGAGCCTGTTGAGATCCCTATAATTCGGACACATGCACCATGATCCATCCTTCTTGTGCACAAATACTACTGGAGCAGAGAAAGAGCTTTGACTCGGTTGAATTATACCAGCCTCTAGCATTTCTACAACCATATGTTCAATTTGACTCTTTTGGGTACAGGGATATCTGTACGGCCTGATGTTTGGAGGAACACTTCCTGGAATCAGATGAATAGCATGATCATGATCACGAATAGGTGGGATACCTTTGGGAGTCTCAAATACCTTGGAATGATTGTCCAAGACTTTTTGGAGATCTGGAGAAATAGATGATTCGAATGTGGAAACATCTAGGGAACATAATTGTGCAATTACACCTCTTTGTTCCTTTTTTATAAGCTTTTTCATACCGTTAGAGCTTATTATCTTTCCCAGTTTCCCTGCAATACCCCTTAATTCAACTTCCTTTCCTTCCACATAAAATGTCCTGAAAAGTTTTTGAAAATTAAAAGCTATTGTACCCAAGGATTGTAGCCATTGGACTCCTAGTACAACATCAACACCTCCCATTGGAAAGGAAAGCATTGGGCTAGTCAATACATATTCTCCCATGGATAGCTTGATATTATGGCACTTTCCAGAGAAATTTATTGTTCCTCCATTTGCAACCATCACTTGACACTCTGGTGCTGGATATAAGAAGCAATTCAATTCTTTTTCCACCTTACAATGAATAAAATTGTGGGTACTTCCTGAATCAATCAACACTATTACCTTTTTCTTCTTGATTTTCCTTCTATCTTGATGGTTTGAGGAGTGGTAATTCCCGCCAATGCATTACAAGATATGGTCGGATTCATTTCTTCTTTATCTAGGCTTTGTTCCTGGAGTATATCTTCTTCTTTTGACCTTTCTTGCTCCTTTTCTTCTTCCTCTTCACAATCTATGTAGAATAATATCTTCTCAGTACACTTATGACCTTTAGTGCATTTGCTATCACAACTGTAACAAAGCCCTTTTGCTCTTTTTTCTTCCAATTTTTGTGGTGTCAACCTTATAGGTTGTGGAAGACTAGGGGCAACAACACTTCCATCTTTATAGTTGTCACTGATATGCTTCCTGGTTGCCATAATTTTGCTTTCCATTTTTCTTACTAACCTGAATTCCTTCTCTAATGAATCAGGTTCCCAAAGGCAAACATCATGTTGGATATTATCCTTTAAAGTCCCTATGAACACATCAATCCTATGCTCTGGAATATTTTTTACCCTTATGTTCAATTTTTGGAACTCCTCAATGTGCTCCATTATTAAACCCTTTTGTTTGAGACTTATCAATTGGCTAAAAAAAGTGTTGCTTTTTGTATCCTCATGATGTGCTGTCAATTCTTCCGTAAAAATTGCCCAAGTGATAATTTTTTTACTAGAGAAAAGCCATTGATACCATACAAACTGATTTGGTTCCAAATATAAAGTTGCAATACGTACCTTTTGTGTGTTTTGCACATTATTGAGATCGAAAAATTGCTCCATCTGTAATATTCATGTTGCGGGATCCTTGCCATCGAACTTCCTCATATCGATTTTTGGAATATGGCGGGTCTTCGATCCAACATTAGAGTCTATGAAATCATGATTAACATTTCTTTTGTTCTCATCATGAGTTTCCTTTATTACCCTTTCACCATTAGTGACCATTTCTTGTAGCAACTTATTCATATTTATCTTCAATTCTTCCATCTTATCATCCATGCCATCAATTTTAGCGTCCATGCCATTCATCTTAGCTTCGATGCCATCCATCTTAGCTTCTACACCTTTCTTTAAACAATCCATCTTAGCTTCTACACCTTTCTTTAAACCATCCATCTTAGCTTCTACATCTTTCCTTAAACCATCCATCTTAGGTTCTATTGCTTTTTGTGCAAGTGACACTTGTTGCACTTGGTCTCGTAATTTTGATATATCATGTTGCATTTCTTCCTCTTCTTCATGAGTCATGCTAGAGCTTTCAGGTTTCTTACTAGGTGTTTGCATTTTCTTTCCTCGGGGCATCAATTACCGATTCAAACTAATTTTTCAAACCAAGCTTATGCAAAAATTTAAAAAAAACTACACACCTTTTTTCACTTTGTAGAAGCTTGATATTGAATCTGATGTATCTCTGCAATTTCGGATCATCCAGTTCTAAACTTGCAATCTGTTGTAGCCCTCTGATGACCTTATTATAGACTAGTTCAGTAGAGCGAACTTGTACGACGTGCCACGAGTCTCTGTTTCGACCTTTGGCTCTGAAAAATATATACAAGAAACTAAAGTCCGTCCTCTTTCTGTACCTTCTTACGAAATTTCAATCTGATGCTCAAAGAGAAAGTTATGATGATTTTTCCAGGTCACCTATTTGGAATGTAATTCAGGAGTCTGCAAAAAGACCAACTTCCTCAAATCATATCTCCGCAAATATAGCGCGAAAAGCTCTAAAATTTTGACCCGAGATTTATCACGACTTCTTCTCAAATGTGTTTTTTTTAGCTTCTGAAACGTCGCAGAAAAAACGTTATAGTGAAAATTCCACGAGGACCTGTTTGGAGCAGCGAAACCCTAGAATCCAAAGCTCTGATACCAAATGTTATGAAACCAACTCACAAAAAGATAGAAAAGAGAGATGAACGCCTTAGAATTCAGCCTCTTCGAGGGGGCAACCTCCTTTACATTACACAAATGAGCAATTCTTGGATGATTCAAATGACAAAACCTCCTTCCTATATATAGGAGTCTAAGGAGTCACAATATAACCCAGTCGACCTAACAATAATAATATAAAGCCACAAAAATAACAATAGAGGGGTTCTTTGGGGCACAGTAATAACAATATGGGGACAATAGGGGCACAACAATATTAATAAGTGATACAACTATAATAGTAACGAGGTAATCACTATTATTATAGGGACCCAACACTTTCATTCCTAGAATTATCCAATACTTGTAGAGGCCACAATTTCTCAAAGCCTGCATAGTGGCCATATCACTCAAAGCTATTGAATCTTGGTCTTCATATTCTCTCTCCCTCCATTCCATGTTTGAATGGTAAAATTATCCTAAAATAACATTTATAAAGAGTTAGAACAATATTTGAAACAAGTTGTGGATTTTTAAGGTAGAATTTGCACGTTTTCATAACCCTCAGCGCTTGCATGACCGCTTTTTGGTAAACAAAGTGCAACTGCACGGATACACGGGAGAGTTTCCATGCAGTCAATGTTTCTCAATACACAAAAAATTACGGCATGCACAGACTCGATGAAGAGTTCCCATGCAAGGCCAAGGGTGCATTTTTAAACATCCAGGCCCCGAAAAAATCAAATGAAGACCTAAAATTGAAATGTATACTAATCAAAATGGAGATATTGAAGAGATCTCTTACTTGGAGGAAACGGTTCGTGATTTCATCTATCGGTTTGCTCAGAATCGGCCTCGGAAGTTTGGTGGTAAAAAGCCCTCTTTCTACTCTCAAACTGGTTAAAAAAATGGTAAAAATAAAATTACTTTTTGAAATTTTATAGGTATTTGGGTGATTAAAATATTATTTTTATGTTTGTGACCTTTTAAAAGTCAAAATTTTTAGTGTTTTTTAACCTAATGTCGAGCAGTTATGATAATTTATTGAGTTTAATGTGCATAATAGGTTACAACATTTAAAAATGGATCATTTTGACCTAGATTCCTCTTCTAAGCCATTTTCAAACTCTCAAAACATGAAAATATTTCCAAGCACTTGATTTTTTGAACTCGTAAAAGTAAATGAATAAATGTCCCCTCAGTATAATTTTACCCCTTTTATAGACTGAACTGGACTATTTACAAAAAAGGTATACATTTACTTAGTATGGTCAATATAGTTCTCTCCTGCATTATTTTATCCTTTTTCGGGCTTGAGGGACTAAATTTACGAAAAAGAACATTGTAGAGTTTACTTATGTTTTTCTCCTGACTCCCTAAAACTAAAAAACATTGAGCTTTACTTTCTCCGGGCTCGTTAAAATTTTACAATAAAAGAACTGAATGAGTTTCCTTTTCATGTCTTTTCAAACTCTTTAAACATGAAAATGACATCGAGTTACCCCTTTACTAGACTCATTAAAAATAGTATAGGACTCGTTAAGCATAATGAGAACAAACCACTCCTTAGGGTTCATTAAAAATACTTCGGAGGACTCATCCGAAGGATGAGCTTACAAGACAAACATATGTTATCCTCCTCAAGCTTGTAAAAAGAAGGGGTACTTTCTAGTAATGTTGGGGGGAAAGTTGGAAAAAGTATTCATTTTACATTCATTATAAAGGCATTATGTCACTCTTGAGCACAACACTCCATCACACCTTTGTCTAGGTTGGGAAATCTATTTGTCTTATAGTTAATCAAACCCATTGAAAGTATTCAACTAGTTTTGAGTATTATCATTGAGTCAAATTCTTCCAAGTAAATTGTGGTGTCATTATGTGTTCAAGACAAGTTCAAACTAGGTTCATATTCCTTTGCAAATTTTAACCTTCAGTCGCGTCGGCCATCCCTGAGTCAGTCTGTCAGCCCTCAATTTTGGTCATCTTTTCCTATCCTAAATCCATTTATTTACCACCATATTCCATCCTATTTCACCTATATATGCCTCATTTTAAGTCCTAGTTTGTATATTTAGGTAACTAAATTAAGTTTTTCAATTTTTAGAATTTTTTGTAAAAATTAAGTTTTAAGAGTAAATTTGGACTGCATTAAAAATTCTCATAATAGCTCCATGGAAGTCATATGTGAAGGTCACCTGGGCGAGATCTAAGCATATATTTGGAAATATTGGGAACCACAGATGAAGAAACACCTATTGGTTTTGTCAAACTGAGCAAAATTAGGTCTGGTCAATGCTGGTCAAACTTGACCTGTCATTTAGAAACCCCTAGTAAAAAGGGGCATATTTATTATTTTGTGGGATTTTTTCTAATTTGGTGAACCAAAACTGATGAGTTCAACCTGTATGGATGAATTAGGATTGATAAGGATGTTAAAGCCATTATAGCAAAGTTTTTTATGATTTTCTTATTTAAACAAAGTTTATGGATTCAAGCAGTGTAATTTTGTATTAAGATTATTGGAGAGTTTTGAGATAATTTGAAGGATCATTTCTATTGTTCTATTTTTTGTTCATGCTGTGAGTGTTCTATTAAGTTACTTGTAGCTGAAGAGTTCTTTAGGTGTACAAGGCAAGGTTGGAGGGCCCCCATACCAAGCTAAGTAAACTTTGGTTAAATTTTGTATAAATTAGCATAGTTTTGATTCAATATTTCTTTTCAGTTTTATGATTCATTTACTTAGATGTGTTATGATTTTTGTATGATTTTTGGATGATTTTAGTTTAAAATCTAATTTGCGTATGAAAAGACAACCATGGATTTAAGTTAAATTCTCTTTCTATCAAATTATGAATCATAACTAGAAACCATCCTTTTGCATTTCTTGAATTGTTTCTTGAATTCCAGTTACGATTTGATGCAATGGTAATGTTGTTGGAGTAGAACTGTGAGGAAGGAAAACCAGAACCTCCTAAGTTAGGAGCCTCTTCTCTTGCTTTCTACACATCACAAACTAATGCTCTTCAGTTTCTCTTCTTGAGGACAGTACTGTGGGGAAGGACAACCACGACCTCCTAAGTTACGAGCCTCTTCCTTTGCTTACTGCATCTTGAATCAAAGACTTTTTAGTTTCTTTAAACTTAGAACTTATTTGTAATATTCATTTCCTTTAATATTTGAGCCTTGCCTTCCGAACTTGACTTTACCTGAAATCCATATACTTTGGACGTGCTTCCAAGTCTACAAACTCGGATTGACAAGTAAGTTTACTTAGTTTACTTATCCTCCTCAATCTTGTAAAAAATAAAGAGGTACTTTCCAGTAATGGTGGGGGAAAAGTGGGAAAAAGTATTCAATTTACATTCATTATAAAGGTAGTATGTTGCTCTTGAACACAAAACTCCATCACACATGTGTCCAGGTTGGGAAATCTATTTGTCTTATAGTTAATCGAACCCCATTGAAAGTCTTCAACTAGTTTTGAGTATTATCATTGAGTCAAATTCTTCCAAGTCAATTGTGGTGTCTTTATATATTCAAGAGAAGTTCAACCTAAGTTCATATTCCTTTGTAAATTTTAGCCTTCAGTCGTGTCGATTATTCCTGAGTCATTCCTTGCCACTATTCTTCAAATCTTGAAATTGTGTTTCGTTTCGTAGACTTTTCTGGGACGGGTTGCTTCCTAATGACTTCATCTCATTATCTAGGAAGTTGATCTAGAAACCTTCAGTACCTTGAACCTTGCATGCCTTAATGGAAGGTTTCTCACTTTCAACGTCAGGTTCTCATCATTGGCCTTCAATCGAACAACTCTATGATTGTTCAACTTCATATCATCTTTTTACACTCTATAGATTGTACTGAGAGTACCTTGATAGCCATTGTCATTATTGGTGGTTTCTCTCGCATTTGTTAATGGTTCACATCATTGAAAGGTAATCAAGAGGTTTCTATGATGTTCGACTTCGAGACATTCACTGTCATGGCTAGATTCATACTACGGATCGAGGGATGGAGATCAAGACCTTGGATCTAGTTTCATAATCCAAGTTGTGAGGAGTTATATATTCATGATTATGTAGACAAATTCATAGTTGAAGGTTGCATCCATACTATCTCTACTATGGATATGATTACTGATTTTTTCCCGTACTTATTCATTGAGTTATTTTTACTTTGAGTATGGGAATGTCTACCTCAGTGATGATTATATATTGTGTTGTAATCCTTGATATTTTCTTGCAAGTGTCCAACCATTGTCTCCGATCCAATCTTTGGCATGATAAATCACTTGAATATTTAAAAACATATTTTTTATACTTCACACATTAGGGGGAAATCTGTTACATGTCATTTTGTCAACATGACACTTGATTGTTAAGATGGATTTCTCATCATCCATAAACGTGTTCCATTACACTTCCTTAGAAGTCAAACAATCAAAAACCCTTGAAAAAGACATGAATTTTGGGTAAATGGCTTTATGAACTGTTAAGTGTGAACTGTGCGCTTTTCCTAGTAACTTTCTGCACATTTGCAGTTTCTATCTCTGATAACTGTGCAGAAATGTGCTCTATCTTCCACTATAGAACGTGTAGGTAAATCAAAGAAAAGTAAAAATAAAAGTGAATTACAGAAGAATTATTGGTAAATGTACTTGTTATTTTTTAGCTTTAATGGTTTTTATATCATTAGTAATTAGTTATTAGCATGGTTGTATGAAAGATTCAGGTTATGGCTCTTATCATGTTTTTACTTTCAAATGACTGGTTAATGAATGCATGACCTAATGGATGTTATGGAAGCTATTGTGAGAGGGAAATAGACCTTCTAAATGTTTCTCAAATAATTTTCACATCTCTATGTTTAGATATCCATTCACAACTTGTAGATTTCATGTTCACCATGTGTTTGACGAAATGAATATCATGGTTAGGCTTGGTTAGGTCATGTCATTAATTGATTTTTGTGTCAAAGGCTTTGTCCTTTTGTAATTTATCATTTGGAAATTTTAATTAAGTTCTCGGTAGTGGTCTAGAGACTATCCTTGAAAATGTGCCTTAGATATTGTGGTCACTGGCATAGAACTACCTAAAAGAGACTGCAGCCACCAGGAAGCAGCCTGTGGGAGTGACTGGAGGGATATAGTTTCTTGGAGGCCTTTTCATGGGAGTGATTACGGGTCCAGCTCACTCAAAAAGAATGTTATCTCAGGGGTTGGGCACCTGGAATGGATGGTTAGTTCTTGTGGGTCCTATGGCACCTAAGGGAAGTCAGTAAGGTCTTGTTAAGTTAGCTCCATTTCCTTAAGGTCATCTAGGAGGCTGAGTCATGTCATAGTAGCCCCTTAGCTCATGTTTACCCCAGGTATATATGAGAGGAGGAATGTTACAAAGTGGTATCAGAGCAGGTTGCACTCTCTTTGTGTGGTATCTGATACTACAGAGTGGTATGAGATCATGGTTTGAACACTTGGACCTCATGGACGAGATGCATGTGGTTATGCATGTATTGTCATGGTTATGGTTGTCATGCATGAGGTCATGGTATGTAGTGGGTATTGTCATGCATGATGTTGATGTTTTGATATGATTATAATTATGTATATATTAGTGTGATACATGCTAATGTGGACTGATTTTGCAGATAAGATCAACCTCCCCTTAATTCCATTGAGGTTGATTTTGGTTATGGTATCTATTTGGTTTATCTGACATGGTATACTTGCAAGAAGAAAAGAATCAAAGTTGATAAGCAAAATGGTAGACTATAGTTCACGTGGCTCTCCTTACAAATCATATGATCAACATTATGATGAGTACTCCCCTCACATAACAGACACTTTGAGAAGTTTGAAGGCATATATCAGAAGTTGTGAGGCTAAAAAATATAGGTTGGTTGAGGCACATGAAAGACTTGCAATGACTCAAGAAAAGAAGGAAAAGGTCAATACAATAATCCTTTAGAGTTTATTAGACTTGCAGAGACAGGGATGTTGGCATTTTGGCTCAGGTATGGCGCTATGATACAGGTGTTGTCCTTGATGGCAACTCTCTTTGATGACAGATCTCCGTTCAGTCTACAGAATGAAGAGAAATCTCATATACGCAGGTTAATTAAGTCCAAGTTGCGTATACACGCTGGTGATATGCATACTAAGTCGCGTATACGCAGGAGAGCTATATAATAAGGCGCGTATACACGCAGATGCATGAACAGAAAAGTGCGTATATGTCGGGAAGTTTCCTTTTGGTCCATGGTAGTTAGTCCTCGGTACTTGTGCCCATGTCTTTGGACCAAAGTACCTCGACAGTCGTGTAGATCTCTAGTTTCGCAGTTGATGGTTTTGGATTTCTATGGTTTTGGCTCTTGGTATTGAGCAAGGCCTAAGGCTATATAAGGAGAAGAAGATCATTAGGCAAGATCATCTTTCGAAAAGGCTTGAATATCTGAAAAGGAAAGAGATCTGATATGCAGGTTCTGGGTTGCTTGATCTAAGCCAAGGAGAGATCACATCGGTTGATGGAAGACTAGATCTAAGGATAGATCGGGATCTAATGGTTTGAAATGCACTATCATGATATGGTTGATTATGCGTATTTCTAGATCTGCATACTGTCGCAATGTTATGTTCTGGGTCTAACTGATGTCTGGTACAGCTGCAAATTGAGAAAGTTTATTTTTAGATCTGTACGCAGGTTGGCTTCGGTAAAAGCGCGTGTATACGCGGGTTTTGCTCATTGAAGTAGCGTATATCTTTTGAAGCTTGATTTTGGGTTTACAGTTGGGTCTGACTGTTATTGCAGAGTTCTGTAGTCTGTTCTGTGTTCTGGTAACTGGTGATTGACAGGGTTCAGTGGTTCAGTGATTCAAAGTTTGGTTGTTTTATGCTTCAATGATCTGTTGTGAAAGGTGAATGAATTGTGGCCTTCAGATTGTAATGTTGTGCTTCAGGAATATCCAGTCTGAAAATGTATGAAAGGTGGTACCTGAAGGAAAGAAGATTGTAGGTCAGCACCTACGTACTAGTATCTTGGCTAGTACAAGAGCAAAGGGGGTTGGAGCTCCCTTCCAAGGAAGTTTGGAGAACGAGAGAAGGTTGTAGCCTTCTGCAGGTTGTAGCCTGCGTACTGGTATAAGGCTGCACCAGTACAAAAGATTGTAAACTGAAGTTTCATATTAAAGAAAGATAGAGACAACTTGCAGCAGGTGGTTTTCACCCACATTGGGTTTCCACCTTATATCTTGGTGTTCATGTGTGTGGCTTTTGATCTGTTCTGTTATACTGCACCTGTTTACTGTTAATGTGGTGAATAATGTCCTGATGAACTTAACTGAAGAATAAGCTAACTAAATTATGAGTTTTCTTCTTATACGTTGTTTTATTTAGTCACAGTAGCGTGTACACGCTGGTTCACTTAACTGAAGTAGCGTATATGTTTCTGAGCATTGAAAAAGTTTGATTGATCTGATAATACTGATTCACCCCCCCTCTCAGTATTATTTCCAACAATTGGTATCAGAGCAGGTCCTTCAGAGAAGCTTGATCGCTTGAAGGTAGATCATTCATCATGAGAAACTACGAGAAAGAAGCATCAATCAGGCCACCGATTTTTGATGGGACAAATTTCAATTATTGGAAGGTAAGAGTTACTGCATATCTTCAATCTCTTGGTACAGAAGTTTGGAACATTGTAGAAACAGGCTATGCTTTTCCTTCAGCTACTCCTACAGATCCAGCTGAGAAAAAGCAGTATGAAACAAATGCAAAAGCAGTCAGTACTCTATTAGGAAGTATATCCCAAACAGAATTCATGAAGGTCATGCACTTCAAATCAGCAAAAGAGATATGGGACAAAATGATCACTAGCTATGAAGGAGATGAACAGGTAAAGCAAGCTAAACTTCAAACTCTCAGGATTCAATATGAGACTCTCAAGATGTATAATGATGAAAGTGTGGCTAATTATTTTCTTCGGGTAGATGAGATTGTAAATTGTATGAAAAATTTGGGTGAAGAAATAAAAGAGACTATAGTAGTTCAAAAGATTCTAAGATCATTATCCCCCAAGTTTGAATCTAAAGTATCTGCAATAGAAGAAAAAGAAAATCTCCGTGTTCTCACTATGTCTCAGCTACATGGAATTCTAACTGCTTATGAAATGAGAAAGGGAGGTCCATCAGACAGAAGGGAAGCTGCTTTTAAGGCATCAGGAAAAGAAGATTACTATGAAGCAAGCCATGTTCCAGAAGAAGAGGAAGAAGAATCAAATTTTGTCAGAAATCTTCAAAGGGGTTCTGGAAGGTTCAGAGGTAAGCTACCTTTCAAATGCTTTGCTTGTGGAAGAGTAGGTCATTATGCTGCAAAATGTCCTTATAAGGATAAAGGAAAAGAACCTGCTAGATGGAACAAGAAACAAAGTGCAAATAAGAAAAGCTACTACACCCATGAAGATAGTGATGGCTTATCAAACAGTGATGAAGATGAACAAGGTAATAAATATAAGCTGTTAATGGCATTTTAAGATGATGATTATGAGGATGCTGTAGATGTGGATAATCTCTATAATGAAATTACTAGACTCAAGAGATGCATAGAAGAAAAGAATGTGATCATTGATACTTTGCAATTTCAAATTGATGAAAAGGAAAAACATCTTGAAAAACTAGAAGGTGAAATTGTTGGTCTCAGAAAAGAAATTGAGAAAACAAAAGCTATTAATCTTAAGTTTGTCAAAGGATCTGAAACTTTGGATGAGATTATCAATGTGCAGCGGTCTCCTCTAAACAAGACAGGTTTGGGCTATAATGGAGAAACCTCTCAAGCATCCACCTCAAAAAGTTATCTTGATGCAGCAAGAAGAAATGAGCAGAAGAACAATGAAGATAATCAGGTAAAGCAGGGACAAATTACAAACAGAAACTATCAGGGACAATCCTTCTTAAGGGTGAACAAAAGCTACAACCAACCACAGGTAAAATCTTCTCAGTTTGGCTCAAGAATAGATGAAAATAGAAATTACAATCAGTTGGCTGATAGATTCAATAACCGCAGAAGCTTCTTCAATGGACAATGCTTTTCTTGCCATAACTTTGGTCACAAAGCAGCTCAATGTGTTGCATATAAAACAATCATGACTAGGGAAGCTCAAAAACAAAGAAGTATGACAGGGATTACAAAAAGAACCTATAACAACTTTTCGGTTCTTGAAAATGAAGTTGAATGTTCTATTTGCAATAATTTTGGTCATAAAGACTCTGAATGCAGGAGCAGGTTTCAGGAGAAAAAGGAACAAGCCACGAGCACCAAAACATGGAGAATAAAGGAACCTCAAACAGAAAGATGTGGGATAGCATTTTATGCAGAAGGACAGGAAAATCTATGGTACATTGACAGTGGATGTTCGAAACATATGACAGGTGATAAAGAAAAACTTGAATCTTATTCTACTTTAGAAAAGGGAAAGAAAGTTTCTTTTGGAAATGATACTCCTGCAACTATAAAAGGAAAAGGTATTGCTCCTTTGAAAGAAAAGGTCAAGGCTGGAAATGTTTTATATGTTGATGGATTGAAGCATAATCTACTAAGTGTCAGCCAGATGTGTGATCAAAAAACCGAGGTTATTTTTAGATCGAATGGATGTCTTGTTCGTGATCTTGATACAGGTAAAACAGTTCTCAAAGGCAAAAGAACTCCAAATAATCTGTACATATTTGAAGAAGGACAACAACAATGCTATCTTAGCAAGGATGAAGAGCACTGGTTATGGCATCGAAGGTTGGGACATCTAAGCTTCTCACAAATAAGGAAAGCATGCAAATATCAGGCAGTTCGCGATCTTCCAGATATCAAAATTCCAGACAACACCATATGCAAATCTTGTCAGTTTGGAAAGCAAACCAGAACTAACTTTCCAGAGAAGGAAGGATCAGCTAGCTTGCCTCTTGAGCTAGTCCATACAGATGTATGTGGTCCATTTAGGAAAAGGACACCTCGAGGAGAAGAATATCTGATATTATTCATTGATGATTTCTCAAGGTTTGTTTGGTTAGGGCTTATGAAGCACAAAGATGAAGCATTCGAAAAATTCAAATCCTTCAAAGCATTCGTTGAAAATGAATCAGGACACAAAATTAAGTGCCTCAGATCTGACAGAGGTGGGGAGTTCACCTCAAATGAATTTTTCGATTTCTGTGACGAACATGGGATAAGAAGAGAATTCTCTACAGCTAGAACTCCTCAGCAAAATGGGGTTGTGGAAAGAATGAACAGAACTATCCAACAAATGGCTCGTGCTATGCTCGATGAATCAGGTACTCCTGCAACCTTCTGGGGTGAAGCTGCACATGCTGCTGTTATTATTCTTAACAAAACAAATGTCCGAGTAAACAGCACTCAAACACCTCATGAGCTTTGGAGTGGTAAAACTCCTTCCGTGAAGCACTTCAAAATCTTTGGGAGCAAATGTTATATTAAGAATACTGATGAGCAACTTGGCAAACTTGAACCAAGAGCAGATGAGGGCATTCTTCTTGGTTATTCTCCACATAGCAAAGCATACAAGTGCTACAATAAAAGACTTGGCAGAATTGTTGACAGTATTGATATAGTGGTTGATGAGAAGGGATATATTCCTAGGCAAGTTCATCATGAAGACATTGAAGAAGATGAAGGTTACTCTCAAAGGCGAAATGATGAAGAAGAAGAACCTCAAGAAGAAGAAGAATCTCAAGAAGAACCAGAGGAGCAGACAAGAATAGAAGAGAAGACTCCATCCAGATATGTTCAAAAGAATCATCCAGAAACTCAGATTGTGGGGCAGAAAGAAGCAGGAGTACAAACAAGAAGGACACTTGCAGAAGCTTCAAGCTACTTGGCATTACTCTCCTCCACTGAACCACAAAATGTGAAAGAGGCATGCAAAGATGAATGTTGGGTCAAAGCAATGGATGAAGAACTTGAGCAAATCGAAAAGAACAACACTTGGGAATTAGTTCCTAGACCAAAAGATAAGAATGTAATAGGAACAAAATGGGTCTTCAAGAATAAATTAAATGAAAATGGAGAAGTAATTAGAAACAAGGCCAGACTTGTTTGTAAAGGGTATGCACAGCAAGAAGGAATAGATTTTGAAGAGACCTTTGCTCCTGTGGCAAGACTTGAGGCCATCCGAATGTTCCTTGCTCTCTCAAGCTTTCAAAACTTCAAGGTATTTCAAATGGACGTGAAATCAGCCTTCCTGAATGGAGACTTAGAAGAAGAAGTATATATTGAGCAGCCAGATGGCTTCATTCTTGGGAATGATCCAAACCTTGTATGCAGATTGAAAAAGGCACTCTATGGACTCAAACAAGCTCCAAGGGCTTGGTACTATCGGTTGGACAAATATCTTCACCAACAAGGCTTTTCAAAAGGATCAGCAGATAGCAATCTCTATATAAAAGTTGAAAATAACAAATTGCTAATTCTTGTTGTTTATGTAGATGATATTATTTTTGGCAGCAATGAAGAGACTATGAGTCAAAACTTTGCCTTGGTTATGCAGAAAGAATTCGAAATGTCACTTCTTGGAGAATTGACATATTTTCTTGGATTGCAAATCCAACAAAATGAAGGAGGTATCTTCTTGTCTCAAACCAAATACCTCAAGCAGATCTTGAAGAAGTATGGCATGGAAGAGTCAAAGCCAGTATGTACACCCATGGTTACAGGATGCAGCCTCAGTGCAAATGATGAATCAGCAGCAGTTCACCAACCCACTTATAGATCCATGATTGGGAGTTTGCTTTATTTGACAGGTACTCGACCAGATATTACACATGCAGTAGGAATGGTTGGAAGATTTCAAGCCAACCCAAAGGAAACTCATCTTCAGGCAGTCAAAAGAATCTTCAAATATCTTCAAGGGACCCAAAACTATGGCTTATGGTATCCTAGAAATACAGATCTCACTCTTCATGCTTACACAGATGCAGATTGGGCTGGAAGTGTGGATGATAGGAAAAGCACAAGTGGTGGTGCTTTCTTCATGGGTTCTAGATTAGTATCTTGGTTCAGCAAGAAACAGAGTTCGATTGCCTTATCTACAGCTGAAGCAGAATATGTGGCTGCAGCATCTTGTTGCACACAACTTCTTTGGATGATGCAGACCTTGCAGGACTTTCAAATCACTTGCACTCCACCCGTCTCTATCTTATGTGATAATACAAGTGCAATCAGCATTTCAAAGAATCCAGTCATGCACTCAAAGACCAAGCACATACCAATCAAGTACCATTTTCTTCGGGAACAAGTGCTTGAGCAGAAGGTCAAGTTGGAGTATGTTCCTTCTAAGGAACAAGTTGCTGATATTCTCACAAAACCACTGCCCAGGGAAACTTTTGAATATCTCAGACAAAAGCTGGGAGTAGTTGATGCTTCATCCTGCTGTTGAAGTTTGTTTATTCTACAGAAAAGTTGGTATACGCAGGTTACGGAAGGGCTATCCGCGTATATACGCAGGTTACAGAAAAGGAAGTCGCGTGTATGTTGGACGCTTGTTGCAGAAAGTATATCCGCGTACATACGCAGTTTCATGCAGGAGAAAACGCGTATATGAAGTTCTGAACAGCAAGGGAAATCTCTGGAGTTCTGAACAGCAATGGGTATGTCAGAATTCTTCAGGCACAGTTTCAGGGGGTGCAGCAGGCACAGGTTCAGGGGGAGCAGCTTAAAAGTCTCATAAAGCATTGTTGGCATTCAGATGTTTTGGTTGTTGGGTTCAGGAGAAGGAGCTCAGAAAGAAATCCTGGTTGCTGATCTAAAAAGATGTTTCTCAGATGCTGCTGGTGACTTTCATAAGTCTTGGTCTAGATCTGTTGTCCCTATGTCATATCTCTTTTATGATGTCAAGGTCATGTAACGGCCTATGTTGGTTTCCCCACTATGCCTGGGATGAATGATGTAATATAATTGATTGTCTCTGATGTGTCCCCTCTTGGTAGGGAGTATGGATGTATGTATTGAGTCTTTTGGTGATAGGAAGGTCCCTTATGGTGTATAAGTCTTGGTTCTTGTTGAAGAACATCTTTTGCAGATCTTGCCTACAGTCAGGGGGAGCATGTTTCAGCACAGCCAAGCAGAGGTATCAGCATGTTCTCAGGAGGAGCACAGCCCTTTGCCCTTGATGACAAAGGGGGAGAATGATTCTAAGGATCTGAAGGTTGCCATCAAGTCCAAAGGGGGAGATTGTTGGCATTTTGGCTCAGGTATGGCGCTATGATACAGGTGTTGTCCTTGATGGCAACTCTCTTTGATGACAGATCTCCGTTCAGTCTACAGAATGAAGAGAAATCTCATATACGCAGGTTAATTAAGTCCAAGTTGCGTATACACGCTGGTGATATGCATACTAAGTCGCGTATACGCAGGAGAGCTATATAATAAGGCGCGTATACACGCAGATGCATGAACAGAAAAGTGCGTATATGTCGGGAAGTTTCCTTTTGGTCCATGGTAGTTAGTCCTCGGTACTTGTGCCCATGTCTTTGGACCAAAGTACCTCGACAGTCGTGTAGATCTCTAGTTTCTCAGTTGATGGTTTTGGATTTCTATGGTTTTGGCTCTTGGTATTGAGCAAGGCCTAAGGCTATATAAGGAGAAGAAGATCATTAGGCAAGATCATCTTTCGAAAAGGCTTGAATATCTGAAAAGGAAAGAGATCTGATATGCAGGTTCTGGGTTGCTTGATCTAAGCCAAGGAGAGATCACATCGGTTGATGGAAGACTAGATCTAAGGATAGATCGGGATCTAATGGTTTGAAATGCACTATCATGATATGGTTGATTATGCGTATTTCTAGATCTGCATACTGTCGCAATGTTATGTTCTGGGTCTAACTGATGTCTGGTACAGCTGCAAATTGAGAAAGTTTATTTTTAGATCTGTACGCAGGTTGGCTTCGGTAAAAGCGCGTGTATACGCGGGTTTTGCTCATTGAAGTAGCGTATATCTTTTGAAGCTTGATTTTGGGTTTACAGTTGGGTCTGACTGTTATTGCAGAGTTCTGTAGTCTGTTCTGTGTTCTGGTAACTGGTGATTGACAGGGTTCAGTGGTTCAGTGATTCAAAGTTTGGTTGTTTTATGCTTCAATGATCTGTTGTGAAAGGTGAATGAATTGTGGCCTTCAGATTGTAATGTTGTGCTTCAGGAATATCCAGTCTGAAAATGTATGAAAGGTGGTACCTGAAGGAAAGAAGATTGTAGGTCAGCACCTACGTACTAGTATCTTGGCTAGTACAAGAGCAAAGGGGGTTGGAGCTCCCTTCCAAGGAAGTTTGGAGAACGAGAGAAGGTTGTAGCCTTCTGCAGGTTGTAGCCTGCGTACTGGTATAAGGCTGCACCAGTACAAAAGATTGTAAACTGAAGTTTCATATTAAAGAAAGATAGAGACAACTTGCAGCAGGTGGTTTTCACCCACATTGGGTTTCCACCTTATATCTTGGTGTTCATGTGTGTGGCTTTTGATCTGTTCTGTTATACTGCACCTGTTTACTGTTAATGTGGTGAATAATGTCCTGATGAACTTAACTGAAGAATAAGCTAACTAAATTATGAGTTTTCTTCTTATACGCTGTTTTATTTAGTCACAGTAGCGTGTACACGCTGGTTCACTTAACTGAAGTAGCGTATATGTTTCTGAGCATTGAAAAAGTTTGATTGATCTGATAATACTGATTCACCCCCCCTCTCAGTATTATTTCCAACAAAGTGGGTATTGTCATGCATGATGTTGATGTTTTGATATGATTATAATTATGTATATATTAGTGTGATACATGCTAATGTGGACTGATTTTGCAGATAAGATCAACCTCCCCTTAATTCCATTGAGGTTGATTTTGGTTATGGTATCTATTTGGTTTATCTGACATGGTATACTTGCAAGAAGAAAAGAATCAAAGTTGATAAGCAAAATGGTAGACTATAGTTCACGTGGCTCTCCTTACAAATCATATGATCAACATTATGATGAGTACTCCCCTCACATAACAGACACTTTGAGAAGTTTGAAGGCATATATCAGAAGTTGTGAGGCTAAAAAATATAGGTTGGTTGAGGCACATGAAAGACTTGCAACGACTCAAGAAAAGAAGGAAAAGGTCAATACAATAATCCTTTAGAGTTTATTAGACTTGCAGAGACAGGGACAGCTAAGGATTAGTCAAGATGAGGAAGAGAATACTAATGGATCCTATGGTAGTAGGTATCAATCAAAATACAAGTTAGATAGAGGGCATACAGTGATAGGTGGAAGATCATTAGATACACCTAACATGAGGACTGATATGTATGGGTTTCATTCTAGATCCTTGTCTAGGAGACATCATCATCATCATCAATGCCATCATCCTTATAGGAAGAGTGATTACCTGCCTAATAAGTTCAAGAAATTCAAGCCTCCTACATTTGATGGAGAGATGAGGAAGTCAGAAGATGTGGAGGCATGGCACTTGGGATGAAGAAATTCTTTAGATTGCATACCTATTCAAAGAACATGAAAACCCAAATAGCCACCTTTAGTCTTAAAGGGAAAGAATATATCTCGTGGGAAGATGTCAAGAATGTCAAGGGAATTTGAGAAGAAAATTTTATTTGGAATAAGTTCAAGAGACTCTTTAAGAAGAAGTACCTATCTGAGCGATATTAGATGATAGATATAAGGCGTTTTATGAGCTGTGGATGGGTTCTATGATAGATGATGAGTATACTAGTAGGTTCCTGGAGCTGTTAAGGCATGTTCCTTACCTCAAGGATGAGAAAGTGAAGATTCAATGGTTCATCACTGGGTTTTTGGCAGCATATAGAGAGAATATTGAGTTTGATGAGCCATGATTGTTGGAGGAAGAAATTAACAAACTAAAGATTTTTTATGAGTAGTCAAAGCATAAAGTTGAGCCTAAACGTCATTTGAAGGGGAATGAGAAGGATAAGGGGAAGAGGCCACCGAAATGGGGAAACCTTGGGATGCGTGTGAGAAATAAAATGTTGTTCCTTATAAGAAGTTCAATGCAGTTAAGAAGGACATGGGTCATAGCCTGGAGAGCAGCAAAGTAGAGGTGATTGTAGGGGACCGTTACAGTGTTGGATATGTGGCAATTATCATCGCAAGAAGGATTTTCCATTGTACTGGGGTGGTAGCCTCAAATCTACAGTGCTTAGGAGGCATATACAGTTGGGGATGTGGGCCATACAATTCCTAGGATTTATGTAGTCATGGACAACAAGCAGGCATATCAACACGAATCCATTATTGAGATGGAAGGTAAGATCTGTGGTCAAGTTATTTCTATTTTGATTAACCCTATATCTAATTATAGTTATGTTAATCCTGAATTGGTGGATAAGAGTGGTTTAAGAAAAGATGTGCATGAAGAGTCTTGGTTGATGCAATTGGCTATAGGTACTATGAATGGGGTTCATTATTGTGTAAGAGCTTGTGCATTTGAGCTTAATGGTATGTCTACATCAACACATCTAAATGTGCTTCCATTTGGATCGTATAGTATTATTTTTGGTATGGATTGACTGCTCCTCCATATAAGCAAAGTAGATTGTTATGACAAGGCTATTGAGTGTATGGACAATAACGGGGAAAGGAGAATCTTGTAGGGAAAGAAGAAGTCGACATTGGTGAGGATGGTAATAACTATGAAAGCTAAGTGAATTTGTAGGAAGGAGTGTGTACTATTTGCAATCCATATTTCTAGTGACAAGGGTAAGGATGTTGAGGATGAAAAAAGATTCCAAAGGTACCATGTATTGCAGCAGTTTTAGGATGTGTTTCCAACAGAGTTTTTATATTTTCCTCCTCACATGGAAGTGGAATTTTCTATTGAGTTGGTACCAAGGGCAACACTAGCATCAAAGCAACCTTACAGGATGACAACTCCAAATTTTGTGGAGTTGAAGTTACAGTTAAAGGAAATCCTTGACAAGGGATACATTAGGCCAAGTGTATCGCCTTGGGGTGCACCGTTATTGTTCATGAAGAAGAAGGATGGTACTCGCATGTTATGCATTGACTAAAAGAAGCTAAGCAAGGTGATGATCAAGAACAAGTATCCATTGTCAAGGATCGATGATTTTTTTGACTAGTTGAAGGGAGCAATAACATTCTCAAATATTGATTTGAGAACAGGATACCATATGTTATGCAGCAAAGAAGATGACATCTACAATACTTCTTTTTGGACCAGGTATGGACATTATGAGTTTGTGGTAGTTCCTTTCACTTTGAATATTGATGTGCTTGACAAATAGTGTGTTGCATCCTTATCTAGAAAAGTTTGATATTGTGTTCAATGATGATATATTGATATATTCTAGGAATGAGGAAGAGCATGCTGAACACTTAACAACAGTATTGAGATTGCTACGAAAGCATAAGTTGTATGCCAAGCTTAGAAAATGCATCTTCTTTCAGACAGAAGTACATTACTTGGGATATGTTTTCTCCAAAGAAGTCATAACAGTGGATCTGGAAAAGATAAGAGTTATCATGGAATGGGCATCTCCTCAATATGTGGATGAGGTTAGATCATTCATGGGTTTGGCATGTTATTACAGGAGCTTCATTAGGAACTTCTCACATATCACATATCATATCACATCATTGCAGAGGAAAGGGAAGAAATTAGAATGGATAGAGGAATATGTAGTAAGTTTTGAGGAGTTGAAGAAGTTGTTGAAAAATTCTCTGCTTCTAAAGATTGCAGATCCATATAAAGAGTTCGTGGTGTGCATAGATACTTTCAATAGAGGACTTGGTGGAGTCCTAATGTAGGACGGACACATGGTATGTTATGATTCAAGGAAACTTAATGAGCACATGCAAAACTATGTGACTCATGACCTTGAGTTGGCAACGATCATTCATGTATTGAAGATGTGGAGACACTATCTTCTTGGGAGGAGGTTTGTTTTGATGAGTGATCACAGTGGGCCGAGGTACTTGTTTGATCAACCAAATTTGAATGCCAAGAATTCTAGATGGTTGGCCACACTCAGTGAGTTTGACATTGAGATCATATACATTAAAGGAAAGGAGAACAAAGTTGCAGATGGTCTCAGTAAGAGAGTGCACATAAACCATGTAGAAGTTGTGCTATTATGGGATAGATTTATAGGATCAGATCTTAGATGTATGATAATAGGATGATAGGTATCAAAATCTTAAGCACAAATCACAGTAGGGTAACAGTGATCAGGATGTGTACTATCATCTCACAATTGATGGCTTTGTGAGATTCATGGACAAGATCTATGTGTCGGATGATAGTGAACTCAAAAAACTTAACTTGAGGGACTTTAATGCTAAGCCATATTTGGTTCACCTAGGATATCAGAATACATTGACAGATGTGAATAATTTCTACTATTGGTTGAATATGAAGAAGGAAGTGGCAGAGTTTTTTGCTAGATACTTGGATTATCAGCCGATGAAAATTGAGTTCAAGCACCAAGTTGGTTTGTTAAAGCCTATTCCTATTCCAGAGTGGAAATGGGAGGTCATTTCCATGGAATTGATTACAGGTTTGTCGAGGAAATCAAAGCAACATGATTATATTATGGTTGTGATTGACAGGTTGAGAAAGGTAGTTCACTTCATTCGACTAAAGACTACTTATTTAGATAGTGAGGTAGCACAAGTCTTCATCAGAAAGATAGTGAGATTGCATGGTGTTCTAAAGAAGAGTGTGTCATACAAGGGTTCCAAGTTCACTTCCAGGTTTTGGAAGGCGTTATTTGCAGTTTTGGGTACAAATTTGGCCTTCAACACAACTTATCATCCACAAACATATGGACAGAAAGAGAGAATCAACAAGATACTAGAGGATATGTTGAGGATGTATGTCATGCATCAACAATGAAGTGGGAGGAGTATCTTCCACTAGTTGAGTTTTCTTACAACAATGGTTATGAGGAGTCACTGAGGATGAGTCTGTTTGATGCACTCTATGGGTTGAGTTGTAACACTCTCATCATCTTGATCGATCTAGTGAAAAAGGTACTTATTGGATTGGACATGTTGGGAGAGATGGAATAGGAAATGCAGGTTATAAAGAAGAATCTAAAGGAAACACAAGATAGATAGAAGAGTTATGCAGACTAGCATAAGGAATTTAAGGAGTTTTAGGTTAGGGAACATGTGTACTTGTGTATCAAGCCCAAGAAAATCTCCTTGAATATTGGATCATGTGCCAAGTTGGCACCTCGATATTGCATCCCTCTTCAGATCCTTAAGAGGATTGGACCAGCGGCCTATAGAGTTGCATTGCCTCCAATAGTGAAAGTCCATGATTTTTTTCATGTTTCATTTCTTGAAAGATATTTAGGATGTTATAATGTAATTGATTGGTTTGTACTGTAGGTGGAACCAGAAGGAGAATTATAGTTGGAACCTTAGTGCATATTGCATCAGAAACAACTCGTGTACTAGAACAAAGAAATCGAGCAAATTAAATTGCAGTGGAAGAACTTTGGGCTCAATGAAGCTACATGGGAGATGGTTGATCAGATGCAGGCTTTGTATCCTTCATTTTTTGGCATTTGAGGCAAAGTAGTTTTGATATATGTACATATTTATGTATCGTTAAGATGGTAAATACCACAAAGATATGAGTTATAAAGATCCAATAAGTAGTATGGTTTTCATGTTTTTCATGATGGTTTTAATTTTGAGGAGGATGTTCATTGTAAATACTGCAACGAAATGGGTTATAAAGATCCATGGGAAGTATGTTTTGGTTTTCAGTGGTTTTTCTAGTTGTAAGTGTCATTTTACACTGAGGACGGTGTTCCCCTAAGGGGAATTGGTCTGTAACAATGACGAGTTAAAAGTTTATGTAATAAAGTTAATAAAGGAAAAATAAGACAGTTTACGGGACACATATTCCAATCTAAATGATGGATAAGACATCCCAGTGGACATCATTTTTTATTTATTATGGCTAATGGAAATTAAAAAATGTAATGACAAAGGCTTTGAAAAGGAAATAAGGTATTATTAGTATTTTATTTATGAAAATATAGGAAAATAGGAGAAAAGGGAGGTGAAAAGTCACAGGTTGCATGTGCGGAGGAAATTGAAGGAAAATAGAGGGAAAATGAAGAAATTAGAGGGATCAATAATAAAAAGACATCAGAGCATTAGTTTAGGGCATTTTTCTAGTTTTGTTTCGGAATTAGTGTTAGAGAGGAAAAGAGTAGGAGGAAGAGAAAGAAGACAAGTAAGCAAAGTAAGGACAAAGAAAGCAAAGGAAAACACATGATGCAAAGGAAAGCACGGATCAAGAAAGGAAAAGTTGGATCAAGTGACTTCAATGGGAATACTTGCAGGTAACAAGTTGCATGTATGATTTTCTAGTTGGTTTTGGCATGCATGGTATATGCATGTGTGTATTTGGTTCATTTATGGTCATTGTCATGGATTTTGTCAGGTTTTGATAATGGTTTTAGCCTTTCCTTGTCATTTCTGGATAGCCATGGTGTGATGGGATTCATTCTTGGTTGAGCTTTAGATTTCCAAAAGGTATTGGATCCGGGTGAGGTGGTCTAAGGAAAATCCCAAGGGTTGGGTGTGGAGATGGTTTTCTCTAGGGATCCTTCCACAGGTGGGTGGTGATGAGAAAATTCCTTAAGGGATGGTGAAGGAATTATGAGGCATCCAAGCTCAATTTGGTTTTTTAATCTTGGGACCGGTTTAGGTAAGATCACGATATTGTGAGGGTGGAGGTGGTTTACCCTCTTGATTCCCTTGGTTGTTTATGGATTGGTTTATCCCATGATATCTCATATTCGTGCTTGGAATACGAAACTGGGGTGATTGGCTGAAAGAAAGATTTGGTTCAACTCAATCTATGGTTGGGGGGACGTGGAAGTCCCTGACTTGGTTAGATCTGCATATGGTTAATAAGAACTATGTTCTACTTGTATTTTATGAGTAATGTATTTGTTATTATGTGGCTTTAATGGTTGTTATATCATTATCAATTATCTATTTATATGATGGTTATAATCATGGTTGTATGATAGATTCAAGTTATGATTCTTATCATGTTTTTACTTGTAAATGACTAGTTAATGAATGTATGACCTAATGGATGTTGTGGAAGCTATTGTGATAGGGAATTAAACCTTCTTGATATTTCTCAGATAGGTTTTATATCTCTGTCATTGGATATGCATTCATGACCTATAGATTTCATGTTCACCATGTGTTTGACGAAATTAATTTCATGGTTAGGTCTGGTTAGGTAAATTTCTTTATTGAGTTTTTTGTTAGAGGCTTTTTTTTTGTGTAATTTATCATCTATAAAGTTTCAATAAGTTTTGGGTAGTGGTTTGGAGACTAGCCTTGAAAAAGTGCCTCAGATCTCGCAGTCGCTGGCACAGAATTGCCCTAAAGAGTCTACAGTTGCTTGGAAGCATGCTTATGGGAGCGACTATAGGGTTACAGTCACTTGGAGGGCTTGTCATGGGAGTAACTGGGGGTCTAGATCACTGAAAAATAAATTTATCTCAGGGTTTGGACACCTGGAATGATTGGTTAGTTCTTGGAGGTCATGTAGCACCTTAGGGAAGTCAGAAAAGTCTTGTTATGTTAACTCGATTTCCTTAAGGTCATCTAGGAGGTTGATTCATGTCATAGTAGGCCATCAGCTCATCTTTACCCTGGGCATGCAAGTGAAAGTGGGTATTTATGACAGGAAGCGTGTTACAGACACAATGGATTCTATATTCCCTAGAATGGGGTGAATCACTATGTGAGCACCTAGGGGTGAGGGTGGGCACCTCTCGACTCCTAGTCTTAACCAAGTAAGAAGTCGCTAGTTGGTGGGATTAAGGAACAAAGTCCTCAGGAGTCTCAAAATCAGTGGCAGATTGGTGTATTAGTCCTTGAAGAAAGCACCCCCCCGAGACATGAAGCAAAGGAAAGCAAGGATCAAGAAAGGAAAAGTTGGATCAAGTGACTTCAATGGGAATACTTGCAGGTAACAAGTTGCATGGATGATTTTCTAGTTGGTTTTGGCATGCATGGTATATGCATGTGTGTATTTGGTTCATTTATGGTCATTGTCATGGATTTTGTCAGGTTTTGATAATGGTTTTAGCCTTTCATTGTCATTTTCGGATAGCCATGGTGTGATGGGATTCATTCTTGGTTGAGCTTTAGATTTTCGAAAGGTATTGGATCCAGGTGAGGTGGTCTAAGGAACATCCCAAGGGTTGGGTGTGGAGATGGTTTTCTCTAGGGATCCCTCCACAGGTGGGTGGAGATGAGAAAATTCCTCAAGGGATGGTGAAGGAATTATGAGGCATCCAAGCTTGGTTTGGTTTTGTAATCTTGGGACCGGTTTAGGTAAGATCACGATATTGTGAGGGTGGAGGTGGTTTACCCTCTTGATTCCCTTGGTTGTTTATGGATTGGTTTAACCCATGATATCTCATATTCGTGCTTGGAATACGAAACTGGGGTGATTGGCTGAAAGAAAGATTTGGTTCAACTCAATCTATGGTTGTGGGGTACGTGGAAATCCCTGACTTGGTTAGATCTGCATATGGTTAATAAGAACTAAGTTCCACTTGTATTTTATGAGTAATGTACTTGTTATTATGTGGCTTTAATGGTTGTTATATCATTATTAATTATCTGGTTATATGATGGTTATAATCATGGTTGTATGATAGATTCAAGTTATGATTCTTATCATGTTTTTACTTGTAAATGACTAGTTAATGAATGCATGACCTAATGGATGTTGTGGAAGCTATTGTGATAGGGAATTAAACCTTCTTGATATTTCTTAGATAGGTTTTATATCTCTGTTGTCGGATATGCATTCATGACCTATAGATTTCATGTTCACCATGTGTTTGACGAAATTAATTTCATGGTTAGGTCTGGTTAGATAATTTCTTTATTGAGTTTTCTATTAGAGGCTTTTTTGTTGTATAACTTATCATCTATAAAGTTTCAATAAGTTTTGGGTAGTGGTTTGGAGACTAGCCCTGAAAAAGTTCCTCAGATCTCACAGTCGCTGGCACAGAATTTCCCTAAAGAGGCTACAGTTGCTTGGAAGCATGCTTATGGGAGCGACTATAGGGTTACAGTCACTTGGAGGGATTGTCATGGGAGTAACTGGGGGTCTAGATCACTGAAAAATAAATTTATCTCAGGGTTTGGACACCTGGAATGATTGGTTAGTTCTTGGAGGTCATGTAGCACCTTAGGGAAGTCAAGAAAGTCTTGTTATATCAACTCAATTTCCTTAAGGTCTTCTAGGAGGTTGATTCATGTCATAGTAGGCCATCAGCTCATCTTTACCCCGGGCATGCAAGTGAAAGTGGGTATTTATGACAGGAAGCGTGTTACAGACACAATGGATTCTAGATTCCCTAGAAGGGGGTGAATCACTATGTGAGCACCTAGGGGTGAAGGTGGGCACCTCTCGACTCCTAGTCTTAACCAAGTAAGAAGTCGCTAGTTGGTGGGATTAAGGAGAAAAGTTCTCAGGAGTCTCAAAATCAGTGGCAGATTGGTGTATTAGTCCTTGAAGAAAGCACACCCCCCCCCCCCCCCCCCCTGAGACTATGGAATCTGACTTGGGGGTGACGGGTGCAACTGCTTATGCTTAGGTGGAGAGTCCTTGTCCCAAACTCAGTTTCCCTGCATATTCCAAGATAAGTAACTGTGTATTATGTTTAATGTATGATGAATGATGTTACTGTGTTATGGATAATGGTTTGAACTTAGGGACTAAATGTGTTGATGAAACTTGCATATGTGTTACATTCCTTGTGGGATGTGTTAAGCGATTTGTATCCATGTATGTGTATGAAATGAATATATGCATGAATGTGCGAGAAAGCCAAAAGTGAAATATGTCTAACAACTGCTAATGAAAGGCATGAAATATTTGGCACATAAAAACATAATAATTGCATGTTAACTAAGACCAGGTCATAATATAACACTGAGCCATGAAAGTGTGGATTAATTATTAAAGAATAGTCAATTCTCAGATCCTTTTATTAACATAAAATTACATAAGAGACCTTCTGCATAGCAGGGTTTGTATTCACTTGTGAGTCATCCATGGTCATGTTACAAGTTGATGTGTTGCTTGACGAGGATGGCCTTAATGTCAAACAAAGTTTTTCCCAAGTATTAGTTGAGCCACCAAATTTTCCTAAATGTCCTTAAGCCTTGCATTTTTAGCAGGTTTTATATCCGTTGTTTCCATCGTAAAGTGACAACTAAGGCATCTAATTTCTCTACATATTAACATGGAGTTGTTTGTAGGCCTAGAACAAGGTCTGGCACCGTCAGCGTGTGGCAAACAAGTTTTTAACGTCCCTAGAATCTACGCCAAGTTTGTGCTAGGTAATCCATGTAGGAGCACCTATGCCTCCCATGGTGGCATTCCCTCCCCGTGGGATGGGAACACTCGCGAGCCAGGAACTGGCTAGAGAACTAATCACTCAAGCTTGAGAGGGATAATGTTGTAAATCACCCTAAGAAACCAAGAGTATCATCATGAACCCATAAAACACATCTCGAGGTCTACCAGACTCTTGAGGAAAAGCTATAGATGACAAGGCTAGTTTGTAGAAGTATGAGGAGCGGTAGAACTTGTAGCTAGGAAGGTTGTCAAGTTCTCCATCTAAGGCATCTCTCAATGCATATTCGGAAGCCATCAACTAAGTCATGGTAGGAAGGAGTAGGAAGGTCTTATTGTGGCTTAGAGGAAGGAGGCCTTGAACTTATAGAAGAAGTAGGCTAACCTTATCCATAGAATGGTCAAAATCCTAGTCAAAGGGGATTTCTCATTGGTGGAGAGTGATTCCCTTCATGAGATAAATTAGAATGGTAGGGTAGAAGGTCATAGAGTGGGAAGATGAAAGGTGATTTAAATTTATATTCAAGGACTTAGCAGTAGAAGAGCATTGAGGTTTTGTCAAGAGATGATGATGGAATTTTTTCCATTACCAAAACCGTTAAGCGAGGGAAGGTTGTCGTAAAGTGGCCACCGTGGAAGCTTGGAAGGTTGGAACCTCATGAAGCTACACAAAAGACTCTTTATTGGGTTTCATTTTTGAGGGTATGATCACTAAATGGGGACCCAGTATGAATCCAAACTGCCAAAGGATTTTCCCTTCGCGTGGAGACAACATGAGCACGAAGTCTTGAGGACATGTGGCCACTAGTTGGGCATTGTGGGTGTGCCAGCGAGCCACTTGTGGGTGACACATGAAACCTTCTGAAGATGTCACGGGGCATGGTCAATGTCATGGTGACATCACTTAGGAATGGTCAGACCCTAGAGGTCGGAAATCTTGTCAGGATGGATTTTCCCGGGGAAAGTCCTCGACCATCAGTTGACAAAACGGGTGTTGGCAGAAGCGCTATGTTCCTAGGGTCGTTACTTGGAAGCTATTGGATGGAGGTACTGGGGCGGTGGGGACATGAGGACTCATGGTGGATGGCATGAAGAGATGACGTGGTCATTAGTGGGTAATTTGACAAACCCTTAGCCAATAGGTAGTCTCAACTCAGAAACTCAAAGCACTGTGAGGATCCTGGAGACGTGACATGTCAGCCAGGCAGATTGTTTCTGGGGGGGAGCTGAACACTAAGACTCAGGGCATCAAGAGGTCCCGGAGTCAGATATATATATATATATATATATATATATATATATATATATATATATATATATATATATATATATATATATATATATATATAGCTGTTATATTGAATCTACGACTGACAAACAAAAGTATCTTCCATTGACCTAGTCACCTAGTCTAAAATAACATAAATCAAAGACTCATATGTTCTCCTTAGATAAATTGGAGAATCAGAATATGCTTACTTGTGATCTGTTGCAACCTATTCTATCTTGTTAGCTTATAATCTCCAATCGTAGCTCTATTCGCTATAATTAGAACCTCCACAAACAAACAAAATAAGCGAAAGATATACGACATCTATGTAACATTGTCCAATCACTTTATTCAATGGATCAACAAAGCATTGAAATTTATGAATGCAAACATAACATAACACATATAGGAAAACAATATACTCTTTGTATTAATATGAAAGGGAGAGAATTTACAACCAAAAATGCAAGTTCATCTTGTAGATATCTCCCCAAGTTGACTTGTCCATCCTTGTCACAATGTAGACCTCAAGGTCACCATAATGCATGGAAATGATAACTCTCTTAATATCAAAGCACCAACATGAGGGTATGATTAGTCCCCAAAAGCCAACCTTTAACTTGTGGATGCCAATAAATATATACGAGAGGATGGTAATTTAGGCATTCTTATCCATTTAGCAATCTAGGATTAAAATCTACTCTTCATGGGAATATGAGCTCAAGGGATAAGAGATAAAATATCCAATGTAGGATCCGATCCGATTCAAAGTTCTTATCCAAGGTAAATGGTTATAACAATTCCTGTAATATTCAAGATTATTTTTACTTTTCCCGAATTTATAGAATTAGAGCACCCCCAACAAGGGACAACCTGCTATTGATTAGAGTAGGTGAAAAACTAAGCAAGATGCTACTAAACACGGGTTTGTAAAGGGTCAAGGTGTGTTGGGCCTTAAAAGCACTAAAATGAAGCAGTTAAGATCAGAAACTTAGGGATTTGGAAGAGTAATACATAGAGATTTGTGTAGGAATGATGACAAGGTGTTCATCGATGTTGATTGATCTATTTTGTGGGCCTATTGACCAAATGCGACAAAATGGCCTATAATAGATTACCCCCTAAGGCACAAAGTGAGAAAAGGAAACTGATGATTGAGGTGCTTTACCTAGTGACAAGTTTAGATAAAGAACAACTGGTCAGATTATCATCTATTACAATACATTTTCATCATGATATCTTTTGTTGAGGGAGGCATACCCATACTCAACACATAAGCTAACATTACATGTATAATAATCCAGAATTTGTGTTCACTCGTGACGAAGTGTGGATCCATGATTGAATGATTGTATGATCACAGCCATCATGCTTTGTAATCTTGCATTAATCCTGAAATTAAAGCCCAGATGGATGGAACTAGATCTCGGGTCTTCTATCTCATTTATTTGATCGTCTAATATATGAGCGTAACAATGTGAATAAAGGAGCTGAATTTGAACATGAAAGACACCATATGATTACCGGTTAATGATGTAAGTCATTAACAGATGAAAAAGAAACTATTGATGATGTTAATGGCTCTTAAGGTACAACAATATAATTTGTATGGTGTGAATGGATGAGTTTAGGTCGAACACCAAATTTGTCAGTCGAAGACCAATGATTGAAACCTATAACCAAGAGCGAGGAGACTTGCCATCAATGTATACAAGTCCTAAGGTACTGAAGGAAGAGCTTCTAAGTCAACTTACTAGATAATGAATGATGTCGATAGGAAGTGACCCATGACAAGAGGGCCTTGATGTTTCCCCCATCAATGACATGAAACATGTATCATGATTTGAGACAAAATGATGTTGATGTGGAACTAGTTCAGGAATCAAAAAACATGGAATGAAGGTTTAAGAGTATCGTAGAAGATATCAGCTAAATGACTTCTCTTAAACGCATCGACATCGAATGGAGTTGGCAACATTGACCCAAAACCAAAAACGAAAGCTTTGAAATGGTGTGATGAACCAAAATATAAGAATATTTCCCAACCCAACAACCATGAAGATGAAGTGGAAGAGTGCCATGTTCAATAGTGGCTCACTACCATTAATAGGTAGAGTATCCCATTTTCCCAATTCCCCAACCATTATTGGTGAGTACCTCTTAATTTTTTAACAGGCTTCAGGAGGATGACGTATGATTGATCTATAATTTCATCCTTTGGATGAATCCCTTTGAATATATTTAGCGAACCTTGAGAAGGAGTGGTTCAGTCCCATCATGTTTGACGAGTCCATTGTTTTTTGATGTTTTTACAAGTCCAGTGAAGTTCTAACTTAGCATATTTTTCATGTTTAGAGAGTTTGAAAAAGAGGCGAAAAAGAAAACTCCAAAGGTTCATTTTCATAAAATTGTCTCGAGTCTGAAAAGGTAGAAAATGATACTTAGGAGAACCTCTTAGCCATGTTCGACTAAGGTATTCCTTTTCCGTAGATAGTCTATCTCAGTATGGAAAAGGCTTAAACTTATACTCTGTAGATGTCTTTTCAGTTATTTTAACGGATTTGAAGAGATAAGTGCTCGACAATATTTTCATATTTTGGGAGTTTGAAAAGAGTTAAAAGAGGACTCCTCTTGGAGGAATTAGTGGTATAAAGGGTAGTAACTAGTTATGGTTATCATGGAACTACTCAAAACACAAATAGGTTAAGAGGAAGGCTAATAAAGCCACCCATTGCAGTTATTCCTTACGAAAGGGTAAAACAACCAAGTGAAAGCGTGTGATCGGCCAAGATGTTGACGATGGCATTAAAAAACCAAGGCTCGTCTGGCATAAATAGGCTAATAAAAATGGAAATCATGAGAGTTAGGATAAAAATGGTTTCATTTTTTCACAAGCTTGAAACATGTGGAAACTATGCTTAAGAATACTTGAATATGATTTCATTTTTTCACAAGCTTGAAACATGACAAAAAATATGCTTGAGAGTGGTTTAATTTTTGCATAAGATTGAAACAAAGGAAAACTATGCTTGATATAAGTTTGCATTCTCCCAGTGTAATGACTCAATTCTAGGCACATGCCTCCCAAGCTTCATTTCATTCACCTATGTAGACTATTCGTTACTAAAAAGTGGATGGAATGAAGATTCATTTATGAGATCAAGTGAAAGAATCTACTAGGAATTTATGAGATCTAATCAAAGACCTGAATTGGAAGGGGATATGTTGCATTTTTTATCAAGATTAACATAAGAAAAGAACTATTCTCAAGGGACCTTGTTTCATTTTTTAACTAGCTTGACACAAGAAAATGAACTCTTCTCTAGGAACCTTGTTTCATTTTTTAACGAGCTTGACACAAGACAAGGAACTCTTCTCTGGGTGCCTTGATCATGACCTCCAAGAGGCCATGGATTCCAAGAGGTTCTCATCAGATGGAAGAACAATGGTATGGAAAGTATCAAAGGATATAGTGGAAAAACCAGAGTCCAATGCCCTAAGTAAATGACACGTTACATCACCTACTCAATCATTAGTAAACACAGGCATAGAACAGGTTGCCACATAATTAATCTATGGTGGGGGAGATACAAATTGCATATAAGGACCATTTAGGGAAGGTGGTTGATTAAGAGTCAAATCAGTACCAACGAATGAAATCTAGTCAATGGTCACGATTCTTCCTTCATGTGGGAAAAAGATCACATGAAATATTGAAGAGACAAAAGCTTGTTTGTCTTAAACGTAGTCATGCCCAAGGAGTAAATTAAATTCCAAAGGGTATTCAACTACCATCAGATATTTATAGACAATATTTCCTCCCAAAGTAATAGGAAACTAAGGAAGGATCCCTAACAATTGACTGGTTCCTCTGTTAAATGCCAACATATTCTAGGTATCAGCACAAGCTATGGATAACTAAAAGCTTTCCAAGTAGTGGAGTCCCCAATTTCATATACAGAATCTACGACTACGAACATAAGTATCTTCCCTAGACATAGTGGCGTGTTCTATAACAACAGAAATAAAAAAATATAAAGTTCTCCTTAGAGAAATTGGATAACGGAAATATACTTACTTATGATCCATCACAAAATCTTCTCTCCTCTTAGCTTGTAACTCCAATCGTAGCTATGATCGCTATAATTAGAACCTGCACAAACAATCAACACAAGCCAAAGATCTACAACATCTATGTAGCATTATCCAATCACTCTATTAAATGGATCAACAAAGCATTGAAATATATGAATGCAAACATATCATAACACATATAGGAAAACAATATACTCTTTGTATTAATATGAAAGGGAAAGAGCTTACAACCAAAAATGGAAGTTGATATTGTAGATATCTCCCCAAGTTTACTTGTCCTTCCTTGTCACAATATACACCTCAAGGTCACCCTAATGCATGGAAATGATAACTCTCTTAAGATAAAAGCAACAAGATAAAATTATGATTAGTCTCCAAAAGCCAACCTCTAGCTTGTGGACGACGGTAAATATATAGGAGACGATGGTAGTTTAGGAATTCTTATCCATTTACCAATCTAGGCTTGAGATCCACTTTTGATGGGAGGATGAGCTCAAGGGATAAGAGGTGAAATATCCAAGGTAGGATTACAAAGGATTCAAAGTTCTTATACAAGGTAAATGGTTGTAACAACTCTTGGAAGTTTCTGGAAGAGGAAGCTTCGAGATTCTTTTTATTTTTCTCTAATTTATAGAATCAGTACACCCCCCAACAAGGGACAACCTGTTTTTGATTAGAGTAGGTGCAGAGCTGAGCAAGTTGCTATTGGACGCAGGTCCATAAGGGGCCAAGGTGCGTTAGGCCTTAAAAGCAGTGAAATGAAGTAGTTAAGCTCGTAAACTTAGGGATTTGGAAGAGTCATGCTCAGGCTTTGTGTAGGAATGATGACAAGTTGTTCATGGATGTTTATTGATCTAGTTTGTGGGCCTATTGACCAGACGTGACAAAATGGCCTATAAGAAAAGTGAAAAAAAATTGTAATATATAATCAAGGGAATGGAAGTATGCATAAAAATATTTTACCCCATTCATCCAAGGTAAAAATAATGGGGTAGGGTACATCACAGAGTGGTATCAAAGCATCTGTGTTCAATAAACTGCGCTAACTGATTGCTTACTAAGCATATGCTAGGATAAGTTAGCTAATGAGTAATAGATTTATGGGAGCAGGGATTATTATTGTGGATACGTTTTGTCATTAGTTATATACCAATTGCATGATTGAATGACTATTGCATATTATTTATAAGTGGCTTATACGTTAACATGGTTGTTTTTTTATAACCCCATGATACTTCGAGAATGCAAACCCATGATTTTGATTTATGTTTAAAATGTTGTTTTAAAATGTCAAACAATGTGTGTGATTGAAAACACGTCATGACTAACATAGCATAGAAAAGATATAATGATGAGAACCAAAATGGTTGAATACGGTTCTGATGAGTCCCAACATGAAAGTGATGGAGTCATAATCAATGGTGAAGAGAGATCACTTAGGAAAGGGGGAGGAAATCAATCCATGGATTGGATGGACAGTCTAAGAAAAGTGAATTATTTAATTGATGTGATAATTTTTCCATCACTTGAATGCTAAAATTGTTAATAATTTTGTTATTACGCTTTAATTTTCTTTAATAATGAGTGAGTAAACATTTTCCCCATTTTTAATTTGAAATAATAAGTAAACACTCATCATTCTTGATTTGAAGGAGTACCTACTAAGTATATGATATGCATTTATAGTTTGGAAATTTTTCACATTATTGAATTATTTATTTTACATATATTTTTTTTGTACATGGAATGAAGAAATTATAAATCTCAATTTCATATTAACAAAGTATACATATAACTGAGAGAAATTTAATATATATATGAGTATTTGTTTCATTGGTAGAATGTTATAGGTTTAAATTTAAAGAGGATTAAATATATGTACTATATATATATATAGCTTCCTCTCTTCCCCACCCGTCAATTTTTTAGGGAGTTGAGATTATTCCAATTTTAATAAGGTAGACTCATGGGGTGTGGCTCTCCACCCATCAACACCAATTTGCTAGATATTTGAACAAATTTTATTTAGCAAAATAATCCATTTTACAATAAGATATGTAATCCATTTTTTTCTTAAGTTAAAATTGGCCTAACCTATCAATTTGAAAAAAAAAAACACTTGTGTGTAAATATAAAATAAATAAATAAAGATAATAATCATCACAATATACTTCATCTAACTTTACCGATATGATAGGATAACGTGTCATCTAACTGTACCGATGTGATATGATAATGTATCATATGAAAAAGTTCAACTTCATTGAATAAATTGGAGGTATGGTATGACAATGCATCCCACGAAAAAGTACAGAATTCATCTTCGTACTTTCCATTGATTCTTACATCCACCGTCTCACTGTCTCTGCCCATAAATCTCCCCAAATGCAATCCTTTTTAAATTATGGAGTAAAACCAAGATGCAGGCACCGACACTGAGATTGATTTTAACGACATCTACGATAGAATCGTTCTTTCACTTACCACCTCAAGCCATTCTCCTCATTTTGTGCAATTTGTGTTGGCATTCATTTAACCTTATGATGAGGAATCTGGTCGTAATCGGATCTGATCCTCAGATCTCGTCAGCATGATCTGCAACTCAATTGTAAATTATGACCATAATATTTTGATGTTTATTTGCAGGATATTAACTGAAATTCTCATTATAAATTTCTAGTTGTTTTTGTTGGATTTTCTGGAAATTTTTAGGGTAGGTTTTTTGGTTAATTTTTTTAAAAATATGGCAGTAATTTATTGAAGATTAATCCTGTGCAATCCAAGTGTTTTAGAAGTTTTCCAGAGTACGTAAAAAAATAATTTAAATAATACAAATCAAAATTTCACTTCTAATTTTTCCACTAATTCAACACGAAAAAATCTAAAAAATTCACACTAAAAATAACTCATACAAATTTTATGTTTCATCTTTCAAAGTTAACCGAAAGAAATCATTGGCCAGCTTACAAGCTTCGCAGTAGAAGTCTGTCATGATTAATCTGTCCGTATTATAGATTCCGAAATAATTAGTTTCATTCAGATTAACTCACTTTTATTCTTTTATTTATTGTCATTATATATTATGTATGTATATAAAAAAATATAATATACTTTTTTATGTTTATAAATTTTTGAATTTAATTTTTTTTTTATTTCTTATTTAGATGATATTTTTTTAATATTTTTTACTACTAACCACAATCATTTTCAAAACCTTAAGTATCTGTTTAAAGGTTCTGCTATGGGCCGCGTACCCATGATGAAGTTTGAAGACTGGGACCTCGCGGATAGTGAAAATTTCCCTCATTTGGAAACTAGCCAACTGATGGAACAAAGCGAGGAGGGGATAGTTACAGTGCTGCAACCACGAAAATGGTTGCGCGAGGTAGAGGAGGCCAGGCTACTCCACCTCCTATCGATTCCACACTTTCATCAAGCACCAATCACAATATTTGTCATCATGCAACTGCTTTTCTTGGTGCACGATGGATACTTGTGGCTGGAGGAGCCCATTCCCATCACAACGGAGCTTAATCATAGTATTTCTCGGCTTCCCTATATGGGAAGGGACCCCACGGAAATAGCTGACACAAGTGGAGACTTGGCAATTGTAGAGGCCATGAAAAAAAATATAAGTTGGAGAAAAAGTAGAGGGGTTACGTTATTACTAGCATTCAAGACAAAGGCGTCTGAGTCGCTACCAAGTTATTGGTAGGAAAAGTGATGAGAAAATGTCGTGGCAACGAAGTACCAACAACGGTCATCGCGCTGGCCGAGCAATGCGCAGAAGGGGTACAGTTCAACTGGGCACAATTCCTCTGCGAGGAGTTCCTGACTAACTACAAGGAGGCCCAGTTGTAGGGTAAGACCTTCAACTACGCGTGGTTTCTCTTATCCATCTTGTTGGTTACAGGAGAATTACCCGAGGATAGTCAGTTTCCTCCCCTTGACTAGGATTGGCTAGAGGCAACAAAATACCCGTCACTATGGGCGACGAAGGATGCCATGCGAATTCACGAAACCAAGATCTTCTGGGTACTGATGGAGTCAAGCATACGAATGTGGATCAACAAACGGCCGTGCCTATCCTCCTCGATATATGACAGTATTCGGAGCTTTGCAGACTTTAATGAAGATATGCATAATGTGGATATCAGGGCGCGGAAGGATCCAGAGCAGAAGTGGACCACACTCCCCTTCATTGCAATATATGACGTTGTTTTCACAGTGCTCGAAACATGGCCACAGAATGGTGCATACCAGATCTGGTGGTGCGCGATGAGATGGCGATTCAAATACAGAAGAATGCCGCCAAGCTGCTAGCACAACATAAACGGAATGAGCAGCTAGCTGAAGAAGTACGAGCTTCCCGGGAGGCAGTGAAGGCCACTGGAAAAGGAAGCAGCAGTAGGGGCCACTACGACACAAGGAGAAAGAGGCCTGGACCTGACCATAGGACATGGGACAGATTATACGATGGAAGGCGCAGACCCGAGCACCACCTCTACACAATTGAAACGGCTGTGCGAGACGGAACGAACAGGGCCACGAAAGAAGACGAAGGCTTCCAAGTTGGATGGGGAGCCTAGTACACTGGCCGAGGGTGACCTATATGACATCGGTGACACAGTTCATGAAGTCACTAGGGAGGTGCTTCAGGAAGCAATGACAGAGCAGCAGAATGTGTTGGGGGCACTTAGGGTGCAACTCCAGGAACTTAAGGTGTGGCCCCCATAGTAAGGAACGGTAGCTGACTACGGGGTTACGGGTACATCAGCAACTGAGCAGTTGGTATGGGCCAAAATGGCTAATACGTCGAGTTGCCGAAAGGAGCACTGATAGTGGAAAACACGGAGGATAGAGCCGCGGTAGGCTGGCTGAAGGGACTTGGCCTAAACTTGGCTGCCCTTCCGCGAGAGACCTTATACTAGCTGCAAGATGGAGTGACGACAGAGCTCCGCACTAGGGAAGGATGTGCAGTACAGATGCTCAGTGAACAGCACATCAACATTGAGCAGTTGAGCCTCCAACGCGATGAAGCGGTAGCACAGACTCAACAGTTGGAGAAAATCGTCGAGGAAGCATGTCGCCATGTCCCCGAGCTAGAGATTGCAATAGACTTAGCAGTAGGTATACGGATCCACAAAGTTTCTAGTGGATTCCGCGAGGCAAAGGAGGAAGCAACAAAGATCTAACTAGACCTCAACCTGTAGATCGTAGAGTTGCAGTTGAAGGCGCATCCCTCTACACCCCTGGAAGTCAGAGCGCAACGCCACCGCACCATTCAATCGGGGTTGGAAGCAATAGAGTGTGCCATCCAAGATTGCATGGGCTTGTTAGATCAGTCACTCTTCACCCTCACTTCACTACAGGAAGATCCAATGCTACAATTTTTAGAGACAAAAGTGCAGGAGTTGCAGCAGGCCTATGAAAATGTCCGGGGGACTGAACAAACGGTCACCCTTACTCAGCAATTGGCCAAGATGAGGGAGGCCCAGGATCTAAAGGAACAGGTGGATGCCACGCGTCAGAAAGAAGCAGTGCTTAAAGCATGCATCCAGCCTTGGCTTGAAAAAGCATTCACGGTCACCGCCAAGATTGAGGGAAAGCTAGCACAAATGCAGGGCATATATGCACTTAGGCAAGGAGTTGCACCTGACAACGATGCATCATAGAATCATGCACAACTGATACATCAGACAGCGAAAGAAAGTGTGGCAAATGTCATTAAAGTGCAAAAGTTCTCGGATGGACTCCGCGTGAAGATCACTGCACCAGCCGAGTGACTCGAGACGAGTCACGATAATTGTGTTGGGGCCCTGTTGGGTAGCAGATCTCCAAATAGCATGTTTTTGGTGCTTGAAGCCCGAAGTTTTGGTCAATGTAATGTAAAGACCCCGCAAAATGTGGGCATAAAGTGCAAGAGTCTAGGGTTGTCTACCCTAGAATGATGTAATTTAATATAGAATGTGTCGGCCTACCCATGGTCCGTGGACCATGGGATCGTATAAATAGAGCGAGGCTCTAAGTGTAAAAGGCAGTTTTTTGGTTAGAAGTGAGATATTCTTTTGGAGGAGGAATTTGCTTTGAGTCTGTAAGTCTGAGTCTTGGGTCGTAGTAGTAGGGAGAGGCTCTGCAGCTATGTGCGCAGAGGCATGGTAGAGTCCGCAGTTGTATGTGCGGACCCCTGCAGCTGAGTGCGCAGGGTGGAGTTGGAATTGTATTTGAACAGAGGATTAATAAAAGATAAGTTACTCGTGGAATATTTTGTGTATATGCTTCTGATATCTTTATGCATCTCTTTATTGTTTATGATTACACGCACTAGTTATGAATTTTGAATGATTAATGAGAATATTGGGCTCACATAATTAAGTTAAGATATATAATAAGAGCACAATAAGCGATAAGGATCTGGATAGCTCCTCTTCGCACTAGTTATAGAGCTACGCGGAAGCAGTTGCATAAGGTGTGAAGGTCAGACGGCTGCGCGGAGCAGTGCAAGCGTGTAGGATAGGTTAGAGAACTTCCCAGCCTTCATCAAGACATCCCTAGGGTGCAGAAACCTGGTTCCAGCACCCTCCCATACTACCTCGGGTGAGACCTCAGTCTGCGCACCACGGACTGTTGCCGAAAGGGCCGGTAGTTTCGGGATTTGTTTGGCTAAATCACTTCTGAACTTGGGTCAGACCTCAACAAGCCAACACATCTACTTATAGTTTTCGTGAAGGAGTTACAACAAAAGCATTAGCGTTAGCACTGGTGGTATCGACCGATGATGATATTAACTATAAGAATGCAGAGGATATGCTTACAGTTTTCGTAAAGGAGTTACAACAAAAGCATTAGTGTTGGCAGTATCTACCAACGATGACATTAACTGTAAGAATGCAGAGGATCTGCTTACAGTTTTTGTAAAGGAGTTACAACAAAAGCATTAGCATTGGCGGTATCGATCGACGATGACATTAACTATAAGAATGCAAAGGATTGTTGCCATGCCGGTACATCAAACTAATGTATGCTCCACTCTTTCTCGCAAGAGGAATGACAATATCTCCAATATCAACTTCAAATTTAATGATCTCCCCCTCTTGCGCTATTTCTCTGGAGGAAACCCCATTAATGGAGTCCATGTTGTTTCTAAATCGCAGCTTGTTGCAAACCATTAGACTTAAATTGAAATTACACGTCATTTTTAGGGATATTTACAGGGAGCTGATTTGCTTGATCGGATAAAGTTAATGGGAGGGAAAAGAGCATAGAAGCGATAACAAGGGCAATGGGTGACAAGAGCTACTATTGCTACTACTATGGCCCACTCTCGACTGATGGAATGAAAGGAGCAACAACCCTTTTGATTTTACTTCATTGTTTTCTCAGGAGCCTGATGGAACAAAAGGAGCAACGACCCTTTTGATTTTACTGCATTGTCTTCTCAGAAAGATGATAGTAGCAATAACAAAAAAAGGGAAATCCGATGCCGATGGCGTTTCTGTGTGTCTGGTCTTGAGGCCATGTTTTTACTACTATGTCAATTATTGTTATTAAAAGATGAGGAGATGGGGGCGTAGGGAAACGTGATGAGATCAATTATTCCATCTTTAAGATCCGAGTTTGAGGAATTTTTAGCTCATTTTAAAAGTTTCCATGTAAGTTTTGTGATGGGTTTCGTTACAATTGTGAGAAACAATGTGGAATGCGAGGCAAGATCTGGAAGATTTAATGGTTGTAGAGATATATTAATTTCTCTTGGAGTGGCATTGTTGATGTTTACTTCTGGTTTCATTGAAGTGTATAGCATGGGAGTGGAGTATGAGGTCGTGCATGACATACAACACCATGCAAGAATACTGATGAATATCCACATGCATATTGGAGGTATTGCATAACCATCTGTTAATGTCACAGGGTATTTTGCATTTTTTCCTTTTCAAAAATTTTCATATAATTCAAAAATTTTGACATATTGATTTCAAATATATTATTTGGAAAATTTGACATATATCCCAAGTTAATCATGTGAACTTATTTTTATTTTATTTGTCTGTTAAAATTTTAAATTTTTTTAAAGGTATGTGGGGCTTAGAAAATTAATTTTATAAGGGAAGATCACTTTTAATGAATTTTATAAGAGAAGATCACTTTTAATTTTTATTTGGATGAAATTTCCAAATATTAGTGGAGTGAATTCTCATTAACAAAAATTAGAATACTGGCATGAATTTTCATTAACAAAAATTGAAAATAAGTTACAGAGATATAATTTTAGTCAAAGTTTTTCTTTGTTACAATCTAGTTTTCCAATGTGAACACTTATCTATATTTTTTACCAAAAAATATTTGTTAGAGTCCTTGGTCACAAGAAAGAATTTTGACAAGGGAATTATGAAGAGATTATGAACTTTAATGAAAAAGAGCTTTAATTATTAGATTTTTCTTGGTTCTAGTTCGAGGTCATGAAAGTTTTTGAGACATGTTTTCTACAATAATCACATCGAAATTCATTTGTTGATGGGTTTCAAATGCGTTTCAAACCGGTAAGTGTGGTTCATCGTTAGGAGAAGATGAAGAACCACATCATGGCAACAAACCAATAAGTGTGGTTCATCGCCACGACAAGATTAAGAACCACATCATAGCAACAAATTAAATAGGGAGACCGAGCATTCCAATGACTAGAAAGAAACAACTAATTTTGGAATGCTCGATCTCCCTATTTAATTTGTTGCCATGATCTGACTATGAACCACACTTGTTGATTCAAAACGTGATGACAAATGAATTCCGATGTGATTATCGCTGAAATCGTGTCTCAAAAACTTGATAATGATCACAAAAGCCTTAATTCAATAGTCATGAAAGTTCTTTGGAACTATACTTGTTGGGAACTCTAACTTACATTAATGTTATTACCAGAAGATTAAATTTAGATTTATTGTTATGACACTGTCCATACTGTATCCCTTTGAATTATAGAATCTCACTATAATATCCACTCTTATCCCTGAGTGTGCTATAATATGGCTCCATTGGGAGTGCTCAAATCTGGGCTCGGCCAATTTGACAACAGAAACAACCGACAAATACAAGGCTAAGTAGGCGTCGACACCTAAATTAAACCGTGGTACATAAGTGACAGTACTCAATTGAAGAGCTATGCAACATGCAACATAATGTTCTGGTGTGTATCTATGCATTAGAGATGGGATTCGTTTAATCACCTCTTGCAATTATAGACAGAGCAATATGCCTCCAAGCAAGTGTCGACAAAAAGATCAGCGCATTTGCTAGTGGAAAAAGAGCGTTGATCAGTGCACGATAATGAGAGTAAAACGTGTTGTTGGTCATTTCCTTAGAGAGATTTTGCTTAGCGCAGGGTATTAACGCGGATCTGGCTTTCGAAAAGGTGTTGCTCCATTTGACCGCACTTCTGGAGGTTGATCAAACTTCAACTACACGGAGGTTGCTGTGGTAAAAAAGATGTGATTTACTACCTCAATAAACGAGCGTGGAAGCTACTGGGAGGCCGAGTGGAGGAGGAGGCATGTGGTGAGGTGAATTCCACCTTGGTTGACAACTCGGATCATGGTGGAAATTGTGTTGAGGTTGTCGCTAGAGCGAGGTGGAGCTGTACAGTCTTCGTGTTGGAGCTGCGAGTGGAGGAGCAACGGTGCTGCATACCCGTGTGACTAGTGGCTACATGGAGATTGGGTCTGAGGTGTGTTGAGGCTACGTGAACCTGCGGCTTGGAGGATTTGGTAGCTCTCTCGGTGGTGCAATGTGTGAGTGTGGAGCTACGAAGTGGAGCTGTGAGGTGGTGATGCAAGGTGTGGTATGCATGTTAGAGCGTGTTATCTCCTATCTGTGCTCATGTAAAATTGGTGTCCAATAAATTTTCCATTGTGCCTTGACCCATTTCGAGGTTCGATACCATTGGAGATTTTTTAATCCAACAAAATGCAGAGCGTTTTTGGCTTGTCAACATCTATTGATGACAGGAAAATCATGCAAACTTTGTTCGCTGGTGCCAGATAGCATCGATTATTACCACCCCATGGTTTTGGAGTTGTTGTGCCAACATTTAAAGGTTGTCGATGGTGTTGGGAGGCCGAAAGCAAGTGTAAGGCCTATTGTTTTTTATAAAAAGATGTTTGGGGTTATAACATGTCGGGCACATCTTTTGAAAAAAGGGGTTCAATTTTTTTTTTAATTGAATTTAAAAGGGGTTCTTTGAATTAAATTGAATTAGGGCATATTGGCCTGTGTAATCAAGATTGCATTTTGAGAAGGTGCCTTGATCTGGTTTTCCCTGTTGTGGACTTGGGATACATCAGGTTTTTTTAGTCGCCGGAGGTCGTTTTTTTTAGTGTCAAGATGAATAACAAAATGGCAGAGGCATACTTGAATGAAAGCAACAAGGTTGACGGATCCAATTATTCCTATTGGAAATTCAAGTTGCGGACCCTTCTTGAGGGGAAAAAATGCATGTGCAATTGCAACAGGTGATGAGTTAGAGCCGACCCTAGCTATAGGTGGAACATCAACAACAATCCAGGACTAGGAAAAATGGGAGAATAAAGTGAAGGTGTTGCTTAAATTGTTTGTGAAATATTTCATTATTCCTCATATCCGAGAATGTAAATCTGCAACAGACATCTAGACAACTCTCAAGGCCGTGTACGAGATCAAGAATACAAATCACCTATTGTTTCTAAAGAGTGAGATTCTCTCCATTAAAATGGAGGAGAATGAATTAGTAGTAGCGTTTATCTCTCGTATCAAGGAGCTCAAGAATACGCTGGGCGATATTGGAAAAATAGTGCCAGACACTGATCTGGTCATGATTACCATGAATGGTATCATCGACGACTATCACATGTTCATCACTGGGTTGAATGTGAGAGAAAAATCCCCTAATTTTGAATAATTAGTAGGGATCCTAATGCAGGAGGAGGAAAGGCGGATGACCCTAAAACCCCAAAGTTCAGATCGTGCTCTAATGGCGAAAAAGATGCCCTTCAGAGGAAAGGAAAATGCAGGACATAAAAGTGGAGGAACCCCACAAAGAAAGCCACCTCCATCTCAAGGTATGTCTTCCAATATAAATGATTCAGCAACCAAATGTTTTTATTGTGGTAGAGTTGGTCATATAGCCAAATATTGTCAGAAGAAAAAGTTTGATGAAGGTCAACAGAGACACAAGAAGCATGCAGTTCATTTTGCTGATGAGGAGCATAATCAAAATCTCAGACTATTCGTATTTGATTCTGCATTTTATGCTAAGGATGATGAAGAAGAAACTTGGTTTTTGGACTCAGGAGCTTCCACTCACATGACAGGAAACATGCATTGTTTTGAAAACTTCAAAGAGACCAACAATGGAGCAAACATCTATCTTGGTGATGATAGAGGGTACCAAATCAAAGGATATGGTAAGGATCCTATCGTTTTTCCTGATGGAAATATTAGGCATATTCAAAATGTAATGTATGTTCCCAAAATAAAAAAGAATCTTATCTTTGTTTTTATCATAACAGATCAGAATATTAAGGTAGAGCTTTTTAAATCTTATTGTGTTATTAAAGATATGTTGGATCATATGAAGCCAATTGCATCAGGTGTTCGAGTCGGAGGTACGTACAAGCTGAATGTGAGAAGTACACCACACCAAGATTTGACCTCATCATCTATGACAACAAAAGATTTATGACATCAAAGATTCAACCATATTAATTTCAATGATCTACAACGACTTCAAAAATGAGGTATGGTCAATGGTATCCATGCTTTAAAGAATTTTCATGTTGATTGTGAAACATGTGCTCTTGGGAAGATTCACAGAGATGAGTTTCCCGTAAATGTAGATAGAAAGAAGAGAGATATACTAGATCTCGTGCACACTGATTTATGTGGTCTAATGGAAATGAGGTCATTGGGAGGTGCCTATTATTTCTTCCTATTTGTTGATGACTGTAAGAGATTCACTTGGGTATATTTTCTTAGAAAAATGAGTCATACTTTTGAATACTTTAAAGAGTTCAGAAGCATGATAGAGAAGTAGACAGGAAAATTCATCAAGATTCTCCGCTCGGATAAAGGGGGAGAATACAAAAAGGCTAGTTTCATCAAATACTGTAAAGACCATGGGATACTGCAGTAGTTCATTATACCCCACACTCCTCAATAGAATGGGGTTGTATAGAGGAAAAACAAAACCTTTTTGGAGTGTGCTCATAGCATTCTAAAAGGTAATAATCTGTATAATGGATTTCAGGTTGAAGCAATAAATACTGCAATGTATTTGAAGAATAGGAGTCCAAAAAAAGTCTTGATTTTAAAACTCCTTTTGAAGTTTTACTAGGTTTTAAGCCTGCACTTAATCATTTAAGAGTTTTTGGATCTAAAGCTTTTTCTTATGTTCCAAAGGAGGATAGGAGAAAACTAGGTTGAAAGGCCATTAAATGCATTTTTGTTGGGTATTGTACAAAGTTTAAGGCTTATAAATTATTTAATCCCTCTACTCATAAATTCTTTGCAAGTAGAGATGTAGTATTTCATGAGTAGGTTAATGATGGAAACCATGAGAGTGCCAATGAAGAGTGGCACATGCCTTTGCTGATGGAAGAAGGGAGTGATGAAACAAGAGACAACCATGAGAAGTAGCATAAAAAGGAAGTGGATGGTATAGATGCAGTTGCCAAGCCAAGCCCACCAAGGGATGATCAGAATAGGTTTGAAGCCACTCCACCACTCAAGAGATCAGGTAGGAAAATTCAGTTGCCAACAAGATATAGGGAGAATTATTTTATAACTAGTATGTTAAATGTTGTTGAACCCTCTAGTTATAAAGAAGCTAGTCAATATAGTGAATGCATGGAAGCCATGGAAGAGGAAAATGAATCAATACTTTAAAAAAAAACCTAGGATCTAGTTGAATTACCTGAAGGAAAACAACCCATAGGTTGCAAATGGCTATAGAAGCCTAAATTTAAATCAGATGGGAGTATAGGAAAATATAAAGCTAGGCTAGTTGCAAAGGGGTACTCACAAAAAGAAGGTATAGACTATGAGGAAACTTTCACCCCTGTAGCTAAATTAAACATAATCAGAATGTTAATTTCTTTAGCTACCAAACTTCATTGGATGATACACCAGCTAGATGTGAAATTTGCATTTTTAAATGTGGAAATAAAATAAGACGTGTATTTAGTGCAACATGAAGGGTTTAATAAACAAGGGGAAGAACATTTAGTCTGTAGATTGAAGAAAGCATTGTATGGACTAAAACAGACACCTATGTCATGGTATGATAAAATTGATTCATTTTTCCTACAACATAGTTATAAAAGAAGCAAGAATGACCCTAATCTGTATATCGTGTTTGACAAAGAGGGGCAAATTGTTATGATTTATTTATATGTAGATGATCTTATCATTACAAGAAATGCAGATAAAATAATTAAAGAAATCAAAGAGAAAATGTCACAGGTTTTTTAGATGAAAGACCTTGGAGAGCTACAATACGGTTTGGGTTTGGAAGTCTAGAGTGATTCTAGACAAACTTTTCTGTCATAGGGTAAGTATATCAGGAGTTTACTGAAAAAGTTCATAATGGATTAGTACAAATTTGCATCAGTGCCTTTACAATAGAATACCAAACTTTAGAATGATGATAGTTCTAAGGAGGCAGATGGAACATTGTATAGACAACTAGTTGGGAATCTAATCTATGTTATGAACTTAAAATCATAACAAAATTAAATAAAATATTAAACTATTAAAGTATTATTTAAATAAATAAATTATTAATTATAATCAATTAATTAGAAAATAATTAGTTAAATGAAGAGACATCAGTCCCCAAGGGACATGTCTCTATGATTAGGTGTGGCCAGTCAACTCCTATTTAAGGAGCACCGCCTCAGCCTTGTAATCATCATTCAATTTTATCAACTATATATATATATAATACATTCAGAATCTTATCTGAAGTCTTATTATCAGTTACAACAAATTAAATATTGCTAACAGTGGTATCAGAGCCAACATTAGACTAGTGACACCCACGAAGTTCCGCTGGCCATCAGGCCCTACAGGCTTTCCATAAACAATAGTTGCATTCGTGGCTGTGCGTATTTTGGCCATTGTTCGTGGCTCTGTGTGTGTGGTTACGGTGCTTTGTGGCTAAACAACATCCAGTCACAGGTTTTCAGGACGTGGCTACGCCGGGCCGTACCACAACCTCACTAACCACGCTACGATTGTCATAGGTTTCTACACTGAGTCATCGACGGAATTCTGCATCATAGTGATCCTTGCGGTGACCTGCGGCTGCTGTTGTAATAATATCCGCACTGAGGGTCAACCATCAGACTGAGTGGCATGACCGTTCAGTTAGCAGGGGTGAAGTAACGTAACCGTTCAGTCAGCGAGTGAAGTGATTAAAAGGATATGTTATGGTATGATATAACATATGTATAGATTAAGCATATAAAAACTATATACATATATAACTTTAATTAATTTTTTTAATTAATTAATTAAAAAAATAAAAATTAATCAATTAATATCTTTTAATTAATTAAAAAAAAAAATGGGTCTTAAAAAAAAAATGGAACAAAATGACGAACGACAACAATGACATTATGAAAAAGATCCAAGAGGACATCAACAAGCTATGTAAATGCATGGATAACATTGAAAAGTCAGTTAGTAAGCAGGACTAGATGGCTGACGATATCTCTTTCTTAAAAGGTTTAATGAGCCGGCACTCCGGAGAGACCGATCCACCTTCAGCTACACAAAGTCCCAAGACTCCAGAAGGGGAGACTTCCCTAGAGTATGACTTCATGAGGTGTGAGAAGAAACAAAAACCCCAAATTCACTTCGAAGGGAGTGAATATTATACGCATTCTCCCAGAAAGAACCATCTTAAAATAAAAAATGAATTACCGAAGTATGATGGAAAGAACTTTAAAGGCACCGTCATATGGGTAAATAAGATGGATGCATCTTTTTTAGCAAACCCTCCACTCGACAAACAAGAAAAAGTCGTCACTGCATCCAATTACTTAGAAGCAGAAGCGTACGATTGGTTTTTGTGGTGGTCATCTAAATGCAAGGAGGGTTGCTAAGTCAATTGGCAAAACCTTAAAGTCACTCTGTTAAAGACGTTTCATGATGAAGAGGAGGATGATGTCTATGAGAGATTTGTTCGCCTGAAGCAAAAAGGATCAGTGAGTGAATACACTCACGATTGGGAAGTGTTAGCAGTAAGGTAGAGAGGGTTTTCAGATGAGAAGCTACTAAAAATGTACCATTGTGACCTTAAATATTATATCCGCGAAGAATTAAAATATCACAAACCTAAAACTATTGAGGAGGCTAGACATGTCGAGCAAAAATATAAACTTCAAAAACCACCATATGTCACTAACGACAGGACTAACAACCAATTCAAAGGAAGGGTGGGTAAAACCTCGTCAGAGAATACTAGTAAGTACATTCCACCACCATTACGAAGTGAAGGAAAACAACAAATTTAATGTCAAAAGAAAAAAAGATGGAAAATGTTGGAAGTGCGGAGACAAGTATCATCCAAATGCACAACACCAAAATTGTACAACTGTGAAGCTAAGCAAGAAGATGAATCCTTAGAAGATAGCTCTGACGAAGAGGAAAATGAAGAAAATGCAACCCTAGTCCAGAATCAGAAGACCAGATGCCACAAATTTCCATAGCAGCCATCACAGGGATAGCTCAACCACAAACACTGAAGCTTAAAGGTTACATCAAGAAGCAAAGCGTTATTGTGATCGTGTACTCAGGAAGTATGCACAACTTTGTAGATGTCAATGTTGCAAAAAGATTGAACATCTTTGCTTACCTAGTAGCAGAATTAAAAGTTATGGTAGCAGATGGAAAACAAATAGATGGAGTTGGCAAGTGCCATAAAGTTGGGTTGCAATTAAGCGACTATGCAATAAATTCTAGTTTTTATACAGTTCCCATAGGAGGAGTAGATGTTGTTTTAGGTGTACAATGGTTGAGAACACTAGGCACTTATTCAGCAAATCACATAAAACAATTCATTGGATTCAAATGAGATGGAAGGAAATATCAGTTGTTCGGTTTTCAGGCACCACCATAGTATTGGTCAGAAAGAAGGACAGATCTTTCTGATTATGTATAGATTACAGAGACTTAAACAAAATCACTATTAAGCGTAAGTTTCCGATTTCATTCATTGATGAAATGTTAGATGAATTACACAGTGCGGAATATTTTTCCAAGTTAGATTTAAGATCAGGTTACTACCAAATACGAGTGAGGTTAGAAGACATCGAAAAGACAACATTCAGGCCTCATGAAGGGCATTACGAGTTCAAGGTCATGCCATTTGGATTAACAAATGCACCAGCCACTGTCCAAGTGACCATGAATGAGCTCTTTCATCCTTACCTTAGGAAGTTCATATTAGTTTTCTTCGATGATATTTTAGTGTACAGTAAGACGTGTGAAGAACATCTCTAACATCTAGAAGGAGTATTGTCTGTTTTGGAAAAGAACCAGTTTTACGCCAAGCTATCAAAATGTACGTTTGGGTAGAAGGAAGTTGAATACCTAGGTCATATTATATCAAGGGAAGGAGTCCAAGTGGATCCCAAAAAAATCAAGGCAATCAAAGAGTGGCCAAAACCTAAGAACATATCTAAGTTAAGGGGATTTTTGGGTTTAACAGGGTATTACAGAAGATTTATAAAAAACTATGCACACCTGACAGCACCCCTGATGAATTTGTTAAAGAAAAATGCTTTTAAGTGGGATGAACAAACAGACAAGTATTTTGAGAAATTAAAGGAAGTGATGTCAACCACACCAGTACTAGCAACTCCTGATTTCTCCAAACCGTTTGTGGTTGAATGTGATGCTTCTGGGTTTGGAATTGGAGTTGTACTGATGCAAGACAAGCACCCTATAGCATTTAAGAGAAGGAAACTTAATAAACAAGAAGGCTTAAAATCAACATACCAAAACGAGATGCTCACCATCATACACGCTTTGATGAAATGGCACCAGTATTTTCTTGGAAGTAAATTCTCAATCTGAACCAACCACAACAGTCTTCAATTCTTACTTCAGCAAAAGACATTATCAACAGAACAGCAGAAGTGGATGGAGAAGTTGTCAGCTTTCGATTTAGAAATATTACATAAGAAGGGAAAGGAGAATGTCATAGCTGATGCACTGTCACATAAGGATGATGATCACACAATGTATGCCGCCATGATAGTCGTTCCAGAATGGTTGGACGAAATACAAGCTGAATATGCCAAGGATAAGGATTGTGACTCCATGATTAACAATATCAGTCAATATACCAACTTTCAGTAGAAAAATGACATCTTATGGTACAAGGGGAGAATTTATCTAACACCTGCATCCAAATTTAAGGTAAAAATACTAAAGGAGTCTCACAATTCACCAATAGTTGGACATGTCGGATTCTACAAGACTTACGACAACGTCCGAAAATCATTCTATTGGAAGGGTATGAGCAAGGAAATTTAGAAATATGTTTCGAAATGTGATATTTGTCAAAGAAACAAGAGGGAAAATGTTCCAACTCCAAGGTTGCTACATCCACTACACATTCCAAATCAGAAGCGGGAGGAGATTTCGATGGATTTTATTGAAGGACTACCTACATCTGACGAAAAGGATAAAATATTTGTAGTAGTCGACAGACTCACTAAATATGCCCACTTTATGGCTATTAAAAAGAATGACACAACCAAACAAATCACTACTGTGTTTTGTAAAAACATTTAAAAGCTATACGGGTTTCCTAAGGTCATAGTCTTCGATAGAGATGTAAGGTTTAAAGGGAAATTTTGGAAGGATTTCTATCATCAAGTAGGAATATCACTTAATATGAGTTCGGCCTAGCACCCCCAAACTGATGGGCAAACTGAAATCCTTAATAAATTCTTGGAAACATATCTACGTTGTTTCGATACAGATAAACAAAATAGATGGACACAGTGGCTACACCTGGCTGAATGGTGGTATAATACCGCATACCACACGTCAGCTAAGATGACACCCTTCCAAGCCCTATATGGTTACGAACCACCCAAGTGGAAAGACTTTGCATTCCTTGATTCTAGGGTACCAGCTATTAAAGACCACTTAGGAGAAAGTCAAAGAATCATCAACTTACTAAAATAAAATCTAACCATGGCCCGTAATAGAATGAAAAAGCAAGCCGACCAACACCGTTCTGAAAGAGAGTTCAAGGAGGGAGATTGGGTCTTTGTTAGACTCCAACCTTATAAGAAACTATCACTAAAACAACAAGGGAAGAATAAATTGTCACCTAAATATTATGGACCATACCAAATAATTAAAAAGATAAGTAGTGTAGCTTATGGGTTAAAGTTACCTGACAATTGCTAAATCCATAATACCTTTCACGTATCAAGTCTCAAAAAAGTATTAGGGAAAAATCAAACAGCACAGACAGAAATACCAGAGACTGATGAAGAAGGAAGAATAGTCCTTGAACTTGAGGGTATACTCGCTACCTGAGAAATTTTTTTACGATCTAAGACAATAAAGGAATACCTCATCAAGTGGAAGAGGTTACCAGAGGAAAATTCATCTTGGGAATCAGAATGTTTCATGCATCAACACCCAGGCCTTTTTATGCTTTGAGGACAAAGCATCTTAAGGGGAAGGAAACGTTATGAACTTAAAACCATAACAAAATTAAATAAAATATTAAAATATTAAAGTATTATTTAAATAAATAAATAAATTATTAATTATAATCAATTAATTAGCAAATAATTAGTCAAACGAAGAGACATTAGTCCCCAAGGGACATGTCTCCCTAATTAGGTGTGGCTAGTCAACTCCTATTTAAGGAGCATCCCCTCAGCCTTGTAATCATCATTCAATTTTTATCAAATATATATATATATATATATATATATATATATATATATATATACATTCATAATATTATCTGAAGTCTTATTATCAGTTACAACAAATTAAATATTGCTAACAATCTACTTGACTACAACTAGGTCAGATTTGGCTTATGCAGTCATTGGATTGATCCAATTCATGTCAAAGCCTCTTGAGAGTCATTGGGTTGCAACGAAAGGCATCTTAAGGTATCTTCAAGGAATCTTAGACAATGGCATTAAATATACTGATTCGTGTGATGTTAATTTCACAGGTTTCTTAGACTCTAATTAGGTTGGAAATGTAGATGAAAGGCGATCCATAACAGGCCATGCATTCAACATTGGGTCCGGGGTCATTGCATGGAGCAGTAAAAGGTAGAACAAAGTATCATTGCCTTCATCTGAAGCTGAGTATCAAGCAATGTGTGTAGCAACTTGTGAAGCAGTTTGGTTTAGGAGACTTCTCCATGATTCTAGAGAAGAACAAAAGGTTGTAAAAATGATCAAATGCGACAACCAGAGCTCTATCAAACTTGCAAATAATCCAGTATTTCATAAAAACACAAAGCACATTGATACATAGTTTCATTTTGTCACGGAGAAAGTTCAGTCAGAGGAAATCCATATTGAATATTGTAATACATGTGACAATGCTGTTGATATTTTCACTAAGCCTCTTGGTAGAATCAAGTTTGAATTGTTTAGGGAAATTTTAGGAATTCTTGTGAACCCCTTTCTCCATTAAGGGGGGGTGTTGCAGATAATGGAGAAATGTAATTTAGAAGAGAGTCAATTCGCTGGAGCCTTAGATTAGGAATTATTTGCTACTTCTTAGGTATTTGTTCCAACTTCCCTATATGTGTGTAAACTATATATGCATGATTTGTAATGTGATTTGTGTAGAGCGTTCTGCCAAGGCAATCTCCAGGGGAAGCTCCTCACTTGTGAGCTGCCCAGTTTGATTTATAAATTTGGTTCTTCAATTCTTAACACATATTGTGGAGCTCAAATTTGCAATGGTGATAGGGGGTGATGGAAATTGATTAAGGAATGTACGCTTCTGGCTTCGTTGCCAGTAACTCTTTTGGCACATTAAACACGGATGCACATAGCTCGCCACCCTCCATTTCTTGTTGACGTAGTACATCCACACATTTTTTAATTTGAATGGCCCAAACATTCTCACTAATATTCGCTTCATCGTTAGTGTTGGACTCCATGTTTCAGGGTAGGAGAGAAAAGGCCATAGGGAAGAAAATAGCAGAAAAGTTGGGGAGTATCAATGGGAGAGTTAGTGAATATAGACAACCATATATAGAGATTAATTGGTTGGTGAGGTAAGCCATTCTTACAACCTTAATAGAGTGTGGTCACTCGATTTTGTACACTCAGATAATGTGTACATGGATTTGGGTCATTCTTTACAATGATTCCTTCCTGAGTAGGATTCATAACATTAATAGAAAAAAGTTGTTGGGTCCCTTCCCTAAAACAACTTTGACTTTCATGGTCACACAAATAGTTTACGTGTGTATTTTCAGTGTGACAATTAGAAGTCGTGCAACTGAGTTGGTGGGGAGTGTCGACATATGTGCATTGTGATTATACATTATATTGGGGATGCTAGGTGTCCGACTTCAAAAATATTTTGGGGTGAAGCCGAATTCTGTGGAAAAGAATTGAACAGTAGGCCACAGAAAATACTTCGTGTAAATGTGATTCCAAGTGTGCTATTCTCCATTCGAAGACATAGATTCTCTCTTGGAGGCATTTTTGTAGAATCGTTACCCAATCATGTTACCGAGAGCTATGTTGTTGTGCTCACCACCTCCAAGGAGGCAAAATATTTCATGTACATGTGATTTCAGGTGTGTTAATCTCCCCTCGAAGCCATACATTATCTCTTGGAGGAATTTTTGACCTCTACAAAGGGAGAGATGTGCCACTAGTTATGATGTATATCATTCAAGAAACTAATGACCTCACGATCATTCATTATGATCATGGTGTATATCACAAGGCAATTGTCCAGTTTCTATTATCACTTGTCTAATCTGAGCCTACAATGAATCGAAGGGTGGTGGTAGGGGAGTAGGTCCTCTCCCCGAAAGAAACTTTGACTCCTCCAACGCTTCTGCTTCATCATGTTGCGCAATGTGGTGAACAAACCCTTGCCGCAGGGGGGCCACCCCTCTCCAGGGCCTTCCTCTTTGACGCAACATCACCGAGCCACTGAAAACCTCCTTGGCCCCCACAATGAATACCCATCAAATTTGCATATATTTGAACAGGTGCACCCTCTAGTCTAGACTATTGAACTCCCCATGCTGTCTAGAACTAACTTTAAAATTCCCCTGCACGCTTCCCAATCGACCAAAATGCTTCTGCCCAATCCTGGAATTTGACATCCTGTAGGACTTATTTTTCATTTTAGAATGTATTTGACAATTGTGGTAAAATTTTCCACGTTAGGTTTGATGTGTTTTATAGACCAACAAAACGTGAAAATGACTTCTAGTTTGGAATTGAAGCCGTCAAAATCTAAAGTGGGGTACATCCTTTCCATTTGCGATTATGTAAATTCTACATGCTAATAAATAAGTTTTTTAGTTCACCTGTAGTCATTACAAGCTTTGCAATAAGGTTTGTTAGTTCACCTACAGTCATTACAAGTTTTGCAATAAAATTTTGGGTGTTTGTCTCCTCCTGGATTTACAATCACCCTAGTGGAATAGAAAATTTAACAGTACGGAGTTTATCTGAATATTTGCTGCTAAAATCAACCTTGACTTACTTTGACAATGCCACATGATACTATCCTAAATAGAGATAAAGGGAAACTAAACCATTGAAGTCTAAATAAAGAATACTAAAGTGAGCTACTGACAGCGAGATTGGTAATATAGATTGCATAAGGTGTTTTTTTCTTGAAAATGTCGAAGAGTGGCAAGCTCATCTTCTTACAGTTTTCCGAAAGAAGTTACAACAAAAGTGTTAGCGTTGGTAGTATCGACTGATGATGAAATTAACTTTAAGAATGCAAAGGATTGTTGTAATGCTGGTACACCAAAATAACGTATTCTCCACGCTTTCTCGCAAGAGGAATGCCAATCTCTCCAATATCAACTTCAAATTTAATGAACTCCCCCTCTCACGCTATTCCTCTCAAGGAAACATCATTCACAGAGTCAATGTTGTTTCTAATTCGCAGGTTGTTGCAAACAATTAGACTTAAGTTGAAATTTCGTGTCTTTTTGGGGAATATTTACGAGGAGCTGATTTGTTTGATGGGATAAAGTTAATGAGAGGGAAAAGTGCATAGAAGTAATAACATGGGCCATGGGCGACGGAAACTGCTGTTTCTACTACTACAACCCATTCCCGGTCGATTGAACAAAAGGAGCAACAACCCTTTTGATTTTAGTGCATTGTCTTCTCAGGAGCCCGTTGGAATGAATGGAGTAACAAGCATTTTGATTTTATTGCATTATCTTCTCAGGAAGAGGATAGCAACAATAATAACAAAAAGGATGACACCCAATGCCGATGGTGTTTTTGTATGTTTGTTCTTGAGGCCATGTTTTTACTGCTCTAGGGATATCTTAATTGTTGTTATTAAAAGATGAGGAGAGGGGGGCGTAGGGAAATGTGATGAGATAAATTCTTTCGGCTTTAAGATCCAAGTTTGAGGAATTTTTAGCTCATTTTAAAAGTTTCCTCGTAAGTTTTATGACGGGTTTCGTTACAATCGTGAGAAGCAATGTGGAATGTGAGGCGAGATATGGAAGATTTAATGGTTGTAGAGTTATATTAATTGTTATTGGAATGCCATTGTTCATGTTTACTTTTGGTTTCATTTGAGTGTATAGCATGGGTGTTTTTAATTTCTAGCACAAATTGGGAAACAAGGTTAAATTGAATCACATTCTCGTGGAGTATATGGTCGTGCATGACATAAAACACCACATAAGAATACTGATGAATATCAACATGCATATTGGAGGCATTGAAAACCCATATGTTATGGTGTATTATGCACTTTTTCCCATCATCTGAACTTATTTTTATATAAATTCATACACTTTTTATTGTTTTTTATTTTATTTGTATATTAAAATTTTAATTTTCTTAAAGGCGTGTGCGGTTTATAAAATGAATTTTATAATGGAAGTTCACTTTTTATTTTTATTTGGATGAAATTTCTAAATATTAGTGCCATGAATTCTCATTAACAAAAAATCGTAAAGAAGGCATAGAGGAGAGTAGGGGAGTAGGTCCACTCCCCGAAAGAAAATTCGGCTCTTCCAACTCTTCTCCTTCATCATGTTGCAAAATGTGGTGAACAACCCCTTGCTCGGGAGGGCCCACCCCTCCCCAAGGCCTTGCTCTTTGACGCAACATCACTGAGCCACTGACAACCTCCATGGCCCCCACTGCGAATACCCATCAACTTTCCATCTATCTGAATAGGTGTACCCTCTAGTCTAGACTGTTGACCTCTCCACGCTATCTAGGCCCGATTTCAAAATTCCCCTGCACGCTTCCCAGTGGACCAAAAATCTTCTGCCCAGGCCTGGAATTTGACATCTTGTAGGACGTATTTTGCATTTCAAAATGTATTTGACGGTTGTGATAAAATTTTCCATGTCAGGTTTGGTGTGTTTTATAAACCAACAAACCGTGAAAATGATGTCCAATTTGGAATTGAAACCGTCAAAATCAATAGTAAGATACATTCTTTCCAGCTGCGATTATGTAAATTATATAAACCAATAAATAAGTTTGTCAGTTCACCTATAGTCATTACAAGGTTTGTTAGTTCACCTACAATCATTACAAGTTTTACAATAATTTTTTGGGTGTTTGGATCCTCTTGGATTTATAGTCACCTTAGTAAAATAGAAAATTTAACAGTATGAAATTTATCTGAATATTAATTGCTAAAATGAACCAAGACTCACTTTGACAATGTCATATGATACTATCTTAAAGAGAGATAAAGGGAAACTAACCCATTGAATTCTAACTAGAAAACAGTAAAGTAAGTTATGTGATAGCGAGATTGGTAATATAGACTGCAGAAGGTGTTTATTCTAGAAAAAGTCGAACAGTGGTGAGCTCATCTACTTACATTTTGTTGGAAATTTCTGGTAATTTCAAACACAAGTTAACTGAATACAAAGCAATGCTCTGTTTTTTCTGCCACAATATCTTTTGCACAGGGAAGCCAAAATAAAATTTCTGAGCAAAGCAGAGTTTCTCAGCCAAAACAAACTTGTATTAATTTATAAACTGCCTAATACAATTTTCTTCCTCTCTCTTAGAGGGATTCACCAAAAACTTTTACCAAAAACTAAATACTATGCCTCTTTTACAAATGATTTTACACTGCTGTGTAAAATTTTCTTTCACTGCTATAAAAAAAAAATTACATTCCCTACTGTAAAGTAAAAATTCCTTACATGGGTTTACTGTCGTAAAAGAAATTCTTTCACATTCACTCCTGTGTGAAATTCTTCATTACATTCGAAATGCTGGGGTTTCACATTTCATATTCAAATAAAAAAAATAAGAAACGTTCTGGCAGGTTGAAGGAAATCCATGTGCGTTGACCTGATCAGACGCATTTCGCATCCTTCAGCCACATAACCTAATCGAAGTTTAATGTCTGGGAGATGGGCAGTTTTGGGTTTGTACACAGGACGCGTGGCAGCAGCGGATTGTGTCGGAGGCCCTCTGACGAAAACTGCTTTGTGCGAAAGGTGGTGCGATATGAGACAGTGTTTTTGGTGGAACATCGCTACAATAAATGCGCGCAGATGAAATTAATGTTTCAACACTCCCCTTTAATTTCAGCTGCTGGGTTATCAGTCATACCCAAACATTTCCTCAAAAATTCGAAACTCTTCTGATCCAATGGCTTGGTCAAAATGTCTGCAACCTGTTCCTGAGTCCTGCAATGTTGTAGAACAATTTCTCCATTGCTCACCAATTCCCTGATGTAATGAAATCTTGTGTCAATGTGTTTCGTTCTCTTATGAAACACTGAATTCTTGGATAATGCAATAGTTGAGCTATTGTCACAAAAAAACACTGTTGATTTTGCCTGCTCTTGGCCTAAGCTCCTCAACATCCTTCTCATCCAGACTGCTTGACATGCTGCTGTTGTAACTGCCACATATTCTGCCTCTGCTGTAGACAATGCTACAATGGACTGCTTCTTAAAAGCCCATGAAATGGCTCCTGAACCCATGTGAAAAACATAACCGGAAGTGCTTTTCCGATCATCTACACTTCCAGCCCAATCACTATCAGTGTATCCAACCAAATTTGAACATTCTGAGATTGTATATAAAATGCCAAACCTTTTAGTACCTTTAACATACCTCAGAATTCTTTTTGCTCCCTGCCAATGTGCTTCCTTTGGCCTCTCCATGAATCTGGAAATTAAACAAACAACAAACATTATGTCAAGCCTAGTTGCAGTCAAATATATTAGGCTGCCAACTATACTCTTGTATAAACTAGGATCAAAGTCCTTGCTGCTGTCCTCTTTGCTGAGTTTTAATCCCATTACTGTGGGAGTGATTGCTGCCTTGCACTTCTGCATATGGAATCTTTCCAACACTTCATTTACATATTTTGCCTGTGAGATAAAAATCCCATTTTTCATTTTGATCTACTTCTATTCCTAAGAAGTACCTCAACAAACCCATGTGAGTGATTTCAAATTCCTCTTTCATGACTGATTTGAAATTTTCAATGAGATAAACATCATTGCCTGTGAAAATAACATCATCAACATATAACACAACAATTAAAATTTTACCATCCTTTTCTTTGATGTAGACGGTGGGTTCTTCCTCACACTTCTCAAATCCATTTTCCAGTAGATAGGAATCTTTCCTATTGTACCACGCTCTTGGTGCTTGCTTCAGCCCATAAAGAGCTTTCTTCAATCTGCACACTTTGTGCTCTTGGCCTTTCTTTTCATAGCCTAGAGGTTGCTCAATATAAACCTCTTCCATTAACACTCCATTCAGGAATGCTGACTTCATGTCCATTTGGTAAACTTTCCACTTGTTTTGTGCTGCTATAGACAGCACTGCTCTCACTGTTTCCATTCTTGCAACTGGTGCGAAAGTCTCCTCATAGTCTCTTCCATACTGCTACTTATACCCTTTGACAACCAGCCTTGCTTTGTGTCTTTATATTTTGCCTTCAGCATTGCTCTTGGTCTTGTAGACCCATTTAACTCCAATGACTTCTTTACCTTTTGGTAGCTCAACTAAATCCCATGTCTTGTTTCTTTCTATGGCATTAATTTCCTCATCCATAGCTTCTATCCATTTCCTATCTTTAATTGCATCTTCGAAATGAATAGGGTCATCAACATGACAATACAAAGCAAACAAGGAATTCATTCCTTCATCATAAATATCACTTAAATTTCTGAATTTCTTACCTCTTTCATTCGGTGTGCAAGTTCTTGAAGAAGCACTTGAATTTCCTCCTTGTGGTGTGCTGGGAGAAGCATTTTCATTTATCCTCAAGGGTGTTCCTTGCTGTCCTTGTGTTGGCACTGCTGTTTGGGAATGTATTTCAGCCATCTCCTCATCATCTTCATCATGAGACAAACAGTTTTTAACATTCCCTGTTTTCTCTATGCTTCCATCCCAAGCTTCCTCCTCAATGAACTGAACATCTCTGCTCACAAAAAACTTCTTGGTAGATGGGATATACAACTTGTAAGCTTTGGATTCCTCACTGTATCAATGAAAATGCATTTCTCTGCTTTGTTGTCCAACTTCCTCCTTAGCTGATCTGGAATGTGTGCATAGGCCACACATCCAAAAATTTTCATGTGGGTGACTCCTTGCCTTCTCCCACTCCATGCTTCTTCCGGCACTTTGTTCATCATTGCTTTTGTAGGACACCTATTCAAGATATATACTGCACAATGTACAACTTCAGCTCAATAATCATTTGGCAAATGCTTTGCCTTCAACATGCTCCTCGCCATATCCATGATGGTCCTGTTCTTCCTTTCAGCAACTCCATTTTGCTGCGGGGTGTACCTAGCTGTAAACTGTTTGTGTATTCCATTTTCTCTACAAAACCATAGGAATTCCTTGGAGATGTACTCACCTCCTCTGTCAGTTCTCAAAACTTTGATATGCAGCGCGCTTTGATTTTCTACAAGTGCCTTGAAATTTCGAAATTTTTCAAACACTTCACTTTTGTTCTTAAGGAAATAGACCCAAGTTTTTTTGGTGAAATCATCAATGAATGTTAGAAAATATTGGCTGCCTGCTAGTGATGGAGTTTGCATCGGTCCACATAAATCTGAGTGGACAATCTCTAAGGGTGCCTTTGCCCTTATGCTTTTCCCTAATGGAAAACTTTCTCTGTGTTGTTTTCCCAAGATACAACCTTCACAAAGGCTGTCTGGTTTCTCTATCAATGGTAATCCTCTTACCATTCCTTTTCTACTCAACAAGTTAAGACCTCCAAAGTTGAGATGCCCAAATCTCAAGTGCCACAACCAATTTTCATCCTTTGGTACGCTTTGGAAAGCCTCTTGAGTAACTGCTGCAATTACTTCTTTGTTTTTCAAATCTGCCCTTATTCTGAGGGGGAACATCCTGTTCCTTGTCATCTTCACTTCAGCAATGCATCGTTTGCTGGGTGCTCTATCCATGGTGGTGCATACATCATTCTCAAAGAAAACATTGTAACCCTTTTGAACAAGTTGTCAAATACTTAAGAGGTTACATCTCATCCCAGGAACATAATAGACATCTGTTATGGTTTTCTTTTCATCTTTCTTTGTAAATATTTTTACTTCTCCTTTTCCCATAACAGAAATTTTGCTATCAGTCCCAAGTGTGACTTGTGACTTCACACTTTGATCTAAAGCAGAAAACAGGGCTATGTTTCCTGTCATATGGTTGCTGCAACCGGAGTCTAGAAACCATATATCTTCACTGTTTGTTTCAACCATGTTACAAGCTAACAACACATTATCTTGGCTGATATTTTCTCTAGTAATATTTGCACTAGATCTATTGTTCATATCATGCTACTTCTTCCTACTTTCATTGGCATAATGCCCATATTTTTTACAGTAATAACATTGGATATTAGATTTTTCATACCTTTGTCCTTGAGCATGATGTTGTCCTCTTTGTTGGTTGCTGCCTTGGCCTTGGTTCTGATTTGGATTGCTGCCTCTTCCTTAAGCATTTGCTGGATTGTTCCTTCCACTCCTGTTTTGGCTTCTGCCTCTTCCTCTCTTGTTTCATCTGCCTTGACCTCTTCCTCTTCCAAAGGACATCTGGGTCTTGAAGGCTTGCTATAGAGATGAGTTTTCATTTCTACTCAACCTCTGCTCATGTGTTATCAGTGATGCATGAAGTTCATCAACTGAAAAGTTTGATAGATCCTTTGTCTCTTCTATGGTGGTGACAAACACATCAAACTTTGAGGGTAGGACCCTCAATATTTTCTCCACAATCCTCCTTTCTTCAAGAGTTTCTCCATGAGTCCTTATCTGTGTGACCAGACCAATCACATGTGTGAAGAATGAGTCAATATTGTCTGACTTCTTCATGCACAGATTCTCAAAATCTTTCCTCAACAACTGTAGTTTTGCAGTGTTCACTTTCTCCATGCCTTGATAGGCTGTCTTGAGAGTTTGCCATGCTTCTTTGGATGTCTTAACTGCTGCTATCCTTGGAAACACACTCTGCTCCACTGCTTGATACAAAAATACAAGGGCTTTTGAATCCTTCTTCCTATTGCTCTTCAACAGATCCTTCTCTCCCTGAGTTAAGCTGTTAAATTGATTTTCATCTGCTAGTTCTTCAAACCCATATTCAACTAATTCCCATAAATCTTGTGAGGCAAACAGGGCTCTCATAGTTATAGCCCAATAGTCATAGTTTTTCCCATTAAGCTGTGGGAGCTGAGTATTAAACATGCCCATGCTAATGCTTGTGCTAGCCATTCCTTGCATTCTCAGCTATGCCTCTAAATCCTTGACTGTATATTTAAAATACTGATTGTTTCTTTAGCAATAACAAAAAAAACTTTGAGGAATACCTGGATTCTTTTGCCTGAGACTTCACTTCGCTGGAGAGGATTTACTGTTGCAACAAAAGGAACCTTCCTTCAACTTCTTTATCACTTTCAAAGAGCCTGGACCTGCTCTGATACCACTGTTGGAAATTTTTGGTAATTTCAAACACAAATTAACTGAATACAGAGCAATGCTCTGTTTTTTCTGCCACAGGATCTTTTGCACAGGGAAGCCCAAATAAAATTTCTGAGAAAAGCAGAGTTTCTCAGCCAAAACAAACTTGTATTAATTTATAAACTGCCTAATACAATTTTCTTCCTCTCTCTCAGAGGGATTCGCCAAAAACTTTTACCAAAAACTAAATACTCTGCCTCTTTTACAAATGATTTTACACTGCTGTGTAAAATTTTCTTTCACTGCTATAATTTTTTTTCTTTACATTCACTGCTGTAAAGTAAAAATTCCTTACATGGGTTTACTGTTGTAAAAGAAATTCTTTCACATTCACTCCTGTGTGAAATTCTTCATTACATTCGAAATGTTGGGGTTTCACATTTCATACTCAAATAAAAAAAAATAGGAAAAGTTCTGGCAGGTTGAAGGAAATCCATGTGTGTTGACCTGATCGGACGCATTTCGCATCCTTCAGCCACATAACCTAATCGAAGTTTAATGTCCGGGAGATGGGCAGTTTTGGGTTTGTACACAGGACGCGTGGCAACAGCGGATTGTGTCGGAGGCCCTCTGACGAAAACCGATTTGTGCGAAAGGTGGTGCGATATGAGACAGTGGTTTTGGTGGAACAGCACTGCAATAAATGCGGGCAGATGAAATTAATGTTTCAACACATTTTTCGGGAAGGAGTTACAACAAAAGCGTTAGCGTTGGCAGTATCTATCGACGATGAAATTAACTGTAAGAATGTAGAAGATTATTGTCATGCTCATACACCAAACTAATGTATACTCCATGTTTTCTCTCAAGAGGAATGCCCATCTCTCCAATATCAACTTCAAATTTAATGAACTCCCCCTCTCATGGTATTTCTCTCAAGGAAACACCATTCACGGAGTCCATGTTATTTCCAATTCGCAGCTTGTTGCAAAGCATTAGACTTAAGTTGAAATTGCGCGTCCTTTTGGCGAATAATTACGAGGAGTTGATTTGCTTGATGGGATAATGTTAATGAGAGGGAAAAGAGCAAAGAAGCGATAACAAGGGCCATGGGCGACGAAAGCTACTATTGCTACTACTATGACTCACTCCCCGCCCATGGAACGTAAGGAGCATCAACCCTTTTGATTTTACTACATTGTCTTCTCAGGACCTCGATGGAACGAAAGGAGTAGCAACCATTTTGATTTCACAGCATTGTCTTCTCAGGAAAAAGAGAGCAGCCATAACGACAAAAAGGATGACACCCGATGCCAATGGTGTTTCTGTATGTTTGGTCTGGAGGCCATGTTTTTATTGCTACGGGGATATGTCAATTGTTGTTCTTAAAAGATGAGGAGAGGGGTGCGTAGGAAAACGTGATGAGAGAAATTCTTCCGACGTTAAGATCCAAGTTTGAAGATTTTTTAGCTCATTTTAAAAGTTTCCTCGTAAGTTTTGTGATGTGTTTCGTTACAATCATGAGAAGCAATGTGGAATGCGAGGCCAGATATGGAAGATTTAATGGTTGTAGAGTTATATTAATTGCTATTGGAGTGAGAAGCAATGTGGAATGCGAGGCGAGATATGGAAGATTTAATGGTTGTAGAGTTATATTATTGGCTATTGGAGTGGCATTGTTGATGTTTACTTCTGGCTTCATTGGAGTGTATAACATGGGTGTTTTTAATATCTAGCACAAATGGGAAAACAAGGTTAAATTGAATCACATTCCCATGGAGTATATGGTCACGCATGACATACAATGCCATGCGAGAATACTGATGAATATCGGCATGTAGATTGGAGGCATTGCAGACCCATCTGTTACAAGGTATTCTGCACTTTTACCCTTTTCAAATTTTTTCATATAATTAAAAGGTATTGACATATTGATCCCAAATATATTTTTTCAAAAATTTGAAATATATCCCAAATTAATCATTTGTAATTTTTTTTTTATATAAATTCATATATTTTGTATTTTATTTTATTGGTCTATTATTTTATTTTTTTAAATAGTGTGTGGCCCTTAGAAAATGAATTTTATAATGGGAGATCACTTTTTATTTTTATTTGGATGGAATTTCCAAATATTAGTGTCATGAATCCTCCTTTGATAAAAATTCCAAATAATGTATAGAAATATAAGTTTAGATAAAGTTTTTCTTTGACACAATCTCTTTTTCCAATAGGAACACTTCGACAAGTTCTTCTTTTATAATTTTGACCAAAAAGTATTTGCTAGAGTCCTTGGTCATAGGAACTTTGATTAGGGAACTATGAAGAGACTATGAACTTTAATGAAAAGGAACTTTGAATATTAGAGTTTTCTTGGTTCTAGTTGTAGGTCATGGAAATTCTTTGGAATTATAATCGATGGGAATTGTAACTTACATTAATGTTATTATTAGAAGATTAAATTTTGATTGTGATTGTTAGAGACGGTTGAAATATTCTCTCAACTTATCTTAAGTTTGGAATAACTTGGATCTCACAACAACTCAAAAAACCCTATATAAACCTATTGTGTTTGTACCAATTTTAATATAGTATATCTTTTTTTTGGTAGGTAAGCACCCATGGGGGATTTGAACCAGTGACCTATCACAAGGAGTGCTTTAACAATGCACCCATTCACTATCAATACAAAGCCCCATGGGCAGATTTTAATATGGTATATCAATCATTGTACTTGTACCAATTTTAATATAGTATTTCAAGCATGAAGAATTTTGTGATTAATATTTAGATTAGAGTAAGGTATGAAACACATATGCTAATTTAGGAAAAAACAAAGCACTCTTAGATTTAGATTAATGAAAACTGAGATACAAAAGTAGTTGAAAAAGAGTTTTCAGATAATTAATGAAAACTAAGATACAAAAGTAGTTGAAAAAGAGTTTTCAGATAAAGAAAAATTAGTGAAAACTGAGATGCAAAAATAGTTGTTTCCGATAAAAAAAATTGGCACACAAATTTAGATACACTACAAAATGAAAGACATAAAAAATACAAAAGATAATCAATTTGAAGGATCTAAGGAATATGAAATTCCAAACCTGCTTCCCCCTGTAGCCCTAAACTCACAGACAAGTACTCCTTCCTAGCCGCTAGAACCACTCCCCTCCCCAGTCTGAAAACTCGTCCCGGCGGAATGGAGATAAACTCTTATACACCTCGACCCTGAGGCCGCTAAGCGACAGACACCGTGATGAAACAACCAAATTGGAAAGAAACACGATAGAAAGCGGATGTGCAGAGACCCCCTTTTCCACCCCCAGACCCTACCACAAACCCCGATCCAGCTTGGCTGTCATATTTTACAACTTGGAAAGCTGGTTGGGATTTTGGATATGTATATGTTTTATTTATATATAGTGTTATGATGGACGGATTACTTGTATAATTCTAAAATATAGATGTAAATTTAATGGTTAATATATTTCTACTATTTAGTTTTTTTTTAATAAAATGTTATATTAGAAATTATATTAAAATAAATTGAATTATATATTTCATTTGAAAAGACTGATACATACTGGTAAGGTAAATACTTATGCACTGTAAAAATTCTGGATATATATACTGTTTTTTCTATATCTATAAAAAACACAGTGCTTTTTTGTTACTGAAAAAAAAACAAACCAAACAAAGCTAAGCACGAATTAAAACCAATAGAGAGCAAAACAGACGAGAATACTTGCGAGAGGGCGAGGGACACTGCCTCACGACCCAAGCTGACTGATAACCCGCCTGCGTGAAAATAAAAGGAATCTACTCTTTCTATTGAGGTGCTCACCATTGGAGAAGTGATCCGAGTCTCTTGACTGAAAAATTTTTGTACTAAGTTACACTATGGATAATTTGAACAAATCACATGGAAAATATTTTACTGTAAATAAATTTTACATAATAAATTCTTTTAAACAAAAAAAACTCACGAAAAAACTGATCAAATTCAATCTTGTAACTAAACATCATTATTACACTGACAAGGACACAAGAACCATTAGTACCCCAGTAATTATAATGATTATATTTTTGAATATTTGACTCTGTTCACCCATTACTCAATATGATAATTTGACAGATATCTCCTGTGTAAATTCAGCAAATTTACATGGGATGTAATAAATATTTATATCAAATATTTAATAATTTTAAAATTAACGAATTAAAACAATTTTTACTTTGCAATTGGCAGTAGTTTTGATTCAGTTTTATTTTCAATAATACAATTTTAATAATATTTAAAAATAATTTAATTTTTAAATAATAATATAATATATATTAATATAATTTAAATTTAAAATTTAAAATTTTATAATAATAAAAAATTATTATAAAATTAATCATTATAAATTAAAAAACGAATAATAATAACACAAATTAATTTTAAAATAATGATATCTCCCGGTGCGTTGAGTTAGTTATCTCTGTTATATAAAATACTGTGTAAATTAATAAATTACGATTCAAATATTCAAATTCAAGTCACACAAGTCTCGATCGAAATTGATTCGTATCAAGGCAGTATGAGCCTCTGGTGATGGAAAGACAAAAAAAAATCCCACAAAATAATATGAGATTGATTTGTATCAAGGCAGTATGAGCCTGTGGTGATGGAAAGACATGGGAGGGAAAGACAAAAAAAAATCCACATACAAAATGATATGAGGCGCTTTTTTTTTTATTATCATACAATCTTGATTTGATTACAATAAATTTATCATGAGGTATTTTTAATTTTAACTCTCCACCCATATATTGCTAACTTAATAGGCAAACACATTCTATATTTAACTTTACCAAACATGAAACTAAACTAGAACTCAATCAACTCACACTTTAAATTTAGACAATTTCCTCTCTGGTTACCAAAAGCAAAACAAAATAACGAAAAAATATACATTAATCATTGACTTCCTTTATTTATACTCTTTATTTATGCATCTCTCCACAAAGACTTATTACTACGACAGTGTGCATACTGTATCGCTCTGAATTCTGGAGTCTCAGTCTAATATCCACTCTTATCCCTGAGTGTGCTATAATATGGCTCCATTGACAGTGCTCAAATCTGGGCTGGCCCAATTTGACAAAAGAAACAACCGAGAAATACAAGGCTAAGAAGGCGTCGACGCCTAAATTAAACGGCGGTACATAAGCTGCAGTACTCAATTGAAGAGATAAACAACATGCAACATAATGTTCTGGTGCGTACCTATACCTTAGTGATGGGATTAGTTTAACAACCTCTTGCACTTATAGACAGAGCAATACGCCTCCAAGCAAGTGACGACCAACAGTATAGTTGCAGCTAGGAGCGATAGGAATTTCCAGGACTTGAATATATGGTTGTTCAGACAATTTACCATGATAACTTTCCATTTTCTATTATAATATCTGTTTAAGTCCTTTATAACTTTGTCCAGATATGTAACTTTTGAGAGATCAACGCACTTACCCATGCTGTTCCACATGCTCGCAACCTGTCCGTCACTTTGGAGGTAATTGGAAATTATTCCGCGCTGTCTCAGAAATCTCACATCATTTTCGCAGTCGATCAACCCGTTCATGAAATCTGTGTATTGTCTTAAAACAAGTGCGCCGGGCGCTGCAGAAGCTTCAAATGCCACCAGATTTCTGAAAATTACCTCTGTGTTGGTGTCCAACTTTACTTTGGGGAGGTAAAGCGTGGCAGTTTTCTCATCGAACTGTATTGTTGTGAGGTCGCCATAGCTGGGAGAGAATTTTACTCCAGCAAAATATAAATCTGCCACAGAAGGAATATTCAACTCGTTTCGAGATGGTGGTATGAAACTAACAGAGGGCTCTTCCCCAGTTTTGATGGCGTCTTTACTGACAAGAAGGGCCAATACTCTCTTAAGCGCTCTCAGAACAGGTAGGATCCCAAGCGTAGAAAGAAGAGGTGAGAGCAACTCCAACATTCGTTGCGACAACTCATTGATAAATCGAATGGGCAGAACATTAATAGCGGAGACAATTTTCCACAACCGACTAAAGGCTTGTGTAACGATTGACATATCTGCTGTAACAAACGTGTCATTTTCTACTTCATCAATTGGATTTGGACTTTGATTGTTGGAACCGCAAGGGACGATAGCATAATACAGCACCTCCAGTACATGTCCTCTCTCGTTTATATTCAGCTCTGAAACATCCGGCAACTTGAAGTAGAATGGGGATAATTCGTCACACACAAGCTTTAGCAGCGTGCAGAGCTTCTCCGCTGCCATGTCCTTAGAACCCAACTGCACCTCCAGAAGTTTTTGCAATAGAAAGAGAGGCAGTTGGTTTTCAAGCATCATCACATCCCTCAACACGGAGTTGTGGGCCGCGCTGGTGCCTGTGGGATGTAAGACATGTCCCAGCTGCTTCACGTTCGCCTCGGAGCTTTCGTCGACATGCCGGACATAAAACTGCAAACACTCCAGAAGGAAGACGGCGTCCAGGGCCATGATCCACGCCAAGGAATCTCCCTTATAGTCGATATATTTGTGATAGCAACACCGGATTTGCCAGTCTCTCTTCTTAAATTCCTCCACAATGACCGACTCAAATTTGCGTCCATTGATTTTTTTCTGAAATCTGCGGGCAGCTGCCAGTTTGTAGCGGTCCATATCGTGGAGCTCAGATCTGCATCGGTGATAGGGGCCGATGGAAATTGATTGAGGAATGTACGCTTCTGGCTTCATTGCCAGTAACTCTTTCGGCACATTAAACACGGACGCACACAGCTCGTCGTCCTCCATTTCTTGCTGATGTAGTACGTCCAGACATTTTTTAATTCGAATGGCCCAAACATTCTCACCCATCTTCGCTTCAACGTTAGTGTTGGACTCCATATTTCAGAGTAGGAGAGAAAAAGCCACAGGGAAGCAAATAGCAGAAAAGATGAGAAGTATCTATGGGAGAGTTCGTGAATATAGCAGAAAAGATGAGAAGTATCTGTGGGAGAGTTAGTGAATATAGACAGCCATATATAGAGATTAGCTGGTCGCAGAGGTAAGCCATTCTTACAAACTTTTTATTACAGCGTTTGGTCACTCGATTTTGTACACTCAGATTCTGCTTACACTGATTTGGACCATTCTTTACAATGATTCCTTCCTGATTAGCCTTCATAACAGCAACCGCAAAAAGTATTTGGATCCCTTCCCCAACATAACTTGGACTTTAACGGCCACGCAGATACTTTACGTGGGTATTCGCAGCGCGACAATTAGCAGTAAGACAAGTCAGTTGGTGGGGACTGCGGACATCTGTGCATCGTGAATATACTATATATTGGGGATGCTATGTGTTCGGCTTCAAAACTGTTTTGGGGTAAAGCCAAGTTCCGCGGAAAAGCATCGACCAGTAAGTCACAGAAAAACGAAATTACGCTATTCATCATATCTGGTACATCACGCATATAAGATCGACTTTGCACATTGTTACAAAATCAAATTACGTGTTTCATTATATTTTGTATATCCCCTTTATTGGGTAGTGATCTAAAGGGCGACTTATTGCATTCTTTTCTGTCCATAATTTGTTGGCTTTGTGAACCTATGTGATCTGATCCTTCTGTCCAGATTTTGTTGACTTTGTGAAGCCATGTGATCTTATCCAACTACTGAATCTATTCTTACGTTTGAAAACGACGCAACATTGTATAGGTAAATTATTAAATTTTACAGAATTTATTTTTAAGTTGAGAAATATTGTAGAGATAAATTACTAAATTTTAGTTGAGTTTAGAAGTTTATTTTATAGTTTAGTATGATGTGTAATTTTTTCTGTCTTATAAAAATTGAAATTTTACTCAAATTAACCAAAGAAAGAAAAAAAAAATAAATTAATTAATTCATAAAAAAATTTATTACATAATTTTGTTTGTTTTCTGAAATTAAAATTTTACTCAATCAACCGAAATAAGAAAAAAAAATTTAATTCATAAAAAAAATTTACACTTGCAAAATGAAAGAAATTAGATCCTCTATATCCTATTTAAAATAGATTAAAAAAAAAAACGTGACTTACGCTATAGATCCGGCTTATGACCTCTTTGCATATGGTGGGGGGAAAGTATGTTTGTGTTTTCAAAACTGTTCTGGCGTTAAGCCGAATACTACCCATTCCTTTATCGCAACGGGGCACTGACAGATAAACCTTCCCAAATGCAAATTACGTGATTCATTGTATTTTGAATACCATATTCATAAACTCTTTGGATATTGTTTAGATAATTAAATTAAATAATTTCTTTTAATTAATCTATTTATTATAATTTCTATGAAATCTATTTTTTTAAGTAAATCGCTTTAATATGACAAATAATATTTTATATTATTTATTAATTTAATATTCAAAAGAATACTATGAAAATGTCTACACAGTGACTTAATTTGCAATGTTTTTGATAATAAATTGTTATATTTTATGGGATTTAAGTTTAATATTTCTTAATAAAGTATCATTTAAAATAACCATTATTAGAAGTCGAAATGGATCAAATCTGTCAAGGTGTAATTCTTTTTTGTTTAGATAGAAATATTTGATCTTTCTCTCTACACTTAAGATGGATCTAGGTCAATTATATATATCATTTAAATTTTTTTTTTAACTAATTAAAAATAATAAAACAATACAAAGATTAAAAACTTAAAAAATAGTAATAACAAATAATTTTTTTTTTGAGACATAAATAGAGTATTTCAATTTTCACTTTAATTTTACATCAACTTTATATAGAGAGATAACATAAATACAAGTAAAATAATGTTATCATTTTATATAGGGAGATAACATATATAAAAGTAAAACAATTTTAATTCACTTTTTAGTATGAAGGAGATATGTAATTCTTTCAATACTTAAGTAGGGAGTTGAAAGATGACATGTCAAAATAATATTATTGATATTATATTATACTAATATATATTAAATTCAAATACTTTTATGTATTATTAATTTAATAATCACTAAATATTTAGAATAAAGATTATTATATTATATTACATTATATTAAAAATAAAAATAAGTTATTAAACTTAATTAGAATAATAATTAACATAATAGTAATAAAATAATAATAATAATTTACATCAAATTAAAATCAATTAATAATATTATTGAAACAAGGCCGACATTCATCTCAATCCAAAACCTAATCTCCTCATTACTATTTAATCCCTCAATTAAGCTCTTCTTCTATCAAGCATTCATGAAGTCCTGATGATAGATCCCAGTTGGGATTTGAAACGTTGACGAAAAATGGTTTTTACTGTGGATTCTCCGGTAACTAAGTCAGATTATTGATATTACATGATGTATAATTTATTTTATGATTTAAAACAAGAATATTAATAACCCCCAAAAAATGCTCTTCTTCTATCAAGCATTCATGAAGTCCTGATGATAGATCCCACTTGGGATTTGAAACGTTGACAAAAAATGGTTTTTTACTGTGGATTCTTCGGTAACTAAGTCAGATTATTGATATTACATGATGTATAATTTATTTTATGATTTAAAACAAAAATATTAATAACCTCCAAAAAATTGAGTGTTAGCCATAAATAAAATATTTGAATATCTATATTAAATAATGTAATTTTATATCAAGTTTAACATGCATGCATGTTAAGTAAAAGGTTTTAATGACCTACATATATGGAAACAATCACAAAACTTATTTCATTAATAGGTTCTTTCTAATTAAAGACATGAGGGAGATTTTCATTCTTTGTATTAATACATACATGTATAAGGAGAGATACATAAATAGACATATAACACTTTAAAAAATATTTTAACAAAAATAGTTTTCTCTATACATTTGTGTTTTCTATGAGGGGTATATATTAATATTTTAATGTGGAGAATGTGAGTGATAAATAAAATATTTTAATAAGATATATATATATATATATATATATATATATATATATATAACAAGTAGAAATAAAAAATTTGCATATAAAAAAATTATTAGTGTGTTGCTAGAAATCAACATAGATCCATTTTCGTATCTTTTAAAAACAAAGAAGAATCAAATATGAGATGCAAACGTTTCCTCGAGTTTTGCACCAAAAGGGATGTAACATTTTGAAAGATTTGATCATTATCTACGCTTGGTAGATATGGAGTTTAGATAGATCTATACTAGTTTTTATGTTTATGTCTATTTTAATGTCATGCCTTTAAATATGATACATTAGAGAAAAATATCATAGGAAATATCATGGGTTGTAAAAACCTAAAATCCGAAAACCACTAATATTTAAGTAACATTACAATATCTCTTCCATATTGAGCTGGAGACTGTTTCTTGATGCAACAATAGAGTAGTCATTATTAAAATGCCATATTATCCTTTGAACAAGATTATTGTAACATCCCTTGGCATACCTCGCACAAAATATACAAGATTAATTTTTTTTACAAGTTTTACTAGCATGTCACATCCCACGAATGACTTGTCACAAAATATTTAACAGATCATCAAGATCATCAAATGATATAATAATAATCAATAAGTGAATTAACCATAGAAATGGAATAGAAATTTGTATAAAGGAATAATCACTAGTGCAACTTGTTAACTTAATGCATTCTACTGCAACTTTGCATCATTGACATCATTCAATTAATGAGGGTTTATTAAAAACATGATGAATCATATAATTTTCAGCGTTCAAGCTGAAAATATCATTAAAATAACCGAATAGTAAAGAACATAAATGAACACCGATATTACTCTAGAAACTCCGAAGGGAAAAATGAGCAAACATTTTTTTTACTAAAAATGTTTTGTGAGCGTGTTCATCCTCGATGAAAATAAAGGAGTCGATCCCATGTACATGATTGATATTTTACAAAGAAACATAAAATTTCATTCAAGTATTATTAACTAGAGGCCCGTATATTAGAGATGTCTTCATGTTTCACAAACATACTACCCAATAATGTTTAGAGTACAATATCGTAGTGGCATGAATGTTTACCATAGTAAACTTCTTTCTCATCTTGCATCACCATTGTAAAATCATCACAAGATAGCAATATATCTCAATAATCTAAGTTGCCCATTATAAAACCGCATTAGATGATTTATCACTCTGCATGTAACAAAAGTTATGTGTAATGATCTCCTCATCTACAATAGTATTAGTCATAAACCATCATTCAATTGTTGCAAAAGAGATTAGTTTAAAAATTTCCACTTTCATCCTCACAATCACTATCATCAGCAAAGCTCTCTTGTCATGATTACCTGAAATATCAAATTATCAAAACCCAAAAGATTTTGGCCTTTTCATTTGAACATAATGTGAGAGAATCAAGATCTCTCTATCTCAGAGATTTAATCTGTAATGGTTATCAATTTCATGCCATAATTACAAATAACTTTTACATATTATACATCTCTTCATGAAAAAACTTCCTTGTACAAGCATAAATAAAAGAAAAATCCATAATCCTAAATAAACATTTTATTTATAAATGCATTATCAAATGCACAATGATAACAATTATTGCATTTCTCACATGCAATACCACAATTAATATTGGAATCCATACTATTATTGTATTTAAAATATGAAAATCCATTGGAATAAATTCACAAAACCATGGTATTGGTTCCCTGTTACTCTTCTTGTTGCAAAACCATGGGTATGAATCAACAAAACCATGTTTATAAACTTGAAGTACGACTATTATTTTATTACCTATGTAATATCATATGAAAATAAAATAAAACAAAATTATAACTACAAGGAAAATACCTTCTAGGGGAGGTTATAATGGAGTTTTTTACTGTTATAAAATTGGCAAAAAATTGTACAAAAAACATCCGCTAAAACATCTGTTTTGACTACAGATGTTTTAGCTAAGATTATAATAGAACTTCATTACAACTAAAAAGATATGGGTGACGGAACTTCATTACAACTAAAAAGATATGGGTGACGGAAGGTTTTAGCAGATGTTTTCTTTGTAGTGTTCTTCATGGAAAAAGTAGCACCGGTGCACTACATATATAAAAGAATTTTGATGCATAGATAACTAAAAGCGCTGAGGTGTTGATTGCAAAGAGCACTGGAGCCTGAAATGTATATCGCCTCGATGCTTATCTGTCAAAAAATTCCCTGGGGTATTCTTTTAAGGTACAACACTGGGGCACACAAAACATAATTGCGGTTTCCATTCTTTCTTTTAAACTCAGAATGCCAATGCACATTATTTTTATAAACGCACTAGTGCGTTAGGGATATAAAAGGATGTGTGTTATTAATATTAAAAATGCAAAGATGCTGGAAGTAATGTATTGTAGGACTGGGGTGTTATTTTAATGAAAGCAATGTTGCATTAAGAATAACATTGCATAGGGGCATTAATTGCAAACAATATGAGTGTTTGGAGAAATGAACTCCCTGGTGCTATCATTTTCTGAAAAGGAACTAGTCATGCAAAAAGATGTTGTCACGGTGTTTTTGTATAACATAACGCTCTGATGCATTTTATGTTATGTATGCCCTAGATTTTGGTACCAGATTTTCTCTTTTTAGGAAATATCGTCTTGTGATAATGCAATTGTTGTAATTTTAAGTTTTTTATTCATCGAAAAATTGACATATATCTTATAATTAAAATTTGATTTATGCATTTATATATGATGGTTGGATTAATTTGTTATATTATCATATTTTGCATCTCTTTACTATCATATTTAATCATCCATATAATAAATCAGTGGCGTAACATTTCACAACGATATTCAAGATAAAACAATAGAATAAATTAAAATGTATTTTATTATATATCAATAAGAGGCTTTTTTTCATACAAAATGAGATTGTTATTGGTAATCCCTTGTATTTAAATTGGAACACTGTGTCAATTCTATTAAACAAAGTGTCTGATTTTCACAGGGAATTGTTTCAAAAACTACAACAGGTTGCATTGATATCCAAATAAATCATCATTCTTCGTTGGAAATATTCTCAGTGCTTGAGCTACTTCCATGAATTGGGTTATTTGGAGGAATGTTTTGTTTATTGCATTGATTATTTTCATCTTCTTGATCTTGTTCAATCTGCAAACATTAAATAAAGTGTAATGAGTGTATCTATATTGATGAGAATAATGAAATTTGAAATAAATAATAAAAACCAACGTAAATCGAATAATAATGTACCTTAGAAAAAACTGACCCATAAATTGTGCACATGGTTTCAAAACCAAGTCTCATGCCTTGTTGCAATAAGTTTTTGGCTGGCATAGTTCCATAATTTGTTTGCTACATGTTTTACACCCCATTATAAATAATAGATTTAATACAAATGATTTTTTTTGTTTTATTAATTATAAACTCACAGAAGTAAACAACAAAGATACTTAAAATTCCACAATTAATTTTTGATATGCCAACATAATATACTGACAATCCATAATTAACACAATCTCAATCAATTCTTTCGATGGCTCTTTTTTGTATATCAATGCCTATTTGAAGGAATTCAAGGATGGTTGTTGTAAAAGAAGTCAAAATATACAAAAATGAAACCTTGAGTTGTTATAATGAAATATTAAAAATTACTCACAAACATTTGAAGACATTCAAGGATGGTTGTTGAAAAAGAAATTAAAATATACAAAAAAGAAACCTTGAGTTGTTATAATGAAATATTAAAAATTACTCACAAACATTGAAATAAACCATTTTCTTCCTTGACGTCCCATTTCATCTACTGAATGAGTTCCATTTTATTTTATTTTCTTCAAGGAAATACTTGAAATATTATTTAATGCTAAATTATTTTTTTATATGTACAAATTCAATCATGACTACATACATTTGAAGCACATTGTTGTTGAGATGGCTCCTCATGTGATGAAATTATGTCCATTTCTTTGACCATCTCCTTGTACACTTTTTTGGACATTCCTACTGAAATGCTTCACATATCAACTCATTGATCATTTGAGATTTTTGTAATCTTCCTAGAGAAAAGAAATAAACTATTTTTATATTTATATATGAAAACTAATTCTAATAAAGTTGATAATAATAAATGAATAGTTTGTAGTAATATATACATATAATTCTAGAAAATCATTTTAATTACGAATATTACCTTTTGAATGATTCTTTTTTGTTGTATATTTTTTCTATTGCAAGTATGACATGTCTCATTAGTCATTGCTCTAGAAATGCGTCATGTAGCTTAGATATAATTTGGTTCTTAGAACTATTGGATTGATTTTGAATTGTAAGTGTAAACTATGTCTACATGTCCGTTCCATTAGATCCCTCATAGTTTTGAAAAAAATATTCCACATTTTCATTAACGTGTAGCACAACTGCAGATGAGATAAGGACCAATTCATCATCATTTACATGTTCTATAATTTTTCTTTTCTTGTTTCAAACATGTTTTTTTTTTTTCAAAAGGTGGAAAAACCTATCAAACTCAGTTTGTCAAACCAACAGTGAGGACAGCCATCTCTGGCTGCTATCCGCGACTGTCAGTTGACACATCACTGTTATCAAGGAAAACCACGCCACCTGAAATAACCCGCTGGTGGTCCGTAAGGGAGCAGGCTTTCACTCCTGCCAGATGCCTCTGGGTCTTGGGCCGTTAACCTGTTTCCTTACGTCCGAGGAAGACGAGCTCTTAGCCAAGCAGAAGCAGTTTTAGGGCATACTCCAGGCCCTTTGTTTCAAACATGTTATCTAATATTGTTAAGTATATTATTAATAAAAAATCAAAAAATAAAAACTCATATTGAATAACATTTTTTTATCCATTCTCACCCATCTTCACTTCAACGTTGGTATTGGACGTCATGTTTCAAGGTAGGAGAGAAAAAGCCACACAGAAGCAAATAGCAGAAAAGCTGAGAAGTATCGATGGGAGAGTTGGTGAATATAGACAACCATATATAGAGAATTGCTGGTTGGAGAGGTAAGCCATTCTTACAAACTTTTTATTACAGCGTTTGGTCACTTGATTTTGTACACTCAGATACTGCGTACACGGATTTGGGCCATTCTTTACAATGATTCCTTGATCATTAGCATTCATAACAGCTGGTCGGAGACGTAAGCCATTCTTACAAAAATTTTATTACAACGTTTAGTCACTCGATTTTGTTGAAATCTAATTTCAACGCAGACCACCAGAAACCGTGAACCAAGCCAGAAATCGTTCACCGGATTTTCTCGGAGCGATTTGTCGACGAAGGAATAATCCGGCAAGGAGCTCCGATATAATTTGGAGCCGACACGTGGTTCAGCCCTGACGTAACGCAACGTAAGAATCTCGGGAGTTAATGTTCAGCATATGTTGGCCTTCCGATATTCTCCTCCTCCGTTCGATCTACTCCACCTTTTTCGTCCATTGATTGCCCAAACCTGCATACGAACATACATTAATGACTTTGCGTGGAGTGAATTTCATTTTTGGTTGACCGCGGTAAAATAATTAATGAATTAATTGTTACCGTAGAGAATAGGTAAGGTGATTTAAATTTTAATGTTTTTATATGTATCGGAGGTATGGTGGTGCATTTAAAAAAAGGCATGGGTGTTAAAAATATTTACGACACGTAAAAGTAATTGTGTTTTTTTATTTTATTTTGTTTTCAAAAAATGAAAAGGGCTCGTGCATTGACTATTGTAAAAAAAAAAAAAAAAAAAAAAGAGAGCAGTGAAAAACGTGCTCTGCATCTTTGTTTTGTATGGCACATGGGTGAAATGTAAGTGTTCGCAGCAGCGAGAGAAAACCAGGATGTATGCACAGCAGTGCACAAATGTATTTGGTAATGTTTTGTGAGGCATTGTAAAACAGAGAAATAGCAAAAACCATGTGTGGTTTTGCACAGCAGTGCATAAAGGAAATGGTGAAGCGATCTTTGTAAGCCTGTGTAAATTTTTATTTACAGCAGTAAAATTATGTAAACTTTTATTACAGCAGTAAGTTGTTTTTCACAGCAGTGAATATAAAAGGGATTTTTAGAGTGGTAAATCTTTGTATCAGTTTTTAATGAATAGAAAGTTTTTTATGGTGGTGAAATACTCTGTCTCTCAGTGAAATTTTTTTTAAGTCTTTCTGTGCACAAAAAGATCCTGTGGAGGTAAAACAGAGCATTGTCTCTGTGTGTTTGAATATTTGGTTTTTGGTATTTTCTCCCATTGAAAAATTCCCAACAGTGGTATCAGAGCAGGCTCAGGCTCTTTAAAGAAGTTAAAGAAGTTGAAGGGAGAAGGTTGTTGCTGCAGCAAAACTTCTCAGGCAGACAGAAGACTCAGACATCAAAGGATTCAGGTATTCTTCAAAAGCATTTCTTTTGTTATTGCAGAAGACAGTTAGTTGTTTTTAAACATACACAGTCAAAGATTTAGAGGCATAGATCAGAATGCAAGGAATGGCCAGCACAAGCACTGACATGGGTATGTTTAACACCCAGCTCCCACAGTTTAATGGGAAGAACTATGACTACTGGTCAATAACTATGAGAGCTCTGTTTGCCTCTCAAGATTTATGGGAAATAGTTGAATCTGGGTTTGAAGAAGTAGCAGATGAAAATGAGTTCAATGCACTAACTCAGGGAGAGAGAGATCTCCTGAAGAGCAATAGGAAGAAGGATGCAAAGGCCATTTTATTGTTGCATCTAGCAGTAGACCAGAGTATATTTCCAAGGATAGCAGCAGCTAAAACATCAAATGAAGCATGGCAAACCCTCAAGACAGCCTATCAAGGCATGGAGAGAGTGAAGACAACAAAACTACAATTGCTGAGAAAGGATTTTGAAAACTTGAACATGAAGGAGTCAGATAACATTGACTCATTCTTCACTCATGTGATTGGTGTAATCACACAAATGAGAACTCATGGAGAAACCATTGAAGACAGAAGGATTGTGGAGAAAATATTGAGGGTCTTACCCTCAAGGTTTGATGCCATAGTCACCACCATTGAAGAGACAAAGGATCTCTCAAACTATTCAGTTGATGAACTACATGCATCACTGATAACACATGAGCAGAGGTTGAGTAGGAATGAAAACTCATCTCTTGAGCAAGCCTTCAAGACCCAGATGTCCTTTGGAAGAGGAAGAGGTCAAGGAAGAGGAAACCGAAGAGGAAGAGGCAGAAGCCAGAACAGAGGTGGAAGGAACAGCCCATCAAATGCACAAGGAAGAGGCAGCAATCCAAATCAGAACCAAGGCCAAGGCAGCAGCCAACAAAGAGAACAGTTTCATGCTCAAGGACAAAGGTATGATAAATCTAATGTTCAATGCTATTATTGCAAAAAGTATGGACATTATGCAAGTGATTGTAGAAAGAAACAACATGATATGAACAGTAGACAAAATGCAAATGTTACAAGAGAAAACAACAGTCAAAATAATGTCCTGTTAGCTTGTAACATGGCTGAAACACATAGTGAGGACATATGGTTTTTAGACTCAGGTTGCAGCAACCATATGACAGGGAATATAGCCCTCTTTTCAGCCTTAAATCAGAATTTGAAATCAGAGGTCACACTAGGAACTGATAGTAAAGTCTCTGTTATGGGAAAAGGGGAGATAAAAATATTTACAAAACAAGGAGAAAGGAAAACCATAGCAGATGTCTACTATGTCCCCGGAATGAGATGTAACCTATTGAGTGTTGGACAACTTATCCAAAAGGGTTACAATGTTTACTTTGTAAATGATGTGTGCACCATCATGGACATACCACCCAGCAAAAGATGTATTGCTGAAGTGAAGATGACAAGGAACAGGATGTTCCCTCTCCGGATCAGGGCAGACATGAAAGACAAAGGTGAAATTGCAGCAGTCACCCAAGAGGCCTTCCAAAGCGTGCCAAAGGATGAGAACTGGTTATGGCACTTGAGATTCGGGCATCTAAATTTTGGAGGTCTAAACTTATTGAGCAGAAAAGAAATGGTAAAGGGATTACCATTGATAGAGAAACCGGACAGCCTATGTGAAGGCTGCATTTTGGGAAAACAACACAGAGAAAGTTTTCCATCAGGGAAGAGCATAAGGGCAAAGACACCCTTAGAGATTATCCACTCAGATTTGTGTGGACCAATGGAAGCTCCATCATTAGCTGGCAACCTATATTTCTTGACATTCATTGATGATTTTACAAGAAAGACTTGGATATATTTCCTCAAGAACAAAAGTGAAGTCTTTGAGAAATTCCAAAATTTCAAAGCACTTGTGGAGAACCAAAGTGAGCTGCACATAAAAGTACTGAGAACTGATAGAGGAGGTGAGTATATCTCCAATGAATTCCTTAAGTTTTGTAGAGAAAATGGAATACATAAACAGTTCACAACTCAGTACACTCTGCAGCAAAATGGAGTTGCTGAAAGGAAGAACAGAACCATCATGGATATGGCGAGGAGCATGCTGAAGGCAAAGCATTTGCCAAATGAGTATTGGGCTGAAGCTGTACATTGTGCAGTTTATATATTGAACAGGTGTCCTACAAAAGCAGTCATGAACAAAGTGCCAGAAGAGGCATGGAGTGGGAGAAAGCAAGGAGTCACCCACATGAGAGTTTTTGGGTGTGTGGCCTATGCACACATACCAGATCAGCTAAGGAGGAAGTTGGACAGCAAAGGGGAGAAATGCATCTTCATTGGATACAGTGATGAATCCAAAGCCTACAGGCTGTACATCCCATCTACCAAGAAGTTCTTTGTAAGCAGGGATGTTCAATTCATTGAGGAAGAAGCTTGGGATGGAAGCATAGAGAAAACAGTGAATGTCAAGAACTGTTTGTCTCATGATGAAGATGAAGAGGAGGTGGCTGAAATGCATCCCCAAACAGCAACGCCAACACAAGGACAGCAAGGGACACCATTGAGGATCAATGAGAGTGCTTCTCCAAGCACACCACAAGGAGGAAATTCAAGTGCATCTTCAAGCACTTGCACACCAAGTGAAAGAGGTAAGAAGTTTAGAAATCTAAGTGACATTTATGATGAAGGAATGAATTCCTTATTTGCCTTGTATTGTCATGTTGATGACCCTATTCATTTCGAGGATGCAATTAAAGATAGGAAATGGATAGAAGCTATGGATGAAGAGATGAATGCCATAGAGAGAAACAAAACATGGGATTTGGTTGATCTACCAAAAGGTAAAGAAGTCATTGGTGTGAAATGGGTCTACAAGACCAAGAGCAATGCTGAAGGCAAGATAGAAAGGCACAAGGCAAGGCTGGTTGTCAAAGGCTACAAGTAGCAGTATGGAAGAGATTATGAGGAGACTTTCGCACCGTTGCAAGAATGGAAACAGTGAGAGCAGTGTTGTCCATAGCAGCACAAAACAAATGGAAAGTCTACCAATGGATGTGAAATCAGCATTCCTAAATGGAGTGTTAATGGAAGAGGTCTATGTGGAACAGCCTCTTGGATATGAGAAGAAAGGTGAAGAGCACAAAGTGTGCAAATTGAAGAAAGCTCTTTATGGGCTGAAGCAAGCGCCAAGAGCATGGTACAGCAGGATAGATTCTTATCTATTGGATAATGAATTCGACAAGTGTGAAGGAGAACCCACCGTCTACATCAAAGAAAAGAATGGTAAAATTTTAATTGTTGTCTTATATGTTGATGATGTTATTTTCACAGGTAATGATGATCAGCTCATTGAGAATTTTAAATCAGTCATGAAAGATGAATTTGAAATGACTGACATGGGTTTGTTGAGATATTTCTTAGGCATAGAAGTAGATCAAAATGAAAAAGGAATTTTTATATCTCAAGCAAGATATGTAAATCAAGTTTTGGGCAGATTTAAGATGGAAGAATGCAAGGCAGCAATCACTCCCACAGTGATGGGATTAAAACTCAGCAGAGAGGACAGCAACAAGGATTTTGATCCTAGCTTGTATAAAAGCATTGTTGGCAGCCTTATGTATTTAACAGCAACTAGGCCTGATTTAATGTATGCTGTTAGTTTAATTTCCAGGTTCATGGAGAGGCCGAAGGAGGCACATTGGCAGGCAGCAAAGAGAATTTTGAGGTATGTGAAAGGTACCAAAATGTTTGGAATCTTATATCATGCCTCAGAACATTCAGATTTGGTTGGATACACTGATAGCGATTGGGCTGGAAGTGTAGATGATCGGAAGAGCACTTCCGGTTATGTTTTTAATATGGGTTCAGGAGCCATTTCATGGGCTTCTAAAAAGCAGTCCATTGTAGCATTGTCTACTGCAGAGGCTGAATATGTGGCAGCTACAGCAGCAGCATGTCAAGCAGTGTGGATGAGAAGAATGTTGAGAAGCTTAGGCCAAGAGCAGGCAAAAGCGACAGTGATTTTTTGTGACAATAGCTCAGCTATTGCATTGTCAAAGAATTCAGTGTTTCATAAGAGAACGAAACACATTGATACCAGGTTTCACTACATCAGAGAATTGGTGAACAATGGAGAAATTGTCCTAGAACATTGCAGGACTCAAGAACAGGTAGCAGACATCTTGACAAAGCCACTGGATCAGAAGAGCTTTGAATTTTTGAGGAAGTGTCTCGGTATGACCGAATGCCCAGCTGTTGAAATTAAAGGGGAGTGTTGAAATCTAATTTCAACGCAGACCACCAGAAACCGTGAACCAAGCCAGAAATCGTTCACCGGATTTTCTCGGAGCGATTTGTCGACGAAGGAATAATCCGGCAAGGAGCTCCGATATAATTTGGAGCCGACACGTGGTTCAGCCCTGACGTAACGCAACGTAAGAATCTCGGGAGTTAATGTTCAACATATGTTGGCCTTCCGATATTCTCCTCCTCCGTTCGATCTACTCCACCTTTTTTGTCCGTTGATTGCCCAAACCTGCATACGAACATACATTAATGACTTTGCGTGGAGTGAATTTCATTTTTGGTTGACCGCGGTAAATAATTAATGAATTAATTGTTACCGTAGAGAATAGGTAAAGTGATTTAAATTTTAATGTTTTTATATGTATCAGAGGTATGGTGGTGCATTTAAAAAAAGGCATGGGTGTTAAAAATATTTACGGCATGTAAAAGTAATTGTGTTTTTTTATTTTATTTTGTTTTCAAAAAATGAAAAGGGCTCGTGCATTGACTATTGTAAAAAAAAAAAAAAAAGAGAGAGCAATGAAAAACGTGCTCTGCATCTTTGTTTTGTATGGCACATGGGTGAAATGTAAGTGTTCGCAGCAGCGAGAGAAAACCAGGATGTATGCACAGCAGTGCACAAATGTATTTGGTAATGTTTTGTGAGGCATTGTAAAATAGAGAAATAGCAAAAACCATGTGTGGTTTTGCACGACAGTGCATAAAGGAAATGGTGAAGCGATCTTTGTAAGCCTGTGTAAATTTTTATTTACAGCAGTAAAATTATGTAAACTTTTATTACAGCAGTAAGTTGTTTTTCACAGCAGTGAATATAAAAGGGATTTTTACAGTGGTAAATCTTTGTATCAGTTTTTAATGAATAGAAAGTTTTTTTATGGTGGTGAAATACTCTGTCTCTCAGTGAAATTTTTTTTAAGTCTTTCTGTGCACAAAAAGATCCTGTGGAGGTAAAACAGAGCATTGCCTCTGTGTGTTTAAATATTTGGTTTTTGGTATTTTCTCCCATTGAAAAATACCCAACAGATTTTGTACTCTCAGATACTGCGTACACGGATTTGGGCCATTCTTTACAATTATTCCTTCATGATTAACATTCATAACAACAACAGGAAGAAGTTGTTGGGTCCCTTCCCTAACATAACTTGGACTTTCACGGCCACACAGATACTTTACGTGCGTATTCACAGCGCGACAATTAGCAGTCATGCAAGTCAGTTGGTGGGGAGTGTGGACATATGTGCATCGTGATTATACTATATATTGGGGATGCTAGGTGTCCGGCTTCAAAACTATTTTGGGGTGAAGCCAAATTCCGCGAAAAAGCATCGACTAGTAGGTCACAGAAAAATGAAATTACACTATTCATTAAATCTTGTACATCACGCTGATAACATCGACCTTGCACGTTGTCACAAAATCAAATTATGTGTTTCATTATATTTTGTATATCCCCTTTATTGTGTAGTGATCTAAAGGAAACTTATTACATTCTTTTCTGTCCATATTTTGTTGGCTTTGTGAATCTATTTGATTTGATCCAACTACTGAATCCATTTTTACCTTTTTCACGAGAATATTATAGAGGTAAATTATTAAATTTTAGATGAGTCTAGAAGCTTATTCCATGTGTAATATTTTTTGTTAGTCATCAAAGTTGAAATTTTACTCATTTTTAAGAAAATAAAATATTTCATGTGAAGTGTAGAGACAGCCAAAAACAAACTGGTGAAGGCCTATAATTACAATCAAAAAAATTATGTGAAAAAATTGGATTCCTGTCTACTCATGTTATATCTTATTTAAAATGAATCTATACTAATAAAAAAATATACTTTATGCTATAAATCTGGCTTATAACCTCTTTGCCTATCATAAAAGAAAGCATGTTTGTGTATTCCTTTATCGCATTTGGACACCGACATATAAACCTTACGAAATGCAAATTATGTGATTCATCGTATTTTAAATACTACATTCGTAAATTCTTTGGATATTGTTTAGATAATTAAAGTAACCTTTTTCTTTTTATTAATCTAATTATTATAATTTCTACTAATTTTTTTTAGCTAATTACTCTACTATGACAAATAATATTTCATAAACCTTCCGAAATGCAAAAAATTACATGATTCATTGTATTTTGAATACCACATTTATTAACTCTTTGGATATTGTTCAGCTAATTAAATTTATTTTTTCTTTTAATTAATTAATTTATTATAATTTTATTAAATTTATTTTTTAGTTTTAATGATAAATCACACTTTTTGGTTCGAAATTCATGTGGGAGGTTGATGAAATTGATGTGGTAGTCTAGAATTAGACTAATGATTCACTTAAAAACTAATCAGCTGTGCGTTTAGCATATTTTATACGTGTATTCCTTACTGAGGGTCCCGCTTGTCTCACCAATCACCGTCGGTCCTACTTTGACTTCTTCCTCCCCTTGCGCTTCAATCTCCACCATTGATCTGGCTTCTTCAGATCTGACAAATATCGCATCGTATCATGCACCAACTAGCCCAGACGATCTCCACCGTCGATTTGTCCCGTTCGATCCAACAGTTATCCCACAATCTCGCGTGAATTATTACACGACCGATATCAGGTTGAGAGCACACGAGAAAAGTGGTTTTCCTGTGCTACGTGTCAACACCTTAGGTTAATTGTACGATTTGGACAAATACCATTTACCATTTTATTTCCATGTGATATGCCACTTACCGCTTTTTAATCCCGCTCACGTGCTCAATACATAACTTTAAGAACCATAGTTTAATAAAGGTTTAGCTTAATCTCGAAATAAAGCCTTAACGTTAATTGATAGTGATTAACAATAAACACATAATGGAAAATAATACCCAGTTAGGGTCTAGAATGCCAATCCACAGATTTAAGAGAATTTCACACTAGGAATAATACACAATGCCACACTTAATCAATTTATTCAATAAAATAGAAATTACGGAGTCATGGCCCCCTCGGCTCAATTACAACAATTTGTCTGTCCTCTATCTCACACTCAAACCCTATCTCTCACTGAATATCTCACTTACTCATTCGCCTATTCCACACACCCCCTCATTACATTTTTTTCTCTTTTATGGATCAAATCTTACCCTAACTGCATTGATAACTCAATCTCTATTTTTATCAGTTTAACAATTAAATTCCTATTCTCAAGCTCTGATACACACCTATTCTAAAAATAATACAATGATTTAATTATTACAATAATTGAAGTAAAGATAAATTTGAGAGATCCAACTCTCTCTATTAAAAACTCATTTTGACCACTCAGGTCAATGAAATTTATCTCATGTTAGCCACAACATGTGAACATACGATCACATTGTTGGCTAAGTTCGGATGCTTCTACATCAAACTCCCGGGGAAGAAAAGAATCATTCATCAAAATTTCAGGATTGACTCCAACTTTTGTAATTCTGCTGTTGTTAACCAACTGGCATCCTCCATTGGCTATCCCCTCCATTTGACTAGATACTGAAAATAAACCTGTCCTTTGGTTCTTTTGGATACTCTTTTCTCTAGAACAACTTCCACCTCTTTCTTAATTGTCTTTGGCAATTGTTCTTCCCAATTTAAAGTCTAAGCTTCATCTTCCGCAGGTTCCTTCTATATCTATGACTATGTCTCCTTGTATGGATATAAATCCACAAAATTGAAGATAGGTGATATTCCAATCCCTTCTGGAAATTCAGTTTCATAAGCATTGGTTGAAAACATCCTCACAATTCTACATGGCCTTATCTTTTTCATCTTTAGTTTATTATAATTCCCAACAAGAAACCTTTCTTTCCTTAAGAATACCATCAATAGATCTCCCACTTGGAATTCTTTTTCTTTCCTCTTCATATCAGCTCTCTATTTGTATTTGCCACTGCTTTCCTGCAATCTATCTTTGACATCTTCTTGTAGTCTCTGCATTTGCTCTGCAAACTCTTCAGCCTTTGCACTTCTTGTCTCCTATTTTCCCAAATTTCTGAGCTCATACACACCTCTTAGATTTATTCAAAAAAAAATCTGAAATGGACTCATCCCAGTACTTCAGTTTGGAGTGTCATTATAAGAAAACTCAGCTTGAGCAAATGCTAAATCCCACTGCTTAGGATTTTGATACACTAAACTTCTCAATATGTTTCCCAAGCTTATGTTTACCACTTCGGTCTATCCATCTGTTTGAGGGTGATATGCTGAACTAAAACTAAGGTTGGCACCTAGTTTCTTCCAAATAGTTCTACGGAGATGCCCAACAAACTTTGTATTCCTATCAAACACAATACTTATAGGCAATCCATGCAACCTTACAACTTTTGAAAAAAATAGATTAGCAATATGTGTTGCATCACTTGTCTTTTTGCATGCAATGAAATGTGCCATTTTAGAAAATCTATCTACCACAACATAAATGGAATCATTTCCTCTTTGAGTTCTAGGTAATCCCAAAACAAAATCCATACTAATTACATTTGATGGTTGGTCTGGTATTGGTAATGGCTGGTACAATCCTATATTTTGGCTTCTCCCCTTAACATGCTGATAGATCCTGCACTTCTCAACAAATTTCTTAACATCAGTTTGCATATTTGGCCAGTAGTAAAAAGAATTTACCTGAGAAAAGGTTTTGTCTTGTCCAAAGTGCCCAGATAACCCTCCACTGTGTTTCTCCTTGATTATGTTTTCCCTCATAGAACATTTGGGAATGCACAGTTTGTTATTTTTAAACAATAAACCTCCTTGGATAAGATAATCCAACCACTGTATTCTATTATGAATTGTTGGATTTTGTACAACTGCATAAATATCCTTAGATTCTACATCATCTTTATACATATCAACCATTTCTTCAAATCCTACAAAACCAGCTCTTAATTCTTGCACAATGAAATTTACACTGCTTAGAGCATCAATAACTTTCTTTAACTTACCACTTGTATGTTTTATCACAAAAGTGAAACTTTGTAAATAATCTACCCATTTGGCATGTTTCTGGTTTAATTTTGGTTGGTTGTTTATGAACTGTAATGCATGATTATCAGAATACAATACAAACTCTTTCGGTAGTAAATAATGTCTCCATTTTTTTAAAGCTTGCACAATAGCATAAAATTCTTTGTCATAAGAAGAATATTTCTTCTTAGCTTCATTTAGTTTCTCACTAAAGTATGCTATTGGTATTTATTCCTGACTTAAAACTACTCTAATTGCAACTCCACTAGCATCAGTTTCAACTTGAAAAACTTTTCCAAAACCAAGAAAAGCTAAAATTGGTTTTTCTGTAATTTTCTTGTTCAACAACTTAAAATTTCTGTCTACAGCTTCTGTCCACTTAAATGGATGATTATTCTCTTTAATTGTTTCAATAATTTGTGCACAAATTTGACTAAAACTTCTGATAAATTTTCTATAGAAACTTGCAAGACCGTGAAAACTTCTTACCTCAAATATGTTTCTTGGAGTTGGCCAGTTCAAGATTTCTTGGAATTTCTCTGGATCCATTTTCAGGCCTTCTTTAGAAACTACAAATCCCAAATATATCAACTCTTCTTTCATAAAACTACATTTCTTTAGATTTATCAACGGTTTCCCTTTCTGTAGAGTTCTTAGAACCAACTTAAGATGCTTCAGATGTTCTTCTTTGCTTCTACTGGAACTAGAATATCATAAAGATAAACAATGACAAACTTGCCTGCATCTTCCTTGAAGACTTCATTCATCAATCTCATGAATGTGCTAGGTGCATTAGTGAGTCCAAAAGGCATCACTAACCACTCATACAGCCCACTGTTTGTTTCAAATGTAGTCTTCCATTTGTCTCCTTCCAAAATCCTTATTTTATGGTATCCACTCTCCAGATATATTTTAGTAAAATACTTTGACCCACTTAAACAATTCATCAAATCATCCATGTGTGGTAAAGGAAATCTATACCTAATAGTAATCTTGTTTATGGCTCTGGAATTAGTACACATGCACCATTCACCTCCTTGCTTTGCACTAAGTACTATTGGTACAACACATGGACTAAGAATCTCTCTGATTAATCCCCTATCCATAAGTTCTTGCACTTGTCTCCCTAATTCTGCATTTTCTTGAGGAGTTAACCTGTATGCTGCTTTATTTAGCAAACTTTCTCTAGGTATTATATCAATGTGATGACTATACTCCTGATTAGTGGTAATGCATTTGGTAGCTCATCCACAATAACATTAGCAAAATCATTCAAAAAAGTTTTGATTTATTTAGATAAATCATCTAAGTTTGTGGAAGTCAAAATTACCTTAGGTCTCCTTATGACATCAAAATGTATCTGTTCATCCTTCTTGACTTCTTACAACAATTCTTTCCCACTTATTGGCATAACATTATTTCTAGGCACTTCTTTGTTTGCTTCATTCTTTAATGGCAGCAATGTATGTTTATTCCCATCCTTCTCTAGAGTATAAGTGTTTCTTCTCCCACCATGAATGGCTTTTCTATCAAATTGCCAGGGTCCCCCCAACAATATATGGCATACATCTATTGGCATTACATCACATAATACCACATCCTTATAAGTACCAATCTGGATTTCTACTTTGCATTGTTCTATCACAATGAGTTGATGTCCTTTTTGCAACCATGATACTTTGTAAGGAGTAGGGTGTACTGTTTTCACTAATCCTAACTTCTCCACCATTTCTGTAGAAACAAGGTTATCATTGCTTCCACTCTCAATTATCACTTTACAACATTTTCCTTTGGACTTTCATGTAGTTCTGAATAGATTCTTTCTTTGAGCTAGTTCCCTTGTCTCTTTCTCTGCTTTAAGCAATACCCTTTTCAATAACAAAGATTCTCCTACTTCGGGTGATTCTTCCTTATTTATAATTTGAGATTATTCTTCCTTTGCCTCAGCCATATTCACATTTCGCTGATTAGTTGATTTATTATGAGGACAGTCCCATGATCCATGTCCCAATTCCCCACATGTATAAGATCGAATTTCTCTTCCTCGACCTCTTCCTCTGGGTGCAAATATTCCACTACCAAAGTCTCCTCTCTGTGGTGGTTTACTACTTGATCCTCCTACTTCACCTTGAGGGTGCTGAAATCTTGATCTAGTAGTTCCTCTACCTTTTGTTGAAAATGGCAACAAGAAATGCTAAAAATAGAAGTGCTAAAAATAGCACTACCATAAATAGCATTTCGGGTACCAGTGTTGGACATAGCAACAAGGAATGAAAAATGGAAGTGCTAAAAATAACATTGCTATAAATAGAATTTCGGGTTAGATTCCAATTTTAGTTAGTCCCTGAACTAAAATTGAGAAGTAAAATTCGAATTTGATCTTAGCAACTATTTGTAAAATAATTAATTAATTCATCTTGAGTTAATTAGTTTTAGAAAATCAAACATGAAGTCTATGTGGGGACATGCAACAGTTTCTCCATTGATTGAGGAATTTATCCATCAGTTAAAGAGATAAGGATGAGTTGTAATATTGAGTTGTAATTAGCTGGATCAATTAACTGAGTCAAGTCCAGTTAGATTAGTTCAAATAGTTTTTTGAATTAATTGTGAGTTCAATTAGTTAATGCACGCATGCATGTAACTGCTGCACTTCAGATAACTGAATATTCTCTCATAAATAACTCATGCATGTCAGTTCAGATAGAGACCCAGTTGAGATCAGATGAAGGGACAATGTACTATCAGTTGGAGGAATTTTTCCTATATAGGAAACTCATCCATGCAGAAGGAATTATCTCCTTCAGGTTTGTGCAGTTATTTATGAGCCAAGTGAGCAGTGTGAGGTGGGAATTCACATAAGTGGAAGCATTGGACCACAGGAAAAACTACACAAGGAAATAAGAGGCTTGGAGGACAGAGGAGAAGGTTGTGAGAGCCTTTGATTGTCTATGAGTAGTATTGTTTGATTGCAGAGAGAGCAGGATAACTTGAGAGCCGATTCTTTTTGTAATACTGAACATATTTCCACTTGTATGATAATATAGAGATTGGGGTTTTAGGCTGAGGATTTCCCAGGGTTACTATTTTGTGTTCATGTGTGATTGATTTCTCATTCTCAGTTATATGTGTTCTATTTGATCTTGCTTATATTCAATTAAGTTTCCACAAAGTTTGTTGTAGAAGTAGATCTTGTATTTTTCTTTAGTACATTGCATAATCTGTTGATCTACAATGGGAATTTCTACATTTTATAAGAGAAAAGGTGATCAAAGCGAAGAATAGTATACAAGAAGGGAGAAGTTCGAAGTTTGAGGTTCTTGAACACAGAAATCGAGTTCTTATCGCATCTCAATTTCATCAATGGCATTCAACGGTTTAAGACTCGAGTATTCCCTTGATGGCAACTCGAATTATATAGCCTGAAAGGATCGCATGGAAGTAGTATTAGAGGATAATGGTATAAAGGACTTCATTGATGAAGAAGTCCCCAAGCTCGCATCATTTGATGCTACAGAATTGGGGAAATGAAAGAAATGTGTGGCTAAAGCAAGGAGAATCCTCCTAGAGGGAGTTTTAGATCACATAGTCTCGAGCCTCCATGGGAAGGAGACACCATTTTCGAAGTGGAAAACATTGAAAGATCTATATCAGAACAACAATGATCAGAGGAAGCTAGTGCTGAAAGAAAAGATTCATAAAATCAAGTGTGAAAAGGGCGACACGATCTCTACATATCTAGACAAGCTCACCACCTAAAGGGATGAGCTTGGAAGTGTAGGAATCATGACAGCCAATGACGACATGGTGAGTCTAGCTCTCCTTGGTCTTCTTAAGCGCTGGCATAGCTACTAAGACTTAGTAAATGGAAGAGAAAAACTTCCAGATTGGGAACAAATTTGGTTGGATCTGACACAGGAGGAGATAAGAAAAAGCACCAGAGATGGTTCTTCATTCAAGGAGGATGAAGAAAATTGCGCCTTAGTGAGTAAGGTGAAGAAAGGGAAGGAGAAGGATTCTCATTCCAAATCGAGTTCTTGCCATGGTGGGAAGAAGTTTGACAAATTGAAAGTATGATGCTTTCATTATCATGAGGTGGGCCATTTTTCTACAAATTGTCCACAGAAGAAATCCAAGAAGGGATACTTGGAAGGATCAAAAGGTGAGGCACTGGCCTCACAATTCGAGCTTGATTTCATCCTCTTTGCATGCATGGTTTCATTCAGGGTCAGATGTGGTTGGTTTCTTGACAGTGGAGCTTCATTCCACATGACCAGTGATAAGACTTTGTTCAGTACCTTGGAGGAGGAAGATCTCCAAATACTCATAGAGATGGGTAATGATGAAAAGTATAGTGTCTCAGGAGTAGGCACAATTGTTTTTCAAAGGGAGCATGGAGCTTGCATTACCTTGACAGATGTGAAGTATGTACCAGGACTGAAGAAAAACTTGGTATCGATCTCAATGCTGGAAGCCAAAGGCTATGATGTAGTCTTTAGTAAGGGAAAGGTTTTCCTTACACATGTCACCATGAGAAAGGGGAAGCAGATCAGTTCACGAGTCAAGAACCTGTATGTTCTTCAGGTTCAAGAAGCATGAAAAGCCTTAAGGAGCAAGGCAACTAATGGAGACTTGGTGGTTGAGAGGAAGAGTACATTACCTCTCAACATGCAGCACTAGAAGAAGTCTCAGACAATTGTAGAGGAGCCACAATTGGTGAAGCAGCTTCAGGAGGTTGTGGAGTAGCCACAACTAGAGAAGCTAAGAGGAGACTAAGTAGAGGCATCCACTCATGCAGAGACCTCCATTAGGGGGAAATTCCGAGCCAAGTGGGCAGAGGGATTGTTACGCAGTAATTTGTCACCATTGGTCACCGTCCCTGTTACCCCTTTCTCGTACTTTGGAGGACTCATTCCGGGACCTGTGAGCAGTGACATAACTTAAAAACACTTGCATTATGTTCCCCTAAGTATGGACTTCATGTGCCCTGAAGACACCTCCTGCAAAATATCCCTGAAAAGTGCCCTTTTTCCATTAGCGCGGGTCCACAATGTACTACCCACACCAATGAAGGTGATCCTCAAAAGAAGGCGCGCCGATTGGTGCTCTGTCTTAGAGTAACACCCGCGCCAACCAAGTTTGGAAAAGATTTTTAACAAACGCGCGCCCAGATGTTTTTTCCCTTCAAGTCATGAAGTCTTTTGAGGATAAAGCTAATCTTCTAGATGTCGAGATTCATCATCTATCCCTTACATCTATCCACAGTGGCTTTTTGGAGATAATGCCAATCCATAATGAGTGTCTTGATTCATTGTATCTTCTTCCCCTTCTCCATCTATAAAAGTCTATCCTCATGCATTTGACAAGCTAGTTTTTGAGTGGTGGTGATAGTGCTAGTAGTGATAACGCTTGTCTTGAGTGATAGTAAGAGTCTTGGAGCATAGGGAGGTTATGCTGCCAGAAGTCTGAGCTGTGTATTCATAATCAAAGAGAGAGAAAGGTCTGTTGCAAGACATATGTAGCTGCTCGCCCAGCCGGAGGAGAGATTCAACATCAGAACTTTGGTTGTACTTTTCTCTGTTGATTATTCATTAATAAACGACTATCATTATGGTTCCGATCTTATTGTTCATTATGATAATGTTTGATCTATATCTTTTCTGACCGATATATAGTTGTATTTAGTGGATTTTATGCTTGTATTCACTTCGTTCTTTGCATGTGCAGGTATCCATTCGCGGAGATCGTGAGGATCGTGACCTGCCGGAGCAAGGGAACGGGAGTATCAACTCTTCTACGACACTAGCGTTGGACTCCAGGTTGGTTCTCATAATCCACTTTCAATTTGCAACTAGGAACTCGCATGGTAGCGTTGATTGATTGTTGCTAGACCCCTTTTGGGCTAGTGGGATCGCCTCTGTCTGCAGAGGGGATTTACCTCTCCAACAATTTGGCGACTCTGCTGGGGATCAAACCCAGAATCTCTGGTTTCGCAGACCAGAGGTGATCCCACTAGCCCAAAAGGGGTCTAGCAACAATCAATCAACGCTACCATGCAAGTTCCTAGTTGCAAATTGAAAGTGGATTATGAGAACCAACCTGGAGTCCAACGCTAGTGTCGTAGAAGAGTTGATACTCCCGTTCCCTTGCTCCGGCAGGTCACGATCCTCACGATCTCCGCGAATGGATGCCTGTACATGCAAAGAACGAAGCGAATACAAGCATAAAATCCACTAAATACAACTATATATCGGTCAGAAAAGATATAGATCAAACATTATCATAATGAACAATAAGATCGGAACCATAATGATAGTCGTTTATTAATGAATAATCAACAGAGAAAAGTATAACCAAAGTTCTGACGTTGAATCTCTCCTCTGGCTGGGCGAGCAGCTACATATGTCTTGCAACAGACCTTTCTCTCTTTTTGATTATGAATACACAGCTCAGACTTCTAGCAGCATAACCTCCCTATGCTCCAAGACTCTTACTATCACTCAAGACAAGCGTTATCACTACTAGCACTATCACCACCACTCAAAAACTAGCTTGTCAAATGCATGAGGATAGACTTTTATAGATGGAGAAGGGGAAGAAGATACAATGAATCAAGACACTCATTATGGATTGGCATTATCTCCAAAAAGCCGCTGTGGATAGATGTAAGGGATAGATGATGAATCTCGACATCTAGAAGATTAGCTTTATCCTCAAAAGACTTCATGACTTGAAGGGAAAAAACATCTGGGCACGCGTTTGTTAAAAATCTTTTCCAAACTTGGTTGGCGCGGGTGTTACTCTAAGACAGAGCGCCAATCGGTGCGCCTTCTTTTGAGGATCGCCTTCATTGGCGTGGGTAGTACATTGTGGACCCGCGCTAATGGAAAAAGGGCACTTTTCAGGGATATTTTGCAGGAGGTGTCTTCAGGGCACATGAAGTCCATACTTAGGGGAACATAATGCAAGTGTTTTTAAGTTATGTCACTGCTCACAGGTCCCGGAATGAGTCCTCCAAAGTACGGGAAAGGGGTAACAGGGACGGTGACCAATGGTGACAAATTACTGTGTAACAGGGATCACATGCATCCATACCTCCAGGTCAGAGGTGGCGCGATGTGGAGTGACATTCTCAAGAGGGCTGGAATAGGGGCAGGATCATTGAGGTATCCAACCTCTTTGATTATACCTTGCTACGGGAGCCCCGATGAGGAGTAGCCAGACTGGCTGAGTGGGTAGAGGCAGATGCAGATGGAGCACAGAGAGAGCTATAGTGCAGGAATCCCAAGACAGTGCAGAGCTAGCAGGCTGCAACAGTTCCACCAGTGTAGGATGGCATAGAGAGGTTTGCAATAGTGCAAGATGCATGCAGTGTTGTAGCAGCTCAAAGGTCACAGAGGGAGAACTTGTTAGTGGTAGAGGAAGCTTCGGCATCAGAGGATGTTTCTAGCCCAACAAAGAGATCAGTTGGCAGTTTTTTTGTTTCTAGAGTTGCTGGAGTAATAACACTTGGGAGAAGTGTTGCATGCAAAATATTCCAAAGGTTTAGAACCATGTTCGAGCTAAATGCCTTTCTTGTTCAGAGGGAGTGTTGAAAATGGCAACAAGAAATGCTAAAATAGAAGTGCTAAGAATAACACTGCTATAAATGGCATTTCGGGCACCAGTGTTGGACACAACAACAAGGAATGAAAAATGGATGTGCTAAAAATAGCATTGTTATAAATAGCATTTTGGGTTAGATTCCAATTTTAGTTAGTCCCCGGACTAAAATTGAGAAGTAAAATTTGAATTTGATCTTAGCAACTATTTGTAAAATAATTAATTAATTCATCTTGAGTTAATTAGCTATAGAAAATCAAAAAGTCTATGTGGGGACATGCAATAGTTTCCCCATTGATTGAGGACTTTATCCATCAGTTAAAGAGATAAGGATGAGTTGTAATTAGTTGGCTTAGTTAATTGAGTCAAGTCTAGTTAGATTAGTTCAAACAGTTTGTTGAATTAATTGTGAGTTCAGTTAGTTAATCCATGCATGCATGTAACTGCTGCACTTTAGATAACTGAATATTCTCTCATAAATAACTCATGCATGTTAGTTCAGATAGAGACCTAGTTGAGATTAGATGAAGGGAAAATGTACTATCAGTTGGAGGAATTTTTCCTATATAGGAAACTCATCCATGTAGAAGGAATTATCTCCTTCAGGTTTGTGCAATTATTTCTTTGCCAAGTGAGGAATGTGAGGTGGGAATTCACACAAGTGGAAGCACTGGACCCCAGGAAAAACTGTGCAAGGAAATAGGAGGCTTGGAGGGCAGAGGAGAAGGTTGTGAGAGCCTTTGACTGTCTATGAGCAATATTGTTTGATTGTAGAGAGAGAAGGATAGCTTGAGAGTTGATTCTTTTTGTAATACTGAACATATTTCCACTTGTATGACAATACAAAGATTGGGGTTTTAGGCTAAGGCTTTCCCCGAGTTATTCTTTTGTGTTTAGGTGTGATTGATTTCTCATTCTCAGTTATATGTGTTCTATTTGATCTTGCTCATATTCGATTAAGCTTCCGCAAAGTTTGTCCTAGAAGTAGATCTTGTATTTTGATTTAGTACATTGCATAATCTGTTAATCTATAGTGGGAATTTCTACACCTCTTGCTGAACTTTTCCCTCTATTCCTCTGATTTTGTTTCCTCAACATCTTCTCCTCTACTTTCAAAGCTGCTTGATAGGCATCTTCAATTGTCTTCAAACTCAACAAGATGATTTCATCCTGTATGTCATATCTCAAGCCATTGATGTATCTGGCTACCTTTTCTACGTCATCCTCTGCATGTCTTGCTCTAATGCTTAGCTTATAAAATTCTTCTATAAATTTTTTGAAAGTCATCCCCTTTTGTCTCAAATTCTGTAATTGTCTGAAAAGATTTAACTGATAATATTTTGGCATGAATTTACCTTTCAACCTATTCACCATTTTATCGCATTTTTGATCTTGGGCTTCCCCTTTCTTTCTTTGGGTGTTTGTAGTTCATCCCACCAGATAGCTGCATGACCCTTCAATCCGGTAACTGCAAATTTCACCTTCTTTTTTTCATCAACCTCCTCATAGTCGAAATACTTGTCCAATGAACTGTTCCAGTCCATCAACTCTTCTACATTGAGATTCATATCATATAAAGGTATTTCCACCTTTGGTCTTCCACTTGCTTTGTCCAATATCTTGAGAACATTGGTAGCTTCACTCTCATCCTCTTCTTCTTCTTCAGAATATTCCTCTGTAGCACTGGCATCTCCTTCATGAGGTGCTCTCCTTTGAGCAGTTTCCATTGTCTCCATCCTTGTACATAGGTTTCGAATCTCTTCTAGTAAAAATGCATTCACTACAGGTCTTCCTCGACCTATGCTAGCTCCTCTCCTAGGTGGCATGTTTACTATAGCAGACTTAATTCTTGGGCTTCGATACCAAATGAGGTGGGAGGTTGATGAAATTGATGTGGTAGTCTAGAATTAGACTAGTGGTTCACTTAAAAACCAACCAGTTGTTCGTTAAACATATTTTATGTCTATTTCCTAATGAGGGTCTTACTTGTTTGACCAATCACCATCAGTCCTACTTTGACTTCTTACTGCTTGAGCACTTCAATCTCCACTATTGATTTGGCTTCTTTAGATCCAACGAATATCGTGTCGTATTATGTGCAAACTAGCCCGAATGATCTCCACCGTCAATCTGTCTCGTTCGATCTAACGGTTATTATACAATCTCGCATGAATTCTTACACGACAGATGTTAGGTTGAGAGAGCACGAGAAAAGTGGTTTTCCTATGCTATGTGTCAACACCTTAGGTTAATTTCATGATTTGGAAAAATACCATTTACCATCTTATTTCCATGCGATATACCACTTACCGCTTTTTAATCCCGCTCACGTGCTCAATACATAACTTTAAGAACCTTGGCTTAATAAAGGTTTAGCTTAATATTGAAATAGAGCCTTAACGCTAATTAACAGTGATTAACAATAAATACATAAATGGAAAATAATACCTGATTAGGGTCCAGAATTCCGATCAGCAGATTTAAGAGAATTTCACAACATGAATAATACATAATGCCACACTTAATCAATTTATTCAATAAAATAGAAATTACAGAGTCTTGGCCCTCTCAGCTCGATTACAACAATTTTTCTGACCTCTATCTCACTCTCAAACCCTATCTCTCACTCAATCTCTCTCTTACTCGCTTGTTCCACACACCCCCTCATTACATTTTTTTCTCTTTTATGGATCAAATCCTACCCTAACTTCATTGACAACTCAATCTCTATTTTTATCAGTTTAACAATTAAATTCCTATTCTCAAGCTCTGATACACACCTATTCTAACAACTTATCTCCTATTCTAAAAATAATACAATGATTTAATTATTACAATAATTGAAGTAAAGATAAATTCGAGAGATCCAGATCTCTCTATTAAAACCTAATTTTGACCACTCAGGTCAATGAAATGCATCTCATGTTAGCCACAACATGTGAACATACAATCACATTGTTGGCTAAGTTCGAATGCTCCTGCATCAGAAATCCATTGATAGATGAATTATGATGTGATTTTCGTGGAAAAGTCTTCTCAATATTTTATATTATTTATTATTGAATTATTTATCAAAACTAAATTAAAAAACAACTTAATATTCATATTTTATATTATTTATTATTAAATTATTCATCAAAATTAAATTAAAAAACAACTTAATATTGAAAAGAACACGATGAAAAAGTCTATTGGCTGATTTAATTTCAATGACTTTGATAATAAAGTGTTATGTTCCATGAGATTTAAGGTTAATACCTCTTAGTAAAGTATCACTTAAAATAACCATTATGAGAAGATGAGAGGGATCAAATCTCTCAAGGTGCAAACTTTTTTTTTGTTTGCATCGAAAGATTTGATCTTTCTCTCAGAGATTTGATCACTCTAGCGCTTGATAGATCTAGAGTTAAGATGGATCTAGGTTGATTATATATAGCATTTTTTTTCACTATTTAAAAATAATAAAACAACATATAGATTAAAAACTTAAAAAATAGTAATAACAAACAAAAATCAATTTGAGACTTAAATAGAGTATTTCAATTTCCACCTTAATTTTACATCAACTTTATATAGAGAGATAAAATAAATACAAATAAAATAATTTTAACTTCATATAGAGAGATAACATAAATAAAAGTAAATTAATTTTAATTCACTTTTTAGTATGAGGGAGATATTTAATTCTTTCAATACTAAAATATGGAGTTGAAAGATGACATGTCAAAATAATATTATTGATATGACATGATGTATAATTTATTTTATGATTTAAAACAAAATATATTAATAACCCAAAATTTTTTGAGTGTGAACCATAAATAAAATATTTGAATATTTGTATTAAATAATATAATTTTATATCAATTTTATATAGTGAAAAATAAAGGATTTAAACTAAAGAAACAAAATATTATATTTTCACTAGAGATATGTAATTATTTCATTTTTAATTAAAAAAATATTAATAGTAAAAAAAATAATATGGATTATAAATCATATATTTTAATATGCATATTAAGTAAAAGGTTTTAAAAACACACATATGTGGAAACAATCACAAAACTTATTTCATTAATAGGTTCTTTCATATAACGCTTTAAAAAATATTTTAACAAAAATAGTTTTTTCTGTATATGTGCTTTTTCTATGAGGGGTGTATATCAATATTTTAATATGGAGAATGTGAGCGATAAATAAAATATTTTAATCTCATATATATATATATATATATATATATATATATATATATATATATATATATATATATATATATATATATATATATATATTATATATATATATATATATATATAACAAGTGGAAATAAAAAAATTGCATATAGTTAAAAAAAATATTAGTGAAATCAACATAGGTCCATTTTCCTATCTACTAAAAACTAAGAGGAATCAAATCTGAGATGCAAACATGTCCTAAGTTTTGCACCAAAAAGGAGGTAACATTTTGAAAGAATTGATCATTCTCTACGCCTGGTAGATATGGAATGTATATAGACCTATACTAGTTTTTATGTTTATGTTTATTTTAAAGTCATGCCTTCAAATATGACACATTAGAGAAAAATATCATGGGAAGAATCATGGGTTGTGAAAACCTAGAAAACGAAAACCAATAATATTTACAGGACATTACAATATCTCTTCCATACTGAGCTGGAGACTCTATCTTAATGCAACAATAGAGTAGTCAATATTAAAATGCCATATTATGAAACAATATCCTTGGCGTAATATTAATGTAACATCCCTTGGTATACCTTGCACAAAATATACAAGATTAATTTTTTTTACAAGTTTTACTGGCGTTTCGCATCCCATGAATGACTTGTGACAAAATATTTAATAGATCATCAAATGATATGATAATAATCATTAAGTGAATTAACCATAGAAATGGAATAGAAATTTGTATAAAGGAATAATCATTAGTAAAACTGTTAATGTAATGCATTCTACTGCAACTTTGCATTATTGACATCATTCAATTAATAAGGGTTTATTAAAAACATGATGAATGATATAACTTTCAATGTTGTTCAAGGTGAAAATATTATTAAAATAAACAAATAGTAAAGAACATAAATGAACACCAATATTACTCTAGAAACTCTGAAGGGAAAAATGAGAAAACATATTTCTTTATTAAAAAATGTTTCGTGAGTGAGTTCACCCCTCACTCAATGAAAACAAAGCAGTCGATCCCTTATACATTATTGATATTTTACAAAGAAACGTAAAATTTCATTCAATTATTATTAACTAGAGTCCCATATATTAGACATGTATTCATGTTTCACAAACACACTACCCAATAGTTTTTAGAGTACAATATCCTTGTGACATGACTATTTACTATAGTAACCTTCTTTCCCATATTGCATCACCATTGTAAAATCATCACAAGTTAGCAATATATCTCAGTAAACCAAGTTACCTGTTATAAAATTGCATTAGATGATTTATCACTCTGCATGTAGCAACAGTTATGTGTAATGATCTCCTCATTTGCAATAGTATTAGTCATAAGCCATCGTTCAATTGTTGCAAAATAGATTAGTTTAAAAATTTCCACTCAATTTCTGGTAAGTCATGATTTCATCCTCACAATCACTATCAACAATGAAGCTCTATTGTCATGATTACCTAAAATATCAAATTATCAAAGCCAAAAATATTATGGCCTTTTCATTTGAATATAAAATATTTAATCTCTAATGGTTATCATTTTCATGTCATAATTGCAAATAACTTCTACGTATTGTGAAAAAACTTCCTTGCACATGCATAAATAAAAGAAAAATCCATAATATTAAATAAACATTTTATTTATAAATGCATTATTAAATAGAGAACCGTAATGATTATTGCATTTCTCACATGCAATACCACAGTTAATATTGGAATCCATACTATTATTGTATTTAACAAATGAAAATCCATGGGAATAAATTCATAAAACCATGGTATTGGTTCCCTGTTAGTCTTCTTGTTGCAAAACCATGGGTATGAATCCACAAAACCATATTTAAAAACTTGAATTATGACTATTATTTTATTACTTATGTAATAACATATGAAAATAATAACATCCCACAACTACAACCTTCGCTCCCACTCACACTCGGATGGCCTCTCGTCTCTCCCCATAGGTTTGGGCCTCGCTCAACCTGGATCGATCATCTTAACAACTCGTGGGAGGAAATCAAACCTGTCAAAAGCCATTCAAAGGGCTAGGGTAGAGGTTGCCTCTGGAAGACAATCCACTATGGAAGGGGTTCTTAGAGCACTGTATACCCCGGGCCAGGTTCCCTCATGAAATGCCTATCATTCAATTGTAGAGGCATGGCTAGTGCCTCCAAGAAACTATCCCTGCGCCATCTGTTTGAGGTTGAGCCTACTAATATCATCATGTTGCAAGAGACCCTAGGAGAGGTTGACATTATTACCAACACTTTAGCCTTTCTACTTCATGGATGGCAATTTTCCACCATTGATGCTTTGGGATGTCTGGGGGGCCTAGCCATTGGGCACAATCCTCGCTCCATCAAGGTTATAACATCCTGGGGAGGACCCGGTTTCATTGGGATGGTTTTTTTCTCGGCGGAGCTCGGCTTTAACCTAAGGGTCATCAATACATACGGACCTTTCCATCAGAGAGAAACCTTCTGGCAACATCTGCTAAATCTCTCAATTGTATCCCCTGATCACATTATTATTGGGGGTGATCTCAATTTCTCCTTGGGCTTCGAGGAATCATGGGGGTCACATGCACAAATGGATCCTATTACTAGTTTCATGATGAATATCTTGGAATAGCACAACCTGGTGGATATTCCCATGAACAAGAAACTATCTACTTGGCGAAATAGAAGGGTAGGGGAAACTGCATTAGCCAGAAGGTTAGATCGATTCTTGATAAAGGTTCCATTATTGAATTGGTTGCACCACCTCAAACAATGGGTGGGTTCTGGGGGTATCTCGGACCACTCTCCCATTTACCTTGAAATAAAGGGTCCCCACCCCAAACCAAAAGCTCCTTTCAAATTTAATCATGTCTGGCTACAGGATCCTAGATTCATCAATTTGATCACAGATTTTTGGAAGGCCAACCCTATTGATCGACATGGTTCCTTTACTAAGGGTTTCTGCCACAACCTAGCACAGCTCAAACACCTTTCCATCAAATGGGCCAAAGAGAAAAACCTAAGGGAGGATCACACCTTAGCACAAATTGAGTCTGAGCTGAATGCTATGCTTGATGATCGCAATCTGGGATTTACTACTGCTGCGGACAAATCCCATCTGATTGAGCTAGAAAATCAAAAGGCTAGGATTTTAAAGGAGAGAGAGGAATCTTGGCATCTCAGAAGCAGGGCTATATGGTTAAAAGCTGGAGACAACAATACTAGATTTTTTCAGAACTATGCAAAAGGCAGGAAAGTCACAAACACTATATGGAATTTTCCCCTTCCTGATGGAGGAGTAGCTGATACCTTAAACAAACTCTCCCATCTTGGATCCACTCACTTCAAGCATCTCTTTCAAAACCCATCGGGGTCAAATCTTGTTGATATTATCAATGTTTTTGGACATTTCCCTTGATTTGTAACTGAAGAAGACGCAGAAGAGCTCAACTCACCTGTTACTTCTGGAGAATTGGAGGGGACTTTAAAATGGTTCAAAAAAGACAAAATCCCTAGCCCAGATGGATGGTCAATTGAATTTTATCTTGCTTTCTATGAACAATTGGGGAATGACCTGTTAAAAGTTGTGGAAGAATGTAGAACAGTTGGATCCATCTACAATGTTGTCAATACTACTTTCATTGCCCTAATTCCAAAATCTGATTCCCCCTCCTCTTTCAATGACTTTAGGCCTATTTCCTTATGGAACTATTTGTACAAGATCATCTCTAAAGTCATTGCAATCGGATTCGTCCCATCCTTTCTCGCCATATTGCTCCTAAACAATTTTCATTTCTTGAGCAGCGTCAAATCCATGAAGCCATTGGCACGGCTCGTGAGGCCATTCACTCGATATGGACTAAACACATGAAAGGAATCATTCTTAAGATCGACCTGGCTAAATCTTTTGGCCGTGTTAGTTGGCTCTATATCAAGATGCTCATTATCCACCTTGGGTTCTCTCATGCTTTCATCACCTGGATTATGGCATGTATATCTACACCTACTTTTAGTGTTCTTATCAAAGGATCTTCCTCCAATTTCTTCCATGCTGAACGAGGCCTCAGACAGAGCTATCCACTCTCTCCCTTACTCTTTCTGATTGTCATGGATGGGATGAGCAGATTACTTGCCAAAGCCAAAAGAGATGGCAATCTATGTGGTCTCAAGATAAATTATCTCTGTTATCTTACCCATCTCCTATTTGTGGACGATGTACTCATTTTTCTTGATGGCAGCATTTGTGACTCACTTACTTTCCCAAAGATCTTCTCTCTATTCTCGAAAGCTACCGGCATGTTGGCTAATCATGTGAAATCCACCATAACCATGGCCCACACTTCCATTCAGGAGACATAGTTGGCACAACAACACTTCCCTTACTGCACTATCGCTTTAGATCGTGGATTCAAATATCTGGGATTTTGGATAAAGCCCCTCAATCAAAAGATAGCAGACTGGGTCTGGCTAGTCATCAAGTTGGAAAAAAAGCTATCATTATGGAGCCATAGATACTTATCCAGAGCAGGTAGACTGGTGCTCATCAAATCCATTCTTGAGGCTACTCCTGTTTTCTGGATGGATTTAGCTTGGATCCCCTGGAATATACTGATTCGTCTTCAACAGATTTGTAGCAGATACTTATGGAATGCCCAACAAGATAAAAATATTTTTGCATGGGTTAGCTGGAACAAGATTGCTTTGCCAAAAAAATGGGGTGGATGGGGACTCAAAGACCTGGCTCTATTTTCACAAGCCCTAGCTACAAAAATGGGCTCGATCCTATTGACTGGGCAGAATTTATGGACTAATGTCACATACTGCAAGTACATTTGGCCACACCAAGTTATGGGTTTGATCTGTTTGCCTAGCTGGCCAAGAAATGGTATATCATTTGTCTGGAAGGCTTTACTTCACTCTTTGCCCAACATCAGGAACAACCTCGTGTGGAGAGTCAATGACGGTTCAAAAGCTCATATAGGATTAGACCCTTGGACTGGAGGTGGTGGAAGACACAAGCTACCAAGAGATCTCATCCAACACCCAAACTCTCATGAGATAAAGCTCTTGGCTCACATTTCGGATCAGAAAAATACTACTATATTCTCACAAGGATGGAAATCTTCCCTACAACTTGATATTCCCCCTCATTGGCACTAGGAATGGCTAGAGTACATAAATGCTCTGAGTGAATCTCACATCAGGATAAAGGAAGGACCCGATGAACTCGTTTGGGGCTTAGCAGAAAATGGCATTTATACGCCTAAGGCCGGCTATCTTCACCTCATATCACACAAACAGCCGGAGCAAACAGTACTATGGTGGAAAAATATTTGGCAGCTCATTTCGCCTCCGAGAACTAGACTATTCTTTTGGTATGTTCTCAGGAACAAATTCCCCACGGGGGATACACTATCACACCACTCCTTCCATGGCCCACACTAGTGTGTACTCTGCAAAAAATCCACTAAATCAACTAAGCACTTATTCCTTCACTGCGAAACTCTGAACAATCTCTGGCTAAATGTCACATCCTCGCTGCAATTAACAGGGAAATGGGAGGGTGAAAATTTATGTCGAGCCTAGGAAACCTGGTGTAATCACCATCATGACACAAAACTTATATGCCTTCCCTTACTTATTTGCTGGCATATTTGGCTGGCCTGGAATCGAATCATATTTGATAATAGAGTGGCTATCTGGCTGCACATAACAGCTCAGATTATACCAGCATTCCATGAGCTGCCTGAGCCTAACAGACCTCGCCCTCATAGGCCATCTGCACCTGCACCTATTGATAAAACCACTCCTTGGGCCTTTTTTGATGGTGTTGCACAGCACCATGGATGTGGCAGTGGCTTCATATCATATCTTACTGAACATCACTACTATAAGGTTAAAATGGGACTTGGAGATGGAACTAATAATTATGCAGAACTCATTACACTTCGTCATTTGCTACATTTTTCATTGAGGCATAACTGCATGGATTTAAACATATATGGCGACTCAAAAATTAGTGTAAACTGGTTAAATAATATTAATGTCTGTCACTCACACACACTCAGTAACATTTTGGATGAAGTTACTTTGTTCAAAGCATAGTTTAATTCTATCTCATGCCAACATATTTACAGAGAACATAACTGCTGTGCCGAAAGGCTTTCCAAGGAGGCCACAGTAATTCCCCAAGGAGAGTGGATAATATAGGAGCTAAGAGGATCGGATGCATTCCAGTACTACCACATGCCATACAATGATCAAAATTACCACAGGGTTGATAGCCCAAATGCTTGAGTTTTTATACTTTCTGAACTCATTTTTGATATTTTTTGTCTCAGAACTACCTATATGTATATATTTATATGACTATTTATATCATCATGATAATATAAAGACATCACCCTGCGTGGTGTATGAAAATATCGATAGCTGATATGTTTATAGTTTATTCTACATAATATCTCTAGACAGTGACTGAGCACCCTGCGTGGTGATGGATGATATATGTACCTATTTTGAAAATCAATGAACCTTTTTTGAACATGGCCACAGAGATGGCAAAGGGACAAACACAACATATGCTGAAAAGCATCTACAACATGTAATTTTTCAATCATAAATGAAAGATTACGATTTTTCCAGTGGGAAAAAAAAAAACAACAAACAACAAACAAACAAACATATGAAAATAATATAAAACACTACAAGGAAAATACTTTCTAGTAGAGGTTATAATGGAGGTTTTTAGTGTTACAAAATTGGAAAAAATTGTTAAAAAAACATCCGCTAAAAAAATTATTTTTGATAGTAGATGTTTTAGTGAAGATTATAATGGAACTACATTACAGTTAAAAAGATATGGGCAAGCGAAGATTTTAGCGGATGTTTTTTTTGTAGTGTGCTTCATGGAACAAGTAGCACTGGTGTGCTACATATATAAAAGCACTAGGATGCATACATAACTAAAAACACTGAGGCATTGAATGTAAAGAGCATCAGATCCTAAAATGTATAACGCCTCAGTGCTTATCTATCAAAAAATGCCCCAAGGTGTTCTTTTAAGGCACAACAATGGGGCATGCAAAACATAATTGCAGTTTTTGTGCTTTTTTAACCTCAGAATGCCAATGGATATTATTTGTATAAATGCACTAGTGCATTAGGGATATAAAAGGATTAGTGCTATTAATTTTAAAAATGCACTGAGGCTGGAAGTAATATATTATAGGACAGGGTGTTATTTCAATGAAACCACTGGTGTGTTAAGAATAACATTGCATAGGGGCATTAATTGCAAACAATACCAGTGTTTGAAGAAATGAACTCCCTGGTGCTGTCGTTTTCTGAAAAGGAACTAGTCATGCAAAAAGATGTTGTCACATGCTTTTGTATAACATAACGCACCGATGCAATTTATGTTATGGACGTACTGGTTTTTTGTGTCAGATCTCCACTTTTTAGGAAAAATCCTCTTGTGATAATGCTATTGTAATTTTAAATCCGTTATTCATCGAAAAATTGACATATATATTATAACGAAAATTTTATTAGTGCGTTTGTATATGATGTTTGGATTAATTTGTTATATAATCAAATTTTGTATCTCTTTATTATAATATTTAATCATCCATATATTAAATCAGTTGTGTAACATTTCAGAATGACATTAAAGATACTACAATAGAACAAATTAAAATGTATTTTATTATATATCAATAAGAGGCTCCTATTCATACAAAGTGGGATTATTATTGGTAATCCCTTGTCTTTCAATTGGGACAATGTGTCCATTATATTAAACAAAATGTGTTATTTTCACAGACAATTGCTTCAAAAACTATAACATGTTGCATTGATATCTAAATAAATCATCATTCTTCGTTGGAACTGTTATCAATGCTTGAGATAATTCCATGACTTGGCTTATTTGGAGGAATGTTTTGTTGATTACATCGATTATCTTCGTCTTCTTGATCTTGTTCCATCTGCAAACATAAAAATAAAGTGTAAAGAGTGTATCTACATTGATTAGAATAATGAAAATTGAAATAGATGATAAAAATCAATGTAAATCGAATATCAATGTACCATATAAAGAATTGACCCATAATCTGTGCACATGGTTTCAAAACCAAGTCTCATGCCTTGTTGCAATAAGTTTGTGGCTGACATAGTTTCATAATTTGTTTGCTACATGTTTTAAACCCCATTATAAATCGTAGATTTAATATAAAGGATTTTTTCGTTTTATTAATTATAAACTCAGAGAAGTAAAACAACATAGATACTTACAAATTCCACAATTAATTTTTGATATACCAACATAATATACTCACAACCCATATTTAACACAATCTCAATCAATTATTTCGATGGCTCTTTTTTGTATGTCAACACATATTTGAAGACATTCAAGGATGGTTGTTGTAAAAGAACTTAAAATATATAAAAATGAAACCTTGAGTTGTTATAATGAGATATTAATAATTACTCAAAAACATTGAAATCAACCCTTTTCTTCCCTATCATCTTGTTTTATGTGTTGAATGAGTTCTGTTTTATTTTCTTTTCTGCAAGGAAATACTTGAAAATTATTATTTAATGCTAAATTATTTTATTATATGTATACGTTCAATCATGACTACATGCATTTGAAGCACATTGTTGTTGAGATGGCTCCTCCTGTGATGCAATTATGTCCATTTCTTTGACCATATCCTTGTACACGTGTTTTGGACATTCCTATTGACATGTTTCGCATATCAACTCATTGATTGTTTGTGATTTTCATAATGATCCTTGAAAAAAGTAATAAACTATTTTTATATTGACATATGAAAACAAATTATAACAAAATTGATATTAAAAAATGAATTGTTTGTAGTATATATACATATAATTCTAGAAAATCATTTTAATTAGGAATATTACCTATTGAATGATCCTTTTTTTTTGGTATGTTTTTTCTGTTGCAATTTTGACATGTTTCATTGACCATTGCTCTAGAAATGCTTCATGTAGTTTATATATAATTTGGTTCTTAGAATAATTGGATTGATTTTGTATTGTAAGTGGAAACTACATCTATACATTGGTTCCATTAGACCCCTCATAGTTTTATAAAAAAAATTCCCCCTCTCATTAACATGCAACACCACTCCAGATGAGCTAAGGACCAATTCATTGTCATTTACATGTCATATAATTTTTGTTTTTGTAGAACAATATTGATCTTTTCCTTCATTGTTGTTTTGTATAGAATATTAAACTAATGTAAATTAATAAATTATTTCAAGCATGTTATCTAATATTCTTAAGTATATTATTGAAAAAAATAAAAAATAAAAAACAAAAAACAAAAAATTCATATTGAATAGTATTTTTTCATTCACCTTATTCATTCTTCTTTAATTTTTATATTAAGATTTTATGCTCTTCTTCATTTAGATTATAAATAATCTTATCGACCTTCTTCATTTTGTGGCTCTGTATGACATACACTAACCAATACATATTAGTTAAACTTACATATAGTTCAAACATATTAATTTTGTAAAGAATTTACAAAGAACTTTCCTTCTATGCTTTTTTTGATGTGCTACCATTGTGTTGATCAATATTTTTGTTACTTGACACCTTATTACACATTCTTTATCAATATACAACCTGTACCATTCAATATGGAAGCCATTATATATATTTTATAAATAAATCAAATAATTTTCATCCAAAAAGAGCTTTGGTGATCAGTGTGTTTATCCGAATAAACACATCAGTTCTTTTATCCCATTAAATGCATTGAGAATTTTATTATTCATCACCACCAGGGAATTTTTTAAATAATTTTAAATTATTACAGTGTGATTTGTAATGATAAATGTAGTGAAATGGTTTAACAATGTTATTTGGAAGAGGCGCGTTGATGCATTATATTACATTGTGAGCAACAATGAACATATTAGACAGAGTCAACAATGTTATAATATACTAGTGCATTGTATTACATAGGGTGCACCAGTGTGTTATATTACATAGGGAACATTGCAGAACATATATCCTTTTTTTGTAAAATGGATAGGGCCGACATATTTTGGATCTAATTCAACAAGTGATTCCCCTACTTTTTATGTAAAACACCCTATATATAGTAAGTAAACAAAGCCATTAAATCTAAAATGCCTAAAATAAAAAATCCTAATTGTGAAATGGTAAAGGAAGTTAAACCCTAAGCTGAAGTTTTGCACGAAGAAGCAAGGGTCTAACGTAAGCATTGATTTTTTTTGCTATTTTTTTGAATTTTAATTAAATTTAAGTATGAGCAGAGATCAAATAATTTTTCACTAGTCAAATAAATAGCAATTTTTTTACTATACAGGTTTTGTTTTTTTGTTTTTTTTTGTTTTTTTGTTTGTTTGTTTTTTGTTTTGTTTTGTTTTGTTTTACTTTTTTGTTTTCTTTTGTTTTTTTCTCTGAATTGTGAATAAATCTAACAGAATTTGTAAAAAAAATTAACAATAAAATTCAAGCTTTTTGTTATCTTGGATTTAGAGTGAATGACTATACCTTTCAAATTATGATCTTTCTACGGTTCCAAAATATTTTGCTGCTCCATAGTGCTCCAAGTACGTCTTGCAAATTATAGCTCTTTTAATTAAACCCTTACAAGACTTGTAAATTTTTTTATTAGAAAAATAAACCTTAAAATTTTAAATTGTTATTATGGAGGGTTCTAACTGAATCACCACACCTTTCAACCTTTGAATAATTATGTTGCTCCAAAGTATTTTGTTGTTGCATAGTGCTCTTAGTATGTCTCTCTTACAGAACACTCCCTTGAAATTTGAGGAAAAAGTAATGATATAGTGAATAACCTTTTACTATTTAAAATAACTTATGAAATTAGATTTCAAAAAATCAATTTCTATTTGTTCTTGAATTTTAAACAAAAAAAAAATCATGATTTTTTTATTATCTGAAAATAGGTGTATTTGATAGTTAAGTGCACTGGTGCGCGTTTATAAGAAAATCACATCGACATCGATGGGGTGTCAAATTTTTTCAATGCACCCACATGATATAATTCTTTTTTATTTTCAAAATCCCAAAATGGTGCAGTTAGTTTTTTAATGAAACAATGTGGTTTGTATTTAAAAGGATCAATGATGTAATTTGTATAAGAGCACCAAGATAGTTGAATTCATTTTTATTTTCTAAAATCTGGAAACAGGTACATATTGGTGTTTTTTCTTTGAAAAGCATCAGTGTGATTTTTACAAGAGCACCGATATGATAACATTTTTTTGGAATGCAGGAAACTAGTGCGGGTATTATTTGAATGCACCGATGTTGGGATTGTTTAAATGCATCAATTCATTTTGTTCTAATAAGTGCACCCGTCATGTTAAAAATTTATTTGAAATTTGATTTTCACATAAAATGGCATATTAATCTCAAATTATCATTTAGGATGCATCCACATGAACTGCAGTAGTTCATAGTATACATTTTCCATTTAAAGTCACCTTGTTCTTGAAAAATGGTTTGAAAACTATATTGAAATTAAGATTGTGGTTATATGATTCTCGAGATTAATTTTAGATATCCACATAAAATTTTATTTATGAATTTTCTCAAATGTAAGGAGAAAATATGAATAATATCAAATGGACAATTCTTTAAATTCTAGCTCATTCCATCCTGTTGATCATTGTCCTTCACGGAGTTATCCCTTTCCATCTCCAATAAGTTTAGATTCTATTTATATTTCGGTTATCTAATTGAAATTATTATTTTTAATTCATGACAATTAATTGAATAAAAAAAGTATCCAAATTTGCAGGATCCTAACTTAGAATCGAGTTTAAATGTAGAAAATATTCCTTCATTTCAAAAACATCTGAAGCTCTTACGAAGAGAAACATATCACAAGTAGTTGGTAGATGAAAATGCACAACCTGATCTTCACCCTACCAATTAGAACATGGTATTTTTTCGCTGCAATCCTAGATCAACGATGGTAATATTTGTTTGGTATAATGTAATTTCAACAAACCAATTGCATTGACGTGCTTACTAATATCATTGGTATTGTACTAATGATGTTCAATCTTTCTTAAAATTAGGATTCTAGTGATGATGAGCGGCCCACCTACCATTCTTTTTGAAATTAGGATTCTAGTTGAAAGTAGGTGGATTTGAGAGAAATACTTGGAGAGGAAGCATACAAAGAATAGTTGAATCAATGATCTATTCAATTCCCACTATGTCCAGATTCACCAGATAGGAATGACTACAACAATAGTAGTTCTTCATCACAATTTGGCAATGGAGGCAATGAAATAAAGGTTGGTATGGATGATTACTTACGGGATATGAATTCCATGGAGGAAATGTTGTTAGATTCATTCTATAAATGATGATCTAGGGGATGATTCACATATCACTAATACCTTATTTGAAAGTCTGAAATATTCTTCCACCACCCCTCCCTTTGGACCTGGTGGCAAGTCAAAGTCTACTAAGTTGGGGACAATGATGTTGTTATACAACTTGAAAGCAAATTTTGGCATGTCGAATGCATGTTTATCGGTGATATTGAGGTAATTAATGTGCATGATCGATCAAGTCCTTTATATTTTGATAAATCTTGTGACGCAATGAACATGAAAAATGGTTGATTTTACGAACGCTAAATATTGACATTGTACAATTACATTCCCCACCAACTGCAGGTTATTCAAAGATAATGTTCTTATGGGTGATAATGTATTGTTTTGTAGCTGCAAAGAGGCAAAGTAGTTGTTGAAAATGTTTGGTCTCGAGTACATATAATATCATGCATGTAAGAATGATTGTATTCTATATAGAGGAGAATATGAAGACAAAGAGATATGTGTTAAATGTGGGCATGATAGGTATTGTAATTAAAAAGAAGGGTAAATCACATGGTCCTCTTGATAAGATGTTGAGGCGCATGCCTATAATCCCAATGATTCAAAGATTCTTTCATTGCAATGAATTAACTATGCTGCAGGGATGGCGTGCCTCACAAAGAAGTGAGTGAGGGTTTATGCGACTCCTAATAGATTTAATAGTCTTGAAGCATATAGAGGATACATGGTCTAAAAATTTGAAGGATGAAGTATGAAGTCTATGTCTCAACATAGCCATGGATGGTATCAACCCATATTTCCTCTAAAATATTAACTATTATGTTTGGCATGCAGTAGTGATCATTAATAATATATACCCATGGTTTTTATGAAGAATGAGAATCTTATATTGGATCTCATAGTCCCTGGTCGAAAACAAGTGAAGAATATGGATATCTAATTACAACCATTGGTAGATGAATTGAAGGAAGTATGGGAAGGGTTACATGTGTATGATGTATCAAGGGCCATCACAACAGAGAGGATTTTTATGTTGTATGGCATATGTGTTTACACCATACATGATTCTCTAGGCTTAGGAGTTTTCTCTAGTAAATTACATTTCTATTGTTTTGTTTATATAACTAACAATATTCTTTCACATATTAATTAATTCATTATAGTTGTTTTGATATTCTTGGTCACTAATGTGTCAGCTTATATACAATAATTTGGTAGACCTTGTAACAAAAGGGTAGCATGGATGTAAATGTTGTGGACCTTCTTTGAAGGCTAGGTGGTCTGACTACCTACAAAAGCCACTGTATGACTGCTCTAGGGTATTCCTCCTAGAATACACCCTTACAGAAGAGAAACATCCACTTTCAATGGTAAACCAGAGAGAACGCAAAGGCCTGAAATAATGACACCAGTTTAATGGCTTAGACCATATGAGGGAGAGAAGGAGAAGGAGCTTTCAGAAATGTTCGATTTGAATGGGGAGCCTATGTTCGATGATCCAAAATTATTTGACACCTATGTTAAGAAATTGCACATTGGTATGAAAAGGAAATCTCTCTTTTATGAGCTCCCATATTGGGATCATCTTAATATTAGTAAACACATACCATTTTTACATGACTAGACAACTTCCAAAGCCTCTCATGTTCTTTCGGATCGAAATTGAGTATGCCCTATTTACAAATTAAATTTGGAAGTATCTAAAGAAGATTCATACTCCATTTTAACCTCATTACTGAAAATAAGAGATTGATTTGAATTTGGAGGGGGTATTGCATATTCTTGTAAAAAACATGAGCATAGAGAAACCCCACAAGGGAAAAAAATAAAGAAAGATCAACAAAATTGCAGCCTCCTAGATAGATGAGATTTGATTTGATTGTGTTTATACTAATAGATCTATAAAAAGACATGAAGGAGCTTGAATCCAAGCTCTAATGCAATGTAAAACTATTTTCATCACTCTCAATGCTCTAATACAATGTAAAACTATTTGTATTACTCAAAACTACAAAAACACATAGAAGATCTCAATTTTATATAGATGGACTCAGGTTGAGGGTAGTTAAAGATAAATATGACAACTTGGCCAATACAAATTTCGATGTGAGCTTACAACTCACAACTAAATTATAGGAAAATTATGTTAGGAAAAATACCAACTCTAATACTAATTCGGACTCTTGAAATATTAATAATGAATTTGAAATTGTGTCGTTAAACTATATATTGTATTAAATTTATTGTTAACCAAATTATTATAAATTTTAAAAATAAAAGATACATTATATATCTATATATATATATATATATAATTTGTTTTTGAATTAATAAATAAATTCAAAATTTTGAAAAACCTCTTTGATATTTAAATTATATCGGTTATAGAATTCAGGTTTAAGACTCTTTAACTAAAAAAATGAGGGTTAAACTACACAGAGACATTAAAACCATACTAAAAGTTTTACAAATACATATAGAATCTTAATAGTTTTATTAGCACATATCAGCTTACTAATGTTATTTCAAATTAAATTTAAATTGATTTGAATATTTAGAAAAAATGTAATCAGATTTTTTTAGATTTTTGTTTTTTATAATATTTTTTCAATCAATACTATGAGTATTCAATTAGTATGACGAGTATTACCGCAATGATAACAAGAATATATTATGTACAAACATTTGTTACTAATAAGTGATAAGGCTACATAATAAGGTGTTGCATGTGATATATTATTAAAATTTATCATGCCCAAACTAATCATTGAAGGTCATGATCCCAAGCCATATACATCATGTCATTGAAAGTCATGAGAATAATCCATATACATCACCTCATAGGTTTGAAGGACATCGATTGTACAATACAACAGTGGCATCAAAGGAATTCCTGCAAGTTTTCATAATGTTTGGTGTGTGAATGATAAGACCCATGGAACCCTAATATGATATCTTTTCTCCATACCATTGCCTAATCATTTCACTCTTATTTTACCATTTTCACTGACATTGTTTAATAAAGTACAAACTTTTCCTAGTTCCATTTCTGAACTCCTTGGCACCATGGAATTTTTTAGCAAGGACCTGTGAGAACTAGGTAAGACACCTGAAGTGTGTATTGTAGGAAAACAATTAACTATTCTCCCTCTCTCTAGTGGTGCAGGGTAAAAACCCGCACATACCCACAGTATGCATACAAATGCATAAACACAGTTTTCTCATGTGGTTGACTCTTGAAAGGAGTTAAATCTTCCAAGGTCTAATGGTTAAGGCCCCCTATAACAATGCCTTTGCATTGGAACACAATCACCCCGCCAAAACCTCCCTATCGAGACTTTTGAATAGTCCTTAAACCTTTGTTTAGGCCTTTATTAAAGTCTTCCTTCTTTATCCTTTTATCGGGAATTAGAGTTCTCTCATTAACCCTTAACACATTGTTTATATATGTTTTAACATATAAAACCTTCTATCGGCACTCTTCTACTTTATAAACCATTACAAAGGAATTAACTTCAAACATACATTTTTGCCTACTATACAGCCTTGTCACGACTCTTGAGGTTTAGCCTCATCACAATCAGCCTTCGCATTCTTCCCTTGGTCATGCATACATATATATCCTCCGCTTTCCGATATGTGATTTCCCTTTAGGATCGGGAAATACACTATCGGTGCTTAATTCATACCCTTTTCATTTACAAAGGAAAAATCTGCCCAACACATAAAACGGACTTCAAATTCATTAAGTCTGTGACTATATTTGTCGTCGGGTCCGTTTCCTTTAGTCACTCCATAGTGCGCACTACATTAAGGCCCAATCTCTGGTTAGATGATATCTCTGATCGGCTATTGCTATATCGGGGGTTTGCAATATCGCAATATCGCTATTGGCCCTTCGCTATGCACCATCACCAACCTTTTACCTCCTCCGAAATGCGATTGTGATTAAATCGTAACCGTTGATCTGGTCCTGATCCAACGGTCTATGATCAATCGGCAGTCGCTCGTCGATTTCGATGCCTACAAAAGGATTGCACCGATGTGATACGATCTGGACTATTGATCTCACAAATCTAATGGCTCCAGAGTGATTAACACTTCACTTCTTTGCTCGTACCTTTACTTAGTTTTTATGCCATTTCCAATGGTTTCTCCGGTTTCTTTGACTTCTTCAGAGGTTCTTCCTCCTTCGTTGTTTCACTGCGACTCTTCCTCCTAGCTTCATTTCACATGCTCCTCTAATTGCTGTCACTTCAAAGAAACTCTTTATTCTTCAAGTGGGTCAATACGATTTCTCCGAATCATTATTCTTCTCTACACGTTCTTCAAGCTCTGCCTTCTGCTTCCACTATTCCGCACCCTCTGAGCTGAGCTCCTTAGCAAATTCTTGCTTTGTAACATTTCTCCAAAGCTAATTTTGCCTCTTCAATTCGATTCAATGATCCCTTTATGGTTCCTCTGAATCATTTTTCTCCTTCGCGTGTTCTTCTTAACTCTATTTGCAACCCCCTATTACAGAACTTACGAGTTCACATAAAATCCAACACTCGAAACACGCATTCCACTCATAATTGAGATGATTATATTAACAATATAAACAATGGTTACAGAATTAGGTCTCTGTGCCTCACACATATGCCTGTTCTTCAATATTGTGGCCTCTCCTCTTTGACTCTGCTCGTAGGCTTACATATATGCCAGGAGTTTTGTTGAATTGTCCTGGTTCGACTCCTATATCTACTGAACCGACTCCTAAATCCTTTGTCCACTATGTTCACTTCAATTAATTCCTAAATTCTCTCTCTCATCCTCGAATCATGTAATTGATTAAGAGTTATAGTTTACTTTGGACTCTTTTGGCATTACTGTCCACTCATGTTCTCATTTATTCAAGAGTACTTATAATTTCCTCCCATTATCTAATTAAATCACTAAAAGGCCTAAATTACATTAACTTGAGACTTAGGAAAACTATTTCCTATAAATACATGACCCCCCTATGTCTACTTTAATTACAATGATTTTCCCTTGGGTGAATGCTCCTGCATTAGACTCCCAATGTAGAAAATATTCATGATCTCCTGATCATGTGTCTTCTGTTCCTTGTCTTCTTGGATCCCAGACTTTGTTTTGTAACTTTGTACATGTCTTGTTCCCTTGTTGTTATTGTACTTCTGCTGTCTTTTGCTCCATTTTCTTCTTCTTGTCAATTAGATTCAAGTTCTGGTTGATATTGCCTCTTGCTGCTACCATTTTCCTCCATTTGAATTGCTTCATCATCATTTGCCACATTTCTTCAATCTCTGTTTCCAGCACATCTTTGGACTGGTTCATATTCTGCTTCATTTTTCTGCCTCCTTCTCTTTGTTTTAGTTTGGTGTTGTTGTCTATTAATTGTTTAAACTGTTGTTGGTTTACTTTTTCTTCTTCATTTGCTCTTGTTCCAATTGCTTTGCTTACTTTAACTTCTATTTTGCTTGCTTGAACTTTTGCTTTGCTTGTTGTGACTCCTATGCTGACTACCTCCCTATCATCCTTACCCTCTTTAATGATTGAATCATGACTGTTTAACACTTTCTCCAACAAATTAACTTATTTGTTCCATGGTTTTATTTCTTCCATAGAATTATCTTCCTTCACCTTTATTTGGTTGTTCACTTGTGCCAAATATCCTTCAGCATTGCAACAAAACCTACAGTCACAAAACACTTGTTAAAATAAAAAAAATAAGGTTGTTGTGCCTTATCTTCCTTTGGCAACAATTAAGCTTGCTGCACTATTTCGTTCTCCTCTATAAGCACATTAGTATGCTGATTTGAACTCTCAAAAGAATTCATGACAATGTCCATTAGTCTCTCTTCCACACCATCTCTCCTAATGATGTTTTCCTACCGTTGTCCATTGTAGTGAACTCCTTCTTTTGCAATGTCAGTTTGTTGAACACTCATTATCACCTCCTTTCTCTTGTGATTGTCATTCATGACAACTCTTTTGTTTTCCTTGTTCAGTAGTCTATCTTGAACATCCATTCTCTGTCTTTCCAACTACCTTCTTTGAAAATCTAATTTTCTATATAACTTAACTACTTAAATTGGAGTATATTTTGGAAATTTCACACATTTCTCCATACCTTCCTTTGTTATGGATAGATCATCAGATTTCCCTTCTCCCTTTGTTAAGTCTTTTTCATAGACTTCTTCTTCCTTAACATCTTTCAGTAGATGTTCTTCTTCTTCACTAAATATCTCAACATCTTCCATGGCTATTTCCTCTGTGCCTATCATCATGGCGAATTGATTATCCTTTACTATGTTTTCAGCTAACATAGTTTCTTCTTCAAGTTTTCCTTCAGTCTCTTGCTATTTATCTTCTTCAAGATCTATCCTTGTCTCACCATCTTCACTTACATTCTCCTGCATTTGTTTTTCATCAATAACATTAATCAAACTCATTTGATTACCTTTTTGAGACAACATTCATTCATTCTTTATCAGAATAAGATCATGATTCCTCATCTCCATGATAGCTTCTATAGACTCCTCCATAGACCTTTTCTTTTGTATGCAATCAAATTCCTCCTCTTCTGAAAAGTTTTCTTTGTCACCTTTTGCTTCTAGATCTTCATCTACTCTGAAGATATCCTCAAAGGGTTTCTTTTCTCCTACAATATCTGCCATCATGCAGAAACTATCAGTTTTAAAGATATAAGACTCTATGGTCTCACTGGATGGTTCAGACATCATATCTCCTTGCTATTCTAAATCCTTCATACGATTTAAAAATTCTTCGATAGTCTCCTCTTCAATCTTCTTAATCCCTTTACTTGGTTGCTTGATATCATCCTCCAACTGCATTTGAGACCTATCTATCTCATCTTCTTCCAAAATAGAATTTGGATTCTTCTTGTTTTCTTTCTTCTTCATGACAATATCAGCACATTGTCCTTCTTTACATGTTTCACCTACAAACATGTAAAAATTGTTAGTTTTAAAACCATGTGACCCTTTGGCCTCACTTGAAGTTTTAGTCTTCAAGTCTTCATCTTCACTTTCTCCCAGAATTTCTCCTTGTTCTGGTTCACAAATGGACTCTTCCATTCCCAACTCAACTTCCTTGAGTTTTTCCATCAGCCACTTCACTTGCTTTTGCTATAGCCTTCTCTGTATTTCTTGCCATTTCACTGGCTTCCTCCTCAAGACCCAACCTAATCTCTGGCTTTCCTCGAGAATTGTCCTTAATTCATTGAGTTGTTCTTTTAACTCTGCTATCTCCTGATCAATTTCTTCTTGACTCATCCTCCTGCCATTTGCCTTGGCATCCTCTTTCTTCATCTTTCTTTTGCTGTGGCTTCTTTCTGAACCTCTGCTATGACTATTAGTAGTCATCTTCTTCTCTTCATTCTTCATGAGCTTCTCACTCATCTGCAACAAGCCTCTACTACAGCTAATCCTCCTCGCTTCAAACTTACCCCACTAAGCTCTCCTCACTCAGTCTTTTGGTAAGCATGGTCCTCTATCTAGAACCTCCTCTTGAGCAACACCTTTGCTCCTTCTAGGCTTCTGCAATCTCTCACTCTCTCTTGACAACACTTCAGCTATCCTTTCTGTCCAATCCTTTATTGGATTCTTCAGGTTCACTGCCACTTCTCTATCAAAGTTTTTTCCTTACTCTATCTTCAAGAACTCATTTGATTCTCCTCTGACAGCTTATCTTGCTATCACCTATGCATTAGTATGAAAACACACATTCTTAATTTAAAACAAAACATAACATATAACCTCTCCTTCAATATCTTAGTATGATCTTGGTTCACCCATTCTTCTGCACTTTGAATGGATTTCCCTCTGTTTTGTCTCCAAGTCCTCTTTCCTTTGGAACTTGCATTAAGTAATCTTGCTTTTTCTTTCCTCTGTTTTGTTTATTCCAAGCCTCTGCTGGAACTACTACAATCTCCCACTTTAGTCTCTATCATTCATTCATGCACATTACCTTCTTCTGTGTGCAAACTCCTTTCATAGGAAATCTTCCTCATTCTGATTACAATTCTGCTCTGATACAAATCTGCTCTAATTTCAAACCTGCTTTGATACCAATCTGCTCTGATACCACTAATGGTGTAGGGTAAAAACTCGCACATACCCACACTATGCATAAAAATGCATAAACACAATTGTTCCAAGTGGTTGAATCTTCAAAGGAGTCAAATCTTAGGAGGTCTAATGGTTAAGGCCCTCTATAACAGTTCCTTTGCATCGGAACACAATCACCCCGCCAAAACCTCCCTATCGAGACTTTTGAACAGTCCTCAAACCTTTTTTTATGCCTTTATTAAAGTCTTCATTCTTTATCCTTTTATCGGGAATTATAACCCTCTCATTAACCCTTAACACATTCTTTATATACATTTTAACGTATAAAACCTTCTATCGGCGCTCTTCTACTTTATGAACTGTAGGTTTTAACCCCGTATAGAAATTACTTGCATGTAAATTCTAAAACACAGAAAATAAACAATGTGAGATCATAACACATAAAACACATACACACAGAGATTTTCCCCTGGATCCCAAAACCGGGACTACCAGCTTGATTTTTCAATATGTTCCTTTCAATGTTATAATACATATTTATACATGCCGAAGCATCCAATACCATGGACCGAGAACCATCCCATCCAATACCATGGACCGAAAACCATCACGTCCAAAAACATGAGTGAAAATCATGCACAAAACCATAGGTGGGTCCTTCCAACCTAACATAGGGTCCAAAACCAAAATTTTCTGGGGTGCTGCCTTGGACCCCATAAAGTGGGGTTACGGGTATACCTCAAACCCCATGTGATCCCCCCGCTACATAATTGGTGCAACAAAGGGGGGCTCTGCCCCCCCTCTAACCCCTCGGTTAACTATGTGGGCTAGTCGTGGAAAGAACATAACACAACCCAAAATTCTTCCACTTGTTGTTTTCTTTCCATAGGGGGCCATAAGAGAGCTTAGTCATTTTTCCAGCCCTGAAACACCCATTGTCTCTCTACACCAAGAGAACTTCTCAGAGCTCACAGATTTTTTCAATGCATCTGCAGTATTCTTCAAAGTGTCCACCTTTACCAGCCACGTTTTTGTCTTCTCTCATATCCCTCACAAAGTGATACTGAACATCAATGTGCTTTGTCTTTCAATGATATGTAGGGTTCTTTTCCAAGAAAATTGCACATTGGTTGTCACAGTCTATCCTTATAGCTCCCTGTACTAACCCCATACTTGAACACAATCTCTGCAACCAAACTGCTTCCTTGCTTGCATTAGTGGCTGCCATGTATTCTGCCTCTGTAGTTGATAGTGCCACTACAGATTGTTTCTTACTCATCCAACTAACTGCACCTCCAAATAGGTTAAACACATACCCACTTGTAGATCTTCTTTGATCTAGATCTCTAGACCAGTCTGCATCAACAAAGCCACGAATATCCAACATTTTGTCCAATCCTGATCTTCCTTGGTAGCACAAACCATAATCACTAGTGCCATGTAAATACCTGAAAACCCGCTTCACTGTTGTCCAGTGCTCCTTCCCTAGTTTTGACATAAACCTGCTCAATACTCCCACTGCATGTGCAATGTCTGGTCTAGTACAAACCATTGCATAGATCAGGCTACCGACTGCACTTGCATATGGAACACGTGACATGTCCTCTTCCTCTTCTTGTGTCTTGGGACACTATTCAGTAGATAACCTCACACCTACAGGAACAGGAACCTTCATCAGTTTACTATCCTTCATATTAAACCTCTACAATATTGTCTTGACATACTTCCTCTGGTTTAACCAGAGCTTCCTCTTTGCCCGATCTCTTTTAATTTCCATGCCCAAAATATAGTTTGCAGCACCAAGATCTTTCATGTCAAATTTGGAGGACAATTGGGTCTTCAAATCATGGATAATTTATTTGTCATTTCCAACTAGCAACATATCATCCACATGCAAGACTAGATAAATAACACAGTCACCAATTAATTTAAAATACACACAGTGATCTGCTTTGCTTCTAGTGAAGCCAAGTCCTCGTATAAATGTATCAAAGTTCTGATACCACATCCTTGGTGATTATTTTAACCCATATAGAGGCTTCTTTAACTTGCATACCAGTTCTTTCTTATCCTTCACTGCAAAGCCTTTAGGTTGCTTCATGTATATTTCCTCTTCCAGATCCCTGTGAAGAAACGTTGTCTTGACATCCATCTGTTCTACCTCAAAATCAAAAGCAGCAGCAACAGATAAAAGTAATCTAATAGAAGTTACCTTAGCAACAGGAGAAAAGATATCACCAAAATAAATTCCCAGCACTTGGGAATAACCTTTTTCTACCAACTGAGCTTTGTATTTCTCCACCTTTCCTTCTACATTTGTCTTCTTCTTGAACACCTATTTGCTGCCAATGGGTTTCCTTCTAGCTGACAAGTCCACCAGATCCCAAGCCTCATTTTTGTGCAAAGATGCCATTTCATCAACCATGGCCTCTTTTTAGAGTTTGCCATCCTTTGAATCTACTGCTTCCTTCACAGTTCTAGGATCATCGTCAATAATAGGTAAAGCAAAATTTAAACAGAAAATAGTTGGACTATACCTTTCTGGCTGCCTTCTTTCTCGAACTGATCTTCTCACACCCAGAGTTTGTGGCTCTTCATCTTCTGGTTCCTCCTTTACTGTAGAGTCTGATTCTTCCTCCTTAAGCTCAAACTCTATCTTCTCATGTTTCTTTAGTTGGAGTTCATGTTTAATAACATCTTTTACCTCTCTAAACACCACATCTCAGTTGTACACAACCTTCCGTGTGACTAGGTTCGAAAGCTTATAACCCTTTAAACCATCCTTATACCCAATAAAGATGCACTTTTCAGATTTACTATCCAACTTGGTTCATTTCTCCTTTGGAACATGTATGTATGCATCACATCCAAATACCCTCAGATGTGAAAGAGAGGGCTTCTTACCAGTCCATACCTCTTGTGGAGTTTTATCTTCCAAAGCTAATAAAGGTGACCTATTGACTAGGTAACATGCAGTATCCACTGCTTCTACCCAAAATTCCTGTCCTAACCTGGCACCACTGAGCATGCTTCTTTCCCTTTCCATCAATGTCTTATTCATTCTTTCTGTAACTCCATTTTGGTAAGGTGTATATGGAGTAGTCTTCTGTCGTGCTATACGACACTTCTTACAGAATTCTTCAAATTTCTTGCTGCAAAACTCTCCACCATTATCTGTCCTCAACACCTTTATCTTCTTCTCTGTTTGATTTTCCACAAGAGCCTTAAATTCTTTAAACCTGTCAAAGGCTTCAGATTTCTTCTTAAGAAATCTAACCCTTCCACCTTGCAAATCCAACTTTACTTTTCTACAACCAATGATTCTAGCCTTCCTGTCATCCCCCAAGAAGGCATCACCACCATCATATTTCTCATAATCGCAGAACCACTCTCTATGGGGAGTGAAGTGAAAGGATGCACCTGAGTCAATCAACCATGCCTCATGATCTACATGTGTACTTGAAGAAGCCAAGTACACATCCCCACCTTCATCTGAGGTGGTTTTCTCCTCTACCGAAGGAGCATCATCAGATCCCTTTCCTTTATTAGGAGCTTTAGATTTACAGTGCCTTTTGTAATGCCCTTCCTTTCCGCATTTCCAGCACACCACCTTTACAGTTTTTCCTGGAGATTAGATCTTCCTCTAGATTTAGGTCTCCCACTCGATGACTTATTTTTGTTTCTGTTCTGGGACCATCCTCGTATAGACAAGGCATCACCATTTTGGCTCTCCATATTTTTCCATCTCATCTCCTCCATCATCAAGGATGAGACTATTTCATCAAACTGTAAGGTAATTGCATTGCTACCTATTGCAATAACCAGACTATCCCACGAATCTGGTAGAGAACACAACAAACTGATGCACTTATCTTCATTTGAAATTTTAATATCAACAGATGCTAACTAACTTACCACAATATTAAATGTGTTCAGATGCTCTGTCACTGAGTCTCCATATTTCATCCTCAGGTTATACAACATTTTCCATAGGAATAGTTTATTCACCAGAGACTTAGATTGGTACAAAGTCCCTAACTTGTCCCACAAAGCCTTCGCCATAGATTCCCCTGATACATTCAGCAATACTGAATCTGAGACACACAATTGTATTGTGCTCTTTGTCTTCCGATCCAACTTCTTTCATTCTTCATCAGAAACTCTCGTTGGTTTAGTACCTGGATCTACCGTGATCCACTGATCTTTATCCACCAACAGATTCTCCATCTTGAGTTTCCACAACTCAAAACTCTGACCATTAAATTTCTCAATCTCTATCTTTCCACTGCTTGCCATCTTCTTTCACCACTAGAATCGATCTCGCAGATCTCCCACTAAACAGGGTCAACCACAAGCCTGAGTGAAACCCCTCAGCAACAAAGGCGTCCCCTTGAAGCCAAAACTACTATGATACTAAATGTAGGTTTTAACCCCATACAGAAATTACCTACATATGAATTCTAAAACACAGAAAATAAACAATGTGAGAGCATAACACATAAAACGCATATACACAGAGATTTTCCCCTAGATCCCAAAACCGGGACTACCAGCGTGATTTTTCATTATGTTCCTTTCAATGTTATAATACATATTTATACATGCTGAAGCATCCAATACCATGGACTGAAAACCATCTTGTCCAATACCGTGGACCGAAAACCATTGTGTCCAAAAACATGTGCGAAAATCATGCACAAAACCATAGGTGTGTTACGGGTATGCCTCAAACCCCGTGTGACCCCCCTGCCCCGCTACATAATCGGTGCAACAAAGGGGGGATTTTCCCCCCCTCTAACCCCCTAGTTAACTACGTGGGCTAGTCATGGAAAGAATATAACCATTACAAAGGAATTAACTTCAAACATACCTTTTTGCCTACCGTAAAACCTTGTCATGGCTCTCGAGGTTTAACCTCATCGCAATTGGCCTCCGCATTCTTCCCTTGGTCATGCATACATATATATCCTCCACTTTCCGATATGTGATTTCCCTTTAGGATCGAGAAATACACTATCGACACTTAATTCACACCCTTTTCGTTTACAAAGGAAAACTCTGCCCAATGCATAAAACGGACTTCAAATTCATTAAGACCACGACTATATTTGTCATCGGGTCTGCTTCCTTTAGTCGCTCCACAGTGTGCACTAAATTAAGGCCCGATCTCCGATTAGACAATATCTCCAATCAGATATTGCTATATCGGGGGTTCGCGATATCGCAATATTGCTATCGGCCCCTTGCTATGCATCGTTTCCGACCTTTTACCTCCTCTGAAATGTGATTCTGATTTAAATCGTGACCATTGATCTTGTCCCGATCCAACGGTCCACGATCAATCGGTAGTCGCTAGCCGATTTCAATTCCTCCAAAAGGATTTCGCTAATGCGATACGATCTGGACCATTTATCTCACAGATCTAATGACTCCTGTGTGATTAACACTTCACTTCTTCGCTCGTACCTTTACTTAGTTTTTACGCCATTTCGAATGGTTTTTGCGGTTCTTTTGAGTTCTTCAGAGGTTCTTCCTCCTTTGTTGTTTCGCTGTGACTCTTCCTCTTGGCTTCACTTCACATGCTCCTCTAATTGCTGTCACTTCAAAGCAACTCTTGATCCTTCAAGTGGATCAATACGATTTCTCTGAATTGTTCTTCTTCTCTGCGCATCCTTCAAACTCTGCCTTTTGCTTCCACTATTTTGCATCCTCTGGGCTGGGCTCCTTAGTGAATTCTTGCTTTGCAACTCCTCTCCAAAGCTAACTTTGTCTCTTCACTTGGATTCAATGATCCCTTTATGATTCTTCTGAATCATTTTGCTCCTCCATGTGTTCTGCTTAAATCTGTGTGCAACCCCCTGTTATAGAACCTACGAGTTCACATAAAATCCAACACTCGAAACTCGCATTCCACTCAGAATTGAGATGATTATATTAACAATATAAACAATGGTTACATAATGAGGTCTCTATGCCTCACACATAGGCTTGTTCTTCAATATTGTGGCCTCTCCTCTCTAACTCTACCCGTAGGCTTACATATATGCCAGGAGTTCTGTTGAATTGTCCTGGTTCGACTCCTATATCTACTAAACCGACTCTAAATCCTTTGTCCACTATGTTTACTTCAATTAATTCCTAAAAGCTCTCTCTTGTCCTCGAATCATGCAATTGTTTAAGAGTTATAGTTGACTTTCGACTCTTTTGGCATTACTGTCCACTCATGTTCTCATTTATTCGAGAGTACTTATATTTCCTTCCATTATCTAGTTGAATCACTAAAATGCCTAAATTACATTAACTTGAGACTTAGGAAAACTATTTCCTAAAAATGCATGACCCCCCTATGTCTACTTTAATTACAATGATTATCCCTTGGGTGAATGCTCCTGCATCATCTGGCCTCCCATGGTCAGACCATATTGTATGGCTCTGCCATTTTCTCCTACTCCTACAGCTATTCCCTTTGCTGACATCTCTACTACATGATTGACATATAAAATACATCAGCCTTGTACATAAGATACAATTTTTGTTTATTAAATGTATATATGAATATGGAAAAATAACTTTAAATTAAAAAAAACAATTATCAGTGCACCCAAAGAGATAGTCATGTACTGTCTTCGGTGCTCTGTCAAGCACAACTACACTGACAATGGTCACAGATACATACGATGCACCGTTGTTTGTTCAAAAATTTAAACTTTCATCGCGATGTATCACACTTATGCAACAGTGTGGACGTATAACATTTTCGCACTGATATGGAACTTTCATATTATCGAACATACCAAGCTATAGCTATATTTTTAAATATTATTTTTGCGGTGAATTTGATAAATATAAATGCACTGGGAATAACACACCAATGTAAAATTTATAGATTTTCTTATGCATTTATATTTACAAAATGCACTACAACAATAGCAGTGTGTTATGTTCACACACTGAATTATTGTGCACCCTATAAATTTACAAGGTGCGCCACTATCGGTGCGAGCTGAACATATTGAGCACATCACACAAGGAATTTTTTTTTTTTTCAAAAACAATGGAAGTTGAAGCTAATTTGCAATTCTAATCCCTTGAAAATTTAAATTGGAGAGAAAGATAGACATTACGTGAAGATTTGGTCATCAGAGAGGCATTGTTGACATGTAATGGAGATTTTTTTTTTACCATGATTTGAAATTTATTAGAAAGTTAGGAAGTGAGCATGGTATGGAAGGATGGGGAGCAAGAGAACCACCAAAGTTAGGGCGATTGCATGAGGCAAGAGTGGCACCATTTCTTCAGATCTCTCCAACACTGCAGGTGGTTAAAATGAAATCTACAATTGGGAGTTTTTTTTACTTAACCCTTGTCAAGTGTGTTACAATAACCACACCAATGCAGAAGATATCCAAGAGCACCACATTTCTTAAAAATTTAAAAATTATAGTGGTGATTTTTCTTGGTATATACGGGTTGTTCTACTACATGAAGTGCATCTGTTCTAGAGGTGTATATAATATCGACAATTTTTAAAACTTAACCTTTTTCTAGTGCTATCGATTATTCAAGCACCAGAGCGTTGTGTTAGTTAGCGCACCGTGTTTTTTTTTAATTTTATAAACCAAAATTTCCATGGTGCACCATGTTTTATGCGACATCGGTGCCTGTATGGAAGTAAATCACTTGTACGTTTGTACATTGTAGACGTACCATCCAAAAAACATCCTCTAAAGCATCCGCCTTCCCGCCTCCGCTAGTGACCTCTGCTAGAAACAAATTTTTGGGCTATTTTTATCCTCCGCTAGAATGTCTTTTCCTTGTAGTGTATTATTTTTTGTACGTTTCAAATGCATCATACAAATGCATATAATTATAAAACAACACTTATTTATCCATATTACAAGTGCACTAAATAATGCACTGTAGTTATAAAATATTGGTTATTTATGGTTGAAAATGAAAAATCATATGCATTAATGAAGCCACATCTTTATCTTTTATATGAATGCTAAAATTAGATGTATTATGTGTCTCACACATAATAAGGCCTTAATGTCTTTTTTTGGTTGCTATGGATCCTTTAGACTATCATTTAATTATCTTTGACCCCGATCTATTTAAACCACGTACTATGGAGATATTGTAATCATCATAAATCTAAGATCATAATACTTGGAATGTACAGAACCATAATTATGATATCAAATACAAGACTCCTACTGATATGCTACTAGTTCCATTTGATCACTATTAATTAGTAATTACTACCACTACATTCAAGATGAAAAATCTCATGTGTACTAAGGAGTATAACAATGAGAGATATTATCACTGGTAAAAGTGAAAAATTGCGGGGGGTATGTTCACCTAAAGAATGGCACCTTATTCATAAGGGAAATAGGTTGGCATAGTGAATGATAGAGATATTTCCCTACATGTTAATATAGAAAAACATTTCTCTGGACCCTTTGAAAATACAAAATGGAAACAACGAGAAGCTCTCTTAAACCTCTAGATTTATACTTTGCAAGACTCTTTCCATACTTTAGAGCAAACTTTGACCCTGACCTTGTCAATATACCTTGTTTCTTCAAACAACCTGACATCAAATCCGAATATGGCCAAGTTTAACAAAGTGCTCAAAACAATGATGAGGACATGAGCCATGGTGACGATACTCTTGCAACCTCTGAGTAAAGAAAAGGAAACATTGATGGTGAATAAAGAATGATGTCTGGTGGTTTTTCATGTCCTACCCATATGTAGATTTGATCTTGGAACAAATGATATAGATAACCATATGGTGTTGTAATTTGTTCGAGAACCAAGAACAAATTCTTGGTGCCAACTGAATGAAACTAATTGTTTCAGAGCATGTCGATTGTATTAATCTAATAATATTTTTCATGTTATTTAAATAATAATGGAAAACATTCTCAAAATTAGTATGTACATTCTAGGGATATTACATTGTCCCCCCTTAAAAATAACACTTTTCTCGGTGTTCATCTATGTCATGAACTGCATATATATATATATATATATATATATATATATATATATATATATATATATATATATATATATATATATATATATCTATATATATATATATATATATATATATATATATATATATATATATATATATATATATATATATATATCGATATATATATATATATATATATATATATATATATACATATATATATATATATATATATATATATATCTGTGTATTCTTTTATAGAAAATATACAATGTTTCATCATCACTTATTCTGTGGCTAATCTATCTTTCTTGTTTATGTCTTACAACATGCATATATGTACAAGTTTTAAGTGTCAATTGAAGTTAACTCCATAGTTTTACTTATAGTACATTACAACACCCTTGGTTCTAATTTATCATTTTAGAAATAGGAGAAGGTCCCTCAAACCTTGATCGTATTCACTTATGTTTTTTTTTTGTTTTTTCATACGTTATATTATCTGGATTTATGGTATTGAGGTCATTCGGACTCATCCCACCCAATTTTCTCTACCTATAATTAATGCTCACATTTTTTTCATGTATTATGGCATGATAGCTTTCCTTTCCCCATGGGTCGCTTTATACATAATGATGGGATGTTACCCCTTCTTCTCATATATTAAATATACATATTAATAATGGGCACAGAATACCATTGGGAACAACTATCCAATTTGATACATACACCTGGGTTCATTCTAAATTTCTCCTCTTAAGTTTATTGGCACAATCTACTGATATTTAAATTGTTACCTAAAGTTCCTACCCATTTATTTATTTCCCTTGCTATTACAACATTAAATAATTAATCGCTCGAAAATGATACCCCACCTTGACTTGAATATATCAAAGGTGGTATGCTAAGACTAAACCTTCTTCTGGTATGTTTTTGTTAGACTCCCTTCAATTTTTTTTTTTTGCATAACTTTCACAAGATTTAACACATTTAATTGGGTTTAGACCTTGGGTAGTGTGGTGAATCTTGGGTGACCACGTAAGAAATATCCATGTGATAGTCACATGGTCTTTTGGTGTACTTCCAGTCGCATAGAGATTGGTGCAACATCCAACGGACATGAGCCCCAATCAGTATCCCCACCCAGTGGTTTGGTCATTCTTCATTTCATTTGGGGTTTCAAGTACTCCTATATCTCAATGTTGTTAAACCTTAGCACTTCTGCAATGGAGATTCAACTGAGAGGATAACACTTGAAGTTTGCGTTCAGGGTATTGTGGAATTTTGTTGGTATATTTACGCTCCTACCTGACATGGGTACCAAATTTAACTAGGTTTTTCTCACTTTGGTTTTCTTACCCAGGTAGCTCCTCTAATGGTTCTTCGCTCTGGTGGTTCAAAAAACTGTTTGTTGAATCCTTCTATATTTTCTTGAGACTAGAATTTGGCTTATTACCGCAGTTTGATTCCCATTCTTTGTTTTCATGCTCAGGATGAAGTTAAGGCCTGACACTTTACTTTTGTATGTTGACAAATATTATTTTAATGGAGTACAGGTAGTATGGTCTTTTTTTTTCCTTGTGTTCTCCTTTAGCTGGATTATTATCCGCCCTTATTGCCACTATGAATAACTGGGGTTCGTCATGAATGGTCGCAAAGAAGGGCATAAGCAGCTGGGTATTTTACAGGTACGTAATAGATGATATTTCATTTTTTTATACATTTATTTTATGTTATTCTATATTTTCCTTTTCAGATTGACTCTGGTGATTCTAGCATTATTACGTAGGTAACTCTCTCTTTTGGTGTTTGGGTATGTCAATTCTTAGTCCAGTCCAGTATGACCATCCTTAAGGTGTTGTTAGTGATCTGGATTTAAACATGAATGCAACAAATTATAGGGATAACCATAAATAAAGAGATACAATAGAAATAATACTTCATTTCATTAATGTAAAATAATAAAATATGATTACAAACAGAAATGGAAATAAACTAGCTTGGGTGATGGTAACTTATCTCTAAGGAGAGATGTGGTGGCTACATGCCTCTGAACTGTCTTACAATGAGGCTTGAAGGCCTATTTATTGTTGAGAAATAATGGAAAATCCTAAACATCCAAAAACCTAACCCTAGGAGATCAAGCGCTAAACTATGGACCCTGTTTTGGGTAAATTGGTACATCAACTTCCCAGGATCATAACTTTGGCATACGATCTCCATTTGACACGCAAAATACCTCGTTAGAAAGATCTATCCAAGGATTAGAACTTTTGGATGAGTAGTATTGGTCCATGGACCCATATTTCTCCTAGTTTCCCAAAAAACATTGTTTAGGCCCTTAAAACGGCTATGAAGTTTAGGACCAGAAAAGCTGCTAAAAATAGTAATTTGTGCTACAATTAAGGAAACTGTAAAAATGAAAGACAATTGTGGGGGTCCAAGTGGGATAGGTGGGTGGCCACAAATATCCACCTGTATCATTCCTCCCCCCTTAGGAAGCAATGGTCCCCATTGTGTTGAGTTCCTCCATAAGATGAGGAAACTTTTGCTGAACTTGGTCCCTAGTGAGCTATTCTGTAACCTACGATATGTCCACTAATGGTGGGAAGCATGGTCGAGGGCGGTCACATTGAACACCGGTGCAAGTGAAGGAGTGGGGGAACGTTGTTCTCTAAAGCATTGTTTCCCACAACCTTGGTAATGGTGTAAGGACCGTATTAGAGTGGTCTGAGCTTCTGATGGGATCTTGTAAGGCATTCCTTCTACAAATGCAACCAGACTTTTTCGTCGACCTGAAACGTGTGTGGTACTTGATGCTGATCTTATTGCTACTTATACTTGGCATTTTATAAAATGGAGTGGTGATAGATCAACCTATTATGTAGAGGTACTCCGGAAGTCATATTGGACAAATGCTTGACCTGATAGTGTAACGGTACCCTTGTGGGTGAGGAGAAGATATACCTATCTTCTTTGATGACCATATCTACCTGCTTTTGCTCCATGGAGGAACCCTTTCCGAGAGCCATGGATGTAGCTATGATCTTCCTCTTACTTTGACAGCGAACCAAACAGAAAATCAATTTCCTAGTCTGGGAGATGATCTTACTACCTTTCTTAGTAGAGGTCAAAGAGGTGGTGGTAGGTGGGGCTACCTCTAGTATCCTCTATAATGAATTTCCCAAATAAATAATAACAGCACGAGGCCTTGAATCATACACAACATGTCACCTCCATAAGTATGGTTGGCCTAATATCACAAACATCAAGAGGTGCAACTTCACATAATACCTCATCTATGAAGGGCTTGATGTTGTAGGGAAGGCGACAATGTTGGCAGACTCAAGAGGTCTCATCATTGGTGAAGCCACCCGATGTTGTAGGACTACAGGTGTAGTGTGGTTGATAGGCCCAGCCGCTTCATGACCTCTGCTGAAATGAGGTTTTTTTGGCTCCCACTATCAACAATGAATTGCATCGGTGAACCCTTCACCCACATCTGTTGTGGAAAAGATGCTCCCCCTCCTCTGGATCTTCGGGCTCATTCTTCTAGACCTTGGTTGTGGCAACAGTGGTGCAAGGCTCTGCATCAATGATTTGCTTCCCTGTGTCATTCCCCTTGTCGGGTTTTGACTCGGGGTTAGAACATGCATCTGATTCTAAAGCCTTCAGCTTGGCCACCAGTGACTGCTTGGTCCGACACTCACTTGTGTTATGAGTGGGGCTCTTATGGAACTCACACCACTTTCCTGTGCCCTTCTTTGAATTCATGGTGTTGTTCTTTTCTTGCGGTTTCGATGAGTTGTCTTAGGTCACCCCGCCTTGGCTTTGTCCTCTATTCTTCGGATTCATGGATCCAAAGTCTCGCTTCTTTTGTTTAAACTTCTGTTCAATCTTGACAGCATATCGGTATGCCGTGTTGAGCGAGGAGATGTTCAGGACCTCCATCTCATCTTGGATGTACCTATGTAGGCAACCGTGGTATTTGAGTACCAAAAGCAGCTTAGAATCCTTGATACCCAACTTTGTGCAAAGCGTATGAAAAATATTTGTGAACTCCGACACATCATGATCCCTAGCCTACTGCAGCGTGGTCTAGTTTATGTATTTATCCTCGTAGCTCTTGACAGGGTAGTACTACTCCTTGATGGCATCCTGGAATGAATTCCAAGTGGGTGTGTGGAAAATAGTGAGCCTGTACTTTCATCCTTATGCTCGTAGTAGGTTTCCCACCAATATTTGATGTGGGGGGCTGCTTTGTGAAGTGAAAAAGTGATATTTTCCTGGCTGGAAAAATCATGAACAAAAAAATACCCTTCTAGAAGATTAACCATTTATCTACAGTGTTTGCTTCTATCTGACCCTCAAATATGGGAATGTCAAAGTTAACTTGTACCTTACAGGGTGTGGCGCTTCCAGAGTAGCTGCTGGAAGTAGATGTGTCACCCCTCGGTAGCCGTTGAAGGATCTGGGAAAAGTTGTCGATGATCAAGTTCCTTTGTCGCTCGAGGGATTCTTCAAGCAAGATTTTGATAGGATCTCTTGCCCCCTCGTCTTTCTTTTCATCTACCATGGCAGGCCATCAGGATTTGCGAGGTTGGTCTTGCAAAGGTTTGACCAATTCAATCCCTAAATCCTTATATCCCGACCTCGTTGGGGACATGCAGAGAAAAACAGAGAAAGAGAAGACCCCTCTGATACCACTGATCAAGATTTAAACATGAACATAGATAACCATAAATACAGAGATACAACAGAAATAATACTTCATTTCATTAATGTAAAATACTGAAATATGCTTACAAATAGAAATGGAAATAAACTAGCTCGGGCGATGGTAGCTTATCTCTGAGGAGAGATGTGGTGGTTACATGCCTCTGAACTATCTTACAATGATGGTTGAAGGCCTATTTATTGTTTGGAAACAATGGAAAACCATAAAAATCCAAAAGCCTAACCCTAGGAGATGAAGCGCCAAACTATGGGCCCCGTTTTGGGTGAATTGGTACATCAACTTCCTGGGGTTGTAACTTTGGCATACGATCTCTGTTTGATGCACACAATACCTCGTTAGAAATTATATCCGAGGAATACAACTGTGGATGAGAAACATTGATCCATGGACCCAAGTGGCTCCCAAGTGTCCCAAAAAATGTCGTTTAGGGCCTTAAAACGGCTTCAGAAGTTTAGGACCTGAAAAACCGCTAAAAATAGTAAACTGTGTTACAATTAAGGAAACTTAAAAACTGAAGGAGATAGTTGTGGGTGTCCAAGTGGGATAGGTGGGTGGCCACCAACATCCACCTGGATCAGTTAGGACTTAAACTTTCCTCACTAGATTATTGTATTTGATTCGAGGTTGATATTCTTCTCATCTATGGTTTCTTAGAGGAAGTTTTTAGCATTCCCCATTCTGCATTCACCCTCGTTCTTGTTTTATTTTCTTCTGCCTCTGCAAAAGAAATGTATCTTGTTACCCAGTTTCCCTTCATTCTCGGCAAAGGCTACCACGCAAATGATACAAGTTCCAATTTGAATTTGTATTTGGATTCCAAATTTATGTAAAATATTGTCGGGATAAAACCCTTCTCGGATCTACCCTTTATAAGAGATTCCTAACTATGTTCAAATGAGCGAAATGTCTGGATGTAGTTTTCTATTGGAAATGTATGTTGACTATTTCTATCGAATGAATGGATGAATTTTTCCATTTTTCCTCCATTACTGTATAGATTATATTGTTCTATAATGGTTGTGCACTTAATCTTGGTGTCCTGTAAATGCGTGAATTAGATAATTCGATAGGGAAAATCACGTTTTTCTATTTTGGAATTTGTAGGTAAAATTACTGTTATCTGATTTTTCTTAATAGATGATCATATCAAGTCCCACAAGGGATTTATTTTCTGTTTTATGCTTTTATTTGAAAATCCTTCCTTCTAGAGGTCAGGATTGTCATTAACTACTTACTTAGAATTTATAATTACTCCGATGAATTATTACTCATAATATTTATCCTCATCGATTTTAACTGTAGTGAGGACTTCGATGATGTGAGTTTTCTCATAACTCCAAACCTAGTTAATTTTGTCGGGATCTAGTTAATATGTTTTCCATAATGATAGAATTCCAATCGAATACTCCTATTTTTCTTTATGCATGTATGACTATGTTGATTTCGCGCATACTAAATTTGTGATATGAAATTTGGCTATGGCTTTAGATAACCATACAGGTTGACCATTTGGTTTCGGTATGATAATTAAAGGAAATTCAGTTTAATTCCTTGCCCCTACATTATTCATTTTGGCTTTACTAGTAGGTATGTAATTATATCCATAATTAGAACTCTCTTGTCTTCGCTAGTTTATTATGGTCAGATGAACCGACTAAATCCCCCCCCTGCCACCCAAGGCAATTAGTACAATATCTTTAGTCTCTATCAATTTCATATATTCTAGGAGAAACCCTCTTTGGCACATACCTCTACAAATCGGTAATCCCTTTATTACTATGGCCTATCTGCTAGAAGAAGATCGAGCACTTTAGGTAGTTTGATTTTGTTTATATTTAGATTGCAAATTTATTACAAATTTCTTCCAGTTAATACCACTACCATACTTAGTGATATGTGTTTAACTAAAAAAAATACAGAGTGATAACTTCCTCTAAATTTCCTGGTGATACCCTTCATGCCAAATTCAATTCTTCAGATTTACTACCATACTGGTAATGCTTACAGCTATATAATCTACATTACTATTGTTACCGGTATATGTGGTACTAGAATAACCATTTGACATAAAGAAATACTTCGACAGTATAGAAGAAGCATAACAAAAAGATGTTATAATGACCATAAAACTCATCTACCAGTCATACCTATTCCATTTAATGCATAAAGTTTATACGTTTTATTCCGCAAGATATTTAATTCCCTATCTGAGTAGGTAAACCATCTATATTTTCTCTACCTCCTAATATCTATACATTTTTCTACTGCAATTCACATTGTGGATTAATTTTTCCATACTAGGTCGTTACAATCTTTAAACGGATTATAATCATCAGTAATATATACATGGTTAAAGAAAAAAAAGGTAATTAAAACATAACCACTAAGAAATATCATTAACATGCAACTCCTATAATCTGAAATCCTAATAGTATTCTGGCTAGAACTACTTGGGATGTACCCATTACAATATGATCATTCATTGCACTAGTATAATCAAAACTATATCAATACATGTTCCCTGACTTCAGCTTCTCATTGCAGTATGCTAATGAAATTATCAAACCTTCCTTAATGACTTCCAATTCACTATGTATAGATTTCATTCAATTATGATAACTAGAAAACTTCACAATAGTAAGTCAATTCTAACCATCCAATACTTTAGCACATTAAAATTTATACTTGCAGACTAGCTTTTATTTAAAAAGAAAGAACACAATACTTTAAATAAAGTTACTAGTGAGGTACTTGGAAATTCACACCTTCTCTCCACCCATCCAAGAACTATTTCATCGAGTTCATCTCCAGGATGGAAACTCCTTACCCAAGAGTCAACAACCTCTTGTTGATCCCTTCAATTGGTATTTAATTCCCTTCTTTCATGATATGATTTCCTTTAGCGGTGTCCCGCTTTTGTGGATCTTTTATCCACTTGCCTAAGCTTTTCCCATTAAAGCTCACCTTTCTCTCCCATGATGCTTTTATGTTTTTTCTTCCAATCTTAGCATATTTCTCCAGCTACACAACTTAATGGACATGTATCTCCCATCCATTAAGCTTATCTAAATTTTGATCTAGAATTCTTATCATGAAGGAATAATCTATTCCCATTCACTAATGGGATTTTATTTAGCAAGAGTCTCATCTCTAGGTGTCTCATTTCCAAGCACTTAATGTCCCTTTATCTATTTTGTAGTAATATATTTACTCACATTTTAACCCCACAATCCTATATTTTTTGCTATAACTCGGTCTAACATTTCCTAGAAAGATAGTAACAGACGGGTTTTACAATATCTTCTTCCTTTCGTCATCATTATATTTTCATTGAGTCTTTTTATCCCACTAGACCTTTGTATTTTCATTTATATTTATTTTATCTCTCACAGACTAATTTTTAGATCATATTTCACTCGCCACATCTATCTCCAATATTTATAGTTCTATAACCAGAAAAACCAAAAGTGGATCCTTCCCCTTCAAAATGAAGGGTTTTTTAATTTTAATTTTAATTTTTTATTTTTTTGCTACACTTTCTTGCACCATAACTAATGCTAATTATTTCTGATAGTTTGAAGCCCAATTGACTCAACTAGTGGCTCCTCTCGTACATTTCAGGGAATACCGATTCACAAAACAAAAAAAGGTTAAGAACTATTGGGTTTCCCAAATAACATCTTTTTACCAACCTTTTACTTCACTTTTAAACCATATTTCTCTTTCCCATACCCTTACATTAAACTATTTTCATCATTACATCAGGTTTCGACCTATTACTTTTCAATGCATACGTTTTAGTGTTTGTGAGTGAATTTATGATTAAATTTTGGAAAAATAACTCGTATTCATTTTTATATGGAAGTGGGATTAGTTTCATGATCTTTGTAGGTGTATTTGAAGACTTCAACAAAGTCATATTTGACCACCAAGCCTCAAATTCGAATTTCTTCTTCAACCTCTTGAATATTTGATGAAGATTTGGGAGATTCCTTCAAGCATACTTTATGGAGAAGAATCATGGAACTTTTGATAAGATTTCTTATCAAAGATATTAGATATTTGGGAGAGGATTTGTAGAGATGTTACTTGCCAAGTGTTAGCACATGGTTGTAACCACATGAGACATTTGTCGATTTAAGAGATATTTGTGGATCTCGAGTCTTTGCTAGTTATCTCAATTTTATGTTTAAATAGGAGTGCCTCCTCCATTCCAAGGAGAGGAGTCTTGCAGCATGCATACATCTTATGATAGAATAGAATAAAGCTTCATTTTACATAAATTTACATTATATCATTTTAGATGTAAATTTATCTAATCATTTAGATTTTGGAGTTTATCTCATTTCAATTATTAAGTTTGGATAAATAAGGACAACCCAGGCCTCCAAGTTGGAGCCTCTTCATTGTGGACTTCGATTGAAATCTCTTTTCATCTCCTCTTTCTTTCTTAAATGAATTGATTTCTTAAATCAGTTGTTATGCTTTATGTTGTGTTTGGTTTTAGTTGAAAAATAAACCAAAGGAAGGACAACCAGTATCTCTAGATATAGAGCCTCTTCTGTGTTGATTCTAATTCAGTTAAAATCATTATTTGCTTTATTAAATCAATTGTTATGCTTTATGGTGTGTTTGGTTTTAGTTGAAAAATAAATCAAAGGAAGGACAACAAGGATCTCTAGATATAAAGCCTCTTCTGTTTTGCTTATGCTTTAGTTAAAATCACTATCTGCTTATTTATGCATGTAAATCAAGTTTTCATGGATTTACGGAATATTTTATCACTTTCATTTTAGGAGAGTTGAGCTAACTCGAAATGGATCAATTAAGAATTTTATTTCATTACGACCAAGTTTTCTTAGCTTAGAGTCAATTTCCTACTCTTGCTTATATTTTGTTGGCATCATCAAAAGCTTACGAGTATCCCTGGTTGATAATTCAATAAAAGTAATTTAAGCAATTGAATTGCTCGACATTTTTTGGGCCATTGTCAAGGATGGTGCTAAGGGATTAGGCATTAGGAATTTACTTTAGTATCCATATTTTTCTTGTGTTTGATTCATGGAAAATCTAACTCTTGTTGAAAGGATGACTTCGTGACAGCAAGATCTTAGTAACATGGGGAAGTGTACGTAGGAGTTAGCTTTGAATCCCATTTTTAGTTGCATATATAAAGCATGATAAATAGGATCCATAAATTTGAAACAATATTTCCACTATAAGAGTTTTGAACTAATCCATTAATGGACAAGATACCTAGAATGATATTCAAGAATTTGGAGGAGAGCCAAGAGAATGAGGACTACATTGAACATTGGTTTCAAAAGGTGTCTAGGCCACAACATTCTTCCATTCATTAACAAATCCTAGCATTTAATACAAATGTGCAATTGATCTCTCATATCCTTGTAAACATTCATGTATATTTTTCACATTTGGATGTGAGCATACTAGAGATTTTGATCCGTAAGTGGCTTCATTGGAAATACTCCTACAGTTGAAAAAAAAAGCTTTCTCAAAATAGAGTAGGATAGAATAGGAAAATAAAACCAAGCTGGGAGAGTTTTTGAAGTTTTTGATTTACAAATTTGATTTCATTTATTTCTTGGAAATTTTTGTGGTGCAGTAAGAGCCACCACATTCACTAACCATTGGCAGGAAGATCTACAACCAAAGGGATATTTGTGAAGAAGGAAAACAAGTGGAGTTTAGAGAGCTCAAATTTGAAGTATCAATTCTTTTTACTTTATTTTTCAGAATTTGAAATTTCAATTGTATAAAGAATTGACAAAACTTTTGAATATGCTTTCTTCTTATGCCTTGTTGCGACCTGGAAGACCAGAAACGAAAATTGGATAAGTTAGCCTTGAAATTTTGCAATAAAATTCACAGATATGAAAATAAATGAGTAGGAGATCTAAATTTACTATTTATTCTGAAAATTTGTTTAAGTCTTGATCCCCAACTCACAAAAATTTGTCTCAAAATAGTTAAATCACTTATTATTATTATTAAAAAAAAAAATCCTAATTAGTTTATTTATTTATTTATTTATTTTTCTCTTCTAAAAAATAAAAAAATAAAAATAACGAACCAATTTTTTTATATAATTCTTTTAAACATAGATTCTTTATTTTTAATTAAAAAAGTACTTTAAAAAATCAATAAAACAATTAAAAAAACACAAACGATAATTAAATAATAAGAAATTAACAAATAAAACAATAACAAATAAACTACCATTAAAAAAAAACTAACAAACTAAACAATAAAAACAAAGCCCGCACCATATAATAAAACAAATGCATAAAAATAAAAAAACCAATCAAATTAAATTAAAACATAATTAAAAATCCAATAAAAACATAAATGAATGCATTCAAATAACATAAAAAAAACAAAACACATAGCATTAAAGAACTAAACATAAATAAAATAAAACAGAAGCTTAAAAAACAAAACGCTGGAGCGCGGGTTTCGACCAACTTCTTTGGATTTCGTCAAGCCTGGGGTTCAACTAACAATTGAGAAAAAGAGGTAGGTGGGATTGACTTTGGTCTTGATTTTATTTAGCGTACGTAATACCTCTCTCAACTTGGAATAATCTCTAGCTAAAAACCTACATACAGTTAAAAACAATTAATAGTCCATTGTTCAAAGAGTTGTTGCAAGGACGTACATGGATAATTTGGTTTCTATTCTAGTGGGCCTGAAGCTTTGATAAAACCTGCAAATAAAACATCCAATGTGAATTCCATTGAGTCTTTCACTTTGAATTTATCATTTGTAGAAAGGATTCAAAATCGTTGAAAATATCCCGATCCAGTTTTTTTGGACAAAGAATGAGTTTGAATTAACAAGAATGTCTTGGTGTTGTTTTAGAAAAGTTATAAGTCGATGTTATGGTGCAGTGGTTTGGAAAATCCAACGTAGATCTTGGGTGGTTGGCTATTTGTTATTTTGGTGTGATTGTTATTTTGTAGTATTATTAATTGTTTGTAAAATTCAAATAAATATTTTTCGGTTTAATTTCACAAATAATGCTATGGCTTATTGGAGGTCATGAGTTTGAATCTTGGGCAAATGAGTTTTATTAATTAGGCGATATTTTAACATTAATTGGTCGACAAATTGCTAACAAGTGGCAACCCAACATTGGTCCACTTACCCACAACATCGTCTAATCGACAGTTGAGTCAAAATAGACCAATCAATAGACACCTAGCACTGCCACATGGCACTCTCTATTGCTGCAACATGGCAGTGTGACACTGCCACGTGGCACTTTGATTGTGTTTTCATTGTTTTGTTAAAACTTCAAACAACAATAAATTTCTCATATGAGATCTGTTTGAGGTGATTCAAGTGCCATTGGAAAGATCTTGGAGAGCTCTATGTGATTAGATATGTTTCAATAATATTTGAGATAATAAAAAAATGGTCATTTATTTTTATGGATTTTATAGAAATTGGACTTGGAAAAAACATTAAATCATTAAAAACATCTTTATGATATGAATTTTCTTTAACCTGGTTTTTGAATCACTGAAATTCGATATCAAACGAAGAAATTATCAATGAAACACTAACGGGTAGTCCAAGGTGCACCACTTCCTGACAGGTAAAAAGTGCATTTTATTTTTATTTATCTTCCTTGAATTTGTTTTATTAGCACTAATTATGAATTTTTTGCATATATATCATATGAAGAGGGACTGATCACCTCTCTCCTTCAATAATATTATGTTTATTGCAGATTAGTCCTAAGTTTTTGCAGGTTCCAGGAAGATCAAAGAATACCAATTTATGCACAAGTGATTTTCAAAGACCAATCTATTTTTCAAAAAGGAACACAAAGAAGTCAAGTCCATTTCAAATCATGTCCATAATACCATTTCTACTCATTCATTTTCCTCTTTCTACGCTTACAGTCCATTCCATAATTTCCATCTTCCTAGAGCATAACTTCAAATCATTTTTCCTTTGCAAGTTTCACACTTTCTTGCATCAATTACATTTCATTACCAACCCATGAATAAAGTCATTCAAATCACTTATAATAATGAGCTACCTCATTGTCCTTTTCCTTTTGAAAAATAAATCTTGCTTCATAAATGAAAATCTTTCATCTATGGTCCTCTAAATAATTACTTTATGCTCGTGTTAGATGATGGGGGATTCATTAAGGCCCTCCTTCTAGTATGTCTTGAACCATCGACTTCAACACATTATCTGGGTTTTAGATGAGTTATTTTTAGTACCTTGAGGCTTGCATGCCTTAATGGAAAGTTCTCTAGCCAATGAACATTGGGAATAAATCAATGTCCCATGTTTGTCGAATATTCTAGGTGACTCGACTTCAAATCATTTATTCATACCCAGTAAGATATACTTGAGCATTTTGACTCTCATTGACATTAATGGTGAGTGGTCTCATGTTGGTTAACGACATTCATTAATGGTCAGTAATCCAACAACTTCTTTCTATGTTCGACATCAACAAAATTTAATCACATAGAAAAGAATTATGCCACGATACAAATATGAATGAAGACTATATGGCTCTAGCATCTTGTAGCAGTGTTACAATAAATCAAAATTCAGCTCCAGAGTTCAACACCAACAACTTAGTTCCAACAATAAGATGGTACAAATGTACTGATTTCAGATATCATTCTATGTTCATACAACTAAACATATCAGATTGTTTCACTTCAAGATCGATGATCCAACAGTAGTAGCAAAAAATATTCCATCCATACAAAAATCTCTCATATGCATAGCTCAGAACCTTCTCAGGTAAGTTAATGTATGTTGTTTTCCACTCTTTAATCAATAATTCCTTGAATGCTAAAAGACATGTATTTGGAAAATTTCCCTAGGTGTCATTTTGTATCGTTCCCTATTTCATGTCGTTCTAGGTCTTCCTTATTTTCTAAATTTTCCAAGGATCGAAAATTCCTTCAGTTGGGGGGGGGGGGTGTGGAATATTCATCATTCCTTATAATCATTACATATTCATTACACTATTTGTCAGTCCCATATTTCATAACTTCATATACTATTCACCAACACGTTTTTCCAAATTGAAAGTTGTTGTTCTTATAAACACCTTGATTGACATCCATAATTCATCAATGGTTCTCATATGAATCATACATTCCTAAGAAAAACTACCATGTGGAGGATGTTCCACATAATTTTTGCAGCCATTGAAACATAAATTTTCAATAAGTTATCCATAATTTTATGGTTGCCTATACATAGACTATTTAAATTTCATGTTTTGCACAACAATTTCAAGCAAATGAGGCTAAAAATATTAAATAGCTGATGCACAATGCACACATTACCGACTCATAATTTGGAATGTATTCATATGGTTCAACTTTCAAGATCATTCTTTGTTGTAGTAAGAAGAAGAGTAAAAAGGAAAGTGTTGTCACACAAGAATCAACACTTGCAATATTTATGGTTAACACACAAGAACCAACCATAACAAAAAAAAATGTTTCTACACATCAGAAAAATACACAGTTATAGAAAGCCAATGCAAGGTTGCTTGAGGACATGCAACACCTTCGGTTGGGGGGAATCTTGGGTTGTCCAAATACCATCCTTTTACCAAAATTTCACTTCACTTTCACTTCACTTTTAAACCATATTTCTCTTTCCCATATCATTACATTAAACTATTTTCATGATTTCATCGCTTTTAGACTTATTATTTTCCATTGCATATGTTTTAGTGTTTTTGAGTAAATTTTTGATTAATTTTTGGAAAAATAACATGTTTTCACTTATATATGGAAGTGGGATGAGTTTCACGATTTTTGTAGGTGTATTTGAAGGCTTCAACAAGGTCATATTTGACCACCAAGACTCAAATTCGAATTTATTCTTCAACATCTTGAAGATTTGATGAAGATTTTGGGGGATTCCTTCAAGAATACTTCATGGATGAGAATCATGGAAGTTTTGATAAAATTTCTTATCAAATATATTAGATATTTGTGAGAGGATTTGCAGAGATGTTACTTTCTAAGTGTTAGCACATGGGTGTAACCACATGAGACATTTGTGGATTTAGGAGAGATTTGTGGATCTCAAATCTTTGCTAGTTATCTCAATTTTATATATAAATAGGAGTGCCTCCTCCTTGTCTACAAAATGACCACCATAAGATTCATCATGACTTGCTTTTAAAATATCTAGAATTCCATATTCTCTTATGCATTTTCTAATTAAAAGATCAGCTCCAGTATATAAAAGGTCACCATTAACCTAACTATATCTAGCACTAGCTCTAATTGTTTTCTTTTTTGTTTGTTTGTAAAATGAGAAGGTAATTTTCCAGATGATAAATAATTGGCTATATCAGCAAACCATGGAGTGTTGATTGTTGTACCAAATAAGTGTTTATCTAGGAAATTATTAGAAACAAGAACAATGTCCTTGGAAGATGAAGTCTTGATAGGAAGTTTGCTACTTGATTGTCTTTTCTTGGTCGATCTAAAACAGTAATGTTAAATTCCTGCATTAATAACAACCATCTAGTGATTCTTCCATTAGTGATTGGTTTATTCATTAGATATCTTATGGTTGAATGATCAGTATGAATGAACACTTGATATCCTGTTATGTAATGTCTGAATTTATTTACTGGATGTACAACAACCAGCATTTTTTTTTTAGATACTGTATAATTTAACTCTACTGGGGTTAGTTTTTTGCTAAAAATGAGATTCAAAGCTAACTCCTATGTACACTACCCCATGTTACTAAGATCTTGTTGTCACCAAGTCATCCTTTCAACATGAGTTAGCTTTTCCATGATGCAAACCAAAGAAAAATAATGGTACTAAATTAAAATCCTAATCCCTAATATCTTAGCACCATTCCCGACAACAATGCCAAAAATGTCAAGTAATTCAATTTCTTAAATTTCAGTCATGAAATTATCAACTAGGGATACTCGTAAGCTTGTGATGATGCCAACAAAATATATGCAGGAGTAGGAAACTAACTCTAAGCTAATAAAACTTGGTCGTAATGAAATAAAATGCTTTGTTGATCCATTTTGCGTGAGCTCAATTCTCCTAAGATCAAAGTGATAAAATATTTCATAAATACATGAAAACTTGATCTACATGCATAAATAAGTAGATAATGATTTTAACTAAATGAGAATCAGCATAGAAGAGGCTCTATATGTAGAGATCATGGTTGTCCTTCCTTTGATTTATTTTTCAACTAAAACAAAACACACCATAAAGCATAACAATTGATTTAAGAAATAAAATAATGATTTTAACTAAATAATAATCAACACAGAAGAGGCTCTATATCTAGAGATCCTGGTTGTCCTTCCTTTGATTTCTTTTTCAACTAAAACCAAACACACCATAAAGAATAAAACTTGATTTAAGAAAGAAATTGATTTAAGAAAGCAAGAGGAGATGAAAAGATATTTAAGTCCAAGTCCACAAAGAAACGATTCCAACTTGGAGGCCTGGGTTATCCTTCTTTATCCAAACTTAATCACTAAAATGAGAAGAAGTCCAATATCTAAATGATTAGAGAAATTTACATTTAAAACTATAGAATGGAAATTTATGTAAAATGAAGCTTTATTCTATTCCATCATAATTTAGGTACATGCTCCAAGAGTCCTCTTCTTGGAATGGAGGAGGAAATCCCATTTATACATAAAATTGAGATAGTTAACAAAGATTTGAGATCCACAAATCTCTCCATAAAAAAATGTCTCATGTGGTCTTAACCATGTGCTCACACTTAGAAAATAACATCTCTACAAATCCTCTCATAAATATCTAATATCTTTGATAGGAAATCTTATCAAAAGTTCCATGATTATTCTCCATAAGGTATGCTTGAAGGAATCTCCCATATCTTTTGTCTACAAAATGACCACCACAAGGTTCGTCACGAGATTCTTTTAAAATATCTAGAATTTCATCTTCTCATAGCAGTATGTTAATGAAATTATCAAACATTCCTTAATAACTTCCAATTTACCATGGAAAAATTTCCTCTTAATTACAAAAATTAAGATACCTAGTAAATTTCCCAACAGTAAGTCAGTTGTAACCATCCAATACTTTATCACATTAAAATTTATACTCGTAGACTAGCTTTGATTTAAGATTTCAGAACACAGTACTTTAAATAAAGTTACTAGCAGGGTACTTGGAAATTCACATCTTCTTTCCACCCATTCTAGATTTGTTTCCTTAAGTTCATCCCAAGGCTGAAAACTCCTTGCCGAGGAAACAAAAACCTCTCTTATGATCCATTAAATGGGTATTTAATTCCCTTCTTTCATGATAATGTTTCCTTTAGTGGTGCCTGCTTTTGTGGATTTTTATCCACTTACCTAAGTTTTTCCAATAAAAGCTTCCCTTTCTCTCCTGCCATGCTTTCATGTTTTTTTTTCCCAAGCTTAGCATCTTTCTACAGCTAAGAAACTTAATGGATATTTTTCTCCCATCCATCAACCTTATCTAGAATTTTATCTAGAATTCTTACCATGAAGGAATTATCTATTCGCATTCACTAATGGGATTTTATTTGGCAAGAGTCTCATCTCTAGGTGTCTCATTTCCAAGCACTTAATGTCCCTTTATCTATTTTGTAGTAAGATATTTATCTATTTTGTAGTAAGAGATTTACTCACATTTTAACCCCCAGGCCTAGCTTTTCTACTATAACTCGGTCTAACTTATCCCATCATGATAGTAGTGGATGGGTATTACAATCCCTTCTTCCTTTTGTCATCATTATATTTTCATCGAGTCGTTTTCTCCTACTAGAACTATGTATTTTCATTTAGATTTCTTTTATATCTCGTAGACTAATTTTTAGATCATCTTTTACTCATCACATCTATCTCCAATATTTATAGTTCTATAACCAAAAAAACCAAAAGGGGATCCTTCCCCTTCAAAATGAGGGATTTTTTTTTATTTTTTATTTTTTTTCTGCCCTTTCTTGCACCATAACTAATCCTAATTGTTTATAATAGTTTGAAGCACAATTGACTCAACTAGTGGCTCCTCTTGTAGATTTCAGGGAATACTAATTAGGAAACAAAAAAGAAGAAGTTAAGAACTATTGGGTCACCCAATTACCATCTTTTTACCAAAATTTCACTTCACTTTCACTTCACTTTTAAACCATATTTCTCTTTCCCGTACCCTTACATTAAACTATTTTCATGATTACATCGGGTTTAGACCTATTATTTTCCAATGCATATGTTTTAGTGTTTTTGAGTGAATTTATGATTAAATTATGGAAAAATAACATGTTTTCACTTATATATGGAAGTGGTATGAGTTTCATGATGTTTGTAGGCGTATTTGAGGACTTCAACAAACTCATATGTGACCGCCAAGCCTAAAATTCGAATTGCTGATTCAACCTCTTAAAGATTTGATGAAGATTTGGGCGATTGCTTCAAGTATAATTTATGGAGAAGAATCATGGAACTTTTGATAAGAATTCTTATCAAAGATATTAGATATTTGTGAGAGGATTTGTAGAGATGTTACTTGTTAAGTGTTAGCACATGGTTGTAACCACATGAAACATTTGTGGATTTAGGAGAGATTTGTGGATCTCAAATCTTTGTTAGTTATCTCAATTTTAGGTATAAATACGGGTCCCTCGTCCATTCCCAAAAGAGGACTCTTGGAGCATGTATCCAACTTATGATGGAATAGAATAAAGATTCATTTTACATAAATTTGCATTCTATAGTTTTAGATGTAAATTTCTCTAATCATTTATATTTTGGAATTGATCTAATTTCCATGATTAAGTTTGGATAAATAAGGACAAATCAGGCCTCCAAGTTGGAGCCTCTTATTTGTGGACTTGGAATGGAATCTCTTTTCATCTCCTCTTTCTTTCTTAAATCAATTTCTTTCTTAAATTAGTTGTTATGTTTTATGGCATGTTTGATTTTAGTTGAAAAAGAAATCAAAGGAAGGACAACTGGGATCTCTAGATATAGAGCCTCTTCTATTTTGATTATGATTTAGTTAAAATCATTTTTGCTTTCTTAAATCAGTTGTTATGCTTTATGGTGTGTTTGGTTTTAGTTGAAAAAGAAATCAAATGAAGGACAACCAAGATCTCTAGATATAGAGCCTCTTTTGTGTTGAGTATAATTCAGTTAAAATCATTATCTGCTTATTTATGCATGTAGATCAAGTTTTCATGGATTTATGGAATAGTTTGTCACTTTCCTATTAGGAGAATTGAGCTCATTTCAGATGGATCAATGAAGCATTTTATTTCATTACGACCAAGTTTTTTTTTATCTTAGAGTCAGTTACCTACTCTTGCATATATTTTGTTGGCATAATCCCAAGCTTACGATTATCCCTGGTTGATAATTTAATGAAAACAATTTAAGGAATTGAATTTCCTAACATTTTTGGCACCATTGTCGGGGATGGTGCCAAGGGATTAGGCATTACGAATTTAATTCAATACCAATATTTATCTTTGGTGTGATTCATGGAAGAGCTAACTCATGTTGAAAGGATGAATTGGTGACAGCAAGATTTTAGTAACATGGGGAAGTGTACATAGGAGTTAGCTTTGAATCTCATTTTTAGAAAAAATCTAAGTCCAACAGTGTTAAATTATACAGTAACTGGAAAAGGAATGCTAGTTGTTGTGCATGCAGTAAATAAATTCAGACATTACATAGCAGGATATTAAGTGTCCATTCATACAGATCATTCAGCGTTAAGATATCTAATGAATAAGCCAATCAATAATGGTAGAATCACTAGATGGTTGTTATTATTGTAGGAATTTAACATTATTGTTTTAGATCAACCAGGAAAAGACAATCAAGTGGAAAATTTCATGTCAAGACTTCATCTTCCTAGTGACATTGTTCCTATTTCTGATAATTTCCCAGACGAACACTTATTTTCTATAACAGTCAAAACTCCATGGTTTGCTGATATAGCCAACTATTTATCATCTGGAGATTACCTTCTCATTTTACAAACAAATAGAAAAGAAGAAAATAATTAGAGTCAGTGCTAGATATAGTTGGGTTAATGGTGACCTTTTCTATACTGGAGTTTATCTTTTAATTAGAAATTGCATAAGAGAATATGAAATTGTAGATATTCTTGGAAACAAATTATTGTATTCTCAATCATAATCACATTTTTTTAATCGCAATATTTTTAACTATAAATAATTTATGAAATTCCAAGTGCAACCATTTAACACAGTAACTCTTCATAGTACTCAAAGAACATATAGCTCTTTAATCACAGGAATGATCAAAGTGTCCATAACTGCACAAAGTGCATACTGTCTTATCCCCTTCTAAAGACGAACAAATATGGTATCATGAATTTTCATAGATGAATCTAACTTCCCTACTTCAAAAAGTTTGTTGCAATAATTTTCGTCCCCCAATTTCCTTTTGGGTTGTATACAAATTTTTTTTCAAGATAGATAGTGGAATCATAGAATTTGTCTAAGCCACACATCCCTTAATTATCTTATGGCCTCAAAGCTTGTTTTTTATTCTAGCTCAATTACACTAAGCCACCCCCTCCTAGCCTCGTAGCATGCACAAGAACCCCACCACTTTTTCCTAGTACCTCTTCCACTATATGGCCTATCCTATTCATGTTAGTTGACCTTTCCATTTGGTAAAATAAAACTCGTGGCCTTTTCCACTCATGGCCCTTGCCACTTCATTTCAGTTTTTCAGCAATTGCTTGGATTCTCCCATACAATTTATGATCCACTCTTCCTTAATATTCCTTGTTAATCTAGATTTTATTTTATTAAAATAAAATATTAACTACGAAAAAGACAAAGTTAAAATTCAATTTCCACTACCATCGAATGTTTCCTAGAATCAACTCATGATTTATACTATCTCTTGATTCTTTGAAAAGTTTCAAGTCTTATTACCCGAGTGTCCTGGCGATTTTGGCCTTCAATCAAGGTGTCCCCCGAAATCCAACAATTATAAGAAACGATGGATGACATCTCATGTCTCATGGGTGGTGTTCATTCATATTTTTCACATATTAGTCAACATGTATGTTAGAAAAACACCAGTATATCTTCCATGCAAAAATATTGTGTCATTTTTGCATAGCGGTAAACATTATACCTTCACATTTTTAATTGCAATTCGCATTGTAACCGTTTTACCTTTTTACTTGTTCTTATGTTTCCCTTTTCTAAAACCTTAATGATGTCACTGACTACAATTAACATACACCTCCTTACTCATACTATAAATATTAGTCACAACTATTTTTTATAAAACATCTTGACAAATATATTCAAGGTGAATTTCTATTTTCACATGCATCAATTTTTCTCAATACTTAAGCAAAGTAAGATAGTACCGGATCTGTCAATTTTGTAATTACATAAAAAAACATCATGCATTAAAAGTAACTATATAAAATAAGGATACATCCTCTAGACACTATCTATAAGGGAATCAAAGAAAAGTTTACATGGATATGTTTTCCATAACAACAATTAAGGGAAACCTGACTTTCTATTAGATATAGCCATTCTGATCCAAATATTATCATCCACTGTAATTCTAATCCATGATATTTCCTTTTCATGCATATGTGTCCAACCATAGGTCACTATGCACATCACTAACTTGAAGGGAATCATGCATATTTTTTTGGTCAAATAAATAAGTAATTTCAACTGATTAAAAATTCCATCCATATTCTATTTAACAATGACAATGAAAGAACCACAAATTCTACAATGTAATGGACCTGATTGATAAGGTTTAATATGTAGTGTCACCAACAATATTCACATAGATTGGATAAATTTCCAAAGGATGAAAATGCTATATTTTGTTAGATGCATGATGTGTACAAGCTCATTCATACTAACACCATCATTGAAATATCAAATTGCATAATTAAATTTTCATGTTTGAAGTTTGAGGAATCAATGTGATCAATAACATCTAACTGCTACTAGTTTTATCATTAGTAACTTTGTAGAACATACATAATGTATTACATTGCATATATTCCCATTATTGGACAATACATTATTAATATATCAAACATTAATAATAACTGTCATTCATATCTTATCAAATTTGGTCCTGAGGATGGACCCCCTTTGGGGTTCGAAACGTCGACATAAGAAGCATAATACTGTGGAGAATCCGGATAATGCTACTTCAAAAAACTACCACAGAAGCCTAAAGTCTAACATATCGAACATTGTTTATTGCCTTGATCATACCAATTACCATATAGGCATGTTTTTAAACTTATATAAAATATCACAACCCATTTTTCTATCCCTATTATGCAAAAGTATATGCATGCACATGCTTCACGACTTGTGCTATGGATTTCTTGTATTTTCTAGTAAGGGTATGCAATCATCATCTTACCTGTAAGTCATAGGTTATTTTCTAATGCATGGCTATTTCAATAACAATAAGTTAAACTGGTGTGAATGTTCTGTAATCTTAGGGAAAATATTATGTGAAACTAAGCACTGCATCCTCTAATGAGAAAAGACATAATGCTTCTTTGCCAAAAATGCATTGTCATTGCAAAAAAATATGATTTTATTAAATAAGTCACTTTGATAAGGCACTATTGATATCATGATCTAAGTTCTTTAAATAATTCAATAATTTAGACCCATGCATATGCATGGTTAAAGAAGTATCCACTTCTGTAGCCATCAATATTTTTTCATATTATCTTAATATGCATAACAACCTATACAACAATTTAATCACGTAAGGGTACTAATTTACCATTAGTAATTTAGCGTTGATAGCAAATACTGGTAGCATTTTGGAAGCCAATAAGATGCCGAAATTCAAACAACATATTATCACCATGAATTGTGAGTATGAGCTACCACTATCAAATTGTTTACAACTCTAGCAATAATCTTCAATAAAAATCAAATGATGCATATTCCAATAAACTTACTGCAATATACATTCATGGAAAAGTCTAATAATCTGTCAGGAAAATCAAATACAATTGGTTAGTAATGAAATTACCAAAAATGATGCCAATATTATTTTTTACAAAACGTATGATATCATGTAACACTTATTCATAGGGGGATAGTGCAATATATTTAATAGACAAGGCCACCAAATGATCAAAAATTCAAAGGACATTTAGACTAATTCCACAACAATATACAATCAACTCTTAGCCATTATGGTTATACTAAGCATCATTATGCTTTGTTAATGAGAACCTAACAAGACCCTCCATTTAACTCATTTTCTTATTTCTTATTCTTAACATCGAAGAGGGTTATTTAATTCCTTTTAAATGTTCTAACATGTTATCAACAACATAAACAACAAATCATGCCTTCCTACACTCTTTAATATAACATTCTTTTTATTATTGACAAAAGATTGTATTCATTCGTTATTTTCCAAAAAGCGTAATCAATGCATTGCAATTCCAAGCATTTAATGCATCATTAAACATTATCATAAGAGTATGCATACAAAGGAAGGCAGACAATCCTAATCTACACTATCATTGTTTACTGTGTGAGTGCTCAAGCTTTTCCATAATCTAATTTTAATCAAATGAGACATGATTTCTAACTTCATTTTATAAACATAAGGACTCAATGCCATCAACATTATTATCCTTTAGAGCGGCCATTAGCACTATTATGAATTTCATATTAAATTTAGTTGAATTAATATATTAAAATGTGATTTCATTATTATCATACTTGAGCTTCACCTAATAACATCATACATCTCCTCCTTCTCGTTCTTATGCAACCAAAGAGGTTCTAGTGTTGTAACCTCGACTTTGATACCACTTGTAACATCCCTCAGTAGACTTTGTAAAAAAATACAAATGATTAAATTTGTGCACAAGTTTTACTAGCATATATCATCTGAGGAATGATTTATCACATACTCTTTAATTGATCATTAAATTATATAATAACAATCATTGAGCAAAGTAACCATAGAAATGGAATAGCAATTTCCATAAAGGAATAATCATTAGTCCAACTTGTTAATGTAATGCATTATTCTATAAATTTTCATGTTAACAACATTCAACTAATGAGTTTTTATTAAATGCATGATGAATGATATAATTTCCAACGCTATACAAGGTGAAAATATCATTAAGATAACCAAATATGCAAGCCTATAAATGTACACTGATATTACCCTGGAAAACCTAAAGGGAAAAACCATAAAATATTTTTCTTTATAAAAAAAGTTTCATGGTGGATTTCACATCTCACTTAATGAAAATTGAAGGGAGTCCACCCCTTTTCCATTATTAAGAGTTTACAAAGAAAAATAAACTTTCATTCAAGTATTATTAACTGGAGGCCCATACATTAGACATCTCTTCATGTTTCTCAAACACTTTACCTAATAGTTCTTAGAGTGCAATATCCTTGTGGCATATTTGTTTACCATAGTAAACTTCTTTCTCATCTTGAATCAACATTTTCAAATAATCAGATGTTAGAAATATATCTCAGTAAATCAAGTTGCCCTTTGTAAAATTGCATTTGATGATTTATCACTCTATATGTAACAATAGTTATATATAATGATCTCTTCATTTGCAATAGTATTAATTATAAACCATTGTTCAATTGTTTCAAAAGATATTAGTTTAAAACTTGTCACTCAATTCCTGGTAAGTCATGATTTCATCCCTGTAACCATTATCATGAGTAAAACTCCAATGTTATGATTACTTGAAATATTAAATTATCAAAACCCAAAAGATTATGACTTTTTCATCTTAACATAATGTGAGAGAATCAAGATCTCTCTATATCAAAGATTTTATCTCTACAAGTTATCATTTTCTTGTTAGAATTACTAATAACTTTTATTTATTATACATCTTTGCATGAAAACACTTTCTTGCACATGCATAAATAAAGGTACAATCCATGACCCCAAGTAACATTTTTATTTATAAATGCATTATCAAATCTAAACCATAACTATTATTGCATTTCTCACATGAAGTACCATAACCATTGCAAACCATATTATTATTGTATTTAACAAATGCAAAACCATAAGAATAACTTCAGAAAACCATTGTATTGATTCCTAGCTACTCTTCTTGTTGCAAAACCATCGGTATCAATCCACAAAACCATGTTTGTAAACCCGGACTACAATTATTATTGTTTTTTCCCCTGTAATAACATATTCAAGTAATATAAAACACAATTATCGTTTTTCTTAGGTTTCAAATGCACCATACAAATGCATACAATTATGAAAACGCACCTATTTATCTATATTTCAAACGCATTAGATAATGTATTGTTGTTATAAAATTTGGATTATTTATGGTTGAAATGAAAAATCTTATACATTAATAAAACCACATATATATTATTTCCATGAATAAGACCACATCTATATTATTTCCATGAATACAAAAATCAGATGTATTGTGTCTCATACATTGATGTTTTAAGACATTAATTTCACACCAAACATCTAAAACAAATATATCTAATAAATAATTTTATGAAAAAACATGTTTTCCTAATATTTTTCCTTATTTATTATATACTTATAAAAAAATTTATAACAAAACTAAAGAAAATATTAACTTAAAATCATAATTATTAATCTTTTTAAATTAAAAATTATTATTATTATTAGTACCTTTTAATTATATATATATATATATATATATATATATAATATATATATATATATATATATAATGTTTTATATGGTTTAATTAAATTACGTTTTTTTTTTTTTTTTTTTCTGAATAAGACTAATTCTATTAAGAAAAGAAAAGTATAGTACAATCAAGCTTGCAAGCAAGCGAAGCAGAAAAGCAAGGGAGCCATCGGTGAAAGGCTAACCACCTCGCGCTAAGAGACATTCCATGAAAGGACTAAGTAGACAAAGGAGAACAAAAAGAAAGAACTCGGCTCAGAGAACTACCCCGAGGAGTCATTTCCAGCCACACGACATTTTTTGCCTTTTTTCTTGTTTACTTTGACCCACCCAGTGGAGTTTGGCTGAGCCAAGACAATCTGAAGACTATTCTGCATTGGCAGCAGAATCTCCTTGTCAGAATCTGAGGAAGAAGACAAATGAGTACGTTTCTGAGAAAGCTGTGGGTCAGAGGATGCTGCTGGAGCACCCGAGGGAGTGTCCATCGGAATCACATCATTCTTCACATCTGCTACTGTAGCCTCATCATTCTGCAAAACATCTTCAGTTTCCTCCTCCCCCGAGCTAGAGAAATCTAGATTGTACATTGAACGGGGAGGCTCACAAGGATTCCAGCGCTTGGATTTGGGTTTGCGATTTAGATTCTTCTTTTTTTGGAGGAACTGAGAACATGTATTTTGGAGGTGCCCCGTTTGATGGCAGTGGCGGCATCTGAAGGCTGTGTTCTCGTAATCTAAGGTTTGAGTCCAATGGAAATCTCCAATCTTGAGATTAATCTGATCCGGTAGTCCTTTACTGATGTCTATTTCTGCACAAAGTCTGCCGTAGGTGTAAAGACCATTTTCCTTTCTTGAGCTGTCTATAGCCAGGTACCGTCCCAAAGATTCTGCAATGGCTATGAAAACAGATGCATGCCATAGATGAGCTGGAAGATTCGGGAGCCTGACCCAAATGGGAAGCTTGGTGATGACTGCTGTAGAAGGGTCAAAATTTGGAAACCAGGGGGTGAGAAAGAGCCCAGCCGCACCCCAGAACCAAGGGCCTTCCATTAAGGCCTTCTGGTAATCTTCATTTGAGTCAAAAACCACAATGAAGAATCCTTTTGAACATAAGTAAATCTTGCTTTTTTTGGTCCAAGTGGAGTGTATCCATTGGTAATTATCTGTTGTGCGTGGCCAAAGCCCATTAAATCTGCAGATGAGTGCCGATTCTTCGAAAATCTGTAAACGATTTTCAATCTCAGGATGAGTGAAATTGAGGGAGGGAATTTCCTCTGATTTATCTACCAAAAAAGGCTTTGGAGCCCCATTTGGATGGGCTGTTTTCGAAGAAGACTGAGGTTGGGCAGCGTCTTTGCTAGCTGCATCTTTGTAAGAGAAAAAAGGGGCTGAGGAGGTCTGCCCAAAAGAACCACCTCTTAAACGAAAAGAAGCCTCGATGGAGGCGTCCTTATGAATGCTGTAGAAAGAGAGAGGTTGGGTATTCAATAGTTGCTTACCCTTATATAACAATCTGATGAGGGAGGAGGGGATCCCCAGCTGGCATTCCAGTTTTTGCAGTAGATCCTGGACTAGATCTGTTGCTCGAACCCAATGCATCCTTGTCTTTCCCAGTAGTTTGACTTGGATTTGAAATTCCTGAGATTCTTCCAACAGATCTGGCTGAATCAAAAGAGGAATCTCTGCAAACAAGTCTGGCGAGAGTGAGGAGCAGATTCGCTGCTTGCTTCCAGCCAGAAGTGCCTTGTCCATACAGTCCTTCTGCGCATGTCCTGTATTCATGGTAGTTGAGTCTTGGGAGTTAAGCCGGAGACTTAATACCTTTCCAGCGCATTCCGTTTGAGCTGAAACAGAGAACAGGCCCCTGTTTGGGATAAAATCTCGAAGGGGCGTTTTGTCAAACATATGCCCCGCATCCTCCTCAAATTTGGCGACCTTTGCAACGGCATGCTTAAATGCTTCCTCTCTGGTCGTCTCGTTCACATTAGACCACCAATCGACGCAGGCTTTCTTCCTCCAGAACACATTTGAAGCAAACCCTGCCAAATCTCTTCCATTTTTGTGCACTTCATGGCTATTCGCCGTAGAATTCATCCTGGAACTCCGTTTCTTGCCGTGAGAATGAAGCCACGAGAGCCTCAACGAGAGCTCCAGCTTGTTGGCCACGAAAGCAGCGAGGCTGTAATAACCCTTGGCCTTCAGCCATGGCAGCTCCTCCCACTTGCAAGCCGACGGAGGAGACTTCGCACTTTTCAGAAAATCACAGTTAGAAATCGCGTCCATGTCTGCGAGAAAACTGTCACACTTAATTAAATTACGTTATTAATATTAAATTTATTTCAATTATTTAGAAATTTATATTAAAAGTAAATAGCTATTATCTAAGAAAATCATACAAAATTTTGAAGATGCAAAATGGTTGTAATATATAGATATTTGCAGTACCCTTTTGTTATTTATCTTAATGCCTTGCTATTGTTTTTTTTTTTCTCGGCAACACTAACTAATCTATATTATTATATACAGGTAAACATTACATTCACAAAAGACTGGCTGCCCAGGGCCAATTGTGGCTCCTTGGGTGGCTCTATCAGACTCAGAATTCTCCCTCGCAGGGCAATATTTCCAGTTTAGACCAGTACACATGATACGGTGATGTTCCCATGTAATACCAAAACGGCCCACGCAGGGGCATCCCACAAAAGACACATGACCCAGGAAGACTATAATAGCCGCTAACATGACCCAGAACAGAAAGACTATAGTAGTCGTGAACATGACCCAGAACAGAAACGAAACAAACAAAGACATAAGACATAAACCAGATACCAACTGAGACCCCGTACCAGACCTGAGAGTAGGAAGCAAATGCGAGGGAATGCCGCTGGGAGTTACTCCTTTGGTTTTTCTTCAAGGATTCTGTACCAGCCTTGTCCCTCTGGGATGCCATCCCACATTGCCATGGGATCTTGCGCGGGGGCTGGCGGCGCTTGTTCTTGAGTTCGGGTGGGGGCTTGCTGAGGCTCCCTCTCTGAATTACCCTCTTCATTTGATGGCTCCCCCATTGGGCGCTTCCCCCTATTGCCCTCTGGACGTTCCTCAGCAGGGACCAGTTGCGATACTTCCTCATTCTCCTCAGGAATTTTGGTAAACAGAACTGAGATGTGTGCATTAATGCCAGCATTGTCCCTGGAGCTGCCCAGGGTAAAAATGACTGAGCCAAACGCTGGGAGCATGGGCACTCCATCATTGGAGCTGCCAGCCTCCAGAAACTGACTGACTGGAATTGGGGTAGCTCCCGCCCTTCTGTAACAATAGCAGCAGCAGCAGTGATGGTGAACATCCGCTGCAGGGGGACGTGAAGATTCACCACGCCCTGAGCCTCTTCTACACGACATCCTTTCACGCAGTCGCACCATGGTATCCGCAACTTCCTTATCTTGTTCCAGAGCAGAGGAGGGCCTGCTGTTACTGCGTTCCCTCCCAATTGATTGCCGTCCCCAAATTGGCTTGAGGAAGAGCTCAATTGAGCATAGACAAAGACTAGGAAAAACAAGCATGGAGCGAACCTCGTCCGAGCTCTCAGCATCAATATCACAGCATCTTCGCTTAGAGATCCGAGTAGCTTTCTCGGCGCTCTGAGCCCCGCACAACAACATTCCATCATTCTTAAACCCATTAACATTCCCTTGGAACTTGCCCGCATTGAATGCTCTCTGCAGGCTCGCCATCGCCTCCAGCGCCTTCATTAAGGCTACCATTATGCGTCTCCCGGCTTAATGTCTCGGCGGTGAGAGGCATTAAAGTCCTTTGATCATCACGTGGCAGCCCATGCTGGGCATGTGGCTCTCCATGTCCTAGCTCGATGACACTCGCATCCGGGGAATGCCTTGCTATTGTTAGACTGGACTATTTTTATATTTGATGGCTAGAAAGCCATGTTGGATTACAAATGAATGTGAACAATAAAGTTACTATGATGTAATAAATAGTTTTTATTTAATAAAAAAGTTAGAAATTACTTGGGAAAGAAACACTAGAGTCAAGGGATTTCTGCCAAGATTGGAAATCACTATTGGTGGATAAGCTCAAGATAAATCTTCCCTTAAATGACTCCTAAAAATCCCTAGGAGGCAAAAGACAAGATTTAATATGATGGGAGAGAAAGATCTATTAAATCCCTTAGTTGGAGAAAGATACTAAGTATGGGTCGAATAAAGGACTACAGGAGAGAAAGGAAGGCTTTAAAAAAATAAAAATAAAAACACATTTTTCAGGGAAAAAAATAAGAAGAAAGAAAGCCTAGGAAAATGGGTTGGCAAACCTAGAAAGCTAGAAGTCACTATAAAAGAAAAAATATGCTAGGGAAGGAGATGTATAAAATACATTACCTAGGAATCAAAGAGGTTGTTGATTCCATTGACAAGAATATCTTAGCTAGGGGGGAACTGGTGGATTATGTTCATGATCAGGAGAAAAGTATGTTTTCCCAAGCGAATTTCCAACAACAGATACATTTAGGAGATCTGGTTACATTCCATTGTTTTTTGTTGATTAAGTGTGTATATTAAATTCTTAGAATAATTTCATGCAAATGACATATCAATATGATTTTGTTATTGGGTTCGGTTGAAGTATTAGTTACACAATATGTGTTGGAAAATAATATAATTGCATGCGTGTATGAATTGGTCTATTGGTCTGTTATAATGTCTAATGATACATTTGGAATCGAAAGGTAGAGGTACTGAAGGGCATACTATATCTTTACCCCTGAGCGAAGTATATCATTATCTACGAGCATTAATATTTAAGAGACTTAATATTTAGTGCATTTAACTGTATGTTAGTTAATGAAAACAAAAACATAGTAAGAAAAGATGATCACAGTTTCTACACTTAGCGATCTAAAATCTACAGGAGAATTTCCTCTTAAGGGTAGGAAGCCCATAGTAATTGTGAGTTGTAGCTCACTCAATATTTGCAATGATTAAATTCTTGGAGAGTTAATATTGCCTCACCTATCTATAGCCAAACTTTGGACACAATTAGAAGAATAGGAACAACACAATGTTGTGTTTTGAAGGCATTAGTTATGAAACCATGGAAATTCTAGACAGATTTACCTATAGAGGTCATCAAAAATATAAACACTCAAGCCTAGAAATGCACAAAATTAAATTATTACTGAGATGAATCATTGAAGAGCAAGCTAATACAAGATATTTTCTATCAAATTAAGAATTGTATTATTATACTTTTCATTGCTATGGACTATTATTTGCTTTTTTTTAAGAAGAAAAGTATAGCTTTAAGAAAGATTAAGATTCACTACTACTACATATGTAGAACTAATGCATGAACTTGCGTATAGTAAAATAGAGGAAGGAGAGGGCCATGATCAAGACAAATTTTACCAAGTTCAGAGAAATTGATAAACCCAACGCGTACATGGTTTTTTAGAGTGACTGAAAGAAATTCTAGAAATAAAGAGCATTAGGTAATTCTAAAGAAAACATCTAAGCTATTGGACCTTTTATGACATCCAAGCACTAAAACTTTGGCTAGAAGAGAAAGTAGTATTAAGGTAAACATGGTGACAGTCAGAGGTGAAATAAAAATAGGGTATGGAGTGTTTCCTCGTAATCAGAATATTAAACAATAAGAAAAATATATATTGAGCACAAAGGTACCTGCTAAGTTGTGCATGGTACACACACAAGTAGCCAAAACAGTGAAGAAGGTATTTTTTTTCCCTTAGCTATGACATCATAACCGAAATGGTAAGTAATGTACAAAATTTCCACTTAGAATATGTGGTAGTAAAGTAATATTTAACATGTAACAAAGAACCATAACAGAGAATGGATAAATTATATAATTATTCCATATATTATCATCCATTTATAAATGGAAACAAATATATATATATATATATATATATATATATATATATATATATATATATATATATATATATATATATGAGTAGCTTTAGCTAAGACCCGAGCAGTTTATTGGAAACTCGCTTCGGATATAAAACTTTGAGTATTCAGAGATGCCCTTGTTATATATATATATATATATATATATATATATATATATATATATATATAAAATTTTTTTTACAAAGCTCCATTTCAATTTATACATGTAGTATTGATAACAAATTCAACTCTAGGGGATCAACCAAAAACCTAACTCCTATTGTGCAAATACATAATCAAGCTATCCAGAAATGTTCTACACCAATAGGGCGATAATCCATTAACTTTTACCTCCCTAGGAATACTACTAAAAGAGCCATGCTACTGAACAATTAGCCATAAGAAGTGGAGAAAAATAAACCTTGACACTGTAACTGGACAATAAAGCATCCTTGGGTGGTAGGATTGCAACTAACATATAGACATGGAGGGAAGAAAATTAGAAGTGGGAATTTTCTTGACTTCATGAACCAATCAATCATAGGAATAAATAACTGCGGCCATAGATTTGAACAGGGGTCTATTAATAGAGCATGAACCTTTTGCAAATAAATTATATATACAAATTTTACAACAATGCAAGCCCAGACCTATAAATTGGAACCCTAACATCCTTCCCCTATATATATTCAAGCATCACCATGAGTATTGAAGGGATAAACGTAATACAGGTGCCTTAAAATAAAATGACAACCTATAGAAAAATAAGTACAACTAAAATGAGAGAAAAGATGTGAAAATGAATATCTTCCAAAAGGATAGAAACACTCAGATAAATTTGGAACTTGAGAGTCAACACGGCAGGAGCCTCCTACACCTTCGTTGGGAACAAAAGTAACAAATCTCATGATTTGGTAACTTGAAAAATCTGCTAGGTCTCGCTCCAAGGGCAGTGACACAAATCCTATTCCACACATATTGAAAACTCGCTTGAGCCATTAAATGGAGGATAAGAGAACATTAAGGAGCTTCAAATCATGGTTTCTAGGCACAAAAGCTTAAACATTGCATTCAACCATACAGAGAAAAATATTTCTTACCAAAAAGAAAAGAAAAATGTTGCTCCAAGAAATTACACTGAGATCACAAAGTTGGGTATATGATTCACGTAGGATTCAAGCGAAGCACAAAGCCTGCCAACATCTTGTAATAGTGAAAGAAACCATTTTGAAGTGGTAAACAAGAAACAATAGGTATAGGAACTAGAAAAAATGAAGAATAATATCAAAAATTACAACCCTTACTAGGCACATTGCTAAGCATTAATTATAAAGAAAGGAAGAAGCATGCTCACCATGACGAATTGGGGGAGAAATACAATTTCCAATATGTAAGGGGAGTTCATAGAGGAAATCCTCAGGCACAACACACACTCACATTGACAAATAGTCAATGGAAGAAATCCTCACCCTTATAATTCTAACAATGCATCTCCATCGTTCATGGTAGCCAAGTACTAACTGTCACATGGAACACACATGGACCTAGTGGACGTGGTAGCATTTGGTTTAAGCACAAGCCCCAAGGAACTGACCATCCAATTTTGATGTCCCATATGAAAAATTCATGACAGAGGAAACCATAAAATACAACTTACCCAAGGCAGTGATACCACCGTCATTCTATCCTTAGGCGCCAAGGGTATGAAAACACAAAATGTGTAGAACCCACAAAGAAAAGAGCAATATAATGATATAACCTCATTTATGAACTTCAATAAATAAAGTAAGTTATTGAGTATACAACATTTCCTTTATTAAAGTGTAATATTGGGGTGACATATATAAGGAATTTGTTAATAAACACATTACCCTTTACTTTATGGTTATAAGCATGATGAATAGCTAAACCAAAAGAGGGTATATTTAACTACGATTAAAAAAACGTTTGACTAGGTTCATGACATATGGTATTAGAGCCAAGTTTCAAAAAATGGGCTTGAAAGGAACTGCCACACTAATATTCAGGTATGTACATAATTCAAAAATTGTTTTAAATATTGTGATTCTAATACTATTTTGTGTGGATCATAAGGTACTCAAGTGAAGTAGGTTACAACGTAGAATGGTTGATCATCCTACACTACCTACAACTAAAGGAGAAAAAATATATCTAGAGTCAGGGGAGGAATCACCCCACAAACAAGTCATTTCATGGGCATTATCAAAGGTCTACAACAAGAGTTGGCTCACCTCAAAAATAGTAATGAATTCCTACTAAAGGCTAGTGAAGAATAGGAAAGGATGATCAGGGACTTAACTGAAAAGTATGGTCATAGAACAATATAAATAGAAGCAATAAAAAGGAAAAATTCTGAGACTAGGTCAAAAAATTCTAAAAGTGAAGATGATCCAGAAAAAACTTATCCAAAATTACATAGAAGGAAGAAGAAAGTGGAGCTACAAGGGCAGTTCAGAAAAATAAATCCTCCTCTTGACGGGGAAATGGATGAGGATGCAGAATCATGGCTCTTCAACATGACAAAGTATTTAAAATTTTACAAGTATGAGAGTAATTTGAAGGCAATATTGGCCATTTATCAGTTACAAGGTAATGTTTCCCTCTGGTGGGAAGAGGTCAAAACTATAAATACATTGGAATAAAAGACAGTGTCCTGGGAGGAGTTCTAGAAACAATCTAAGTCTCAATACCTAAATGAATGATATTATGATGATCGAGCAAAGGAATTCCATGAGTTAAAAATGGGACAGTTAACTATGGAAGCGTTTATGGCTAAATTCACAAATTGATGCGGTACATCCCTTATACTAAAGAAGAGAAATATAAGGTATAGTGATTTATGAACTGCCTAATAGTCCCACAGAAGGAAAGGATTATGTTTGAAAATCCTAAAACTATGGATGATGCAGTAAGAAAAGAAGGATTGTGTTATGAACAATTCAAGAATAGATGTGAGGGCTCAAAATCTTGGCAATGTAAGGAAAATAAAAATATATAATGGGGATAAAAAGACAAAAAATTCATTATCTTAAAAACTTTAGAAAAGACCACCAGTGGAAGAAATTTACTGAAGGGAATTCAACTCAACCAACACAATCTTAAACTAGGTCTAGGTACATGGATTGAACAATATAAATACAAGTGGGGCCAAAGAGAGAGAACCGCTGAATTGTTGGGGGTGTAGTGAACCCTATTTGTTGAGGAATTGCCCACATAACCCCGAATGTATATTTTTTTTTAATTTTTAATTTTATTTAATTTTATTTTTTTTCTGTAGATTCAATAGCTCATGTGATATACTAAAACACAAGACAAGAATCTACTCTACTCTTTACAATGGAAACCAATAATAATCAATGAAAACAATTATCAGAAAGAGGAAGAATATATATCGCACAGAACAAAATACTTCTCTCAGCAAAGCAAATACTCAAAACCCCAACTATCTATATTCCATGAACCATAAGATCCGAGAAGAAAATACAATGCTTGGTCACACTAGGACAATCCTCGCACAAGTATGATCTAACTCTCTTCCTTAAAATCCATCTCAAGCCAATACTTAGCCAATTATATTACCTGCCAAGCCCCTACTTCCTTGCATTGTTCCTAAAGGAATCCACCAATATTTAATGTAAAAATCCACTCTCCATACTATACAATCCAAACATAGGTCCTCTACTGATTTCATGCACCATCTGTACAACTCGGAAAATTATACAACTAATAGTACACTCTCCCTGAACTCTAATCTCAACTGGGTCTTCATATGAATTGACTTGCAAGAATAATTTTTGAGTGAATATTCATTTAACTGGTGTGGTACTGGTTGATGCACTAGTGCACCAAGCCACTACTAGACCTTTACTAGTCCCTCCAATAGTTAGAACTAGTTTAACTCACTATAACTCAGCTACATTGAGTTATCTAATTACAACTCCAAAGAACTCAACCTGGGCCCCTAAGATTTGAGAATCACTCTATATGACTCTAGATAGAATTCCAACTCAAATTTCCTAATTTAATTGAGTCAATTTAACTTAATTAACTATTACAAGTTTATGTGAGAATATAATTACAATTTTAATTCAAAATCTAATTCAAGGACAAATTAAATTGGAATTTCTTGTTGCTATTTTAAACACTCCCTGTCAACAAGAAATGGATTATCAGCTACCCTGATCTTGTCTCTGTGAAACTTGAATTTACATCTTGACAATTCATTTTTCAAGATATCTTTATCCCACTCCTCTATGGGAATGTACTCCAACAACATAATCCTCCTCTACACACAATCTCGAAGATGATGATAACGTATATCAATATGGTTGGACCGATCATGAAAAAATGGATTTTAAGAGAGTTTGATACAGCTTTGGTTGTCATAGTAAATCACAGTTGGATCCGTCTACTAACCAAACAAACAAACCAAAATCTTCCTCATCCAGATAGCCTCAAAAGTTTCTTAACTAGCAGCCATGTACTCTACCTCTGCTGAACTGAGTGAAACTAATCTTTGTTTCCTATTATACTAAGAAAAAATTTCTAACCCAATACTGAAGATTCCTCATAATGTGCTCTTCCTTTTGGATGGACACCCTACCCAATTTGCATTGGTGAAGCCTTGAAGCTTCACTCCCTTTGTATGTATGTACCATAAACCATACTGAGTAGTACCTCCAAGGTATCTCAACACATGCTTGGACGCCTTCCAATACAACTTAGCCGACCTAACCATCGCTTGAATAAGTTGGTTAACTGAATAGTACATGTCTGGCCATGTGTTCACCAAATACATGAGTGAACCCACAAGTTGCCTGTAAATGATAGCTTCCACGACTTCACCGAAAGTAGCATCCTCCTTCCTCTAGTTACCTGCTAGAGGAGTCTCCATGGGTTTACTTCTCTCCATGTGGAACCTTTTCAGTATCTCATTGGTGTACTTTCCCTAAGAGATAAAAAGTTTCCCATCACCTTGCCATTCTTCCATGCTGAGAAAGTAGTGCATGAGCCTTATGTCCATCATTTTGAACTCTCTTGCAAGATTCTCTTTGCAAAACTTGATAAGCTTATCATCACCTATCAAAATCAAATTGTTGACATATAAATTTAGAATATTCAATAATTTACCTTCAAACACAATATGGTAAAGGTTCACATCTACTTCACTTTTGGTGAAGCCCAACCCAGTGAAGTAACTATCGATCCTAATGTACTAAGCATGGGGTGCTTGTTTCAGCCTATACATTGCTCACTTGGGTTGACACACATGTGACTCTTGGACAAACGTCTCAAAAACTTCAGGTTTCTCAATACACACCTTGTCCCCAATCACGCAATTAAGGAAGTTTTTTATTACATCCATCTAATGTATCTTCCATCCCATCTATGTTGACAGTGCTAAAATGGATCTGATTGATGAGTACCTTGCAATAGGAGCAAAGGTCTCATCGTAATCAATCACCTCTACTTGAGAAAAAACCTAGGCCATAAACCTAGCCTTATGTTCCCCACACTACTAACTTTTGCTTGATTTACCTTGTAAATCCATCGGGAACTCACCACTGACTTGTCCACTCATCTTGGGACCACATCCAAAACATTGTTCCTGACAATGGAGTCACACTCCTCAACCATGGCATCAACCCAAACTGGTTGCTACATTGCCTCCTCAAAAGAAAATGGCTTTCTCTAAACACATCCGCTCATAAGATCGATGTGTCTGGTGTACCTCTTAGGTGACCTCCTATGTCTATGCTATGATGTGGGTGCTCGTATATTCTCCCTTGCATCCTACAATAATTTGTCAGCCTCTCTAGTGCACTTTCTCCCATCTCTAGAAGAATCTGCCTGAGTGGATGTCTCCACTCTCAGATCCTTTGCATGTCGCTTCTCCACATCAATATGAGGCTTATACTTAGGAGCTAAAATATCATCAACCACATGTAGCCAAAGCTCCCTCTCAAGTGAAAATATCATGGCCTTCTCTTCATCGAATTTGACATCCCCCCGAACCATTATCATCCTACTATTCGGAAGGTATACTCGATAGTTATGAGGTGTATTAGTGTACCCAAAAATTATCCCCAAATATGTTGTTGACTAAAGCTTCTTCCATGCATCTTTGGTCTCATGGCAATATATCGATGAGCCAAAAATCTTGAGGTGACCCACATCTGGTCTCTTTCCTAAGAAAGCCTCTTCTGATATACTCATCCCAAGAATCCAATGAGGGCTTCTGTTATGGAAATAAACAGTTGTGTTTCATGCCTCGGCCCACAAGTGTAGTGGTAGGCCTTGATCATGCAACATCGCTCGTGCTGCTCGTATGATGCTTTTGTTCTTCCTTTCGGCCACCCCATTCTCCTATGGGTTATGGGGTGCTATAAACTCTCGTTTAAGGCCTTATGCCACCTAGAAGTTTTTAAACTCATTTGACACATACTCTCCACTTTTATCACTCCTTAGATATTTAACTTTCTTACTAGTATCTTTCTCGACCAATGCTTTAAATTCACAAAACTTTGCAAAAGTCTGATATTTTCCTAGATTAAAAGGATCCAACACTTACGAGAAAAATCATCAACAAATATAACATAATACATGTTCTTGGTCGTCAATGTTGTCGAGAATGGTCCACACCCATATGAATGGACTCTATCTAGGATCACCTATGCTCAACTATCTTTTTCTTGAAAGGAATATTTGGTGAATTTTCTCAAAGTACAACCTTTGCATGTGTCAACTTGCTCTCATGTACCTTTGGGAAGACTGGTAGAAATTTGCTGCATGATTTTCAAATATTGATTATGCAAGTGACCCAACGGCTTGTGCTACAACTCACCGATGTATCATCTCTACACATTCTCTACTTTCATGCTCAAGGCAACACAATATTCTACCTCCAACATATATATATTCTTCACCCGAATCCCTATTCTCTTTGCCTGTCGTGTGGCTATGTGACGAAGGAATGTCTTTTCTTTATTAAAGATCACGTCATAACCTCTATGCTCCATCACAACAATAGATACCAAGTTCTTCTTCAAACCAGGAACATACATAACATCTCGCAAAGTGAGGGGAGCACCTGACTCCCTCTGAAAGGTAACTGTACCCAACCCAGTAGCAATATTCCTCCCATCATCACCCATCTTGATATGCATCTCGAGATCCTTCTCCTCCAAGTCACTTAAGAGCTCCTTGTTACCATTCATGTCGAAAGAAGCTCCACTGTCTAGGAACCATACACTACCCATCATTAATGACATCATGTACATAATGAGGGTAAAGTCCAATTAGAATAGTGAGGCAAGATCCTCACCAAGTTCTCCTCATGAGGACTTATTCTTGGACTTCTTAAGGGGCCAATTTGTAGCAAAATTTCCCAGCTCATGACAATGTAAGAACTTGACTTTCAACATGTCCTTCTTGCACCCATGACGATAATCTGATTTGGAATGGGACACCTTTCCCTTCCCTTTCTTTTCCTTACCCTCTAAGGCACACTTTTCCTCATCATCAGTATTTCATGAGGTTCCAACATTGTTGTTCCTCCAAATCTCTTCCTGTACCAAATCTGACCATAGTTTTTCCCAATCTTGTAGCTTCTCCCTCCCACTGATAAGGTCATGATAACTGTGCCAACTCTTCGGGAGTCCTAGAAGATCTTGGATCACCATATCATCCTCAAAAACTATAATCCCAACACTTCCAATCTCATCACGACAATGAGTGAACTTAATCGAGTATTTCAGAATAGAGTTGCACTTCTCCGTCTTGATCTTTCTGCATTTGTCCTTCAGTGCCAACTTGCTATGGTCACTATTACTCTAAAATAGGTAGTTAATGCCTTCCATATTGAGTATGGAGTTTCCTTGCCATGGATACTTGAGACAATATGATCTCAAACTCCCTCAAGGATAATCCTCCTCGCCTTTGCCACATAATTTCTCCATTCAACTAGATCTTGAGCATCCAATGCTGGAGGCTTAGGAATTTCTTGACCAATGAAGTCCTTGAGGCCATTGTCTTCCAGCATTGCCTGCAACTTATCCTTCCATGCATGTAACTTGATATACCTTCGAGTGCACACTCAAGTCACAACCTATAGAAAGACATGGTATTGATCTCAAGTATGAACTGCAAAGTTGATTTTCACCTGCACAACAAACTCAAAATATCCCCTTCTATACTATCTTCAGCTCTGATACTATGATTTTTCTCTATGTATTCAACATCTCATGTGATATACTAAAACACAAGAAAATAATCTACTAGACTCTTTACAACAGAAACCAATAATGATTGATGAAAAAAAAATAAAAAGGAGAAAGAATATCAATCGTACATAACACAATATTTCTTTGAGGAAATCAACTACTCAAACCCCCAATTATCTATATTGCATTAACCAGAAGATATGAGAAGAAAATACAATTCTTTTTCACACTAGAACAATCCCCACACATGTATGGTCTAACTCTCTCCCTCACAAGTCATGTTCAATCTAATACTTAGCCAATTTTGCTTCCTACCGAGCCCCTACTTCCTTGCATTCTTCCTAGATGGATCAAGCCATATTAAAAGGGAAAATCCACTCTCCATAACCATGCAATCCAAACATAGGTCTTGAACTGATTGCATGCACCATCTGTACAACTCGGAAAATTATACAACTAAGAGTACATTGTCCCTAAACTCTAATCTCAACTAGGTCTTCATCTAAATTGACATGCCTGAATTATTTGTGAGTGAATCTTTAGTTAACTAGCGTGGTACTAGTTGATGCACTGGTGCACTAATCCACTACTAGACCTCTACTAGTTCCTCCAACAGTTAGAACTAGTTTAACTGACTATAACTTAGTTATCTAATTACAACAGCAAATAACTCAACCTAGGCCCCTAAAATTTAGTTATCACTCTACATGAATCTAGATAGACTTCCAATAGAATTTCCTAAGTGAATTAAGTGAATTTAGCTTAATTAACTATTGCAATTTGTTATGAGAATAGATTTACAATTTTAATTCACAATTTAATTCAAGCACAAATTAAATTGGAATTTCTTCTTTCTATTTTTAACACCATATCCATTCAAAACATTCAAGCCTTCCATGAGGAAACAACTGTGAATGATATTTCCAGAAACATCTCAGGAATAAGTGCAACGCTAGAGGATAGGCAAGCGGAGAACCAATCTATGATGATTGAGATTGAAGGTACAATTTTAAACCAACCCGTTTATATCTTATTTCATCAAGGGGATAGATTAAGTTACAATAGTTCTGAGAGTGTGGAAGAGCATAAATTAAAAATTGAAAATTTTAAGACGTCATGGTTGGTACAGTTAGGAATTGTTACAAAGAGGAGGGTAACTACCTAAGTGAAACAGTGTGTCATTGATTTAAATGGTTATTCCACAGAATTAGATTTAAATATACTCCCCTTAGGGTCCTACGATGTGCTAATAGGCATGAACTGGTTGGAAAAACATGGAGGTGTCATAACATTTTTAGAGAAAATAGTGAGTTGCATAAGTCAAGAGGGACAAACCCTGTTTATAGAAGGAATACCAAAACCAATATCAATTAGAAAAATATTAACCTTACAATTGAAAAAGAGTGCCAAAAAAGGGTGTCAATTATTTGCAGTGTATGCTGAAGCAGAGATACAACACTAGCAAAACAAAAATTAGATGACCTACCCATCATTAAAGAATTTCAAGATATTTTTCTGGAAGAAATCCCGGTTTTACCTCCTTGCAAGGACATATATTTTTATAATAATCTAGTACAAGGAGAAAACCAAATGTCTAGAACATCTTATCAAATGAGTATTCTAGAATTGTTGGAATTGAATATGCAGTTACAATAGCTACTCGATAAAGGCTATATTATACCTAATTTATCACCATGGGGGGGCTCTAGTGCTAGTTTTAAAGAAAAAAGATGGCACATTTAGAATGTGCATCAATTATCGGCAATTAAGCAATCTAACCATTAAAAATAAATACTCATTGCCCCGTATTAATGATATTTTGAATAAAGAAAGGAGGGCAACCATATTTTCAAAATTGATATGAGGACCATGTATCACGAGTTGAGAATAAAGGATGAAGACATTCATAAGAAAAAGTTTCGAACTAGATACTGTCACTACAAATTTGTAGTGTTACCATTTCATCTTACTAATGAACCAAAAACATTTATGTGCTTAATGAATAATGTAGTTAATAAATACCTTGATAAATTCATGTTGGTATTTATAGATGACATTCTAGTGTATTCCAAGAATGAGGAAGAACACAAGGAACATCTGAGATTGGTACTGCAAACATTAAGAGAACAACAAAAATATGTCAAGTTTAGTAAATGTGAGTTTTATAAGGATAAAATAAAATATTTGGGCCACATTATTTCAAAAGATGGATTGTTTGTTGATCCTGAGAAAGTCACATCTATATTGAATTGTCCCACACCTAAGGATGTGTCAGTTTTCCAATATTTTATAGGAATTACAATGTATTACCAAATATTCATAGAAGGGTTCTCCAAACATACTGCTATTGTTATATTAAGAAGTGTAAGTTCTAGTCATACACTACATCCACGTCCAACAACTATTTTTGACAGCGGAATGTTATAGCTGCAACCATCTGCTCATCCAAAGAGATGTACTAGCTCTGTGTAATGGAGAAGCCAAGGCTCGTTATAATATTGTCCAAGCTCTCTCTAAGATAATCCTATCAGAAGCTTGGTTGACCAAAAGCCCATACAATGAGTTATGAGGTTCTATTTATAGCAAAGGTTGGGGTGACCCTTGACATTCCCCTTTGTGACAGTTCATCTACCCTCATGTCTCTTCATCTACTATATGACCAATACATCCAACCATCGACACTTGAACTTACACTTGAAAGGACGTTACATTACAATGCACATGTACCCATGTGAGACAAAATGGCTTGAGCAAGCCTTGCAAGACATCATTATGACTCAGAAAATTGTTGGAAGACCAAATATTTGACATATTCATGGTGACGATGAACCACACTGGTTGGTTCGAAACGCGTCGACAAAAGATTGGTTATGTGATTTTGCCGAAGATTATCTAAACAATATTCATGGTGGTCGACAATAGAGAACTAATACCAAGATCGATAGTCCGCAATGGTGTCCATGTGCTCCAAGGTGACATCTTTCTAGAACTTGACTCTTGCTTCCATAGCATCTAGGTACAATGCATGGGCTCCTCTGTCCAACTTGTCCAAAAGCATGCACATCATTGTCTTAAGTGATGTTGGACCAACAACATACTTGTGCATTGTGTCTGCAATGATTGACAAGTCTAGGCTGGTGGCTATGGGCATCAGGTCATCAAAGTATGAGTCAAGCTCTAGTTGGACCTGTGCCTTTTTCTGCGTGAGAATCCCGATAGATGGGATCGCATGTGTGTGCACCACAACATCCATACTCTTGAATACACATGCATGGGAAGCATGTAGGCTAGTGATGAACTACGGAAGCTCTTCATAGCTTTGAATCTGACTTCGGATGTGTGCCTTCAACTGGACCGCTCTAGGTTTCATCATCTTAGGCAAGTGAAGCAGGGCTCCCTTATATCTCATCATCCATGTTTGCATGTAATCAATAGCAACATGCACATTCAACAAGATACATGCTCTTCTAGCACATCATTGCTGCCATCTGTTGTGATGGACAACTGCCTTATGCAAGGTACCAAACTTGGAATACAATGCCTGCATAACTGTGTCAAGGAACAATACTTCATCCAGTATTGCCTTCTTCAATTCTTCTTGGGCGGATGCTGTAACCAACTCTCCTCCTTGCTTGGCCATCTGTAGCTCCTTAGCCATTCGCTCATTCTCAGCTATCAAAAAGTGAACACTTGAGCTAGTGGCTTCGATATATGCTCTGGTAGCATCAGCCAAGGCTGTAAGATGTTTGTGCATGTCAGACATGATCACTTGTTCCTCAAACTATGTAGGAGATGTATGATCATCCGAGGTAGACACTCTGTGAGACTTCACAACTCTATGTTGAGACTCGTTCAATGAGATGTTGTGCATATCTCCTTCCAGCTAACCTCCAAGGATCTCAGTGTCTCCTTGGTCGCTTCGGATGTTCTCATGTTCTAGATGAGGTGAAGTTGGTAGGCCGACCTCTTGTTGATGAGGCATGAGGTCGATGTATTGTTCTAACTCCTATTGCTCCATATTTGTATCCATCTATTCAAGTGCTTTCTCTATCTCCTGAGTGAAGTCTTGCTCCTGCGATGGTTCACCCTGTCTACCTGATGCCAGCTGTTCTGATGAGTCCACTACTTGTGTAGGTGATGCTTCATCTATCTGTACATGTTATGCCCCCTGTTGTACTTATTTCTAATGCGCTTACCTCTCTTGTTTGCACAACTCTTGTTCCTTTCGATGTTGCTCCTTCAACTCATGCAACTCCTTCTTTGTTTTTTCTTTTCTCCATTTCTCCCTCTACCTTTGCGCGATTTGCTTGTCACGTTGTTTCCTCTTTTCTTATATATCCATAGATGATTTCTCCACAAGTGGATATTCTTGTAACTTGCATCTTTGCTCTTCCTCCATGTGATCAACAATCTTCCTCTTTCCCTTGTCATGCACTGGTATGTTTACCTCTGCCACTGTTGTTGCTTCTGGTGCTCTCTAGGATGTTGCTTCATGTTGCTTCACAAACCATTCCACAACGAAGATGACCTATTCATTGGGACTAGAGAAACCGTAGCAATAACTCCATCGATCCTCCTCTGCCCAATGATATGCCCCATTGATCCAGTTGAACTATATTCTCGTGCATTGATATTTCACAAGACAATGCGGGTCATATGGATTGTAAATCCGGATGTCGAATGAATATTTCTTCATCTTCTTTGCTTTGACATTCGCATGCTTAAAACTCTATATCTCGTATAACACAATAAGCAGCAAAAGAGAGGGCCAAGTTTCCTTTTCTTCTGATGTAGCCTAGTTGTCAATCCTGCAGAAATGTGATATGCTACTTCCTGCATGACGCATACGTCCAAGGCAAACTTCGGTAGAACATGCGGAGGCTTCTTCGTGTTGTACATCCATATGAAGGTGCAAGATAGTGAGACATACCAATCAGCTATGTCTATCAATGTCTTCATTGTTGCCTTTGACATGCAAGGTGGATCCTGTTCGAATATCATCTTGTATATAGGGGTGAAAATATTATTGAACAATTGTGTGATAACTCCTCTTAAGATACATTCAGACAACATCTTACAATAAATGTTCACAGCAGTCTCCATCGGTTTCCATGCCCACTTCAAGCTCAGGAACTCTTGTTGGGCACAGATTGCATCCAAGATATAGGCATACATGTAGATTTATTCTTTCATACCTTTGGGTAGTTTTTGAGCCCTTGTTACCTATTCCTTCAGCTGATGAGCCAACATGCTAGACCAGTTGCATGCTTTACCTTCTCTGGCCAATTGTTCCAACGTGGTCACCCAACTCTTTCGGAAGGTCTGCGTGATTTCTTGGCCATACAATTGACATGCAAATATGACCAAGTATTGATACGCCTTCTACAGTATCTTCACCTTGTAGACCTAGTTGGGTGTCAGCCTGAATCTAGCCGGCTCCTTCACCTAGTTCTTTAAAATGTCTCTGGAGTTGGCATTACTACTGGGTAATCTTAAGGGTATCTCCATGATGGTTACGGGCTCTAACATTTGATACATATCATCATAATCATGTTCCCTGAAGGTTGCAATTTTCGTCCTATTGACACTACTCAAAGTCATAATCTCAGAATCAGTGTGTGAGATGATCCAGTGTATCATGTCCGCGCATGCGAGCGTGGGGTATCTGCATGCAATCCAGTACAGGCCGAACTTTTGAATGTTCACATACACCTGTCGGTCTTAGAGGTATTCCCCAAATGTGCTTGCAAATGCATCATTGACATATTGTCATTTCTGCTTGATGTCCTTGTCTAGAATCAACTTCGTATCTTCATATATCAGTAGACTTGCAGACACTTGCTCAACTATTTTTACAGATGCACTTTCGTCAGTGTCCTTTGATCCTGATCTCTTGGAGGACATTGATCTTGTACTGCTAAGAGGTGGATGAACACTTTCAAGATATGGAGGCAAAACGACATGCATGGCAAGAAATCTGTTAGCGAAAATCAAACCAAACTTGAGGAATGACATAACACATACTTGGGGATTGATCAACAAGGATTACACAATTTCTTCTGGGAGGCTGGGAGACTAGCTGCCAGACTTTTGCAAAAGGTAGTCTAGGCACTCTAGGAGGCATAATTAGCTACTGGAATTGCATAATGCGCAATCTAGGATGACTGTTGACTGCTGGAATTGCGCAATGCGCAATTTCAGCTCGTAGTGGTTGTAGGCTCAGTGACTGCATTTCGCAATTTTCTTGGCCAGCAGTCATTGTCCATCAGAATTCCACAATGCAAGACTAGAGGATAGTAACTGGGAAGAAATGCACATTTCCTAAGAGGAAGACAGAGCCTTCCTTCTCAGGTTTGCGCAATGCTGTCTTGGTGAGGCAGAGTCCGGGCCAAGGCTACCTAGACCCATCGACGGGCAACTGAAAGAAAATGTGAAAGTGAATGCATGGTGACACTAAATATAAGTAGAAGTGATTCATCGTGCATGAAAACAGTGAATGAAAGATTTAGAAAATAGAACAACATGCATGTGGGTGAAGCGAGTCACCGAATCGACGACCATTCGTGAAAAACAGTTTCGTGCATGCGATAGCAGTGAGATGTGAATGAAAAATGAAATGGTGCTAGTACAAGATGGTATGCATGTAAATGAAAACAAGCATTCATAGAAATCAATCAAACAACACTCACACAAGCGAAAACACAAAAGTGAAAGAAATGTTGAAAAAGAAAAGTTAAGCCAACTTACTTGTGAATAACTGAGCCAGATGTGTTGAAGAGTCCTAGATTTGTTGTGGGATATCAGAGCTCCAAGATCGACATGAATGAGTGAGCTCTGAAGCATCAAATAAATAATTTTGAGGCTCATGACGTGCATGCCGCAAACCTAGTAAAAAACGACACTTAGAGGAAAGATTCTAAAATGATCTTTGCATGTAACCTCCAGCTACTGAAAATAGCTCCCTAAAATCTAGGGATGATTTTTGCATGTAGATTTTTCTATTTCAAGAAAAAGAAGCCCATGCATGCAAGTCAAGTCTCCTTGATCCTTGGTGGAATTGGTCAACCCAACTGCACATGCAAGAGCCTGCTCAACTGTTGGGAAAAAGTAAAAATTTCTGGGAGGGAGTTCGGCTGGCTGCCTAGAAGATTTGTGCAATTTCTAGACAGAGCAGCTAACTACTGCCCAATATTGATAATTCATGGTTTGAGCAGCCCTACTAAGAAGAATTGTGCAATTTTCTCAGTGATGCTTGATTGGAACATTTGCGCAATTCTAGAGCCCAGCAGGCTGCTAGACAGAATTGCGCAATTTCTAGAGGGAAGGCTGGTTGCCCTCCAGAATTGCACAATTTCTTGAGGGAGATGCTTAGCCTGTAGCTGAAACAAGTCCAGGAGAACAACTTGTGAGGGGAATGCAATAAGGGACAAGCTATCATTCTACAAGAAAATCACTGAAGCTTGTGTACTTGACGAGGCAAGACATGCTATTGTGAATGGTTGGTAGGGAGGCTCCAAAACGAAGCTAAGGAAAAATTTTGGAGCATGGTTGTAGCCGCTACAACACTTGGTGACACACTAGTAGAACTCAAACTCTCTGAATGGACCTTGTTCGTGAAAAGCAACTCTAACACCCCTGGAAATATTGTTCGGTTCTTAGTTCGTCTTGGCTTCCACACTAGCTTGATTGTAAGATGTAGCATCTCCCAAGATCTTGGTCGATTGACACACATTCCAAGACAAGGCAACACAATTGTTTTGATTGGGGTTGAGGGGTATATTGGTGCACAATAAGTATAGTTTTCAGAGTCTTAGTTTCATCTCTGGTGTTGCTCCGCTGCCAGTAGACCTGAACAGTACCCTGGCGGAGTCACATCGGAACACAAGCATGGCTCCACTTCCAGTGAGCTTGGTCGGTACCTGAGCAGAGTTACTTGCAGCACCTCTCTGTGAAGGGAGCCTTTCTCTTCTTTTTCCTTATTCATTTTTATTTTTGAAAATTTTCACTTTTCATAACTATGCATAACACTTATTCATTTCATAGGCAGAAGAGGGATCCCAACTTATTGAGAGCAGAAGTGGTTCTTCCTACAGAGAAGTAGTGCATTATACCTCTGACATGACTATTAAGGTTTTTCCCCTCACCTTACTCTACTTGACTGAGCTGCCAAGGGTTAACCTAAAAACAACCAACTATAGAAGGTGACACTAGTTAGCACGCAAGTGTTGTGTTTTCACCAGGGTTCACTTTGAACAGTACATATTTTCCATTGACATATCCTAGACTAAAAGTAACAAGTTCTTCATACAGAGATAGGATGACAAATAACCAAGTAGTGATAGTTGCACAAGGCCTCTTGTACTTTACCCATCTTCTTTCAAGAGTCATACATGGTTTCATGTGAAACTAACCTACGAACAGAAACAAGTGAACAAGCAAAAAAGCAAAGAAAAAACAAAAGTAAATGCAAAAGCAAAGTGAGTAAGCAACAAGCAAGCAGATAAACAAACAAAACAAAGCAAGTAAGCAAACAAGCATGCAAGCAAACAAACTGAAAGCAAACACTACTCCTACTCCTAAGCTAACGGTGCATGGGCCTAATCACGTGAAGTGATATTTCCAATGTAGCCATCGGTGCATTGATTGACCCATGTTGGTGAAGGCTTGGTCTGTGAGCAACCCAGTTGTGTGAACCAACAAACAAGAAAGATATAACAATGAAGACAAACACACTTCATGTTTAAAAGTGCCCACAGGACATAAGTGAGTGCAAGTACATGACAAGAAGTCTGTGGACTTATCACGGTGTTGTGCGACACTGCATGCAACTATGAGGCATATGCACATTCTTGACTGTGACATGAAAGCAAATGAAAGAAACAAATACAACGTGCGTCGTGCATGTGTTCTTGCAATGTAATATTCCTCCAATGCATGAGTGATGGGATCGTGCAGTTCTAGTGGAGGAAGCATGATCTGTGTGTGAGATTGATCTTCAATGCATATAGATGAGTGATGAGGAGCCTCGGGTGATTGAACAATTTCTTGACTGGAAGTGAAATCGACCTCAGGACAGTGAGGGCCTGAGATAACCATCACCTCCAGCTAAAGTTCCTCAACGGTCTAGGGTGTTTCAACTTCATCATCATATAGATCATCATAAATCAGTGGCTTTGAAAAATCATCTACAATAGAATCATTGTCATGATTGAATACAGGAGTAAATGGATCGATCAGAAAAATCAATGATTTCATCGGCATATTCATGATCTGATGAATCAAATAGAGGGGTAGATGAGAAGTGAAAAAATCCATCCTCTGTGTTTTCGAAAAAGGAAGATGAAGGATCAAGTGGATTTTCAATGAATAATTTATCCTTTGTGTTGACAGATGATGGACTGACATCTGGGGTGTCCTGCAAGTGATCAAAAATGGGTGCATTCATAGATGAAGATACACATGTGAAATCATCGATAGCAGGTTCACCAAAGATGTGAGGAAAGAATAGAGGAGGCTCAGACAGAAGGGAGTCATCCTTCGCCAACTGTTGATGCTCAAGCCCCCAATCATACTCTTAATGAATGATAGTGCATGTTGGTTGTGCAACACCAACTCCGATAGTGGCTTGATGTCGTTCACAACAAGTGTAGAGTCTAAAATGGAAGAACACATGACAGTATCATCTGGAGGATTAGCCGAGTATGAAGACGGAGGTTTTAGAACAAAATGCATATGAAAACTCGATGGAATCACAACGAAATCTATGCAAAAATTAAGTGAAGTGATGTTGGGAGGATGTGAATGTTGAATAGATGTATGAGCATGATCTCCCATATCACTCTACAGTGGTGGAGCTGTTTGATGAAGGGATGGTGGACAGTCACTTGTGACCGTGACCGCCTCTGTCTGAGATTGCACAACTCCATCACTAAAGAATCCTGAGCAAGGCTTGAGTTCAAACTTCTTCTTGGGATGAGAAAATTTCTTAAGGCAATACTTGAATTAGTCCCAAAGATGGAAGAATTTCATTTGGCTCTTCGGAGCTTGAAATTGCAAATCACGGAAGCTTTGCCCAAAATCCATTGGTGATTCATGCGGAGCCTTCTATTGTTGTAATAGTTTTTGGTCAAGATGTTCTCGGTCAAAATGATAGAAAGTGTCTTCAATGAGATCATAGAAGTGCTCAAGTGAGTGCATGTTGTCAGCCAGTAGGCTACACAACCATCGATGTGGATATTCACGAAGTGTGTATCAAAGCAACAGATTGGCTTGTTCATGAGAGAAACCATCTTCCTCATGAATCATGGAAAGAAATTCACATAAGAATTTAGGCTAGGGCACTTCACCTTCACCATCATATGTGTACGTGGACAAGAGATTGAAAAACTCCCTCATGATGGCAACATATTTGGCATGCAAAAAACATCGTGGAGGAAGGAGAGTGCAAGACTCCAAGATAGATATGCAAAGGTTCAAAACAGGGTGAGAGGACACATCTTGTCATTTGGCCCTCCTTCTAGCGCCATAAATGTTGACAGTGCTGGTCCCGCCAACATGTCAAGGGATCTCCCCGGTAAGAAGTCCTAATTAGACCTCAGATTGTTTGGTGTAGGAGTCCCAACAGTAGGTCATATGGTAATGCCTTGAACATGATTTCTCACAGAGGCAAGTAATATGTCTCTATTAGTAGCAAGGGTGTGACATATGCAGTAAACCAAGGAAGGTGCATGAGAGGGTCTAACACGCAGGGGTTGAGATAAGTGTGCCCCTTGGAAACCTGTAATAGCACGAAGTTAAGAAGGGAAAACATGAGCAACGATGTATCACAACATGGAAGGAAAGTTATCTAGCAATCGAAAGTGATGGTTAAACCAACAACACATTTCAGAATGATTAATACATACATGGACAAAAATAGTTATACATGCATGTGTAAGGAAACATATACATATATCATTTAGAGTAAACAGATAGCTGAAATACAATACAACATATGCATGAAACGTCTTGGATCTTGTTATATTAAGAAGTGTAAGTTCCAGTCATACAATACATCCATGTCCAACCACTAGTTCCACCAGCAAAATGTTATAGCCACAACCACCTACTCCAAAGAGATGTACTATCTCTACGCAGTAGAGAAGCCAAGGCTCGTTACAATAATGTCCAAGCTCTCTCTAAGTTAATCCTATCGGAAGTTTCGCTAACCAAAATCCCATACAATGAGTTATGAGGTTCTATTTATAGCAAAGGGTGGGGTGACCATTGACATTCCCCTTTGTGACAGTTCATCTACCCTCATGACTCTTCATCTACTCTATGACCGTTACATCTAACTATCGACACTTGAACTTACACTTGAAAATACATTACATTAAAATGCACATGTACCCATGTGAGACAAAATGGCTTGAGCAAGCCATGCAAGACATCACTATGACTCGGACAATTGTTGGAAGACCAACTCTTTGACATCTTCATGGTGGTCAACAGTAGCAAACTATTGGAAATAATACTAAGAGTTGGGGGGGGGGGGGGGGGGGCGTGTGAATCAGTATTATCAAATAAATATAACTTTTTCATTTTCATACTTAGATTCATATACGCTACTTCAATTAAGACAAACCATGTGTATACTCAACTGTGTGTAATGCAACAAGCGTATATCAAGTAAACTTATGATTCAGTCAGTTGATCCTTAATGAGTGCATCAGAACATTATTAACCATATGAACTGTAAACAGGAGCAGTATAACAGAACAGATCATCACACATAAGCAACACGCATGAACACCATGATATAAGGTGGAAACCCAATGTGGGTGAAAATCACCTACTGCAATTCGTCTCTATCTTCTTTTAATTAGAAGCTTCTTTTTACAATGATTTTGTACTGGTGCAGTCTTATACCAGTACGCATGTTGCTACCTGCAGAAGGCTACAACCTTCTCTCGTTCTCCAAACTCTCCTAGAATGGAGCTACAACCCCCTTAGCTCTTGTACTAGCTAAAGTACTAGTACGTAGGTGTTGGCCTACAGAAGGCTACAACCTTCTCTTTTCTTCCAGGGACCACGTTTCATAAATTTTCAGACTGGATCCATAAATAAAAAGTAATCACCACTGCAATACAATCATCAACTTATACCTGCATCCTCAATCTCTGAATCACCCAATACTAAATCACTGAAACCTTGTCATCAAAATACAGTTACATGAACATAGACCAGAGCCCAAAACTTTGCAACAACCACTAGAACCAACAGCAATCGGAAACATCAAATCTCATAATGTATACGCTACTTGACTGTGTCAAAACCATGTGTACACATGCTTTCACCAGAGAGAACCCGCGTACAGATCTAAAGAAAATTACTTATACCTTCACTTCCATTTCCAACTTGATTTAGATCGAGCCAAGCATCACAGACCCATAACCAACATACTAGATCTTCACACTTCATCAGACATTCATTACTTGCACATCCACCCTTGGCCTAATGATCTTCTCCTTATATAGGTTTAGGCTTCTCTCAATACCATGGTCCAAAACCATGTAGAAACAATACCTTGGACCCAATACCTGGGGTCAATACTTTGGACCAAATACCACGGACCAATACTAAAATACCATGGACCAAAACTTAGTTTTCCAACATGTACGCGCCTTTCCTTTTGTGAACCTGTGTGTGTACGTATACGCGCCTTTTGTTCTTCTCACCCACGTGTATATGCACTTTCATCAAAGTTAACCTGCGTATATCTCTCTCTTGACCTGTTGTACTAAGATCCATCCTCTGATTGAGTTGCCACCAAGGACAACACCTGTATCATACCTCTCAGCGAGTTGCCATGAAGGACAACACCTGTATCATAATGCCAACAATCTCCCCCTTTGGACTTGATGGCAACCACCACACCAAGTCACTCTCCCCCTTTGACATCAAAGGCAAAGGGTAGACCAAGAATTTCTCTCCCTCTGCTGTCCATACTCACCCTGAGTACCTGCTGAAATCTCAGATTGGGCTCCCCCTTTGTATATGCCAAGATGTACCAATATGTCCATGCTCCCCCTGAGCACATGCAAGGTCTTTATAACAAAGACCAGCAATCCATTCAAGACCATGATAGTCATTAGCCACCATCATACACCATATATGATCTGCACCATAAGCATCAACATCCAGTCCTGTAACCTGCAATACCATTCTTTTGATCAACCAGCAAGATGTATCATTTAGCCACATAAGCATCATCACCAAAGACTTCTAACCATAATGCCAACAATGCATTATTTGAAGTATATGCTCCCCCTGAGCCTGTGCCAACCATCATATACCATGACCGAACCATTTCCTGAGTCTGTTCTGCTGCCTTTTTCTTCTGAGCTCCATATACGTGACTCTGCAGCCTCTAGCTCGCGTATATATGCGACTTATCTTCATTATATCAGTGTATGCAAGATGGAATACTGAAGGTCTACACTTTCAGTTTCCCCTGTGTCTGTTATGTCAGCTAACTGAGTTATGTCACACCTTTCTATCTCTAATTATGTCTTCTTCAATTCCTGGAATTGTGATGATGTATAATCCTCTTTCTTTGGAGTTTGAATTTTACTCCTGCATTCCCTTGCTTTATGTCCAAACTTGTTACATGCATAACATCTTACACATTTCATGTTCCTTCTATTGCAGTCAATTGCTTTGTGGCCAAACATATTGCAAGCAAAACAATATCCTTTGAAGTACCTGGAATGTGATGATCTTGTGTGACGGTCTTGAACCATTCTACTTGTGCATCTGGTTGCAGCATGTCCAAGATTATGACATACATAACATTCAACATTATTCAATGGAGGAAATAATCATCTATCACTTCCATAGTTAGGAGTAAAGGATTTTCTTTGAGGAATTTCTTTCCTTGGCTGTTGACAAGTTTGTCCTCTCATCTCCTTGTTGAGCATTTCAGAATTCTCATTAGAGTTCCTTGCCTCACCTTGTGAGCTAGATTCACCTTCAACATATTCATAAAAGCCAAGACCAGTTTTGGTAGTAGGGGATCTTTGACTACCAAGAATGTCATCCAAAATCTTACTACTATATTGAAATCATAATAGTTTATCCTTTTATTCTAATTTACTTTTTAAGATATTTACCTCAACCTGATGTTGTTCTTCCTTTTCCAGATACCGCTTCCTTATGTTTTCTTCAGCTTTTCTTCATTCTTCCACTTGTTGCCTTAATTCGATCACTTCATGTTCTTGTTCTTCAAGAGCATCTTCATTCTGCTTCTTTGATTCTTTAAGATCTTCTTTTATAGAGAGGATCTTTGATTCAAGTCTCTGAATTGTTATGCTCTAATCTTTTACTATATCCTGTAATTTCTCCCTTACTCTGGTTACTGACTCCAACTGTTCTTTTAATCTGGTAACTTCTTCTGGTTCTACGTTCTTATTTTAATATGCCATGAGAAGTCTAATGTCTTCATCACTATTGAATGAGTCATTACTTTTATCATGGATATAATAACTTCTATCAGACATCTTTCCTTTGTTATTAGGGCATCTAGCAGCGTAGTGACCAACTCTACCACATGAAAAGCATTTGAAAGGTAGCTTGTCGTTGAACCTTCCAGATCCTCGTTCAAGATTCTTGACAAAATTTACCTCATCTTATCCTTCTGTAATGTATCTTGATTCATTTGCTGACACTTCGAATGTGGCTTCTCTCATATCTGATGGTCCTCCTTTTCTCATCTCAAAAGTAGTTAAGATTTCGTGAAGCTGGGTCATAGTGATTTTCTGCAGATCCTCCTTTTCTTCTATGGCAGAAACTTTGGAATCAAATTTAGCAGACAGGGATCTTAAAACCTTTTCAACTAAGACAACTTCCTTAGATTCTTCACCCAGATTCCTCATACAATTGACAATCGCATCTATACGTAGGAAGTAATTAGCTATGCTTTCATTACTATGGATCTTAAGATTTTCATACCGTATTCTGAGAGTTTGAAGCTTTGCTCGTTTTACCTATTCATCTCCTTCGTAGCTTAGTATGATTTTGCCCCATATTTCTTTGGCTGATTTGAACTACATGACCTTGAAAAATTCTGATTGTGACAAACTTCCCAATAAGACAGTAACAACTTTGGCATTGATTTCATATTGCTTTCTCTCTGTTGTATCTATAGGAATTTCTGATGGATATGTGTATCCTCCTTCCACGATTCCCCAAACATCTGGTCCAAGCGATTGTAGATATGCTGTGGTTCTTATCTTCCAGTGGATAAAGTTGCTCTCATCAAAGATTGGTGGCCTGATGGATGCCTCTTTTTCTTGATTACCCATTCTGATGGATCTTTCCTTTAAGCGATCAAGCTTCTTCCAAAGGACCTGCTCTGATACCAATTGTTGGCAATAATACTGAGAAGGGGGGGGAGTGAATTAGTATTATCAAATAAATATAACTTTTTCATTTTCATACTCAAATTCATATACGCTACTTGAGTTAAGACAAACCGCGTGTATACGCAACTATGTGTAATGCAACAAGCACATATCAAGTAAACTTATGATTCAGTTAGTTGATCCTTAATAAGCGCATCAGAAAATTATTAACCATATGAATTGTAAATAGGAGCAGTATAACAGAACATATCATCACACATAAGCAACACACATGAACACCATGATATAAGGTGGAAACCCATTGTCGGTGAAAACCACCTGCTGCAATTCGTCTCTATCTTCTTTTAATTAGAAACTTCTTTTTACAATGATTCTGTACTAGTGCAGTCTTATACGAGTACTCAAGCTGCTACCTACAGAAGGCTACAACCTTCTCTCGTTCTCCAGACTCTCCTGGAAGGGAGCTACAACCCCCTTAGCTCTTGTACTAGCTAAAGTACTAGTACATAGGTGCTGGCCTACAGAAGGCTACAACCTTCTCTTTTCTTCTAGGGACCATGTTTCATAAATTTTTAGACTAGATCCATAAATAGAAAGTAATCACCACTACAATACAATCATCAACTTATACCTGCACCATCAATCTCTGAATCACCCAATACTGAATCACTGAAACCTTGTCATCAAAATACAGTTACCTGAACACAGACCAAGAGCCCAAAAATCAGCGAGAACCACTAGAACCAATAGCAACCAGAAACATCAAATCTCATAATGTATATGCTACATGACTATGTCAAAACCGTGTGTACACGCGCTTACACCAGAGAGAACCCATGTACAGACTAAAGAAAATTACTTATACCTTCACTGCCATTTCCAACTTGATTCAGATCGAGCCAAGCATCACAGACCCATAACTAGCATACTAGATCTTCACACTTCATCAGACATTCATTACTTGCACATCCACCCTTGGCCTAGTGATCTTCTCCTTATATAGGTTTAGCCTTCTCTCAATACCATGGTCCAAAACCATGTAGAAACAATACCTTGGACCCAATACCTGGGGTCAACACTTCAGACCAAAAACTACTGACCAATACTAAAATACCATGGATCAAATACCACAGACCAAAACTTAGTTTTCCAACATGTACACGCCTTTCTTTCTGTGAACCTGCATGTGTACGTATACGCACCTTTTTTTCTTCTCACCCACGTGTATACGCACTTTTATCAAAGTTAACCTGCGTATATCTCTCTCTTGACTTGCTGTACTAAGATCTGTCCTCTGATTGAGTTGCCACCAAGGACAACACCTGTATCATACCTCTGAGTGAGTTGCCATCAAGGACAACATTTGTATCATAATGCCAACAAAAACTAATGCCAAGATCGGTAGTCTGCAATGGTGTCCATGTGCTCCATAGTGACATCTTTTTGGAACCCGACTCTTGCCTCCATATCATCCAGGTACACTTCTCGGGCTCCTCTTTCCAACTCTTCTAAAAGCATGCGCATCATTTTCTTGAGTGCTTCTGGACCAACAACATACATGTGCATGGTGTCTGCATTGATTGACAAGTTTGGGCTGGTGGCTATGTGCATCACCTCGTCGAAGTGCAAGTCAAGCTCTAGTTAGACCCTTGCCTTTGCTTGGGTGATAGTCCCAATAGATGGGGTTGCATGTGCATGCACCACAACATCCATACTCTTCAATGCGCGTCCACGGGAAGCCTGTAGACTAGTGATGAACTGCATGAGCTCTTCATAGTTCCAGAGCTAACTCCAAATGCATGCCTTCAGCTCGACCATGTTGGGTGCTAATAGGTGTCTTTTAAAACTCCTAATTACCTCACATTAGTTATCAACCTGGGTAAGTCCTTTTATTCCAAGAGTGTACGCAATATGTGCAAGCTATAAATCCTGAGAGTAATGCCTTAAAATAAGTTATTAGATTTAATACAAGAGTAAATGGATGGAATCATAAATCTCAAGCTTGTAACTTTAGGGGAAGTAATTCATCTAAGCATCACGACTCAATCTCAAACAAAACCATAATTCAATCTTAATCAACCAATTCGAATAATAATCAACCGAGAGCACCGTAGCATTAACTGAGCTCTTTCAGCTAGACTTGAACTACTGGATAGAAGGAAAGCATTTGATCTAATTAATAACACTCTATCCTTTAATTAACCAGAAATGATTCTTTAACTGATGACTAATTCAATCCACGACATGAATAAATAAAACCAATTAGAATTGCATATTAATGAAATGAATACTAGAAATCCAAATTAATGAAAGTAAATCAACTGCAAAGCTATAAAGCAGAATAAACTTGCAAGAAACAGAAAATTATAAAACACAGAACAGCAGTAAGATCCACCAGAGACCGGGCCCTAGCCACCAGCGAATACTTCTTATCTACTTCAGAATATCCAAATGAACAACAACGCAAGTTATATATTAATCATCAAAGTCACTTGTCATTACAATACGATCTCATTCTTCAGAATCACGCTTTTGTAAATTAAAATTACAATTGAAGTAAAAGGAGAGAGAGATGTCCATCCCTTTCTTTAGTTTTCCCTTTTATAGTCAAAAGGAAAAAGATAAATGTGATCCCTCAGGATCAGGAGATCCTAAGGGATTCACAACTAAATGCTATCTTCAGACAATTCTTTCATCTTGCGCTGATCTTCTTGATTCATTCCTTGGTTCGACCACACATGACATGCCTCATTTCCCTTGATTAGCTTTTGTTGTTCTGACTTTGGAACAACAACTGTTCCATCTATTGTTTTTCTACATAAAAATCAATGAGAGTTAGTTTGGACGCTTAAATCATATCAGGAGCAGTTTCATTCATTCCTTATCAAAATCCTATCAATATGGTATTATATCATGGCACAAAATGGATAAAAAAAGAGGAAAAAGACAGTAATCAACAGTAAATACATACCTATTGCAAGGCTCAACATACTCCCCTGCTTACCTTTTTTCATGTCCTCATGAAAAATGAATAGTTCCTATGTAATGTAGTTAAGGAGTACGCTGGAGAAAAGGTTTCTTTATCAGGCTTGAAACCATGATGTTGTGCCAGATTTGCAAAGGTTGCCTTTTCGTGTCCTTCAAGTAACTCATAGTCAGGCTGATACCCTTCAGGGGGATACCAAATAATGGGACTCCTAAAGTGACATCCCAACAATTAAGGCCCTTCCCTCAAGATAAGATTGTTGTATGTGATTAATCGGCTCACAACAACTTTGAAATTCCCATAATTAAATGGTTCTCTTTCCTTAATACTATTAGTTGAGATCGTCCATCTCATTTTGGATGCAATCAGGGATCTTTCCTGAATGGAGAGGAAATATGTTGTTCCTTTCTATACAATTTCCTTATGTATGGACCCTAAAATTTTAATCACACCCTCTTGTGTCATAAACCTTTTATGTTTAGAAAATAGTTGCAAAGGTTGAGTAGGCTGATTCCTTACCCAGAGATCCAACCCGTGTTCCTATCTTTGGAACAAATTATAAGCCTTAAACCACTTAAGTTGATTAACTGCAAAAGAGATAAAAGCTTGGAATTGAATATCCCCAACAAAAGGGCTAGGATTCTTATCCACTTCTTCTTCTAATATGAAATTATGCAGATAAAATTCACAAAGAAGCCTTTGGAATTTTTCCCCATGTTCCTTACAACAACTTATAAAATCTTCAGTTGTCTTTAATTCGATTGGCTTTCCAACTCTTACGGCTTTAATATTTAACAATAAGTACTATTATAATAGGAACATGGCATAATTTGTTGCAGGATACCTACATGTCAAGACATTAGAATATAGCGAGAAAATGGTGTCTATCTGATTCTTGACTCTGTCCAGCTTGGTCTTCACCTTCTTCAGCTTTTCTTCTTCATGTCTAAATCTATCAAAAGTCCCATTCTTAGTTATGGTTAATTCCCTAAACTGCTTCTGCAACTCCTGATATTTTTGTAGGGGAACTATCTCCTGTTCACATCATTTTAAAGCAAGTTGGGCTTATGTCAACTCTTCCTATAGGTTTAGAAGAATAGGGTCTTTGCTTGATAGGATATCCTTGGCTTTCTCTTCTGTCTGAGTGCCTGTTCTATGAGAGGATATTTCCTCAGTCTGCACTTTCTTATTGTGGGAGGACCAACCATCTGTCCGAACGGCTGCATCCACTAAGTCTGCATGCAAATTTACATGGGTGGCTATTGTTTGAGTAGGAATGAGTTCATTTTGGATTTCCGTTGCCCTACCCTTACATATTTCCATTTGTGTAGCCACAGTGACTACCTCAGGAGTAGTGTTCTGGGCTTTACTGTTTGAAATTTCTTTAATCTTCTGATGTAACCTTTTAACTTTATTTTGAAGATTTTGGTATTTTTGTCTCAACTTCTTTAGCTTTGCTCCAGCTACTTGCATCTTCCAAGGAGCATCTTTTACACTAACAAGCTTGTCAATAGCTTCTGTATCTAAAGATTCTTGTTGTTTATCATGGTTGTGCTCCAATAGAACCATGACATAAGACTGGTTGTTAGATTCATGAATAACTTCTCTGTCTGCTTCCTCTTCTTGGTCTGTGGCCTCTAGAGAAGGAAGAATTTCGATATGCCGAGAATCCTCTGGGGATTAGGCTTCCATTATGTTAGGATCAAGTGATCCTCCAGGCTGCATGTATGCATTCATATTTTCCAGGAGTTGGGCCATCCCTATCTCAAAATCCTACAAAAGATAATTTTGGGGGCTCATGGTTGGTGTTTGAGGAGCCCCTACTTCAACTTCTAGTTCATCATCAAAATGTTGTGCTCATTCTTGCTTTGAGTCTGGTCTATCCTCTTCCTTGGGTTCTTGTTCTGAATTGGCCTCTTCCACAGGTTCTGATTCTGAATGGCATCTTTCCCCTTGTTCAAGTTTTTCCTTCAACTCAGGCTTTGAATTATCCTTTTCTTCTAGTTCTGACTTAGAGTCTTGTATACTAACTGGTCTGGATGGCTCCGCAGGTTGTTTGGTGCTATCCTAAGGATTTACAGACATCCTCTGGGCTAGTTTTAACCTTGCAGAATACCTGCGCTTATGGCATTCAATTTTTGAGGGGGCAGTCCTTTTCGTCTTCGAAATAGGGCTCTACTAGCTCATCTACAAGATTGCAGAATTTTTTATTACGGGGTTTTGACTAATCTCTATGGGTGCTATGAGACCATCCCAAGTTAAGTTTTGTTGAGCAAGGTTATGGCTAACAATTAATCTAATCAATCGATGGTGGCTAACTTCAATTTCAGGGTCCCTAGCCCATCTTATTCTAACAACGGTATCATGTAGCAACGAATTCAAGAAAGATGGTGTTAGGTTCCTATATCAATAGGAGTCATAATTTTTGAATGGCTGAGATTAAACCTGTAATATGTACATACCTTTTCTTTCTGCAAATGTTTCCCATATTCAAAAAAATTAAAAAATGTAAAGATTTTATGTCCTAAAAGAATAATAAAAGGAAAAAAATAATAAAATGGTAAAAAACGATGAAAAATATGAACCCCAATAAAAGAAAAGACCATGAAAGTGTGCAAGTCAAAATGGCACTACTATTTGCTTTTTATAAAAAATAAATGATTGTGTGCAGTTTGTAATCTTTGCCACAATCCATGATAGTCAAAATGTTTAAGCTTGGCTATTTCATGTTTCAATTTCATGCCCGTAGATAGAGAATAAAATCTGACCAAACTATTTAATCTTGGCAGATAAGTAGAGTAGGTAGAGTAAATAAAAAGAGCTCAATCATTTAATCTGAGCCCTTGGATGTAATAAGGTTAGATTTAGTTAGTTTGCTATTGTAAAGAAAAATAAAAATGTTTGATAAGGGTTTGCTAGGCCAAATGCACCCTAATAAAGAGAAGTAAAAATGGTACGATGAGTAGATGGGTAAGTAGAAGAAAATTTGCAGAATTTTGATGATTGATTAGATAAAAGCACGTGTATAATATTTTCATCATAAAAGTTCCAAATATGAACGGGCACTCAAGCATGCAGATGGATATCAAAGTCAATTAATTAATCTCCCTCATTCATTTCACCTTTTACTTAACTAATTTCCAAAAATAAAGATCAAAGTACTTAAAAACCCTAAGTCAAAGAGGCTCAGAGCATTTCTCTAGCTTTTGGAGGGACCAGACCCTCGTCTTAATGACTTATAGGCAATAAGTACTAAAATCCCCTCATAAGAATTCATCCGCCCCCCCCCACCCCCAGTTCATTCATCTTTCTTAATAACATTATTTCCTAATATTAAATCACTTTTACCTAGGAAAAGTATTTGTTCCCCCACATAACTCCTTTTCATATCAAAAACCCACAAAAATACTATATCCTAAGTTTTATTGGAAAGCATTAAAAACATGAAAATCGTACGCTTACGATATGGTGCCCCTTCTTCTCATTTGACTAAATTATTAACTTATTTATGAAAACCCTAGTGAAAATTTGTTTCCTGTATATATATTAACTCCCACAATATTAATTATTCCCACCCGAGTTTAATTATATAAACTATGGTTTTTTTTACCCTTGAACCACTAACTAATCGGTCCTAGATTAATTTAGTTACAAAACCCAATTAAAATCCGCTCGATAGCTTAATCCCTGCCTTAATCCCTCATTAAACCAAAACCATCACGCTTAAACGCCCGTAAGGCCCCCCCGTTACCTTCTGTGCAACTCCATCGCCCGACCACCACTCGATCTCTCCCCTCCCCATCTGACGGCCCATGTTGATTTTCGAAGGGCCTGAAATCTGAACGTTACTGCCTGAAATGGGTTGTTTTCTGCTAGGCCCCTGAGGCAATGTGGCACTCGATGAATAGAATCAGGTGGCCTCCCCCAATACCGCCAAGCACCCAAAAGCTGCGTGAAGAAAACCACTTACCGCCAGCATGCTACATGCCAAAACAACCACTGTTCACCTTGCTACGTGAAAAATGACCACTATTCACCCGTACTTGCCAAATTGACTTTCGCACATAAATCCAAGAAAGACCCAAATTATTGTTTTTATCGTTTTTTTAACTGTAAACTTCCATGCACACACCTGCGAACGTCGAAAGTTGTCAGCCCATGTACAATTGCACCCTGAAGATGCCATAAAGCTCCCAGGTTGCCTTCCATCCTGCTTAAAGCTTTTTCAGCCGTTCACAGTTGCCATTCACCTCATTCAGACTCAATTTTCTTCAAATTCTAGGTATTTAAGCCAGAATCCATTGAAAACCCTGTCAATTTCTGAACTAGTCACTAAGTTTTCTTAATTGAAATTAAAGGGAAACTCTGATAACTGAAACCCACCTGGAATTGAACCACCTGTGCCCTGCAAAACTGACAATTTACCTTCCCCATTCTCAAATCTGCAAGAACTGAGAATTGCTACCCCAATTGCCATGGATGTGAGACCAATTTCCACTCCTCATCTGGACTTCGACCACCTTCCCCTTGCTAATAGAGATTTCCAAATCAAGGACACCTTTGTCCTTGAATCCCTTATCAATCTATACTATCGATATAGAGATCAATACCTGAACCACGGTGATAAAATGGGTCTTTGGGAGTCTTATTTGCCCAAGTATCAATTCCCTGAGGTGCACATCTTTCCGCAAATTGTCCATTATTTCCATGTGAATTAAATCCCCAGTCAAAGAGTAGTGATGTCCACTGACCAAACCATACTTTTCACCATCACTACCAGGGAAAAATCTAACCCCTATTTCAATTGTAGACCTACTATACAGATTCCCCAAGCTTACCACTGCCAAACTTGCTAAGATGTTCCAGACCTTCATCAGGGAGGAAAAGAATATCCCAAAAGATCCTCCTCCATATGTGGCTACCATATTTTCCCCATTTGGTTAGGACATTGTAGCAATGATTTCTAGTGTCTTAGGATACACCACCAGTGAGTATATAGATGAAATCATCTTAGCCTTCATGTCCATCTTCACTCCAAGACAACTTCCTACTCTCATGTATGATTATGCCAAGTTCATAGCTAATAGAATGCATGAAAAATTTCTTAGAATGAGTAATGAAAGAGTATTCAAGTATTTCTCAGTTTTGTACCATCTTTTTCTATATTACCAAGCTGATAGTGTCCCCTTTACTCTCCAAAAGCTTGATACTAAAGGTCATCCTAGGTCAGTGATCTTCTGGACTCCTCTGATCCATAAGCATGACTCCCCATATCCATATACAAACTTCATAGATCTTTTTGTACATCCTATATTGACAATGCTACTAGGAAGTCCTCCTCCAAGAATCAGTTCAGATATCTAGACGATCCTGTAGCTTTCGAAACAACACAAAGTGGGAGAATGGTACTTGTACCAAAATCACACTGAAATTAGGATCTATGGCTATGATTTGGCCCCATATAAACTACCCAGATACCTCCCAATGAGGTTATTTTCTCCACAGTACTATAGGCAGATAATCAATTCAGATGAGGTGCATTTTGTTAAAGCTAAAAGGGAGGCTCAGCTCAAAATCAAAGATCAACTAGGCCCCTTTGTGTGTAATAGCCGAGAAGCTAGAAAAGAAGCAGAGCAAATCCTTTAGAGACTTAAACTAAAACAAAGCTTCATGTGGAGATATGATCCCTTGGACTTCATCTGCAACAAAATATAGAAAAACAAGATGGCTCCCTACATTCACCACCAAATGCCTGAAATAGAAAATTATGAAAATCAATTGGAATGGGTGGAGAATACTTTAGTGGACAAGGATAGCACCAAATTTTCTGTTGAAAATTCTCTAATTGATCTAGAGAAACAGCTTGATGAGGGTTCTTTCCTACAGGTGCCAGGAGGATCTCAAGTACAAGAAGAATCTCAAGCCTAAGAAGAATCTCAAGCACAAGGAAAATCACAGGCACAAAGTGAATCACATGTAGAAGAAGAATCCCGAGTGCAAGAAGTTTCAGAACAACCAGACTTATCAGAAGAGGTTACTCAAACAGGTATACTAGAGCCCATCATGAGTACTCCCCCAATTTTGCAAGCTCCTCTAAATGAGGAGAAAAGCCTAAAAAGAAATAGGGAAGAGTCCACTACTTCAAGAAAAGAAACCACATAGGCATATGCAGAGACCAGCCTGGTGAAAAGGCAAAGGATAAATCCTATTTCTAAATATGATTTCACAGAAGAAACAATTGGGGCCACCAACACAGAAAGAGAAGGAAGCAGGCATGCCACTCCCTCTCGGGTCACACTAGAACCTTCCACATCACACACTCAGATTTTGGAAAGGCAACAGAGTGTTGAATTGTCCTCATTCAGGATCCCGGCTAACAGAGACCAAGACATCAGAGAAAGGTACAAGGACATAAAAGCTAGAAATGAGAGGCTAAAAACCCAAACTTATCCACAATACTTAAAGATGGCACCTACCAATCAGACAACGCTTATGTCAGCCTATGATGTGAAAGAAGGAAAAATGCAAATGACATTTATGAAGCCCACCACTCAACAACCAAGAACAGTAGTAGACTTTGAAATATTGGCAAAGGATATTCATCCTATTGACCAGATTGAGCTGCACAAGAAGATAGGGGAGATTATTTACTCCACCTTGACAGGGAAAGCCATTGCAGCCCACCAATTGCAAAACTCCCTGAATAACATATCATCTCATTTCCAATTGGAGAAGGCCTCTTCACAGGCCAAATACACCAGAATCAAGTCCTTGGAGGAATTAATCATTGAGTTGGGACATGACCCCAAAGATGTAAAGGCCACCAAAAAATTGATAAAGAAGAAGAATGATGAGATAGCTGCTTTGAAGAAGCAACTCAAGATTCCACCATTACATCACCCACAAACAATAGAAGTCCTGGAGACACAAAAAGGACAAGAAGAGCTTATGGACTTCGTCCTAAAGCTAAATGACCAACTGAAAGAAACAGAGAAGGAGTTAGGTACATTGATTCAGTCCAAACAAAGTGACCTGGCCACCACTTCTAGGAATGCCATTCCCACTATTTCTATTGCAATTCCTTCAACATTGGCAGCATCATTGGCACCCACAGCTCCACCTGCCATAGCACTGCCAATCACCACTGAATCAACAACAACAAGTACTTCAATAGAGAAAACAATAGAGCTGGTAATTGCCATGGAGGAGATGTCCATCTAGGCAACAAAGCTCAAAAGAATAAAAGAGAAAGTGGCAAGCTTAGAAATTGACTGTAAGGTTGCCCAAATTCAGCAGAGAGAAGAAACACAGAAAGCCCTAAGGATTGGTGAGAAGATCAAGGTCCTAGAAAAATATTTAACACTACAAAAGCCACTAGGACAGACCAAAGAGATGCTCTTGGCCAATATCATTGACTCTGTCAATGATATTTGGCCATAAATTCAAGTTATATTTGAGCAGACTAAATTGGTGAAAGTGGCCACTGAGGCTATTCAGAAAGTAAGGGAAGATTTAGGAGACCAACCTGAGGATGCAAATTGACTCATCCACTTCCTGAACAGTAAGAACAAACATGAGCTTAATGAGCTTGGTGTAGAGAATAGGGCTTAAGCCATCAAAGAAGTCAAAAAGGTTCTTTCCAAAAGAAACCTTATGGTTAACTTAGAAGAAAAATGCCATAACATGCAAGTGGCCATTGACATATTCATGGCCAAATTTCAAAACTTGAGGGACAAACGCCTTCCCAGTCCTATGGTCATCCATGATAAACTTATGACACAATTAGACTACATTGACAGACTAAGGAAGTTGGCCAAGGAACAAGCAAGCACTTTAGGTATCAATGCCTTGCCAACTGGAAAAGTATTGTATGATACTTTGGAGAATCTATTTCTTCTAGAGCATGAGGTGAAACATTTGTTTGTCACTAAGCCTAATTTTTCCAAATACACAAAGTCAGATGAAATCTATAGAAGAATGCTTAAGGTAAAGTTACCTGAGGATGAATGGTGGGAAAAAATGACAGGTTTACTATAATTTACCACAATAAATCTAAAAGCAGCCAGATGAAATAGGTAAGAGGTAGAACAACAGGGTCAAAGAGTAGTAGGTTAAAGAGTATCAGTGAAATATTAAAGATAAAGATCATTCTAGTGTACAAATATTAGTCAACTTAAAGGGCTCAAACTCAACTACAACAGCCAGCACTACCACAATAAAAGGGATAGCATGATGCGGTTTTCCATCTGTCTCTATCTTCATGCTTGAAGATATTTTTATTCCTAAATTAAATCTCAAACTGTTATGAGATATTTTGTCATTATTTCTGTATAAATACTTCATATTTCAATGTATTTAGGGTGGATTCCAAGACATTTCTATAGACTTTCTCTCTCAATTCTAAGTTGTATTGTATCAATCACTGGATTGGCTTGCTGGATCATGGAATAAAGCTGAGATATTTTACAGGATTCTTGTGTAAAGCGAAAATAAAATAAGTACTCTCTCATGTGTATTATTTTTTTCCTTATGTTTCTTAATAATCATATGTGTTTCTATGAAATTTGAATGTTAAACTAGGAATGATATTTTAGAACTTGCTTTAATGCACTCTGTCTTGAATGTTTACATTCTTAATGTTTTCTGCTAAACTATCTTAGTTAGGGAATTCTTAACTACTCCCTTGCTTCTGTAGTTTCTCCCCCTGTTCTATAACAAAGGATTCTTAATTTCCCTCTATTCATGATCACCTGCTTTCTTTCATTCTGATCCTAGTCTAAGGATTTTTCATTGCCCTTTCACCCTGGTTAGTATCATCTCATCTATTAAACCTGAAGATTTTCCTTTTGGTTTGCTAGCCTACCCTGTGAACATTCCCTTTAATGATCTAGTCTAGATATGCTATCCTTTGATTGACTTCATAGCCCAATGGCTTTAAGACCTAGCATTATCCATATGTTCTAAGAATTCCACCACCCAACTTTCAATCTAAAATCAAAATTCTCATGAACACTAAGAACTAGCCTAAAATCTAATAAAAAAAAAGTTAAATCACAAAGTGAGATCCTTCTCTAGACTTAGGTTGGCTAGAACCTAAGTCTAAAAGATTGGTTTGTAGTTACTTCGGATTATTCCTTTTTTTTAATAACTTCCAGGGAAAACTTCTGAGTGATAACATAGTGGCGACCATATTGGGGACTCAAGTCCTCAGTCTTAATAAACCTTTGAGAAAATTTCAAATCTTTATTTCAAGCCTCTTGAAGGGTTTATTAGAAGTTATTTACAAAATTTTACAAAAACAAAGTAACCTGGAAAAGTTTGAAACTTTGGCTTCAAGGAGGACTCATTTGTTAGATGATCCAAAAATACAATCTTATCATAGGTTATAAAATTAGAATAAAATAATTATTCATTTAAGATATTAAATTAATAATTATTATTCTAGAATGTTTAATTATTTAGAATTAGTATTTTATTGTAACTAGATATGACTCTCCAAATGTGTCGTATCTTAGGCTCTATTTTAGGAGATTTGTTAGTTAGGTGGTTTGAATAGCATTTATTGTAAATGGACACTTGTTATTTAATAAGTGATCCATAATTAGAGGTAGTTAGGACATGGAGCTTATAAATAGCTCATTGCAAGAGTGTTTGGATGTTCGGGTGTAAACTCTTGCAAAATCAATTATGTAATTATTTTTTTTCTGATTAATAAATTACCTGTCTGAGGACACTTTTGCCATTATTGTGGTATCAGAGCACCAGTAATGATGCAGTGGATGTGAGGAGGAGGTTCCAGCTCTACAAGTTTTTGGAAAAATCCATTAAATTGTTCAATGAATGATTGGTATGGCATTTGTCAAGTTTTTGTTCAAAAGAGAAGAAATTTTATTATTTTATTGATTTTATATTTTGAAATCTGGAAATCAATTTTTTGAATTATAATCAAAATCACTATGTCTTGAATTTCTATTATTTTCTCGGCTTCAACTTCTGCCAAATCTTTTGTCATTTTTTTTTTTGGCCTCACCAGTTCCTAGACAAGCAACTTTCAGCTTCTCTACAAATTCAAGTAGCCTTGCATTTCCATCCAGTTTTACCCTGTGTGCAAGCCCAAGTGTCCATGCAAAAATAGAAACAATGTTGTTCATACTAGTAATGCCGAGTCACGGTGCCATGCGCTGCCTCTGCTATTGGATTTTATTTATAGCCATTGCGTAATGATTATGGAGACATCCATCCTTCCAAACCTCAACTCCCTAAGATTTCTGCATTTGAATAAAATAAACTCACCAACGGAATTCCTGTAGTTTAAGCCTTTTTTTGTTTTAATTGTGCTGGTAAATCTAGCATCCCCCACCGACATCACAAACCTATCCTCCTTGGGCCAACAAAAACTGACGAAACAAGCCTGTTGTTTTGGGAAGGTATTGTTCCAACAAATCAGGTTTACAAAAGACATTTCTTTTCGAGTTTTTCTTTGTAGCAAAGAGGAGAACTCATTGCTAGATGTTGAGCACGAAAAGGAAGACGCAATTTTCAGAGTTTGCCGTGGGCGATGGAAACAAGCCAATGAATCGAGTATATTGAAATGACACCAACTGTACCCCGCTTGTCTCATTTTCGGATAATAAGTTTCATGGCATTTTTGTTGGCTCTGGATTGCCTTTTTTTCTATATAATTCTCTATCGTATTTGTTGAGAACATATCGACCATCATCAATCTCCCCGGCTTGATTGGTGAAGAAATCTGCTCCTCTTTCCGTTTGTCTGCCCAATTGGGAACACTAAGCGCATTATCTAGACTCACCTGCATGGCCAGCTTCACCAGGTCACTCAGTGTGGTATTGATAGATCCGGCATATGGAGAGAGCGATGAAACACATAGCTGCGGATACCAAGCCACCTTGCAAGATGATTCAATAAATTTGGTGACGTCCTTACTGTCATCCGACCACTGGGCATTCACAAGAAGCCATTATTTCAAAGAGCAGATGATGGAACGTAAACGCTTGATTTTCTAATATGAAATGAACTATTGTAGATATTTCTGTTAGCGGTTTCCGGTAATCAAAAGCATGCATATTTCTATTTGTCGTTTGAGTCAAAAGAATTTATACCTATTTTATTCGCTAATGGTGGTTTCGGGTAAATGGAATTCATAAGAATTGAAGAATGAAATGTGCGGAAAACACAATAAAAAGGCTTGCTCTTGGTATGAGCAAACCCCCATCCAACCAGCATTTGATGATCAACCATAATGTCTGAATTTGAAGTCTATCCACAGTGAAGCCTGTCAACTTAGATCATAAAGTTTTTTTTGTAATATAAGGCATATTGTATTTTGGAAAGATCTGGTGATTTTTTTAATTTTGGAGTAATAAGGTGATTTGTAAATTTTTGAAGTAATAAGGGGATTTCAATTGTAATTTTTTGAAGAGATAAGTGTAACTAAAAGTCATTTTACTTTGGGGCGGGGTATTTTTTTTACCAAGTTTTGCAAGAGCATCATTGTAAAAGTCAAATTTTGAAAGTTACCTTGTAATTTTTGAGAAATTGACTAGAGCCAAGTGCAAAGCTCAGTCATTTTTATCCTTCTTCAACGACTATATGAGGGTCAAGGCCAAGCCCTGATAGATCGTGTTTTTTGCATGCTTTGTTGTGTTTTCCATCTTGTCATTTCAATTCTGATTCTTGGTGCGAAGCTTCAACGCTACAATGTCTAAGTTGATTATTTGTTTTCTGATTCCGACAAACTTGAAGGCACAAAATATTATAAAACATGGCAGCGTCTCATCAAAAGCACTCTCATTTACAATGAATTATGGCAGGGTATATGTGATGGAGATGTTAAGCCGAATAAACCCACAAATGCAGCTGCACTAGCAAAATGGGAAGTTAAGAATGCCAAAGCCTTAGCTCTTTTTAAATCATCTGTGAATTATGAAATGTATGTCCATATAGAAAACGCTACAGATGCATGGTCTGCTTTGAAAACTTTTAAAGGCCTCTTTGATACTCAGCCTGAATCAAAGAAAGTTGATCTACAATTAAAATTGTTACAACAAAGATTGACTGAAGGAGGTGATGTTCTTGAATATATCTCAAGACTTAAGAATATTAGGTAGGAAATCATTAATGCTGGTTTTCCAGAAATAGATGATAGTTTTATGGTAACAATTGTAATTGCCGGACTTCCTTCTTCCTACACTCATTTTTTGGAGACTCTACAATTAGCTGGGAAATTAGAGAAACTAAAGTTTGATGAGCTTTGTGAAATGTTGATTCAACATGATAAAACCTTTGGGAAGAAGAAGAAAGTTGGTAAAGATGTTTTTCTAACAGAGGCCAGCACTAGTAAATCATCAGCAGACAGTTCTCAAGGCAGAAGCAGAGGCAATCAGAATCAAGCAGCACAAATTCGAGGTCGAAGCCAAAGCAGAGGAAACAACTTTAACAGAGGAAACAATTCAGGAAGGAATAATTTTCAAGGTAGAGGAAACAACCAAGGAAGAGACAATTTTCAAGGACAAGGAAACAATAATCAAGGTAGAGGATAATCTAAACATAGAAGTCAAAGCAAAGGTAGAGGACAATCCTCAGGAAGAGGAAGAGACTTAAGTCAAATTGTGTGTCAAAGATGTAACAAAGTTGGCCATTATGCTGAAGATTGTCGAATTTCACTTAATAAAATTCCCAAGTTTCAGTAGCATTCAACGCAATTTACAAATGATCAAGATGATGATAACTTAGAATATGTTTTTACTTCCTCGCCAGCATCACAACTTTCATACCATCTTAGAAGTGACTATGAAGATGCTTGGACCTTGGATTCAGGGGCAACTCAGCACATGACTTGTCGATGTGATTTTTTTTTGAATTTTCAAGATTGCCAACTTAATTCCATTTTTCTTGCTGATGATAGAAAACATACTCCTTATGGAAAAGGAGAAGTTAAAGTTTTTCTCCCTAGCATTGGAGAAAAAATGATTTCCAATGTATGGTATGTACCAAGTTTTAAGAAAAATTTTCTCTCTTTAGTCACGATTCGACAAGCAGGACATCAGGTGATTATGGAAGATGGTTTAGTCAAGATTAATTCAGTCAAACAGAACTTGAAAACTATCATGACAGGTTATGAAGATGGAAAATCATTATGGATGAAAGGGACAGTTATTCCAAGGCATTCTGATTTTGCAGGGGTAGTGAGTACAGGTATTTCACCTATAAGACTATGGCATGTAAGATATGGACATTTACATTTTGAGAGTCTTTCTCAATTTTAGAAACAAGGAATGGCTAAAGGACTTCCCAGTTTCAAAAGGGAAAATGAAAAATGTGAAGCTTTCATTTATGGCAAACAAAGCCGAAAAAGTTTTCCAAAAAGTTCATGGTGTGCACACAAGTGGCTACAACTAGTTCATAATGATGTTTGTGGACCAACAAACTTCCTTTGGTGGATGCAAATATTTCTTACTATTCATTGATGGTTTCAACATAATGACTTGGGTTTACTTCTTGAAGAACAAGTCAGAAGCATTTGATAAGTTTAAAATTTTTCGCCAACTTGTTGAAAATGAAGTCAAAGAAAAGATAGGTACTCTCAGGACAGATAATGGGGGAGAATTCACTTCAAATGAATTCAAAACTTATTGCAGTGAAAATGGCATAAGACGAGATCTTACTAATGTTTACACTCCACAACAAAATGGAGTAGTTGAAAGAATGAATCGCACCTTGTTAGGAATGGCGAGATCCATGTTAACTTTCAAGAGGTTAAGTCCAACATATTGCGCAGAAGCAATACATACAGCTGTCTACTTAAGAAACAGATCTCCAAGTGCTTCTTTAGACGGAATCACACCTTATGAAGCTTGGTTTGGTTTCAAACCTCGAGTTAAACATCTTAGAGCTTTTGGATCAGTATGTTATGCCTTAGTTCCAAAAGAAAAATGAACTAAGATTGACTCAAGAAGTTTAAAATGCACAATGATTGGCTATTCTGATGAGAAGAAAGGGTATCGTCTTTTGACCAATGGAAAATTCATTATGAGCAGGGATGTCATTTTTGATGAAACTGAGAGTAAGAGTGTTGAATAAATTGAAAATCTTCTTCACAAGTTAGAAACTAAGGGAACTAAAAGAAATGGAAAAATGCAAAGTCAACCAACTTCACCAAATTGGTATGAACTTAATTTTCCTTCCTCTGAAGATGAGTCATCCAGTCCATCTACATCAACAACATCATCTGGGTCTTCTAGCAGTTCATCCGCATCTCCAAGTAGCAGCAGTTCTTCTGACAATGATTCTCCACACTCTTCACCTGAACGAAGAACATCAGTTTATATTAATCCTCTTTACAATGATGGAGATTTTACAGAAGCGCAAACAAGTGAGCACCAACTACCGAAATGGGCAGTTCAACTTTTGAAAGATGTAAAGCCTGATGAGCATAATAAAATAGGCACCAGAAGGGCACATAGAAGTGAAGGCAATTTTGCCTTAATAGCAAATGATTTTATTGAACCTTCCACATACAAAGAAGCAGTAAAACATAAAGAATGGCAATAGGCTATGGTTGAAGAATATCAAGCAGTAATTGATAACAACACTTGGAAACTTGTTGATTGTCCATCAAATGTTAATCCCATAGGATGCAAATGGGTTTACAGAATTAAGTACAAACAAAAGGGAGAACTTGAAAAGTATAGAGCATGACTTATCGCAAAAGGTTTTGCATAGCAGGAAGGCATTGATTATGAGGAAACTTTTTCTCCTACAGCTAAATGGAACACCATCCAATTAACACTTGCATTGGCCGCTCATAAAGGATGGACAGTTAATCAAATGGATGTGAAAAGTGCTTTTCTCAATGAGGATTTACAGGAGGAATTGTATATGACCCAACCGCCAGGTTTTGAAATTGAATGACAAGAACACAAAGTCTACAAATTGATCAAGGCTTTATATGGATTAAAACAAGCTCCCCGTGCTTGGTATGTAAAGATGGATGAATACCTTAAGAAAGTTGGTTTTCAACAAAGTGAATCTAATGATACTTTGTATGTGCGACAACAGGGAAAATATCTGGTAATTCTTGTTATGTATGTAGATGATTTGATCATTACTAGCCACCATGATGATCATATTGCACAGGTGAAAAAGGAGTTACATGGATGTTTTAAGATGACAGATTTAGGATTACTTCACTACTATCTTGGAGTTGAAGTCTTCCAACGTTCACATCATATTTTCATTTCTCAGAGTAAGTATGCAGCAGAGGTTCTTCAACGATTTGGCATGCAGGATTGCAAGCCCGTTCTCACCCCCATGGAGCAAAACTTGAAACTTTCAAAATTTGAAGGGGAGGAAAAGGTGGAAAGTACAACTTATAGACAGCTGATTGGCAGCTTGATTTATTTGACAAATACTCATCCTGATCTATCTTATGCAGTCAATATTTTTTGACGTTTTATGCAGGAACCATGAGATAGCCACTGGAATGTAGCTAAAAGAGTTCTTTGATATATCCAAGGAACAAAAGATTTTGGTCTTCTTTACACAAAGACTAAAATTTTTGTACTTGGTGGATATTCCGATGCCAACTTTGCTGGAAGTATTGATGATCGAGCATCAACATCAAGTTATTTAATGAACATGGGGTCAGCAGCAGTATCTTGGAGTTGTAAGAAACAATATACAGTGGCCACTTCTTCAGCAGAAGTAGAGTACATTTCAGCATGGGAAGCAGCATGTGAAATTGTTTGGTTGCACAGAATTTTGTAGGAATTGGTAATTTCTCAGACAGAAGCTACATCATTATTCATTGACAGCCAGTCAGCCATCAAACTTGCCAGGAACCCAGTTTTTCATTCAAAGACAAAGCATGTGGACACAAAGTATCATCATATCATATCTCTCATTGCCAAAGATGTCCTTAAGCTAGTTTATTGTCCTTTCGAAGATCAGATCTTTGACATTTTCACGAAACTGCTTGGCTGAATAAAATTTACTAAGTTCAGGGATGAACTTGGTATCTGTTGTAATGTATCTTTGGATCATGGGGGAAATGTTAGATGATCCAAAAATACAATATTATCATAGGTTATAAAATTAGAATAAAATAATTATTAATTTAAGATATTAAATTAATAATTATTATTCTAGAATGTTTAATTATTTAGAATTAGTATTTTGTTGTAACTAGGTATGACTCTCCAATTGTGCTGTATCTTAGGCTCTATTTTAGGAGATTTATTACCTAGGTGGCTCGAATAGCATTTATTGTAAATGGACACTTGTTATTTAATAAGTGATCCATAATTAGAGGTAGTTAGGACATGGAGCTTATAAATAGCTCATTGCAAGAGTGTTTGGATGTTCGGGTGTAAACTCTTGCAAAATCAATTATGTAATTATTTTTTTCTGATTAATAAAACTACGTGTCTGAGGACACTTCTGCCATTATCATTATACTAGGGCCAATCCTGATCCAAACCGTACCACAATATTTGATAATCCCAACCTAATTTCGAGAAGATCTAGAAGACAAGAAAGTTAAGTAAGCCCATCACCTTCAATCAAAGTAGATTCATGCCCAAATGAGTGGTTGTTTTTAGAAGACCTCCCCTTTCATAAGTGATTTGACCTTTCCCTATTTAGAACTAGGTCTGAAAGTGCACTTGATGACATAGTTCTAGATCCAGAGTTTATTGTAGATCTTGAAGTCCAAAAGGAAAACCTGTCAATTGATTAGTATATTCTAAATTCCCCTCAGTCATCCCTTACTACTGCTAAGATCCCTGAGCTTTCTGAAATAGTTTCAACTCCCTTTAGTTCACCATTATTCCCTTCCACCTTTGAAGTTCATTCCTCACCTCCATTTATACCTTCACTTCCCCACCAACCTATCATTACACATCAGTCACCCATTACTCCCAGTTCTCCATCAACCACTATATCATCTCTTGGTACCCCAACCCCACTTCTTAGTCCTGCCCAACTTAGAGCCATGGAAAATAGATATGCTCCTCTTGTGTTACCTGCTCCACGTGGTGCCATGCCACAAGATTACCAAAACAAAATTGTCCAATTCGATGGCATAGGAACTTATATAGCACAACAACATACAAACACAATGACATATTTCTTTGAATTACATGAAATTGATATTGGAGATGTTTAAATGAGACGTTTTTCTTAGACTCTAGCTAGTGATGTAAGAACATGGTTTATAGCTTTACCTGCTAATAGCATAGACACTTTAGAAGTATTTTATCAGCAATTTTTAAATAGATGGGAAAAGAAAAAGAACCCTTTGCAAATCCTTTTAGAATATGAAAACATCAGGAGAGGACCAAATGAAACAGTCCAGGATTATTGTACTAGATTTAACAATATATACAATGCAATACTAGTGAATCTTATACCCCCACCTAGCTTAGCTCTAATAAAGTTTCCTGATGGGTTTGATACTGGTATGGCATTCCAACTTAGAGAGAGAAATAGTCCAACTTTAGAAGACATGCCAAGTGTAGCAGTTAGTGTAGAATCTAATTTGCTAGCAAAAAGAGCTAGGGTTAGGAATGAAAGGAGAGGACCCTTGAAAGATGAAGCCTCACCCTTTGACCTTAAAATAGATGCCCTAACCAAAGGAATGGAAAAAATGATGGATAGGATAGAGAACATTGAAAGGAAGCCTCACTGGGATAATCAACAAGCACCTCCGGTGAGAAATCCAAACTTTAGAAAGAATCAAAATCAAAATACTGGGAAAAATAGAACTAATCAGAATATTAGGCCTCCTTTTCAAGAAAACTATGTTGAAACATCCCATTCAGAAGACCATGAACAAGACACACAAATTAACTTAATGGGATTAGATGATGAGGAAACTGTCTTTTTGACCCAAGATGATCAGGAATTACATATGCTTCAACAATTGCAGACCCAATCTGGAGAATCATTCGATTACAAGCAAGGGTATGATTCTACTATCTTCGAAGTGCACAAACAGTACAACTTGAGGAGTAAAAAGAACACTGATACTCCTGACCAAAACAAGAAAGCAGTACCAAATCAACCTAAGAAAATCAAAACAGCTCCTGTTACTAAAACTCTCCAAATCCTCCCTAGACCAAATCAGAACCCTTCTGGTCCCACCATTGTAGACATAACCCGTGACCAACCCTCTAATGATCAACCATCCACTTCAATCCCCTCCAGGGAGATAGTAGAGAAATCTCCAAACACCATATGAGAAAATACACATAAGGATACTTCCAATGTAGAAAAAGAAGAGCAATCTACTCAAACTCCTGTCATGAAAATTCCAAGCCCTCAAACAAAGAAAACCCCTTTGCCTTTCAATTTGGGAGTAGAGGTGGCTAAAATGAAAATATCAGTTCCCTTAACAGAGTTGATTAAAAATGAAACCTATAAATCTCAAATAAGTGAAACCTTAAACTTTGTTGAGAATGAAGACTCTGTCAACTTGTTTGATGATCAACCTGAGCTTATATTCAGTCTTTATGTTAATGGAAAACCATTAGAAGAAGGGATACCACTCTTTTATATTAGCCTTAACATTCATGACAAAATCTTACACAATGCAATGTTAGACTCTGGGGCTTCACACAATTTAATGCCTAAATCTGTTATGGAAAAATTAAACTTGGACATTACTAGGCCTTATAAGGACCTATTTTCATTTGATTCAAGTCAAGTAAAAAGTCTAGGGTTAATTAAAGACCTGTGTGTTTCCTTAGTACAATATCTTGTTAAGACCATTCTCATGGACATAGTTGTTGCTGATATACCACCTAAATATGGCATGTTAGTATCATGGGGGGCTAAACTCCAAGGATATTTGTAACATGACATGTCATATGCTACAATTTCAGTCTTTGGACATCCTAAAAAACTATACAAAGAGGCCCTAATGAAATATGTAGTGAGTAACTAGGATAGGCCTCAAAACTTTCCTATCTATTCCATGCATTCTGACATTGATTCTTTTATTTTGTACAATGTTGAACAAACACAAGAAACTACTGCAAAAAACATTATTTCAGAACCAAAAGAAATTACAGTTACAGCTCAAAATGAAATTGTCCAAACTCAAGAGCTTTCAGATAAAAAAGATGATCAAGACACCTTAACCAATGAAGATTTCATCCCCCGATACAGTAAGAATTATGAACATGAAATGTTATGGAATATTGAATTTGATGGGTTAGTGAATAAATTAGGAGCAAGAGTAGGAGTGTGGATTTACAATTTAGAGAATGATCACTCAAAGGGCCATGCTTACAGAGTGAATTTCAAATGCACTAACAACATGGTTGAGTACGAAACACTTCTTTCAAGTCTCAAATTGGTTATAAAGTTAGGAGCCATAAGATTATCTATTATGGGATATATAGAGTTGGTTATAAAAAAAATTAATGCTGTATATATGACCAGAGATCCTAGGTTAAGTTTTTATAAAGGAACAGTTGTAGAAATATTGAATATTTTTCTAGAAACTAAGCTCGCAGTCATCCCAAGCAAACATAATATGCAGGCTCATAGTTTAGCAATGTTTGCCAACACTTGTAAGTTACCATTCCAACCTAACCATCAGTACACTGTTGAGGTTAGGCATAGACCTGCTATCCCAGATAACTTGAAAAATTGGCAAGTATTTGCTAATGACCAACAAATAAACCATTTTTTAACCTTAGAAGAGGAATTTGTAAATAGTAAAATAGATACTGACATAACAGTAGATCTTGATTTTAAAGATAAAATAGAAATTAACAAATTAGAAGATGAAGAGATAGATAGATTCCATCCCACTAAATTAACAAAATTAGATGTACAAAACCTAAATCAAGTTTAAATTGAAGAGATAATTAACGAAGATTCTAAAATAATGAATCTCAAAGACAACTTTTTGCCCAAAGGATTAGCCACTTTGGAAGACTTGTTTGATTCAAATGATGTCCCTCGAAAACCAAATATGGAACCCTTAAAATTTGATATAGAGGAGTGTAATATAGGTACTGAGGAAAATCCAAAACTGATAAAACTTTTGAAGTCCTTACCTCCTACTAAAAAAGTGAAATACCATGAATTACTAAAGGAATTCCAAGATGTCTTTGCTTGGAGTTATGAGGACCTCAAGTCCTATGACACTAGCATAATACGACACACCATCCCCATAAAAGAAAACCAGTAACCTTTTAGATAGAAGCTTAGAAGGATTAATCCCATCCTCTTGCCTTTTATTGAAAAGGAAATCAAAAGAATGTATGAAGCCAAGATAATAGCACCAATTAGGTTCTCTGACTGGGTTTCAAATTTGGTGCCAACAAGGAGGAAAACTAGTGAGATTAGACTGTGTGTTGATCTCAGGAATCTCAATAAAGTTTCACTCAAAGACAATTACCCTCTCCCTAAAATGGATCTCATATTACAAAGGGTGGTAGGGTCAGCCAAAATCTCATTATTGGATGGGTTTTTTGGTTACAATCAAATTTTAGTTCACCCAGATGACCAGGCTAAAACAACATTCACTACTCCTTGGGGCACGTTCATATATTTGAAAACTCCTTTTGGATTAAAGAACGCAGGGGCTACTTTCCAAAGAGCCATGGACATAGCTTTTGCTAAGGGAATTCATGACTTCTTAGTAATATACTTAGATGATATCACTGTATTCTCAAAATCTGATAAACAACACTTAGATCATCTAAGACAGGTCTTCATCAAATGCAGGAAGTATGGAATTTCTTTGAATCCCAAAAAATCTTTATTTGGGTTAGAAGAGGGAAAGTTACTAGGCCATATAATCTCAAAATAGTATCCGAATAGATCCTGCAAGAATTGAGGCCATCTTACAAATACAACATCCTAGGAGCATAAGAGAATTAAAAGTCTTTTTAGGAAAAATTAACTTTCTTAGGAGATTTATTTCTAACTTAGCAGAATTAATTAGATCATTGAATAAAATGTTGAGGAAAGATTTGACCATAAAATGGACCATTAAGGCTAAGAGATCCTTTGAAGATATTAAGCTAGCCTTAACAAAAACACCAGTTTTGGTCAGTCCAAAGTTCGATAGGGATTTCATTATTTCTTTGCCTCAGAACATACAATTGCTGCAATCCTACTGCAGAAAAATGATCATGGTTATGAACAACCTATTGCCTTTTTTAGCAAAAGCCCTGAGAGATGCCCCTTTAAAATACAATATAATGGAAAAGCAAGCTTTTTCTTTGGTCAAAGCTATCAAAGATTTTAGAGTTTACATTTTATATTCTCATGTAATAGCCTATGTCCTCAATACAGTAGTCAAGGATATCCTAACTCATGATGGTCTAGATGGAAAGAGAGGGAAATGGATTGCTACTATATTAGAATATGACCTAGAAATCAAGCCAACAAAGTTAATCAAAGGCCAAGGTTTAGCCAAGCTCATGGCTGAATCGAATTGTCAGGCCTTAGATATAAATTTTATTGAATCAACTCCACCAATCAGCCAAGCCTTTATTGAATCACCATGGTATGCTAACATCATATATGTTTTAAAAAATTTACAAGCTCCTCCTAAATTGTCCAAGACCAAAAGCAGGTTTTTAAAAATGAAATCTTTAAAATTTTGCATAATCGATAATGCTTTTTTTTGGAGGAATCATGAAGGTATCCTTCATAACTGTTTATTAAAAGAAGAATCTGACAAAGTGTTAGAAGAATTTCATGCAGGTGACTGTGGAGGACATCTTTACTAGAAAACCACAGCTGACAAGATTATTAGAGTCGATTTTTATTGGCCCACTCTATTTTTTGATGTAAATAAATTTGTAACCTCATGTCGTAAATCTCAGATTTTTGAAGGAAAGAAAAATTTACCTTTGCCCCTAAAACCAATCTCTGTTGAAGTACCTTTTCAACAATGGGGTCTAGACTTCATTGGTGAAATCCACCCACCTTCCTCTGCCCAACACAAATAGATGCTCATTGCTACATATTATATTACTAAATGGATAGAATTCATACCATCAAGGTAAGCCACTAATACTGTTATAATAACCTTCCTTGAATCCAACATCCTATCTAGATTTGGGTGCCCAACCAAGATCATCACTGGTAATGCAACATCCTTCAAGTCTAGGAGAATGATTGATTTTTGTAATAAGTACCATATAACTTTGGGCCATTCCACAGCTTATTACCCTCAACAAAATGGGCTAGCAGAGTCCTCAAACAAGAGTCTAGTGAATATTATCAAAAATTTGTTGGAGGATAACAAGAAAACATGGAACAAAAAGCTAGTAAATGCCTTATGGGCAGACAGGCTAACCAAAAAGAAATCCATTGGTACTAGTCCTTATCAATTAGTTTGTGGAATGGAAGTTGTTTTCCCATCTTCCTTGGGAACACCAGTGATGAAGTTGCTCCAAGAATTGCAGGTTGAACCAAATGACATCTAAAGAAGAATCAACCAAAAAATTCATTTACAGCAGACCAGGGAAGAAGTGTACATCAGATCTCAAGTTGCGCATGAAAGGATCAAGAAGGCTTTTGATAAAAGGACTAAGGCAGAAGATTTTTACCTAGGGTACAAAGCTTTGAAATGGGATTCAAGAAGAGAAGATAAAGGTAAACATGGGAAATTTTATTTCCTATGGAAAGGCCCATATATAATTTATGCTTTTAGAGGTAATAATGCTTTCTTTCTCAGAGAAATGGATGTCACAGAAGCAGAAGGAGGACCAGTTAATGGTCAAATTCTTAAACACTACATTGAACCTAGTTACTTATTTCACTAATCATTTGTACATATTCTGTTTTTTTAAAGTCTAAAGTGGATTGGATAGTAATTTTTGGAGTTGAAGCCCGAAGTGAAGGCCCTAAGCTTCAAAAGTTTTATTGTCATAAATAGTAATAAGGAAAAAAAGTGAAAAGGGAAAAGTTGTAGAGCGACATCACAGTAATTCAGAAGGCCATTGATCTACAAGTTCTTGACATTTAACCAGGAAATTTCATCCCCAAGTGGAGCCACTGTTAGGTTCCTATCCCAATAGGAGTCATAATTTTTGAATGGCTGAGATTAAAACTGGAATATGTACATACCTTTTCTTTCTACAAATGTTTTCCATATTCAAAAAAATTAAAAAATGTAAAGAGGGTATGTCCTAAAAGAATAATCAAAGGACAAAAAGAATAAAAAGGTCAAAAAAGATGAAAAATATGAACCCCAAGAAAGGAAAAGACCATGAAAGTGTGCAAGCCAAAATGCCACTACTATTTACTTTTTGTTCAAAATAAATGATTGTGTGCAGTTTGTAATATTTGCCACAATCCATGATAGTCAAAATGTTTAAGCTTGGCTATTTCATGTTTCAATTTCATGTCCATAGATAGAGAATAAAATCTGACCAAACTGTTTAATCTTGGCAGATAAGTAGAGTAGGTAGAGTAAATAAAAAGAATTCAACTGTTTAATCTGAGCCCTTGGATGTAATAAGGTTAGATTTAGTTATTTTATTGTTGCAAAGAAAAAGAAAAATGTTTGATAAGGGTTTGCTAGCCCAAATGCACCCTAATAAAGAGAATTAAAAATGGTAGGATGAGTAGATAGGTAAGTAGAAGAAAGGTTGTAGAATTTTGATGATTGATTAGATAAAAGCATGTGTATCATCTTTTCATCATAAAAGTTCCAAATATGAATGGGCACTCAAGCATGCAGATGGATATAAAAGTCAATTAATTAATTTACCTCATTCATTTCACCTTTTACTTAACTAATTTCAAAAAATAAAGATCAAAGTACTTAAAAACCCTAATTCAAAGAGGCTCAGATCATTTCTCTAACTTTTGGAGGGACTGGACCTTTGGCTCAATGACTTATAGGCAATAGGTACTAATATCCCCTCATAAATATTCATTACCCCCCTCAGTTCATTCATCTTTCCTAATAACATTATTTCCTAAGGTTAAATCACTTTTAACTAGGAAAAGTATTTGATCCCCCACATAACTCTTTTTCATATCAAAAGCCCACAAAAACACTATATCCTAAGTTTTATCCGAAAGCATTAAAAACATGAAAATCTTATGCTAAGGGTATGGTGCCCTTTCCACTCATTTGACTAAATTATTAACTTATTTATTAAATCCCTAGTGAAAACCTGTTTCCCATATATATATATATATATTAACTCCCACAATATTAATTATTCCTACCCAAGTTTAATTATATAAACTAAGGTTTTTTTTACCCATGGCCCACTAACTAATTGATCCGTGATTAAGTTAGTTAAAATACCCAATTATATCCTACCCAATACCTTAATCCCTACCTTAATCCCTCATTAAACCAAAACCGCCACACTTAAATGCCTGTCAGGCCCCCCCATTACCTTCTGTGCAACTTCATCGCCTAACCACCGCACCATCTCCCCTCCCCATTTGATGGCCTGTGTTGATTTTGAAAAGTTCCAAATTTGAACGTTACCCGCTTGAAATGGGTTGTTTTCCACTGGGCCCCCGAGGCTATGTGGCGCTCGATGAATGGAATCGGGCAGCCTCCCCCAATACCCCCAAGCACCAAAATGTTGCGCAAATCAAACCACTCACCACCAGCCTGCTACATGCCAAAACATCCACTATTCACCCCACTACATGACAAACAACCACTATTCATTTGTACCTGCCAAATTGAATTTTGCACATAAATCCAAAAAAGCCCCAAATTATTGTTTTTATCACTTTTTTAACTGTAAACTTCCATGCAGGCACTTGCGAATGTCGAAAGTTGTCAACCCACGTACAATTTCACCTTGAAGACACCATAAAGCTCCCATATTGCCTTCCAGCCTGCTTAAAGCTTTTTTGACCGTTCACAGTTTCCATTCACCTGGTTCAGACTCAAATTTCTTCAAATTCCAGGTATATAAGCCAGAATCCACTCAAAACCTTGTCAATTTATGAACCATTCAGTAAGTTTTCTTAATTGAAAGTAAAGGGAAACTCTAGTGAGTGAAACCCACCTAGAATTGAACCACTTGTGCCCTAAAAAACTAACAATTTACCTCTCCCGTTCTCAAATCCACAAGAACTGAGAATGGCTACCCCAATTTCCATGGATGTTAGATCAATTTCCACTCCTCACCTAGAATTGGACCACCTTCCCCTTGCTGATGGAGATTTCCAATCAATGACACCTCTGTCCTTGAATCCCCTATCAAACTATACCGTCGATATAGAGATCAATACCAGAACCACGCTGATAAAATTGGTCTTTGGGAGTCTAATTTGCCCAAGTAACAATTCCCTGATGTGCACATATTTCCATAAATCGTCCATTATTGTCATTCAAACTACATCCCCAGTCAAAGAGCAGTGGTGTCCCCTGACCAAACCATACTTTTCACCATCACTACCGAGTCAATCAATGAAATGCTACAACTTCAACTAGGGCAAAATCTAACCCTTATTTCAATTGGATACCTACTAGACAGATTCCCCAAGCTTACCACTACCAAACATGCTGAGATGTTCCAAACCTTCATCAAGGAGGAAAATAATATCCCAAAAGATCCTCCACCATATGTGGCTACCATATTTTCCCCATTTGGTCAGGACATTGTAGCAATGATTTCTAGTGTATTAGGATACACCACCAGTGAGTATATAGATGAAATCATCTTAGCCTTCATGTCCATCTTCACTCCAGGACAACTTCATGTTGTCATGTATGATTATGCCAATTTCATAGCTAATAGGATGCATGAACAATTTCTTAGAATGAGTAATGACAGAGTATTCAAGTAATCCTCAGTTTTGTACCATCTGTTTCTATATTACCAAGTTGACAAGTTCCCCTTTACTCTCCAAAAGCTTGATACTAAAGGTCATCCTAGGTCAGTGATCTTCTGGACTCCTCTGATCCATAAGCATGACTCCCCATATCCATATATAGACTTCATATATCTTTTTGTACATCCTATAGTGACAATGCTACTAGGAAGTCCTCCTCCAAGAATTAGTTTAGATATTAGGAGGATCCTATAGCTTTCAAAACAACACAAAGTGGGAGATTGGTACTTGTACCAAAATCACACTAAAATTAGGATCTATGGCTGTGAGTTGGCCCCATATAAACTACCCAGATACCTCCCAATGAGGTTATTTTCTCTGGAGTACTACAGGCAGATAATCAATTCAGATGAGGTGCATTTTGTTAAAGCCAAAAAGAAGGCTCAGCTTAGAATCAAAGATCAACTAGGCCCCTTTGTGTGTAATAGCTGAGAAGCTAGAAAAGAAGTAGAGAAAATCCTTCAGAGACTTAAACTAAAGTAGAGATTCATGTAGAGATATGATCCCTTGGACTTCGTTTTTAACAGAAGATAGAAAAGCAAGATGGCTCCCTACATTAACCATCAAATCCCTGAAATAGAAAAATATGCAATTCAATTGGAATGGGTGGAGAATGCTTTAGTGGACAGGGATAGCACTGAATTTATTGTTGAAAATGATCTAATTGATCTAGAGAAATAGCTTTATTAGGGTTCTTTCCTGCAAGTGCCAGGAGGATCTCAAGTACAAGAATAATCTCAAGCCCAAAAAGATTCTCAAGCATAAGGAGAATCACAGGCACAAAGTGAATCACATGTAGAAGAAGAATCCCAGGTGCAAGAAGATTCAGAACAACTAGATTTATTAGAAGAGTTGACTCAAATAGGTATACCAGAGCCCATCATGAGTACCTCCCCAATCTTGCAAACTCCTCTAAATGAGGAGAAAATCCTTAAAATAAATAGGGAAGAGGCCACTACTTTAGGCAAAGCAACCGCATAGGAATATGTAGAGACCATCCTGGTCAAAAGGCAAAGGATAAATCCTGTCTCTGAATAGGAATTCATAGAAGAAACAGTTGGGGCCACCAGCACAAAAAGAGAAGGAAGAAGGCATGCCACTCCCTCTCGGGGCAACACTAGAACCTTCCACATCACACACTTAGATGTTGGAAAGACAACAGAGTGTTTAAGTGTCCTCATTCAAGATGTCAGCTGACAAAGACCAATACATTAGAGAAAGGTACAAGGACATAAAAACAAAAAATGAGAGGCTTAAAGCCCAAACTTATGCACAATACTTAAATATTGCACCTACCAATCAGACAAGGTTTATGTCAGCCTATGATGTGAAAGAATGAAAAATGTAGATGACATTTATGAAGCCCACCACTCAGCAACCAAGAACAACAACGGAATTCAAAAAGATAGACTTTGAAGTACTGGCAAAGGATATTAATCCTATTCACCAGATTGAGTTGCACAAGCAGACAGGGGAGATGATTTACTCCACCTTGATAGGGAAAGCCATCGTAGCCCACCAATTGCAAAACTCCTTGAATAACATATTAGCTCAGTTCCAATTGGAGAAGGCCTCTTCACAGGCCAAAGACATTAGAATAAAGTCCTTAGAGGACTTAATCATTCAGTTGGGACACAATCCCAAAGATATAAAGTCCACCGAAAAATGGATAAAGAAGAAGAATGATGAGATAGCTGCTTTGAAGAAGCAACTCAAGATTCCACCATTACATCACCTACAAACAACAGAAGTCCTAGAGACACAAAAAGGAAAATAAGAGCTTACGAATTTGGTCCTAAACTTAAATTACCAACTGAAAGAAATAGAGAATAAGTTAGACACATTGATTCAGTCCAAACAAAGTGACTTGGCCACCACTTCTAAGACTGTCATTCCCACTGTTTCTACTATAGTTCCTTCAACATTGGTAGCGTCATTGGCACCCACAGCTCCACCTTCCATAGCACTGCCAGTCACCACTAAATCAACAACAACATGTACTTCAACAAAGAAAACAACAGAGCTGGTAAAATCCATGGAGGAGATGTCCATCTAGGCAACAGAGCTCAAAAGGCTAAAAGAGAAAGTGGTAAGTTTAGAAACTAACTATAAGTTTGCCCAAATTTAGCAGAGAGAAGAAACACAGAAATCCCTAAGGATGGGTGAGAATATCAAGGTCCTAGAAAAAGAATTAACACTGCAAAAGCCACTAGGACAGACCAAAGAGATGCTCTGGGACAATATCATTGACTCTGTCAATGATATTTGGCCATCAATTCAAGTTATATTTGAGCAGACTAAATTGGTGAAAGTGGCTACTGAGGCTATTCAGAAAGTAAGGGAAGATTTAGTAGACCAACTTGAGGATGAAAATCGACTCATTCACTTCTTGAACAATAAGAACAAACATGAGCTTAATGAGCTTGGTGTAGAGGATAGGAATGAAGCCATCGTAGAAGTCAAAAAGGTTCTTTCCAAAAGAAACCTTATGGTTAACTTAGAAGAAAAGTGCCATAACATGCAGGTGGCCATTGACAAATTCATGACCTAATTTCAAATTTTGAGGGACAATGGCCTTCCTAGTCCTATGGTCATCCATGATAAACTTATGACTCAATTGGACTACACTGACAGACTAAGGAAGTTGGCCAAGGAAGAAGCAAGCACTTCAGGTATCAAAGCCTTGTCAACTGGAAAAGTATTATATGATACTTTGGAGAATCTGTTTTTTCTAGAGCATGAGGTTAAACTTTTGTTTGTCACCAAGCCTAATTTTTCCAAATACACAGAGGCATATGAAATCTATAGAAGAATGCTAAAGGTAAAGTTACCAGAGAATGAATGGTGGGAAAAAAATGATAGATTTACTATAAGTTACCATAGTAAATCTGAAAGTAGCCAATTGAAACAGGTAAGAGTTAGATCAATAGGGTCAAAGAGTAGTAGGTTAAAGAGTATTAGTGAAATATTAAATATAAAGATGATTCCAGCGTACAAATATCAGCCAACTTAAAGGGCTCAAACTCAACTGCAACAACCAACACTACCACAATAAAAGGGATAGCATGATGCAGCTTTCCATCTATCTCTATCTTCATGCTTGATGATATTTTTATTTCCTAAATTAAATCTCAAAAAGTTATGATATATTTTGTAATTATTTATGTATAAATACTTCATATTTCGAAGTATTAAGGGTGGATTCCAAGACATTTCTATAGACTTTCTCACTCAATTCTAAGTTCTATTATATCAATGACTGGATTGGCTTGTTGGATCATGGAATAAAGCTCAGGTATTTTATAGGATTCTTGTGTAAAGCGAAAATCAAATAAGTACTCTCTCATGTGTATTATTGTTTTTCCTTATGTTTCTTAATAATCATTTTTGTTTCTATGGAATCTGAATGTTAAACTAGGAATGATATTTCTGAACTTGCTTTAATGCACTCTTTCTTGACTGTTTACATTCTTAATGTATCCTACTAAACTATGTTAGTTAGGGAATTCTTAACTACTCCCTTGCCTTCGTAGTTTCTCCCCCTGGTCTATAACAAGGGATTCTTAATTGCCCTTTGTTCATGATCACCTGCTTTCTTTCATTTTGATCCTGGTCTAAGGATTCTTCATTTCCCTTTCACCCTGGTTAGAATCATCTCATCCATTAAACCTAAAGATTTTCCTTTTGCTTTGCTAGCCTGCCCTGTGAACATTCCCTTTAATGATCTGGTCCAGTTATGCTATCCTTTGATTGACTCCATAGCCCAATGGCTTGAAGACCTAGCTCTATCCATCTGTTCTAAGAATTCCACCACCCAACTTTCAATCTAAAATCAAAATCCTCATGAACACTAAGAACTAGCCTAAAATCTAATAAAAACAAAGTTAAATCACAAAGAGAGAGCCCTCTCTGGACTTAGGTTGGCTAGAACCTGAGTCTAAAAGATTGGTTTGTGGTTACCTTGGATTATTCCTTCTTTTGATAACTTTTAGGGAAAACTTCTGAGTGATAACCGATGGCAAATTAACAGTGAGCTTTCGTTTTAATATAGATAAGAGTTTGAGTTGTCGTGTTCTTACCACGTCTCGTCTTCCATCACAAGTAATGTACCTCTAGACAATACTTGCCAACTCATGCTATGGTTCTGCCAGAGAAGATGGTTGGATGCCCTTTCCTTTCTTGGTTACTTCCTCGCCTGCATCTCTAAAAATATCCACCACGTCCTATAACATTACATGTTTTTTTGGCCATATAGTTCCTTCCACTGACCGCCCAGATACTTCAGCGTCTGATACTATGATTCTTCTACCTCTCACCAAGGATTGCCCATTCTACAGATGCTGTAGAAACTCAATAGCAATTTCCTCACTAGGGGGCTAAAATCTTGTGAAATATGATATCCACCATGTGTGGACCAAAATTTCCCTGGCTCTGTCAGAGACTTCCAATACTAAAGGTTCTCAACGCACTATCTTTCCACCCATAATGCTTGAGTTCTTCCTACTATTGCAAAAGATTAGTGCATTGGAGAAAACACAGCAACAAATAACAATAGAAAGATAGAACAACAAGTAGTTGCAACAACTAAGTTTTACAATGTTAAGCGATATTTTTATGAGAATTAATATTATTGATTTGAGGACTATTATTTTGCCACATGCCGTGTTATCACGAGATACCATATCAACCTATGAAGTCCAATAAAACAACTACAATGCATGCATGAGTGTAATGGAGGTCCCCTACCTCCTTCAAAATGAGAGGTTGCCTACTACCTAATGGAAGAGGAATTGTTTTTCTGAAGGCAAAGTACAAGAGTGAAAGATACGACAATAAATGGGACAGAGTACATATATTAATGAAACGATTGTAAAAGGTATGGGTATAATGAAAGCAAGGTGCGTAATGATAGTTATTGATAAGAGACAAGATGCTTTTGATGATGATAGGTTATGCGGTAAGGAAAAAGGACAACAAAATGCAAAAAAAAGATTCTTTGCTGACAATATTCCAGCTGAAAATGATATGATTGATTAAAAACATTAATTCATCCATAAAGGTTCGAATTAGGGAGAAATTAGGGAAATAATCTCTCTGATAAAAAGGAAAGTAAGAAGAGGGTATTATAATAATTATTGATGTTGAAAATAGAACTTCAATACCATAAGCAGAGCTTCTATTTCCAGCAGGCATCAATAGCCTCGACAGAGTTTCTTTTTAACACATATGAGCCAGGATCCTCAATTTATAGTTGGAGAATTCCGTTGATGTTTCTACACAAGATATCAGTGTGCTGACACGGTAACCAGATGATCACACTACCATTCACTGGGAAGTAGCAAAAGTGATCAGGCCAACTCGTGATGAGACCTCTTGTTCCAAGGATATTTTAGCCATCTAATGGATCATAACCCTGGTGTGGTGGCCATAGTGGGAATGTCACGTCACTACATCCTTATGGACATGGTAGTTTGGCTCTTAATGAGACCCCCTATCCTCTATTTGTAGGCAAACTTTTGTTGTTATTACACATTTTTATGATAAATAGAGGGAGGCTAAGTGCTCCTTAAGAGCAAGGATGGTGGAAGAAGTTGAACATGTCAATAGAAAAAAATATACCCATAATCTCATTTATAATAGACAGAGAATATTATAACTAGGAGGAATGGAACCAGCATGGTAAAGATGATAAATCGGTATCATATACAGTAGAAATCAATAAAGTAAAGTAATATATAAATAATTGTGTCCCTTTCGTTTTTTTCTTTTTTTAATTCTATCATCAAGAAGTTGTCTTGTTAAAGATCATAATGTTAAGGGTATTCACCTGCTTCAATAAAATCCATAATTCTTGTCCTCATGAAAGTATTGTACTTCATGCCATGAAAGGGAATCAGAAAAATGGGGCTGAGATGAGCTAGGAATAATCCCGCAAGAGGAAGGAGGTGTTGTTCAACATCAAAATAATGCAAGGAAAAAGGGTGCTGTTCAGAAAACACAAAAACTTCACAAGAAGAAAAATGTTGTTCCAAAGATAGAACAACAAACAAAAAAATAATGTTGTTCCAAAGTTGGAACTGCAGCTGTTCAAAAGTCTGAACAGCAACTCACAAAAAGTGTTGTTCCAAAGTTGGAACAGCAAACACACAAAAAAGTGTTGTTCCAAAGTTGGAACAGCAAAGATGCAAAAAGGTGATGTTCCAAAGTTAGAACAACAAAGACGTAAAAAGTGTTGTTACAAAATTGGAACAACAAAAATGCAAAAAAGTTTTGTTCCAAAGTTGGAACAGAAAAAATGCAAAAAGTGTTGTTCGAAAGTTGGAACAGCAAAAATGAAAAAAGTGTTGTTCCAAGGTTGGAAAAGCAAAAACAAAAAAAGTGTTGTTCCAAAGTTGGAACAGTAAAACCGAAAAAGTGATTTTCCAATGTTGGAACAACAAAAACGAAAAAAGTGTTGTTCCAAAGTTGGAACAGCAAACACGCAAAAGTGTTGTTCCAAAGTTGGAATAGCAAAAACAATAAAAGTGTTGTTCCAAAGTTGGAACAACAAAAATGCAAAAAGTGTTGTTCCAAAGTTGGAACAGCAAAAACGAAAAAGTGGTGTTCCAAAGTGGGAACAGTAAAAATGAAAAAGTGCTATTCGAATGTTGGAATGGAAAAAACAAAAAAAGTGTTGTTCCAAATTTGTAACAGCAAAAATGCAAAAAAGTGTTGTTCCAAAGTTGGAACAGTAGACAAGCAGAGGAAAAAAACACAACAAATCAAATCAGCAATCATATTTACAGTTTTTACAAAAAGAAATAACTTTTTACAAAAATGAAGTTGCCGAAGGATTTCCTTCTACAGCTAGAACTTACATGGTGGAGTCCTCGCGTATCTGTGGGGAAAAAGATTCTATTCTAAGTGGTTTTTGGTAGAGGCAAACCTAATGCCCATTTGCTTTAAAAGGAATAACTAACCCATCAATGGTGGCCAATTTAAGAGTGCCATTGTCATAACTTCCTTTATTTCATAAGGGCCTAACCACCTAGTCTACAGTTTACCAGGGAAGTCTTGAAACCTGGAATCCTAAAGAAGTGCCCAGTCGCCCTCATGAAATGTCTTTTTCTTAATTAGGGAATCATGTCATTTGGCTCTTTATTGTTGAATGAGTGTAGTATGTTGTAGAGCCAATAGCCAAATTTCATCTAATTCATTTATTTGTTGTAGTCTATTAATCTAGGCTTCAGTTAAATCTAGTCCCACCTCCTGGGCTATCCTTAGTGTTTGTATCTCAAATTCTATGGGGAAAATGGGTTCCTTACCAAATACTAGCTGATATGGAGAGTGTCCAGTAGTGTTCCTCCAAGTCGTGTGATATGCCCACAAGGCCTCTGGCAATCGAGTAACCCAGTCTCGTCTATGCAATGAGACTATCTTTGTTAGAATAGCTTCAATTACTTTGTTGGTACTCTCCACCTACCCATTTTCCTGTGGGTGATACGGAGAGGTAATTCTATGGATAATGTGATGATTCTTTAATGTAGCAGTGATATTGTGGCCTACAAATTGTGGCCCCCCATAAGTAATTACTTCTCTGGGTAAGCCATACCGCACAAAAAAAATGAAAAGAAAATTAATCACTGTTTCCTTTGTTTCTCTTGGTAACGTTACTACCTCCACCCATTTAGTCACGTATTCTGTTGCAACCAATATATATGATTTCTTATTGGATGATGGGTTGATCGACTCGACGAAATCTAACACCCAACACTCAAAGGGTTCTATCACTAGTTGTGGATGCAGGAGCATCTCATCAGATTGGCCAGGGCGGCCCATCCTTTGTCAACTATCGCATTCTTAGACAAATTTCTTAGCATCCTTAAAAATTGTGGGCCAGTAGTATCCCATTTGTAAAACTTTATGTCCAGTTTTGTGGTCTGCAAAATGTCCACCGCAAGGTCCATCGTGGCAAGCTTTTAAGATATCATAAATTTCATCTTCCCTGATACACCTGCGGATGTGCATATCGGCCCCTGTGTGAAAAAGGTATCCTCCAATCCAGGAGAACCGAGTGTTGCGCTGCACTATCAATTTCCTTTCTCTGGGAGTCAGATGTTTGGGCAGTTTTCCCACTGCTAAGTAATTCACCACATTTGCATACCATGGTGTTTTTATGGCCACAGCAAACAGGTGTTCATGTGGGAGCTAGTCTTCTACCACCATTACATTGTCTATTCTTGGCACTCGGGAGAGGAAGTCTGCCACAAGGTTTTCCCTCCCTGGTCGATCCCTTATAGTTATGTCAAATTCCTACAAAAGTAGTAACCAACATGTCACTCTTACATTCATAATGGGTTTACTAGCTAAGTATTTGATAGCAGAGTGATCAGTATAGAAAACTGCAGGGTGTCCAATTATATAGTGTCTGAATTTGTTAATAGCATAAATAACAGCTAGAAACTCCTTCTCTATTACTGTGTAATTCAACTTAGTAGGAGTTAAGTTTTTGCTAATGTAATATATAGCATAGGGTTTCTTGTCTTCTTCTTGGCCAAGAACAACTCCAATGGTTGTATCTAACGCGTCTGATGAAATATGGAATTGTATATCCCAGTTCAGGCCTCGTAATACTGCTGCTGATACTAGCCATTTCAAATCTGTAAAGGCAATGTCACATTTTTTAGTCCATATAAAATCAATATTTCCTCTCAGGGCATATAATGGTGCAGCAATCTGTGAAAAGTTCTTTATAAATCTACGATAATATCCAGCAAATCCCAATAAACTACGTACCTCAATTTGAGTGCATGGAGTAGCTAATAAGAGGATTACCTGTATTTTTGTGAAATCTACCTAAATTCCAGACGTTGAAATGTAATGACCCAAGATCAGGCCCTCTGTCATCATCATATGGCACTTCTTGTGGCTTAAGGATAGCCTAGTAGCAATACACCGCTCCAATACTTTCTCCAATGTCTGTAATGCCTGCTCAAAGTCATCTCCATAGGGTGTGAAATTGTCCATGTACACTTCCAATCCTTCTTTTATCAAGTCTGCAAAAATACTGAGTATGGCTCTTTGGAATGTAGCAGGTGCATTACACAATCCAAAAGGCAATACCCTGTAAGAAAATGTTCCCCATGAGTAGGTAAAAGTAGTTTTATCTTGGTCTTCAAGGGAAATCTGAACTTGGTTGTAGCCATTGAAGCCATCCATGAAAGAAAAGAATTTCTTCCCTACTAGTGTATCTAGGACCTGATCGATAAATGGAAGGGGAAAATGGTCTTTTTGCACTACCTTGTTGAGTTCTCTGTAGCCAAATCATATCCACCATTTCCCATTCTTTTTGGGGACCACAACTAATGGAGAAACCCATTTACTGTTAGATATAGGATAGATAAAATTCACATCTAACAGTTTTTGAAGTTTTTCTCTAACAATATCCTTTAGGTGAGGATTTAACCTATGCTAAAGTTGTCGAATGGGTCTTGCATCTTTTTCAGTGTAGATGTGGTGCATGCATAGCTGAGGGTCAATCCCTTTCATGTCTGGGTAATCCCAAGCAAAAGCCCCTTTATATTTCCTAAGGACTTGAATAAGTTTATGTTGCTGGTCATCACTCATATTACTGTTAATGTTCAGGATCTTCCTTGACTCAATTTCGATGGGTTTTCTATTATAGACAGTGGTTGTTGGTATTGGTTGGTCATTGATATCTCTTAGGGAATATTCTTCAATTTCATTGTCAAGGATTACTTTAATCATGTGACATCTCAAACTAGACACCATAGCAGGGTGATTGATAAAAGTATTAATGACATCGTCTTCTATTTGGTTTTTGAATTCAAGGGCATCTGCCATAGTCCATCGTGACTGAATATTTTATGTTAAATATGTTACAGGTTGCTTCCTAGTTTTTACAATGGTTAGGCTTGGCTAAGCAGGAGGGCATAAAGCTAGTTTCTTCACATCATTCCCTCTGGTTATGGTCCTACTGCCTATTCGGTAGCTGATATAAGCATCAACATTTGCTAGCCAATGCCTCCTTAATATTAAGGGATGTCCATCTAGCTGGTTCCTGGGGTTAATAATAATTTTTTTTTTTGGATATTCCCAAGTGTCTACAGAAATCATCACATCCGGTAATGTTCCTTTTGGCTTAATGACTGAGTGGTTGGCTAGTTCCAGCAAGGTAGTTGTTGGTTCCAAGGCTGTGATGCCAAGAATTTCGCAAGTCGTTGTTGTGATAATGTTAATGGCTACCCATAAATCTACTAAAGCATTGGGAAAAGAGTGGACATTTATTTGGACTGTGACAATGGGGTTTCCTGGGTCTTCATATTTTGCAAGTGTCTCTTTGCCTAGTAATAAATCAGACAAAGTCCCGACAACAAGGATAGTTGGGGTTATTTTTGTTTTCCTCACAAACTTCTTTATACACAATTTTTTAATAGTTTTGACATATATTGGAATGTCTTAAATAGCTTGGAGGAGGGGTATTTTTATACAGATATTCTTAAGTTCACCCAGAAGATCAAAGTCGGGATATTCAATTAGGCGTGGTATTATCAATCTTTCTGGGAATGAGGGGGAAGTAGTTATGATTTTTTCGGGATTTTTCTACCTAACTGTATCTTCCCCTTGTTTTGTTTTTTGATCATCTATAGTCAAAGGCTTATTTCGGTGCAGTTCTTCAAGTTGCAGATTTTTATCCTCGTCTGGAGCGATTATGCATCCAGATCTTAACTTGAGTTTGTTACACTCTCTCAACTCATCTTTAGGGTCTAGACCCTCAATGATTTGTACTGACTGGATTAGTCTACTGTTAGGATTTGGGTTGGGCTGAGCTAGGATTTGCGGTCATATATTAGATTGAGGATTCTGCTGTAACATATAAGGTGCTGGTAAAGTTGGTTGAGGCAGAGGAATTATCCCCATGGTTTGGTTTGTGTATCTTTGCAAATTTGATTGCCAGTTTTGATTTTGTGAGGTGGAAGGGGACCATTGAGATGAATAGGGGTTGTTCTGCCATAATGGTGGAGGGTAAGAGGGATTTGGCCAATTATTATTTGGATTTGATTGGTTGGGCCATGGTGGCATAGAAAATGCTTAAGGTGACCAAGTAGAAAAAGGTGGTTGGTTCTGCCATGCTGCCACTGAATATTGCTAATAATTATATTGCGAGCGAGGAAAGAACGAAGATGGATTGGTAGGCATACCTGTTTGACGTGCTTGCCATTCATGACGCTAGTTCAGCAGATATACTAGTTCCACTTCTTCTTCTACTTCCTTGAAGACCGATTTTAATCCTGGGAGCGATGGGCAACTTTCTGTGGCATGCTCCTTAGTGCATATGGCACATGTTTGTATCATATCTAGTGGGCATTCTTTATGACTATGCTTATTTCTACAACAAGGATAGAAAATAGCCAGGTTCTGTTCTGCTTCAGCCTGCTTTCGTTTAGCTTGCATGATATCCAATTGTGTCATCAGAGTACATAGGATATCAATCTTGAAATCTTCCAATAGATTGCCGATTTCGATTTGTGTAATGCTTCCTCCTGAGGCTTTGTTGTCTCTGGTGTTTGCATCACATTCGATTGGTTTCAGCCTTGTACTGCCCCTAGAGCACCTAATGGACAAGTCTATAATATTATCATAATCTTCTTGATAAATGTCGCCCTTACCCATTATATTCAGTGTTTCTACCCATTGGTCTTTCATACCTTTAATCATCATGGTTTTTAGAACATTATCAGGCAGATTTTCATAAGGAGATCTTTGCAAATTATATTGGAAACACTCCACATATTCTTCCAGAGTCTCGTTAGGCTTAGCTACCATTTGAAAGATTTCATCTTTTAGTTCTCTAGTTCGGCAATAATCTTGGTATTTTTTAAGGAAGGATGTTTTCATTTGGTCCCAATCATTGATGGTACCTCCACCAAGTCCCATAAACCAATGCAGAGCTGCTCCCTTTAGAGTAGAGGGGAACAGTTTCAGCTTCTGGGGGTCGGTAGTGTAATCATAACCCCTACATAGGACATCAAATTCGAAAAGGAATGCATTGGGATCTTTTTAAGTTACCCCATGAAAGCTAGGAATATTCTGAAATGGGATAGCTTTCATGGGGGCATTGACAACTCTGTCAACAATAGGGTATTGTAACGTAGAGGATTGGGGCTGTCACTGATTATTGGCCATTTGGTCAAAAATATGCCAATATCCTTCAAGGATCTTTGGAGCTGGAGAGTTGTTCCTAGGATGTCCAGAAGAGGCCGGAATTATTTGAACAATACTAACTCGATCCGGAACACTGGGTGTCCTCTGTTCAATCACTACTTTAGGAGATCTATGTTCTGATGATTTAATTTCAGGATTACCTATTTCTCCTTCTCCTTCATGGAGGTTGCAAGAATTCCCTTCTTGTGAAGGGTGAGGTTGTGAATTTTCAATATATTGAAAACTCTATCCAAACCCTTTAGTCTTGCTGTGAATCTAAGCATTAGCTATAGATGGTCATCCTGTGGCCTGAAGGGAGACAGTAGGATGTTTGGTAGCAACAGTTCGGGGTCCTACTGATGACTGAGACTCATCTTTTCTTATGATTTCATCAATAAAGGTTGATCGTCCAAGGGTCACTGGCCCCTTAGATTTTTCAATTTTGGGAGGAGGAATTATATCTTTTTCCGGTCTTTTATTCTTAGTCATTCATACAAAAATACAAACATTCATTTCTACCTTAAATTCCTATGCAATTCTGCTAGAAAGTGGGCGGATGAGCGAGCATTTTACTCGTTCGTTATGCAGGTTATACCTTCCGTTTTTAATACCCAATTCTCTCTCAGCAGACAAACATCAAATATACATCAGTATTTGTAATTTGGCAATGCTCTCCCTACCAACAACGCCAAATTGTTCGGTGCTAATAGGTGTATTTTAAAACTCCTAATTACCTCACATTAATTATCAACATGGGTAAGTCCTTTTATTCCAAGAGTGTATACAATATGTGCAAGCTATAAACCCAGAGAGTAATGCTTTAAAATAAGTTATTAAAATCAATACAAGAGTAAACGGATGCAATCATAAATCTTAGGCTTGTAACTTTAAGGGAAGTAATTCATCTAAGCATCACGACTCAATCTCAAACAAAACCATAATTCAATCTTAATCAACCAATTCAAATGATAATCAACCGAGAGCATCGTAACATTAACTGAGCTCTTTTAGCTGGACTTGAACTTCTGGATAGAAGGAAAACATTTGATCTAATTAATAACACTCTATCCTTTAATTAACTAGAAATGATTATTTAACTGATGACTAATTCAATCCACGACATGAATAAATAAAACCAATTATAGTTGCATATTAATGAAATGAATAACATAAATCCGAATTAATGAAAGTAAATCAACTGCAAAGCTATTGCTGAGTCCCAAACTTGCATCTTCCCTATACACCTTTTCAGCCTTCTTTTCCATTTACTTGACCCACCAAGCTATCAAATCATTGCATATTAGTTTAAAAAGAGCTTATAAAATGGTTTCCTAACTATGTCTTGTGACTGCTGTTTGATTTATATTTTTGTTCAATCAGCTGCAGAAACTTGTCACTTTCCGCAGCCAGCTCAAGTTTCCACATCCATTTTGTTGAAGTCCATGTTACATGTGTCTACTGGAGAATCCGGCCACATGGGCAAGCTGCAAATGATGTGTACATGGAGCGTGTCCCCTTGGTTCAGCCGAATCACTCACAAACAACCATGGTCAAGGACAGTCAAAGCAGTGGTCAACCTAAGAGTTTTACGGTGGCACAACTCTGTTTTTACCACGTGAAGATTTGCGTCGCAAGTTCCTCAATCTCCGGATGTGTGCTAACACCTGTGGACCGATCCGTGAACCAAATTGAACAGCCACCACTCTTTAGATTTAATTGTCACGGCTACTATACTGCTAGATCTCAGGACATGGTTATTCACATGTCTGTTTGGCAGCGCAGAATTTAGGAATTAGTTGTAGCATCCTCAGTTATAAATAACATGTTATCATACGCTTGATAGCTAGCTTTTTATATGTAATCTTGACTATTTTTACGAGCCCACTATGCCGTGCTCTATCTTTATCTTATGACTGAATTTTAATATATGAGAAGACAGCGTTCTTAAGTTCAATTCGTGACTGAGTATTGATTGGCCGAGGTTGCAGAGGGCCCCTATACACCAAGGCTCTGTAACTACTGTATAGTTTCTTGCTTTCTTTCATTATGTTACTGCTTCCATAATCATTTGCTTGTATATATTACATTGTTATGATATTCATGTTAACTGTTGTCCATATTTTCTTTTATGCTTTCTCATGATTGTTAACTGATCAGTGTTTTTCTTTCAGGTTCTTGTAGACAGCTCGGGCAATTTCACATAGTTTTTAATGACTAATGACATGAAATCATCTTGTCCTTCTGCTGATTTATGTTCTGAGTTTTAATTCCAGCATTGTCATTCCTTTCAGTTTTGTTTTTCTCATTTACTTTCATGCAATTTAGATCTCATATTACTCCATTTGTTTATGATTACCTCCTATAGCCAAAGCGACTCAAATAGTGAGGAATCAGAATATTAGTTGATGTAGTATGATTTAGTTTACTTTTCTGCAAGTTAGTGATTAGATTACTCATGTCATTTTCAGGGATTGAAATATGAATGCGTAGTTTAATCTTAGTTTCATTTTATGCAATTTCATTTCATGCAATTTAGATATCAGATTACTCAATTTGTTTATGATTACCTCCTATAGCCAGAGCGAGTCGAATGGTGAGGGGTCAGAATATGAGTTGAAGTAGTGTGATTTAGTTTGCTTTGCTTACAGTCTTTGAATTGCTTTGAGTTCAGTTTTTTTCTCTTTTTATACAGCAGCAAGGATACTGGGCTTCATTGTCACTAGCTCACTATTTTGGTACATTTTTATTTTCTCTTAGGAATTGATTTCATCACAGCAAGTTTTAAACCTTTTTGAGAACTTTAAAGTTTGGAAAATCATTGTAGAAGTCACCATTGCCATCCATACTTGACTCTCAATTTTGCCATCTCACATTAGAGAATCAATAGAAGATAAACCCAAAAGCAAACCAAAACTCAAAAATGACAAAGAAATAAGAAATCGGTTATCTTGCATATACAGTACACTTCACTTCAGCAGTTTACGACTCTCGGATTGACATTTTATATAGAAATTTAGGACACACTAAATTGACCAAACATTTTGGCACCGTTGCCAGGGAAGTGAAACTAGGTGGCCAATTTCTTAAAAAAAAAAAAACAAGAAAATTTCAAGGAAGGTAAAAATTGATAACTTCTCAAAGTATGCTCTCCTCTTGCACCTAGTGTGATTTGGAGGATTAGAAAAGAGAGTTATCGGGTTAATAATTTCTTGAGTATTCTCTCTTCTTGTACCTATAGTGACCTGAAAGATCAGAAAGAGAATTATTAGCCCGACTTGAAGAAAAATAAAAAAATGACATGCATAGAGCAAGAGATTCTAGGGGAAGGTTTTTAGCTAGGGCCAATAGTTCGATTTTTACAACTCCATCTACTTCAAGGAATAGACAAGGAACACCTCCATCATCTCCAACTCACACTCCTAGCCTTAGGATTCCTAGAATTCAAGAGGCAGTAGTTGAATTAGGAGACTCTTCCACACTATCCACCGAATCTGAGTTAGGAAAAGACCCTTTCTTTACTTCTATAGGAAAATACATTGTAATTGAGGAAGTAGAATCACCTGAAGAAAAAGAGGGAGAAATTCCCCCTTGTTCGCCATTGGTAGAAGAACCAAAGGACTCTAAGGTCTTTTAGGAAACTATCATGACAGAGGAAGTAGTAAACAAATTTGGTAGAGGTAGAGGTAGAGGAGGAGGAGGAAACAATGGAGGAGGTAGAGGTAACAATGGGGGAAATAGGGATGGAAATAACTCATTCGGATTTCCTATAGTTGATGAGGATTCTCGAGCAACAATGAAAAACATCTCACCATCTGTCCTCCCAAACTTTCATGGGTTACGAAATGAGGATCCCGAAGCATTTCTATTTGAGTTTGAAGTCGTGTGTTGAACTTATGATTATATGGAAGACTCTCAAAAACTCAAATTGTTTCCTTCAACATTGAAGGGAGCTGCTTTGAAATGGTTCATGGGATTAGTCACTCAATCCATTAGGACTTGGAATGATATGAAACAAACATTTTTGGATAGATACCTGGACTATTGTATGCCCACCAATCACAAGGACGAGGTATTCAAAATGGTGCAAAAAGAAGATGAAAACTTGGAGGATTTACTTGAAAGATTTCAATACAACATCAAAAGAGCAAAAATGAATAACTTAGATGAGGAAACCTTGAAATCCCTTCTATTAAAAGCCATTAGAGATGAATGGATAGATATTTTGAACATGATGGGAAAAAGAGATATATCTCAACTTCCACTTCATGATATAACAAAGCTATGTGTCCATCTCTCAAGGGGAAAATCTAAAACTAGAAAAGGGCCTAGAGACCCTTGTCTCACTAGAGCAAACAAATCTGCAACTGGATCAGTAAGTAGGGCTGAGATTGGCAACATGCTTGATGAATTCAAAACTGATATTTTAGGGAGTCTTAGTGAGCAACTAGACACCCTTAAGATACAAAACAAGCAGAAAGCGGAAACTGAAGCTTTGGCCATCTTTTGTCCAAAATGTAGGAAGAAACATGCTCTAAGGGAATGTCCCTTGGATGAAAAAGTTGTAGAAACATGTGTGATTTGTTCAGAAAACCATGAGACCAAGGATTGTCCTTCAATTCCTGGGCTCAAAGCTGTCTTTCAAGAAGATCCAAATTCAATTGAGTCTCTTTGTTTTGTTTCAAGGAGACCTTGGCAGGGGCAACAAAATCAAGGGTTTAACAACTCTATGAACTTTCAACCCCCACCAAATTGGAATCCTTGGCAACAACCTTGGTCCCAACCTCAAAATCCTTTTCAATCATGGGTACAAGGTATGCAAAATCCTTATGGGAGATTTGATAAATTTTATCAATATCCTCCATCTTTTCAAAATCAACAAGCTCCACAACTTCCAAATCAAAATCCACAACTATCATTGCCATTCCCACAACAACAACAACCTTCTCAACAGAATCCAAATTCTCAACTCTTGCTTCCATTCCAATAGAATACAAATCAACTACCTTCCCAGCCATTGCCGAACCCCAACAATAAAAACCCTCAAAATGCTTACATGGTAGAAGGACAACAATTTCCTACCTATATGATTGTTCCTCTTAATGATGTATAACTCAGATCTGGTAGAGTTTTAGACGAGCTTTCTATAGATGCTCAAAAGCAAAGCATTTCTGAGGAAGATTCTCTTGAAGCCAATAAAGGTTCTGAAGCACCTCTTCAAAACCCAAGCACTCAAAAAGAAAAATAAAAAGAGTCAACCCCCACAACTCCTATAGTTGAGCAACCTGCATCTTCATCTACACCTCCTTTTCCTAAAAGATTACAAATTGACAAAGGGGTGGAAAAACAAATCTTGTTGCCTGATTATGATTTTCTAGATGAATTAAAGAATGTTTGTATCAAGATTCCCTTGTTACAAGCCATTAGATAAATTCCTATTCTAGCAAAAACAATAAAGGAGTTGAGTCTCAAAAGACCAGGAAGGAAACCAAGAGATACAAGAAGAATCCACCTGGTAGGAAAAATTGCAGATATCATGATGGGAAAAATTACCATGCAGAAGTATGTAGATCCCGGTAGTCCAATTGTCAAAACACATATCAATGGGGTAGAAATTCCAAATACTTTGATTGATTTAGGGGCTGCTATCAACATTATGAGTAGACAGACTATGGAACAGCTAAAACTTCCTAATCTTCTTTTTACACCTACTTTACTGCAACTTGCAGATCGATCAATTATCAAACCAAATGGTGTATTAGAAGACATTTCAGTCTCCTTAGATTCTTGGGAATATCCAGTAGATTTCATGATTTTAACTCCCAAGAGTAATCTAGGGGGTCACCCACTCATTTTAGGAAGACCTTGGCTAGCCACAGTTGATGCTTTTATCAGTTGTATATCTGGGGATATGTATATTTCTGATGGTAGTTCGACAAAGAAATTCAACTTGTATCCTCTAACAAAAGCAATTACAGAAGTAGGGGATAATGAATGGGTTGATGATGAGGATACTGTACAACCTGTCTTTACCATTTCTGAAATCAGTGAAGATAGTCAAATTCTGAATACATTAGAAAACTTTGAAACATCTTCAGAATATGACCACACACAATTTCAGTTAGATTCTGACATTGAGTATCTATCATCTAGACAAATGTCTCTTTACTCTATGGAAGAGTTTGGTAGTTCCGCCATTGAGATCTTTCCAGGTAAAACATTGAATATCAACAAAAACTTGGAAAAATCACAACAAGGAGAGTTAACCAAAATCTTGCAAAAACATTCGACTGCATTTGCATGGGAGTATATTGATATGAAAGGTATTGACCCTAAGACTTGCATTCATCCCATCTACATTGAGGAAAACAGTAGACCAATCAGACAACCTCAGAGAAGGATGAATCCAAACCTTAGGGAGATAGTGAAAGAAGAGCTCCAAAAACTACTCAATGTAAACTTCATTTATCCAATTCCAGATAGTCGATGGGTTTCTCCTTTGGTTATAGTACCTAAAAAGAATGGTAAATGGAGGGTATGCATTGATTACAGGGAATTGAACAAAGCAACTTTGAAGGATCACTTTCCTTTACCCTTTATCTATCAGGTATTAGATACTCTAGCAGGCAAAAAATAATTTTCATTTTTGGATGGTTTTAGTGGCTATAATCAGATTCAGGTAGCACCTGAAGGTCAAGATAAGACCACATTTACCTGTCCATGGGAAAGTTTTGCCTACCGAGTGCTTCCTTTTGGATTATGTAATGCACCCGTAAAATTTCAAAGGGCAGTACTAGGAATCTTTTCTGATCTAATCCATGATTGTGTAGAGGTTTATATGGATGATTTTACATTTTATGGTGATTCATTTGAAGAGGCATTAGAGAATTTGGAAAAAGTCCTTATAAGATCTAAAGAAACAAACCTTTCATTGAGTCATGAAAAATGCTTTATGATGTTTACTGAAGGTATTGTTTTGGGACATCATATTTCAGGGGATGGGATTAAAGTTGATAGATCAGAAGTTGAAGTCATCTCCAAGTTGCCTATTCCAAATTGTCAAAAAGATGTTAGAATTTTTCTAGGATTTACTGGGTACTATAGAAGATTTATAGAAAACTTTACCAAAATAGAATCTCCCCTCTTCAAATTACTTACAAAAGACTATGAATTCAAATGGGATCCTGATTGTCAATCGGCATTTGAAACTTTGAAAACAAGAATATCTAAAGCACCCATTTTGAGAAGACCAAATTGGAAACTTCCTTTCCATATTTCTACAGATGCTTCAGATACAGCTCTAGGAGTTGTGTTGGGTCAAAAGGATTTAGTTCCTTATGCCATTTACTATACCAGTAAAAATTTGACTCCCACTGAGTTGAACTATACTGTGACTGAAAAAGAGTTCTTAGCTGTTTTTCATGCAATCAATAAGTTTAGACATTACATAACAGGCTATGAAACTTTTTTCCATACTGATCATTCTGCAATTAGATATCTAATGAACAAACCTGTTACTAATGGCAGAGTTACAATATGGCTCTTACTTTTACAAGAATTCAATATTACTGTGTTGGATAGACCAGGGAAACAAAATACAGTAGCTGATTTCTTGTCTAGGATCCAAAATACTAACGAAGATTCTCCTGTAGAGGATAAGTTTCCAGATGAATATTTATTTGCAGTAACTACTAAGACTCCTTGGTATGCAGATATTGCTAACTATTTGGTTACAGGGAAGCTACTTCCACATTTATTTCCTAGTGAAAAAAGAAGAATTATTCAGGAGAGTTCAAATTATTCATGGATTTCTAACGAATTGTTTAAAACAGGGCTAGATTGTGTGATTAGAAGATGTGTTCGGGAAGATGAAATGCCTGACATCCTCAAGGCATGTCATGATGAACCATGTGGTGGACACTTTGCTGAAAAAAGGACGGCCTATAAAATCCTTTCTTTAGGATATTATTGGCCTTCCTCTTCAAAGATACAAAACAATATGTCAGAAGGTGTGACAGCTGCCAAAGAGTAGGGAAACTGACTCTTTCAAATGAAATGTCATTACAACCACAGGTACTCATCGAACCCTTTGAAAAATGGGCTTTAGATTTCATTGGACCCATTAATCCACCATCTAAACAGAAGAAGTATATATTGGTATGCACTAATTATGTCACTAAATGGGTAGAAGCGAAAGCATTACTTTCTGCTATTGAATATTCAGTTGTTAATTTTCTTTATGAGGATATTTTTACTCGTTTTGGTGTCCCAAGAGAAATTGTGACAGATCAGGGAAGCCAATTTACACCTAGCATGATGGAGAAGTTGATGGAAGAATACAAAATCAAACACAGAAAATCTACTCCTTACCATCCACAAGCAAATGGTCAAGTGGAGTCTACAAACAAGGTTATTGAAAGCATCATCACCAAAACTGTTCATCTACACAGAAGAGATTGGGCAGAAAGGCTTCCTGAAGCCTTGTGGGCCTACAGAACTACATGGAGGAATACAACAGGACATTCTCCCTATGAACTCGTTTATGGGAAAGAAGTCCTGCTCCCCATTGAGTTTCAAGTCAAGACTTTCAAGATGGTAGTTCAGTTGGGGATGAATCTATCAGAAGCCCAAAAGCACAGAATGGAGCAGCTGAATGAGCTAGATGAGATCAGACAAGAAGCAATTTTAAGAACTGATCTAGTTCAACATCAAAGAGCTAAGTGGCATGACAGATACATCAAAGAGAAAAAGTTTCAAGAGGGAGATTGGGCACTACTGTTTGATTCCAAGTTTAAAGACTTCAAAGGTAAATTTCAGACCCATTGGCTTGGGCCATATGAGATTGACAAAGTCTTTAGCAATGGAGCGGTAAGAATCAAGACCATTGATGAATTTCAAACTCCTCTTATTGTGAATGGCCACAGATTGAAAATTTATCATAAGCCACTCTCAAAAGAGGAATTTGTCAAAATGTTTCAAGAGAATTCTACAATAAGGCTGGTGAAGAAGAATCCTTCTTCCCCACCAGCCTAGCCTTTGTTTCTTTAAGTTCAAAAAAATAAAAAATAAAAAATAAAATTGTATAAGCATGAAAACCAATCACTGATTGGCGGTCTTATACAGAAAATGTAGAGTGAAAATCAGGGACACCTAACACTCTATATTTTCCAAAAAAAAAAATCTCCCCTTCTTTTTCATTTTCACTCCACTTCATTTGCCATTCCACTCCATCTCCATTTCATTTTCATTTCACTTCACTCCGATTCATCTGACTCCATTTCATTCCATTTCATCAATAAATGTCTCTTTCAGGACCATTTCCACTCAGTTAGTTATTATCTAACTATCTTTGTTCAGCCAAGTGGGTGCTGTGTCAGTTTCCGCAGCTGGAAGCAATTTCCATAGCCAGAAACAGTTTCCACAGCCACCACTCTGTTTTTCAAATTTACGGTCAAAATGTTAGTGCAATAATCATAAAAATGCAGGTGTGACTGAGCATATGCTATGAAGACATGGAGCATCTCCAGACATCAATAAAGAGCAGTTGATTAAAGGCTAATGGACAACAAAGGACAAGGATTCCAAAGGTATGAGCAAAAATTTCTTTCAAATAGCAATTAAAGGCACAATTTTGCATAGTTGTCAAACCATAAAATCTCTACTATGTGCAATGATTATCACAATAGCTCCATTACCCATTACCATCCCACGAAATTATTCCACAAACCATGCATTTATTCCTTAACAGTCTCATGATTGATTTTTGGGTTTAACTCATAGTCGACTGCACTTTCATACCCCACTTGTAATCATGAGATATGACCTATCTCATTACGGCTCCTATCCACCGCATTTTCCGCAGCCATTCATTAAACGTGTAACATTTTGCACGCAGCTGTTCAATTCAAAATCCCGCCTTCACTCCATTTCCTTACCATTCTGTTAAAACCATCTTCTTCACATACGTCTGCACTTCATTTTGTGAACTCACCTCGGCTGCTCATCCTATGTTTTTGCTTGCAGATCCAGAACACTCCCGTTACCTGTTATCCTCCAATTGCAGCCACTGTATTTTTGCCATAAACCCTGCAATCGAGCCACCTTACCTCTGCTAAACCCTCACACGCAATTGAATTTCAAAACAAAGGATGGGACGATTACTAAGGGCAGAACCGAAAGGACCTAAATATTTAGAAGGTTACCCCCAAGTAAAAGATTTGTTGAAGAAAGCAAAATGGCTACGCTTCATTCAAAAATTTAAGGGCCATAACAAGGAGGTAACAAAAGCCTTTGCACGGTCTTTCGATGGCCAGATGGTGGAAATTGGAGACTTAAAGCTCACGGTCACTGAAGCCTCAGTAGCAGCTGCCAGAGACTTGCCCCAGGAAGGTGAGCGTTGGTTTAAAAACAAAAGTGTGGACGAGCAGGCATGGAGAATCATGTTACGTAACCTAGGGATGGACGTTACTATATTTACAAAAGGAATTCTTGTTCATGCATTGAAAGAAGAATGGGCCAACTTACTGTTAATCATCCAAAAATTTATCACTTGCGAAGGATGCTTTGGAGAAATGTACATGTATCATGCTAGGCTATTGATGAACTTCTTAGAGATTCAAACTCTTAATTTGCCTTATTTCTTACTGCTGAGTTTGAAAAAGATGAGTACCACAGTCCAAAAGAACATAGGAAATATAGAACCTCATTTATACCATCATGGACTTGTAAGGATTCTCATTGAAGAGCAACTGAAGAAAAACAAAGATATTTGGGAACGGTTCTTAGTAAGAAATTACTTTCAAGAGCCATCTGAGGCACCTGAAAGTAGTACACCAAAGACACCGAGAAGGAGTAGGAGAAAAGAAAAGAGTGCCATAGTCCAAGACTCTCCTATTACCAAAACTCAAGAAGTTGGTCAAAAAGAAAAGGAGAAAAGAACTAAGGACAGGAAACAGAGAAAATTGAAAGGCAAAAGAAACATAGAAGAAGTCTACCAATCACCTGAGCCATCTATAGAGGAAGACTATCAAACATTGTCTGAGAGACTAGTGCATCTTCAAAAACAAGCTGCTACAGCAAAGAAGAAGGAAAAAGGAAAACAAAGCATAGAAGAAGGGAGTACTAGCCCACAGTATTTAAGAAGAAGCACCAGGCTTAAAGGAAGGGAGAGGAAAACACAAGTAAAAGGACCCCACTTCATCGACTTGGGTGGGGAAACACCCGAGAAACCTCCAGCTGGCCATAGTCCACCTCGTCCTCAGCCAAGTATTGAAACTAGTCCTCCACATGTTGGTGAAAGCCCTTCTCGGCCAGAGCTAGAAAGCAGTCCTCCTCCTCAACAAGACTTTGAAGTCAGTCCAAGAAAAACACCTGAAATAGATCCAAGTCAACAGGAGGTGTATGATTACCTCGAATCTTTAGAAAAGACAGCTGCAGGCCCGAGTACATCAACCACTCTGCCCCACATGACACAAGATGCACAAGTCCAATCCTTAAAGCAAGAAGTGTTTGAATTAGAGGTTCTAAACAGGCATATTAAGCAAGAAAATGAAGCACTTAAGGAGCAGAGCAAAGTGGACAAAATTATTCATGATAATACTATGCTTCATTTGGGACTATGGCAAAAGAAACTAAAGAAAAAGTGCAGAAGGTTGAGCAGAGAATTAATCAATCTCAAATTCAGATGTCTGATAAGGAAACCCAGGATGGTGGTAGCACCAAGAAAGAAGAGAAGAGGATTGGATGTACTAGCAGAGGCTTCAGAACATATGGATTAAAGGGGAATGACTAAAATTTTGGCTGCATGAGGACATACAACACCTTCACAGTGGGGGTATGTTGAGTCCCAAACTTGCATCTTCCCTATACACCTTTTCAGCCTTCTTTTCCATTTACTTGACCCATCAAGCTGTCAAATCATTGCATATTATTTTAAAAAGAGCTTATAAAATGGTTTCCTAACTATGTATTATGACTGTTGTTTGATTTAGATTTTTGTTCAATCAGCTACGGAAACTTGTCACTTTCCGCAGCCAGCTCAAGTTTCCGCAGCCATTTTGTTGAAGTCCATGTTACAGGTGTCTACTGGAGAATCCGGCCACATGGGCAAGCTGCAAATGATGTGTACATGGAGCGTGTCCCCTTAGCTCAGCCGAATCACTCACAAACAGCGATGGTCAAGGACAGTCAAAGCAGTGGTCAACCTAAGAGTTTTGCGGTGGCACGACTCTGTTTTTACCACGTGAAGATTTGCGTGGCAAGTTCCTCAATCTCCGGAGGTGTGCTAACACCTGTGGACCGATCCGTGAACCAAATCGAACAGCCACCACTCTTTAGATTTAATTGTCGCCGCTACCATACTGCTACATCTCAGGACGTAATTATTCATGTGTCTGTTTGGTAGCGCAGAATTTAGGAATTAGTTGTAGCATTCTCAGTTATAAATAACGCGTTATCATACACTTGATAGCTAGCTTTTTATATGTAATCTTGACTTTTTTTACAAGCCCACTGTGTCGTGCTCTATCTTTATCTTATGACTGCATTTTAATATATGAGAAGACAGCGTTCTTAAGTTCAATTCGTGACTGAGTATTGATTGGCCGAGGTTGCAGAGGGCCCCTGTACACCAAGGCTCTGTAACTACTGTATAGTTTCTTGCTTTCTTTCATTATGTTACTGCTTCCATAATCGTTTGCTTGTATATATTACACTGTTCTGATATTCATGTTAACTGCTGTCCATATTTTCTTTTATGCTTTCTCATGATTGTTAACTGATCAGTGTTTTTCTTTCAGGTTCTTGTAGACAGCCCAGGAAATTTCACATAGTTTTTAATGACTAATGACATGAAATCATCTTGTCCTTCTGCTGATTTATGTTCTGAGTTTTAATTCCAGCATTGTCATTCCTTTCAGTTCTGTTTTGCTCATTTACTTTCATGCAATTTAGATCTCATATTACTCCATTTGTTTATGATTACCTCCTATAGCCAGAGTGACTCAAATAGTGAGGAATCAGAATATTAGTTGATGTAGTATGATTTAGTTTACTTTTCTGCAAGTTAGTGATTAGATTACTCATGTCATTTTCAGGGATTGAAATATGAATGCGTATTTTAATCTTAGTTTCATTTTATGCAATTTCATTTCATGCAATTTAGATATCAGATTACTCAATTTCTTTATGATTACCTCCTATAGCAAGAGCTAGTCGAATGGTGAGGGGTCAGAATATGAGTTGAAGTAGTGTGATTTAGTTTGCTTTGCTTACAGTCTTTGAATTTCTTTGAGTTCAGTTTTTTTCTCTTTTTATATAGCAGCAAGGATACTGGGCTTCATTGTCACTAGCTCACTGTTTTGGTACATTTTTATTTTCTCTTAGGAATTGATTTCATCACAGCAAGTTTTAAAACCTTTTTCAGAACTTTAAAGTTTGGAAAATCATTGTAGAAGTCACCATTGCCATCCATACTTGACTTTCAATTTTGCCATCTCACATTATGGAATCAACAAAAGATAAACCCAAAGACAAACCAAAACTCAAAAACAACAAAGAAATAAGAAATCGGTTATCTTGCATATACAGTGCACTTCACTTCAGCAGTTTATGACTCTCGGATTAACATTTTAAATAGCAATTTAGGACACACTAAATTGACCAAACAACTGTAAAGAAGAATAAACTTGCAAGAAACAAAAAAGTATAAAACACGGAACAACACTAAGATCCACCAGAGACTGGGCCCTAGCCACCAGTGAATACTTCTTAGCTACGTCAGAATATCCGAATGAACAACAACGCAAGTTATATATTAATCATCAAAGTCACTTGCCATTACAATACAATCTCATTCTTCAAAATCACGCTTCTGTAAATTAAAATTACAACTGAAGTAAAAAGCGAGAGATATGTTCATCGCTTTCTTGAGTTTCCCCTTTATAGTCAAAAGGAAAAAGATAAATGTGATCCCTCAGGATCAAGAGATCCTTAGGGATCCATAACTAAATGCTATCTTCAGACAATTCTTTCGTCTTGTGCTGATCTTCTTGATTCATTCCTTGGTTCGACCACACACGATGTGCCTCAGTTCCCTTGATTAGCTTTTGCTATTCCAACTTTGGAAAAATAGTTGTTCCATCTGCTGTTTTTCTACATAAAAAGCAATGAGAGTTAGTTTGGACGGTCAAATCGTATCAGGAGCAGTTTCATTCATTCCTTATCAAAATCCTATCAGTATGTTATTATATCATGGCACAAAATGGATAAGAAAATAGGAATAATACAGTAATCGAGAGTAAATACATACCTATTGCAAGGCTCAACAGACTGCTCTAGGCTTCATCAGCTTAGGCAAGTGAACTAGGGCTCCCTTGTATCTCATCATCCATGTTTGCATGTAATCAACGACAACATGCATGTTCGACAAGATACGTGCTATTCTAGCACATCACTGCTGCCATCCGTTGAGATGGACAAGTGCATTATGCATGGTACCAAACTTGGAATACAACACCCGCATAACTGTGTCAAGGGAAAATACTTCATCTAGTATTGTCTTCTTCAATTCTGCTTAGGCAGATGCTATAACCAACTCTCCTCCTTGCTCGGTCGTCTGTAGCTCCTTATCCATTCACTCATTCTCAGCTATCAGAAAGTGAACACTTGATCTAGTGGCTTCGACATATGTTCTGGCAGCATCGGCCAAGGCTATTAGATGTTTGCGCATGTCACACACGATCACTCATTCCTCAACTTGCATAGGAGATGTATGATCATCTGGAGTCGACACTCTATGAGACTGCACAACTCTATGTTGAGACTCTTCGAATGAGATGTTGTGCATCTCTCTTTCCAGCTGACCTCCAAGGATCTCATTGTCTCCTTGGTTACTTGGGACTTGCTCCTCTTATAGATGCAGTGAAGCTGGTAGGTTGACATCTTGTTGATGAGGCATGAGGTTGATGTCTTGTTCTAACTCATGTTTCTCCATATCTTTATCCATTTGTTCAAGTGCTTGCTCTATCTTTGGAGCGAACTCTTGATCCTGCGATGGTTCACCCTGTCTGCCTAATGCCAGCTGTTTTGATAAGTCCATTACTGTTACAGGCGTTGTTTCATCTGGCTATACATCTTGCACCCCCTTTTGTACCTGTTTTTGATGTTCTTCCCTCTCATGTTTGCATAGCTCTTGTTCCTTCCATAGTTTCTCCTTCAACTCATGCAACTCCTTCTCTGTTCCTTCCATTCTCCATTTCTCCCTCTGCCTTTACGCGATTAACTTGTCGTGTTGTTTCTTCTTTGCGTGTATAGACATAGCTGCTTTCTCCACAAGTGGATATGCTTGGAACTTGTAGCTTTCCTCTTCCTCCATGTGGATGACAATATTCCTCTTTCCCTTGTCGCACATTGCTACGCTTACCTCTGATGTTTCTATTGCTTCTGGTGCTCTCCAAGATGCTACTTCATGTTGCTTCACTAACCATTCCACAATGAAGATGACCTTTTCATTGGGTTTGGAGAAATAGTGGAAATATCTCCATGGGTCCTCCTCTGCCCAATGACATGCCCCGTGGATCATATTGAATTGTACTCTCGCATGGTGATCTTTCACAAGACAATGTGGGTCATACGGATTGTAACTCTAGAGGTCGAATGGATACTTCTTCATCAACTCTACTTGAACATCCACATGCTTGAAACTCAATATCTCATACAATCTGATGTGCAACAGAAGAGAGGGCCAAGGTGCCTTCTTCTTCTAGTGTAGCCTAGTTGCCAATCCTATTGAGATGTGATATGCTACTTCTTGCATGACGAGTACATCCAAGGAAAAAATTGGTAGAACATGCGGAGGCTTCTCCGTGTTGTACATCCTTATGAAGGTGTCGGACGGTGAGACATACCAATCAACTATGTTTGTTAGTGCCTCCACTGATGCCTTCGATATGCAGGGTGGATCCTGTTCGAATATCATCTTGTAGACCGGGGTGAAGAAATGACCAAACAGTCGTGTGATAACTCCTTTGAAGTTGCATTCAGACAACATCTTACAATAGGTGCTCATAGTAGTCTCCACCTATGTCCATGCCCACTTCAAGCTCGAGAACTTCTGTTGGGCACAGATTGCATCCAAGATATAGGCGGACATGTAGATTTCTACTTGCATACCTTTGGGTGGCTATCGAGCCCTTGTTACCTATTCCTTCAGTTGATGAGCCAACATGCCAGACCAATTTCATGCTTTACCTTCTCTGGCTAGTTGGTCCAACGTGATCACCCAACTCTGTGGGAAGGTCTCCATGCTTTCTTGGCCATACAATTGACATGAAAATATGACCAAATATTTCTACACCTTCCGCAGTATCTTCATCTTGTAGACCTAGTTGGGTGTCATCCTGAATCTAGCTGGCTCCTTCACCTAGTTCTTCAAAATATCTCTGGAGTTGGCATTACTACTGGGTAAGCTAAAGGGTGCCTCCATGATGGTTATGGGCTCTAACATATAATACATCTCATCATAATCCTGTGCGTTGAAGGTCGCAATCTTCGTCACGCTAACATTGCTCAAAGTCATTGCCTCAAGATCAGTGTGTGAGACGACCAGTGTATCATGTCCGCACATGGGAGTGTGGGGTATTTGCATGCAATCCAGTACAATTCGAAATTATGAATGTTCACATATACCTGGAATTCTTTGAGGTCTTCCCCAAATGTGCCTGCAAATGCATCATTGACCTCTTTCCATTTTAACTTGATTTCCTTGTCTAGAATCAACTTGGTATCTTCATAGATCGGTAGAATTGCGGACACTTGCTCAACTGCTTCTCCAATTACACTTATGTGAGTGTCCTTTGATCCTGCTCTCTTGGAGGCCATTGATCCTATACTACTAAGAGGCAGATGAACACCTGCAAGATCTGGAGAGGAAGCGACATGCATGGCAAGGAACTTGTCAGTGAAAACCAAAGCAAACTTGAGGAATGGCATAACAGATACCTAGGGATTGACTAGCAAGGATTGTGCAATTTATTTTGGGATGCTAGAAGACTAGCTACCAGACATTCACAAAAGGCAGTATGGGTTGTCTGGAAGGCATGACTGGCTGTTGGAATTGCACAATGTGCAATCCAGGCTAACTACTAACTGTTGAATTACACAAAGCGTAATTTCAGCTGGCAATGGTTGTAGGGTCAGTGACTACATTGCGCAATTTTATGGGCCAGCAGTCACTATCCCTAAGAATTACACAATCCAAGACTGGAGGACATTCACTAGGAAAAAATGCACATTTCTTGAGAGGAAGATAGAGCCTTCCTTCTCAGGATTGCGCAATTCTATCTTGGTGAGGTAGAGTCCAGGCCAAGGCTGCCCAAACCCACCGATGAGTAACTAAAAGAAAATGTGAAATTGAATGCATGGTGACACTGAGTGTAAGCAGAAGTGATTGATCGTACATGCAAACAGTGAATGAAAGATTTAGAAAACATAACAAAATGCATGTGGGTGAAGCAAGTCGCTGAATCAGCAATTGTTCATGCAGAACAGTTTCATGCATGTGACATCAGTGAGATGCTAATGAAAACTGAAACGGTGATAGTACAAGATAGTATGCATGTAAAAAACAACAAGTGTTCACATAAATCAAGCAAATAACACTCACACAAGTGAAAATACAAAAGCGACAGAAATGCTGAAAAAGACAAGTTAAGCCAACTTACCCATGAATAGTTAAGCTGTATATGTCAAAGAGTCCTCGATGTGTTGTGGGATGTCAGAGCTCCAAGATCAATGTTAATGAGTGAGCTCTGAATTGTCAAATAGATAAGTTTGAGGCTCATGACGTTCATGCCACAAATATAAGAAGAAGCGACACTTGGAGGAAAGATTCGAAAACGATATTTGCATGTAACCTCCAACTGCTAAAAATAACTCCCTAAAATCTGGGGATTGTTTTTTCATGTAGCTTTTTCTAATCTGGGAAAAAGAAGCCCATTCATGCAAGTCAAGTTTTCTTGGTCCCTAGTGGAACTGGTCAACCCAACTACACATGCAAGAGTCTGCTCAACTGCTGGGAAAAAATGCACATTTCTGGGAGGGAGCTAGACTGGCTACCCAGAAGATTTGTGCAATTTCTAAGCGGAGCAGCTGACTGCTACCCAGGATTGTGCAATTCCTGGGCTAAGCAGCCCTGCTAAAAATAAGTGTGCAATTTTCATGTTGAAGCTTGACTGGCAGGAGCCCAATAGACTTCGAGACAGAATTGCGCAATTTCTGGAGGGAAGTTTGGTTTCCCTGTAGAATTAAGTAACTTCTTGAGGGAGATTCTCAGCCTGCAATTGAACCAAGTCTGGGAGAACAACCTGTGAGGGGAATGCAACAAGATTTGATGCTAGCTATCATTCTGCAATAAAATCATTGAAGCTTGTGTACTTGATGAGGCAAGACATGCTACTGTGAAGGGTTGGTAGGGATGGATCCAAAACGAAGCTAAGGCAAAATTTTGGAGGGTGGTTGTAGCCACTATAATAGTACCTTAAGGACTCAAACCTATACCGAACTGGCACCACAGTTCTATGGGCCTTTGGAGATTTTTTGACAGATTTGGGCTAGTAACATATCAACTAGAATAAATCAACAATATTAAAGTACACAATGCTTTTCATGTATCTTTGTTAAAAAAATACGTCCATGCTAATTCTCACATAATTGATTGGAATTTGATATAGGTGAATCCTAAAGAACAGTTCCTAGCAGAGCCACTTTGCATATTAGATCAGAAAGAGATCTTGCTCCATAATCAAGTTTTCGCTCAAGTTAAAGTGCAATGGAGGAACTTTACACCTAAGGAGGCTACTTGGGAGATAGAGGATAAAATTATTGAGGCCTATCTAGCACTATTTGGAAGGGAAGAAATTGGACAATGAACATTGAGGACGGTGTTGAATAAAACAAGGGGGGAATGTAATACCCCTCTATTATTTATGTTAATGCATTGATATTTTTAGAGTAAACCATTTTTAGATTTAATGGCTTGAAATCCACATTGGATTAGAAATGAATGTGAACAATAAAGTTATTGTGATGTAATAAATAGTTTTTATTAATAAATAAAAAAGTTGGAAATTAATCGGGAAAGAAACACTAAAATCAAGAGATTTTTTCCAAGATTGGAAATCACTATTATTGGAAGATAATCTTAATATAAATCTTCCCTTAAATGACTCGTAAAAATCTCTAGGAGGAAAATACGGGATTTAAAATGATGGGAGAGAAAGATCTATTAAATCCCTTAGTTGGAGAAAGATACTAAGTGTGGGTGGAATAAAGCATTGTAGGAGAGAATGGAAACCTTAAAAGAAAAATGAAAAGAACCTTTTTTGGAAAAAGGAATGAAGAAAGCCTAGGAAAATGGGTTGGCAGATCCAAAAAGTAGGAAGCTGCTATCAAAAAACCAAATTTATAGGGAAGGAGATGTATACAATACATTACCTATGAATCAAAGTGGTTGTTGATTCCATTCACAAGAATATCTTAGCTCATGGGGAACTGGCAGATTCAGTTCATGGCCAGGAGGAAATTTTTCTTTACCAAGTGAATTTTGAGTAGTAGATACGGTCAGGAGATCTTGTTACCTTCCACTATTTTTTATTGTCTAAGTGTGTATATTAAATTTTTAGAATAATTGCATGCAAACAACATACAAAAATTATTTCATTTTTTGGTTTGGTTGAAGGCTTAGTTACATAATATGTGTAAGAATATGTATTGGACAATACTATAATTGTGTGTGCATAGGGACTGTTATATAGTTTATTATAATTTCTAATGATACATTGAGAGTTGAAAGGTAGGGGTACTGAAGGGCATAGTATATATTTACCCCTAATAGTTCTATATTATTATCTAAGTCGATTAAAATAATATTTACTTCATTTAATTGTGTGTTAGTTAATAAAAAACAATTAGTAAGAAAGGATGATAATGGTTTCTACACTTAGAGATCTGAAATCTAGAGGAGAGTTAAGGATGATCACAGTTTCCTCTTAAGGGTAGGAAGCCCAAGTAATTGTGAGTTGAAACTCACTCAAGTTTAACAACAATTAAATTCGTGGGGAGCTAATTTTGCCTCACCTATCTATAATCAAACTTTGGACACAATTAGGAGAATAGGAACAACTCAAAGTTGTTTTTTCAAGGCATTATTTATTAAACCGCATCAAATCTAGGCAAATATACCTATAGAGGTCGTAAAAAATATAAACACTCAAGCCTATAAATGCACAAAATAAGTTATTAATGAGATGAATCATTGGAGAGAAAGATAATAAAAGAGATTTTCTATCACATTAAGAATTTCATTAATATAATTTTCAATGATACACACTGTAGTTTTTTTTTAAAGAAATTATTTTTAGCTTCAAGAAAGATTAAGATACGCTTCTACTACATATGTAGAAATAAGGCATGAACTTACGTATAGTAACACAGAGGAAGGAGAGCAACATGATCAACATAGATTTTAGTGAGTTCAGAGAAATCCATAAACCCAATTGTTGGCTTGTAGGGCCCTGACCAAGGTTCAGAAATGTTTTAGCGAAACAAATCCTAGTACTACTAGCCCTTTTGGCAACAGTTTGTAGAGCGCGAACTGAGGTCTCACTCGAAGTAGTATGGGAGGGTGCTAGAACTGGGTTTCCGCACCTTAGACATGTCTGATGGTTTTTCGGTGGTCCGTGGTTTGACCCTACGTGCACGTTGTTACATGGACCTATTAGTACCTCGTAGCCTGCGATGCTGCCTTCGCGCAACCCTACTCGAGGAGTGATCCTTGTTATTACCCAAGTTCTTTATTATTAACCCGATATTATCCGATTACTTAACTTATCTGTATGAGCCCAATTATACTTAACAGTGCTCAGTATTCATATAAGTGCGTGTGATAAACAAAATAGTATAAGTTCATAAAAAGTAATTCAAAAGCAGATACACAGTATTTGGAATCATAATTCTCTTTATTATTCTTCTTTTCGGTTTACAGACTTGACTCCACCATGTGCACTCAGTTGCAGGGGTCTGCGCACTCAGCTGTAAACTCTACAAGGCCTCTGCGCATTCAACTGTAGAGCCTCTTCCTACTACGATGACCCAAGACACTTAGACTTCTTCTCTATGCTCGTTATCTTCTAGACCTCCATCTATCTCAATTTATCTTTACAACTTAGAGCCTCACTATATTTATACAATCTCATGGTCCTTAGACCATGGGTAGGCCGACATGGCATTACATTACATTACAAAACTTAGGTCGGTTAACCATATGACTCAACATACATTTCAAGCTCCGCAACCATAATTTGTAGAGTCTTACAACATATTTGAGCAAAACTTGGGCTTTGAGCCCTAAAACATGTTGTGGGGTGATTCCATGCCCAAAAGCTACCAACACAAACATCATGACTCGCCCTCGAGTCACTCTGTCTGTGTGGCAATCTTGGTGTGGAGTCCCTCCAACTGGTCGCAAAATGTTCAGAGGTCTGCTGCGCACTGCATTACGGTTTGCTGGACCTGTTGCATGCACTCTTCTGAAGCCTCTTTGTTAGGAGCAAATCCCTACCTTAGCACATACATCCCCAGCATATGTACGAGCTTGCCTTCAATACCTGTCGTGATGGTGAAGGCCTCGTCAATCCATGGGTGGATGTGCGCTTTGAGAACTGCCTCTTTCTATCGCGCCACATCCACCTACTCTTTCGGTGCCTTAGCTTGCTGCATTTTCATAAGCCGTTGAGTGAGGAATATTGTCTACACAATTCCTTGGACAATGTCATACTGCTCTTGAAGTTTGCGTGCCTCTGTTTCTAGGCACTATCTGTTGGGGTCCTCCTGCAAAGATGTGAGGACCGCGAATGCTTGTTCCAACATATTGGTACAAGCTTGTATTGTACGTCCAATTTCCTCCAACCCTATTTGGATAGTGCTAGGGATTTCTCTCTGACTTCCGGGGGAGTGGAAGGTTGCACCTTCAACTGCAGCTCATCTATTTAAAGGTTCAGCTCCAGCTGAACCTTTGTCATTTCTGCTTTGGCTTCGCGGACATCGGTCGCCAACCTGTGGATCCACTCTGCTACTGGTAGATCTACTGTGATGGCCAACTCCGGGATACATTTGCAAGCGTTGTCTACCATGTGTTCCAACCGTTGAGTTTGTGATACTAGTTCATCACGCTACAGGTTGAGCTGTTCAATGTTTATCTTTCGCTCACTCAGAACCTATATTGCGTGGCCCTCCCTGGCACAGAGTTTTGTTGTTATTCCATCCTAAAGTTGGTACAGTGTTTCTCATAGAAGGGTAGCCAAAGTGAGGCCAAATCCTTTGATCCTACCAACCGCAGCTCTGTCAATCTCATTTGTTGTTGCTAGCGCTCTTTCCAGTGACACTATGGTATTGGCCATCCTTCTGCGTAGCATTTGTTCTGCTGCTAATGTACCTGCTGTGACGTAGGTGGACAAGGTTCCTTCCTGTGGGGTCACACCTGTAGTTCCGGAAGTTGCGCCCTTAGGGCCCCCAACATAGTTTACTGCTTTGTCATAACTTCTTAGAGTGCTTCCTTGGTGACATCGTGAACCATTTCATTGATGTCGTAGAGGTCTCCTATTTAGCTGCGAATGGCGAACCAACAGAAAATCTTGCCCATGGGAAGATTGCAAGGGGGAACGATTGAATTTGAATTCAAAAGGCACTATAAAACTACAGGGGCTAGCCACGAGACAACACTTGTTCACTTGAGACTTGAGCGGTTGAATAGAGCACAAAGTGTTGAGCGTCGAGCGATATTCGAGTCCAAAAATTTGCAAAAGACCCCATAGAGTACAGAAAAGATGATGGATACTAGGCCAGGTTTAGGCTTTGAAGAAGGAACTGCCGGCGAGGCCACACCGACCTATACGATACACGATGTTCCTGAAGGTACTAGGGTTGTGATAGAAATCCCAAAATCACCTCGAATGCCGAGATCGAAAAATGATAAGCAGGCAATGGGACCAATTCGCATGTCCCTAAGGAATCCGCAGTTCGGTAAGCTATCAATGGAGGAAAAGTGCAAGGCTATCACCATTGATACAGATGAAGAGGACGAGGACTTACAGGCTCTGATTGCCAAGGTAGAGGAAGAAGAAGATGTGGAGGTGGACATCCAACTGATGCGCTCTATAGCAAAATTTCCTAAGTATGTCCCTCGGTGAAAAGGGAAAGCTAAGGTACCAATGGATCTAGATGCAACGAAGAGTGCACTCCAGACCCCACTCCTCCCCGATGGAATTACATTTAATGGTCTACTCCTAGGACATGTGCCTACCCTAAAATTTGAAGACTGGGACCTCACGGACAACGAGAATTTCCCACACTTAAAGACAGAGAGTCTAATGAAACAAAATACGGAGGGGTCAGTGATCACATTACAACCGCGAAAATGGTTGCACGGCGTGGAGAAGACTGGGTTTCTTCATCTGTTGTTGATACCAAACTTTCATCACGCACCCATTGCCATTTTCGTCATTAGGCTGTTGCTTTGTCTGGTGCATGATGGGTACTTATGGCTGGAGCAGCCTATTCCCATCATGACAGATCTCATCCGCAGAATTTCTTGGCTTCCCTATAAGGGAAAAGACCCCGTGACGATAGCAGGAAAAAGCGTCAATTTGGCTCTCATGGAAGCCATGAAGAAAAAATATAAGCTCGAGAAGAAAAAGAGGGGTTATGCCATCAACAGTATCAAGGATAAAGGGGTGCGCGTAGCCACCCAACTCCTGGCCAGTAAAGTAATGAGAAAATGTTGCAGCGATGAAGTACCAGTGCTGGTAGTTGCATTGGCTGAATAGTGTGCAAAGGGGGTCCAGTTCAACTGGGTCGAGTTCCTCTGCAAAGAATGTTTTCTCAACTGTAAGGAGGCCTAAGAGAAGGGTAAGACCTTCCACTATGCATGGTTTCTCTTGTCCATCTTGCTGGTAGCGGGAGAACTTGCGGAGGATAGTAAGTTCCCGAGCATTGAGTGTGACTTACCAGAGGCCGCAAAGTATGCTTCGCTCCGGGCTACCAAGGACGTGAAGCAGATTCACGATACAAATATTTTCTGGGTGCTCATTGAGGTGAGCATCCGGATGTGGATTAATAGGAGGTCGTTCCTGTCCCCAATAGTGCACAACATTCTCCAAAGTTTTGCAGACTTCAAAGCGGACATGCACAATATTTACATTAGGGCGTGAAAGGATCTAGCACAGTAGTGGAAAAATCTCCCATTCATAGCAACTGATGACGTGATCTTTACAGTGTTAAAGACATGGCCTCCCAAGCGGTGTGCCCCAGATTTGGTGGAATTGGAGAAAACAACAGCGTAGAAAAGGAAGGAGGATGCCAATTTATGTGTCACCCAACTGGAGTAGAAAAGGCACAGTGAAAAAGAAGAAGCCAAGGTCAGGGCAGCCCGTGAAGTGGCACAGGCAGCCATGGAGCAAAAGAAGGCCGCCGAAGTAGCAGCCATAGTGCAGACAGCAGAGGCCGCAACAGCGCAGGCAGAGGTCGGCCAGGAAGTGTCTACAGGACAGGAGGCAGAGGAACCATTTGTTGGCTTGTAATGTAATGTAATGTCATGTCAGCCTACCCATAGTCCACAGACCATGGGATTGTATAAATAGAGCGAGGCTCTAAGTTGTAAAGATAATTAGAGATAGATATAATTCTAGAAGATAAAGAGCATAAAGAAGAAGTCTAAGTGTCTTGGGTCATAGTAGTAGGAAGAGGCTCTGCAGCTGAGTGCACAGAGGCCTAGTAGAGTCTGCAACTGAGTGCGCAGACCCCTACAGCTGAGTGTGTATGGCGGAATCAAGTATGTACACCAAAAAGAAGAATTATAAAGAGAAGTTTGATTCCAAATATTTTGGATCTGTTTTTGTATTACTTTCTATGCACTTATACTATTTTGTTTATCACGTGCACTTATATGAATACTGAACATTGTTAAGTATAATTGGGCTCATACAGATAAGTTAAGTAATTGTATAATATCAAGTTAATAGTAAGGAACTTGGGTAATAATAAGGATCGTTCCTCGATCAGGGCTGTGTGAAGGCAGCATTGCAAGCTGCGAGGTATTGATAGGTGTGCATAGCAACGTGCATGTAGGGTCAAACCACGGACCATCGAAAAACCATCAGACATCTCTTGGGTGCTAGAACCATTTGTTGGCTTATAGGGTCTTGACCCAGGTTCAGAGATGTTTTAGCCAAACAAATCTCAGTACTACTGGACCTTTTGGCAACAATCCACGGAGCGCAAACTAAGGTCTCATCTGAAGTAGTATGGGAGGGTGCTAGAACCAATTTTCCGCACCCTAGACATGTATGATGGTTTTCCGGTGGTCCGTGGTTTGACCCTGTGTGTACGTCACTACGCACACCTATGAGTACCTCGCAGCCTGTGATGTTGCCTTTACACAGCCCTGCTCGAGGCGCGATCCTTGTTATTACCCAAGTTCCTTACTATTAAACTAATATTATCTGATTACTTAACTTATCTATATGAGCCCAATTATACTTAACAGTGTTCAGTATTCATTTAAGTGCATGTGATAAACAAAATAGTATAAGTGCATAGAAAGTAATAAAAAAGAAGATACACAGTATTTGGAATCAAACTTCTCTTTATTATTCTTCTTTTCTATTTACAAACTCGACTCTGCCCTGCGCACTCAGCTGCAGAGTCTCTTCCTACTACTACGACCCAAGACACTTAGACTTCTTCTCTATGCTCGATATCTTCTAGACTTCCATATATCTCTAATTATCTTTACAACTTAGAACCTTGCTCTATTTATACAATCCCATGGTCCATGGACCATGGGTAGGCCGACATGACATTACATTACATTACAAACTTAGTGCGGTCAACTCAATGATTCAACATACATTTCGTGCTCTGCACCCACAATTCGCGGAGTCTTACAACATATTTTACTAAAACTTGGGCTTTGAGCCCCAAAACATGTTGTGGGGAGACTCCATGCCCAACACCAATGCATACTTGGATTTTTAGAGAGATTGAAAGGAATTATAGAACTAAACAACATTAGGTAATTCTAAGGAAAACACCTAAGCTATTGGAACCTTTATGATGTCCTACCACTAAAATTTTGGCCAGAAGAGGAAGTAGTATTAGGGTAAAATGGTGATTGTCAAAGGTGAAACAGAAATAGGGTATGGAGTGTTTCCCTATAATTATAGAATTAAAAATTAATTAAATTGTATCTGGAGCACAAATGTACTTGCTAAGCTATGTGTGATACACACACACAAGTAACCAAAAAAATGAATAAGGTATTTTTTTCCTTAGATATGACATCATAACTGAAATGATAAATAATGTACAAAATTGCCAGATAGAATATGTGGTACTAAATAAATCTTCAACATTTAACAAACAACCACAATAGAGAATGGAAAAATTATATAATTATGCCATATGTTATAATCCATTTCTAAACACACACACACACACATATATATGAAGAATTTTTACAAAGATCCAATTCAATATATACATGTAGTATTGATAACAAATTCAACTCTGGGGACTTAACTATAGACGTAACTCCTATTGTACAAATACATAATCGAGCTATCCAAAAAGGGTCTGCACCAACATGGCGATAATCCCTTAAATTACCTCCTTAGACACACTACTAAAAGAGACATGTTACTAAACAATTAACCACAAGAAGTTGAGATAAATAAACCCTGACGCTAGAACCAAACAGTAAATCATCCCTAGGTGGTAGGACTGTAGCCGACCTTTAGACATAGATGGAAGAAAATTAGAAGTGGGAATTGTCTTGACTTAATTAACCAGTTGGTCAAAGGAATAAATACATGTAGCCACAGATTCAAACAAGGGCATATTAATAGAGCATGACCGCTTGGAAAATAAATTGTAAATACAAATTTTACAACAATGCAACCCCATACCTGTAAATTGGAACTTAGCGTCTTAATCATGTAGATATTCATGCATTACCATGAGTATTGAGGGGATAAATGCACTACAAGTGCCATAAAAGAAAGCAACAAGATATAGAAAAATAAATACAATTAAAGTGAGAGAAAAAATGTGAAAATGAATACCTTCCACAAAGACAAAAACGCTGAAACAAATTTGTAACTTGAGAGTCGACACAGCAGTGGCCTCATACACCTTCATTGGTAACATAAGTAACAAATCTCATGATTTGGTAACTTGGAAACTCCGCTAGCTCTCACTCCAAAGATGGTGACACAAATCCTATTCCATACACATGAAAAACTCATTTGAGCCATTGAATAGAGGGTAAGAGCATGTCAAGGATATAGATCATGGGTTGCAAGAGTGGAAGCTTGAACAATGCATTCAACCATACAGAGAAAAATTACATTTACCAACATGAAAAGAAAACCTTTGTGCCAAGAAATTACAACGAGATCACAAAGTTGGGTATATTATTCACACGAGAGCCAAGTGAAGCACAAATCTTGTCAACACCAAATAACACTGAAATAAATCAATGTGAGATAGTAAACTAGAAATAGTAGGTACATGAACTTACAGAACTGAAGAAGAAAAAAAAGAAAAAAACTAAATTGCAACCCTTACTCGGTGCATTGTTGAGTATTAATTATGAACCAAGGAAGAAGCATGCTCACCATGGTGAGTTTGGGGAGAAATACAACCGCCATTCTGTAAGGGGAGTTCATAGAGGCACTCCTTAAGCATGACACATGCTCGCAATGGCAAATAGCCTCAACCAAAACAGAACGGGCCAAGGCTTAAGGGTTAGGGTTGGATGGAGGAAATCCTCTCCAATGGATGTCTGAAAATGCATATCCACTGTTCATGGTATCCAGGTACTAACGGTCACATGGAACACACATGGACCGGGTGGACGTGGTATCATTCGGTTTAAGAACAAGACCCAGTGAGTTGACCATCCAATTTTGATGTCCCACATGCAAAATTCTCGACAGAAGAAACTAGATGACATACCCAAAGTAGCGATGCCACATTACTCATTATATCCTTAGGTGACAAAGTTATTACTCATTATATCCTTAGGTGACAAAGTTATTACTCATTATATCCTTAGGTGACAGAGTTATAAAAATAAAAAAAGTGTAGATACCACCAAGAAAATAACAATATAATGATACAACCTCATTTATGCACTTCAAAAAATAATTTAAGACGTGGAGTATACAATATTGTTTTTCTTAAAGTGTAATATTGGGGTGAAAAATACAAGGAATTTTTAAATAAACACACTATACTTTACTTTATGGTCATAAGCATGATGAATAAGTAAACTAGGTCCGTGACTAATTTAAGACGTGGAGTATACAATATTGTTTTTCTTAAAGTGTAATATTGGGGTGAAAAATACAAGGAATTTTTAAATAAACACACTAGACTTTACTTTATGGTCATAAGCATGATGAATAAGTAAACTAGGTGGCATGATGAATAAGTAAACTAGGTCCGTGACAATATTAGTATAATGTGAAAAAAAAAAAAAAATTACATTATTATGAATGAATATGTGTGCTTTTGTAGATGCATCTGCAAGAAATTTAACTAATAGATAATATAGTTGTTTCTCAAAAAATTTTAGATGAGATTGTGATTTTTTGTTATTTAAAATGTAAATTCATATTATTTATATATATATATATATATATATATATATATATATATGAATGTTTTACATGTTTCATGAATTGCCTCATGCATATAAAATATAGAATAATCATAGATTTTGTGTATTATTAGTTTTCTTAGTTGAATTCTTTAAATTACATATTAGACAAAATTATAATTAAGTTTATATATAGAATATATACATTATTTTTATTTTTTTATTACAAGAATCGATAACTGGGTTGGTTTCATACTCACATGACAAGGGTCGATTCTAGCCACTACCACTTTAATCCCTAGGTTCTTGGATATGCCCCATTCGTACATATGGATAAGTCACGGATTTGGACTTTGAAACTCTTATTACATAAGACTTCATTTTCATGTCGCTTGTAAATTAATTTCCCCCCATCAAGGGTTGTATATATAGAATATTCAATTACAAAATAAAATTTGAAATTAAGAATATATATTAAACCCCTGACTAGGGTGTTGGTCCATGGGATATTGCAGGTTGGGCGGTCATCCCATAAATCCGCCACCTCCCATAGAATTTAAGAGGGGAGTGGGAGGCGTGACATGGCACACACTCCCCATGCAAAACCCATGCCAAAGGCGCGTGCACTATCCCTATTCCAATGTCAAGCCTTAATTCATATGACTAGTCTCTTAGGGGTGATCTTACTCCTTGCCTTATATGATATGCTCAAACTTTTACCCTCACATAGGTTAGAGAATTCCCTTGGTCGTATGATAGACGAAGGTCTATGTATAGTGAAATTTTTTTATATTTGTGGTATAATCTATAGGATTTTAACGAAGTATGGTTGATGACCTTGTGTGATGGACTATAACTAAAATGCACTAGCATGCAAGATATATTGGTCTCTATGTCTAGAGGTAAAAAATGAAGACTTTTGCAGCCAAAAAATGGTCAGGAATCAAGCCTTGGTAAAAAATATATTTCAAATTATGTTACTTTACTAGTTGTAATAGACTTGGTGGTTGTAGGAGCTTGTGACTTGTGCCTTCTATGAGAGTGCACAACTTCTTCACTCTAGATTCAGTTAGCAAGTAATTTCACGATGTTGCCTTATCACTCTAGTCCATTAAAATTATTCTTTGGTTTTGGTTCTTGGTAGTGGATGATCTTTTTCCTGGTTTCGAGTTCATCTGGGTCAACTCATTGCCATAATTTCAAGGTCTCTTGGTGCGTTGAAGAATCTCATTTTTTATTTTTGTTTGTTTTCTATTCTCTATATATTGGCCTTAACCATCCTGGTTTTATAGACTTATTTTTGGTGTCTTGTAGGTTGTATTAATATTATTTTTCTAAGTCATGGGTTATTATGGTTAAGTTATCTAGGCTTTAAATTTCTTTCTTGGTGCATTACAAACTAGTCGTAGTGAATGCACAGCCACCAGGGACCTCAGGGCAGAGGCCTTCAAGACAAGCCACATTCCCAAGACCTTTCCTAGGAATTTGTAACCATCTTCCATTCTACCCCTAAAATTCATGAAGAAAATCATAAAATTCAATCTCTCACAACCAATGATCGACAAGCATATCCAAATTCAATATTATAGGAGGAGGTAGATAATTGGGATCTTGACCCTCGTTACACTAGGGGAACATGGAGTGAGTATTTGAACTCCATTGCCTGCCATTGGTAGGTGAAAATGCTTTTGGTTAGGGTCTTGAAAGAAAAGCATGAAGACTGCAATGATGTCATCTCCTCTTTGCACAAAATCAAGTAATGTCGTGATATAAAAACTCATGTCTTGCTAATTTGGATTCTAGGCTAGTTCATTTAGAAAGGCACCTTCAATGTGACATTAAACCTCCTAATTTAGTTAGTATAAGTGCCTAGAACTAAATTTTGGTTGCCTCTTCAGACTCTTGATATTATGCTATGCCTTTTGCAAAGTGTTAGACATTTTTACTTCACATTACATGAATTTTAATTAATAGTAAATGAGTTTAGTTTCCCTAGTAACAAAATGAGACTAAAATTTTACGTCTTAAGGCATTCCCTCTAGGAAGAACGCCCCCAACTGTTGCTATGCACTCCTCTACACCATTAGGTCCATTGTTAGATGATTAAAAGTTCTTCCACTGTTAGATCCCATTGCTTTAACTTTCAACTAAATCTTAATTTGTGCAACTGTTCAAATTGTTGATCTTTATTTTATCCCATAAACATATTACAGGTACTTCACTAGTAAGGAATTCATCCCTTACAACTATTAAAGTTATTCAACAAGCCTCTTGACTCGAGACTTCTCTAGCTTCTAAATATTTGGAAGGAAAACTTTGTTGGAGGAAATGTCTATGGGGCAGTTGTTGCAAGTGTAATTTCTCATGCATGAAACCCACACCAAATCACTATTTGTGTCCATGATTAGCAACATATCCTACATAAGTGTTCCCAAGGAGAATTGGATTGAATAAGCTTTGAAGTTGTGATCGTACAAATACTCCCTACCACTTTCCTTTCCCTTTTTTATCATTAGGAGAGTTTTGCAGTCTAAAATGGGCCTCCTAAAGAAATTGTAAAATAATAGTGGAAATAATAAAATAATATTAGATTACATCATCATATTTTAGAGGGAAAAAAGAAAAAAATACTTTATCAACTCATATTTTCAACTTATCACCCTAAGGTTTTACTCAAATTCCGAGAGGGAACACTCACTGAATGCATAATTTGAATTCTCATCCAAGCAGTACCCATGTTGCATACTTTCAATAGACCATGCTACATGAAAAATGAGAAATACATGAAATACATGATTGTAATCACGTTTTTTTCATGTATTTCTCATTTTTCGTGTAGCAGGGTTCATCAAAAGTATGTCACATGGGTACTCCTTGGATGAGGAGTTAAAGTTTTCATCCAACGAGTACTCCCACTCAAAATTTGAGTAAAATTTAGGGAGACAAGTTCACAATACAAGTTGAAAAAGTAGTTTTATTATTTTATTATTTTTTAATCTTTTTACTTTTTTACCCCAAAAATGGTGAATCATCCCTCGTGGTTGACATCATCATCTTGAATCCTATTGGTTCTTCTAAAGATTTTTTTGGTTGTACATTTTTCTTAGGAGGCCCATTTTAGACCTCAAAAGTTCTCTAATGCTTTCCATGGCCACAATGCATCATGCACTTCAGTGCCCGGGCTCAATCCCTGGTTCCTTCTATAACACCCTCCTCCCTCATTTACCCAAGCTAACTGGCCAAATGGGGTAAACATGTGAAGGAAGAGTTACTATGATATGATTAGCGAACCCAAATTCTAAGCCAACTTTTCAAGGCTAGCACTAAGGCCTTTGCCCAAAACTTCATGAAACTTCCAGAATTGATAAATAAAATTGAAGCAAGGCTAGTAATGTAAAACTTGAACAAGGACTTGACCTGACCCCTACTAGCCATGACAGATATTTCTTCAAACATATCATAAACATGAAATCTACAGGTCACAACAACATATCTAAGCATAGGGGTCTCATACTTATTTGAGAATCATCAAGGAGGACTGATGTCTCCTCCCAATAGCTACATTATTATCTATTATGTCATTTATTAATTAATATTTCATATTATAACCAAAATATGATGAGATACATACATCACGTTAAATCATAGAAAAATGATTATAACCAACAAATAACTAGAGATATATCAATGATGAAATAACCCCTTAAGCCACATAATGACAAACACATTTACTCATGAGATACCAAAGGAAAAGTAACTCATATTAACATATGAAAATCCAACCAAGTTAGGGACTTCCACATACCACCCGACCATAGATTAGGCTGAACCAAATCTCTCTTTCAGCCAATCACCCTCATGCCATATTCCAAGCATGAATGTGGGATCTCATGGAATAACCAAAACAAAACCAAACTAGGGCTTCCAGAGGCCAAACCGCTTGAACCCTCAAATAGTGATTCCACCTCACAGTTGGATATAGCTAACCATCACCAGAATAGTCTCTACCCAAGTTGTCCAAGGCTCTAGAGCGTTTATTCCCTAGGACTAGTAACTCAACCCACAGTTGTTGTCGGGCTTTAGAGAATTTATCCAATCAGGGCTTTCAAGACTAGTAACTCAACCCAGGAAGTGATGTAGAGCGTGTTTCTAGCCAATGCTCTAGGAACTAATAACTCAACCCACACCCATAAGGAACATTCACACCAACCAAAAAATAAATATAAAACCCACAGCACCACATCTATCCAGGAAACGGAAAGGCTAGGCAAAACCACTATCAATCTAGGAAATCCTCCATGTCAATGACGAGTTATAACCAAGAAATCACATGCATGTGCCATGCATGCCAAAAATATGAAGGAAATCATACATGCAATTCAGTACTTGCAATAAAACTCTGTTGTATTTGCTAATCTCATTTCCTCTTGTGCTTTCCTACTCTTCCTTTGCCTTCTTGTTCCAAATCCCATGTATGCCACACTTCTCCAAAAGTGTTCCAAGAAAATCCTAAGTGTCTAATATTATGAGAGAGAGAGAGAATAGAATGAGAGTCTCAAAGACTGAACTAACAAAAGCTAACAGTGACAAAATCTATGTGCTGATCCTTAAAAGCCTTTTTATTAATGAGACCTCTATTTTCTTCAGTTTCCATTATTTTCCTTTAATTTCCTCCTCACATGAAATGTGTGACCTTTCACCTTCCTTTTCTCCAATTTTCATTATTTTCATAAATAAAATGCTAATAAATGCCTCATGCCTTTCCAAAGCCTTTTCCATCAACTTTTTGAATCTCCATAGCCATTTATTAATCACAACCGATCCCCATCACTATTTTTTTTCCCAACATTTAGCTTAGAATATGTGTCCCATGACCTTGGTTATTATTTTTTTTATTAACTTTATTACATGGATTTTTAACTCGAGATTGTTACAGAACCCTCCCCCTTGGGGGAACACCATGCTCGGTGTTCAATGACACACACAACTGGTAATACCGTTGAAAAGAAAAACATACTTCCCATGGAGATTTATAACTTAGCTCATTGTAGTATTTACAATGAAAACCCTGCTAGAAAGAAAACCAACATGAAAAGCATAGCAACATAACAACATGACAATAACACCACTTATTAGAGCTTTATAACACAACTCATTTCAGTGTTTTTACATCCACATACATATATAGATATACCAAAACACCACACCAAATCATATACCAAAAGACATCCGCTCAACCAACGAATAGAGAAGGATACATAACCTGGATCTAATCAATCATCTCCCATGTAACTTCATCGGGCCCAAAGTGCTTCCACTACACTTTAACCTGCTTGATTGCCTGGATCCGGAGCATGAGCATCTTTCTCTGAAAAATGCACTACAGTTCTGGCTAGAATTCTCCTTTTGGCTCCACCTACAATATAGACCAGACAATCACATGATCAACATCATTAACATACCTCTATAATTGTTGGAATGGAAGATTTAGTTATAAAAACTACTCAATAAAGGCTATATTAGACCTAGTTTCTCACCTTGGGGGGCTCTAGTGTTAGTTGTAGAGAAAAAATATAACACATTTAAAATGTGCATCGATTATCAGCAATTAAGAAAGCTAACCATTACAAATAGATACTCATTGCCTCGTATTGATGATTTGTTTGATAAACTAACGAGGTCGACCATATTCTCAAAAATTAATATGAGGATTCGGTATCACTAGTTGAGAATAAAGGATGAAGACATTCATAAGACAACTTTTCAAACCAGATATGGTCACTACGAATTTGTAGTGTTACCATTTGGTCTTACTAATGCACCAACAACATTTATGTGCTTAATAAACAACATACTTCATAATTACCTTGATAATTTTTTGTTGGTATTTATAGATGACATTCTGGTGTATTCCAAGAATGAGGAAGAACACAAGGAACATATGAGATTGGTACTACAAACTTTAAGAGAACATCAATTATATGTTAAGTTTAGTAAATGTGAGTTTTATAAGGACAAAATACAATATTTGGGCCATGTTATTTCAAAAGAGGGACTGTTTGTTGATCCTGAGAAAGTCATGCCTATATTGAGTTGTCCCACACCCGAGGATGTGTTAGGTTTCATATATTTTATTAGAATTACAAGGTATTACCAAATACTCATGGACGGGTTCTCCAAAATAGCCTACCCTATGAACAAGTTCGAGGGGACAACCCAAGGTCAGGAAGCTCTGAAAAATTGAAAATGTTTCTTACAATGGCCACTGTTTTAAAAATTTCAAACCCAAAAAGAGAGTTTATTATTTGCACAAATGCTTGTTTGAAAGGTTTTAGGAGGAATTTTGATGCTGGAAAATTTAGTAGTGGCTTATCAGTCTAGGAAGATAAAACCACATGAAAATAATTATGCAGTATATGATTTAGAACTGGTTTTTGTAACACATGCCTTAAAAATGTGGAGACACTACCTGTTGGGAAAAAAAATCACCTTGGTAACAAATCATATTAGCTTGAAATATTTTTTCATCCAACCAAATCTTAATGCTAGACAAGCTAGGTGGATGGATTTTCTTAGTGAATTTGAATTTGATATCAAACACATTAAAGGAAAATAAAATAAAATAACAGATGATTTAAGTAGACATGCACATTCCCTAATGGAAATATCTGTTAGCATCCTGAATACAAATTTTATGGAAAAAATCATAAATTCAATACAGGAGGATCATAACTATCTAAAAATTCAACAGAAATTGCAAAAGAACACAATTCTAGGTTATGCTCAAAACTTAGAAAAGTTGCTAACCTATAGGAATATATTGTATGTCCCAAATGTAAGTGTTCTAAAACATATAATACTAGATGAAAATCATAAGAAATCATATTCACGACATGTATGATATCAAAATATGATAATTGCATGAAGGAAGGAGTTCTACTGGTAGGGCATGAAAAAGGAAGAAGTGGAATACTATTCTAAATTCTTAGAACGTTGGTAGCTGAAGGCATAGCACCAACATAAATCAAGACTATTCAACTCACTACCCATTCCTTAATGGAACTCATAAGTGATTTCGCTATATTTTATTATAGGATTACAAAAAACAAGATGACAACAAGACTCCATCATGGTAGTTGTGAACACCTTAAGTAAAGAAACACATTTTAGACATATACAATCTACCTATGGGACAACTTAGATTGTACATATTTTTATGAAAGGGATTTTCCAGTTTCATGGGATACCAAAGATGGTAGTTCCTAACAGGGGTTCTAAATTCACTTCCAAGTTTTGGAAAGCTTTATTCAAAGGCATGGGGACACAACGAAATTTTAGCACTGCATATCACCCCCAAACTAATGGGAAGATGGAGAGGAGAAATCAAAATTTAGAGGACAAGCTAAGCATGTATGTCATGGCATACCTACTAAATGGGAATATTCTCTACATTTAGCATAATTTCCCAATAATAATAGTTATCAAGCTTCAATAAAAAGTAACCCTTTCAAAGCCTTAAATTGCAGAAAATGCCACACACCTCTTAGCTAGAGTGAGCCAGAGGACACACTAATACTATTTCCATATGCTTTACAAGAGATGGAACAAGTGGTGGGGAAATTAGACAAAACATAAAATTTTCACAAGATAGACATAAAAGTTATATTGATAAAAGAGAACTTATAAGGAGTTTAAGGTTGGAGATCATGTACACTTAAGAGTGAAATCGTGAAAATTTACCTCAAGGACCAAAACTTGTACTAGACTATCATCACGGTTCTATGGGCCTTTTAAGATTTTGGACAGAGTTGGGAAAGTGGCATATCAACTAGCATTTCCCAACCATATTAAAGTACACAATGTTTTGCATGAATTTCTTAAAAAAATATTTCCATGATTATTCTCACATAATTTATTGGAATTTGATACAGGTGGAACCAAAAGTAGTCTTCTTAGCATAGCCACTTCACATATTAGATCAGAAAGAGATCTTTCCCCAAATCGAGTTGTCACTCAGGTTAAAGTGCAATGGAATCACTTTACACCTAAGGAGGCTACTTGGGAGCTAGAGGATAAAATGCGAGAGGGCTATCTAGCACTATTCAGAAGGGAAGCAATTGGAAAATGAACACCAAGGATAGCGTTGAATAAAATAGGGGAGAATGTAATACCCCTTTATTCTTTATGTTAATTCCTTGCTATTTTTATACTAAACTATTTTTAGATCTGATGGCAAGATAAATCTTCCCTTAAATGACTCCTAAAAATCTGTAGGAGAAAAAATACGGGATTTAATATGATGGGAGAGAAAGATCTATTAAATCCCTTAGTTGGAGTAAGATACTAAGTATGGGTGGAAAAAAGAGTTGTAGAAGAGAAAGGATTCCTTTAAATTAAAATGAAAAGAACCCTTTTTGGAAAAGAAAAAGAAGAATAAAAAGATCCCAGGAAAATCGGTTGGAAAACCCGAAAAGCAGGAAGTCACTATTAAAAAAAAAATTGCTAGGGAGGGTGATGTATAAAATACATTACCTACGAATCAAAGTGTTGTTGCTTCCATTGGCAAGAATATCTAAGCTTGGGGGGGACTAGTGGATTGAGTTAATGGTTGGGAGTAAAGTGTGCTTTCCAAATGAATTTTGAGCAACAAATAGGGTGAGGAGATCTGGTGACATTCCACTATTTTTCATTGTTTAGTGTGTATATTAAAATGGTATAATAATTGCATGCAGACAACATATGAATATGCTTTAATTATTGGGTCTGGTTGAAGTCTTAGCTACATAATATGTGTAAGAATATGTGTTGGAGCATACTATAACCGTGTGTTCATAGTGACTGGTATATATGTTTATTATAATTTCTAATGATACATTTGCGATCGAAAGGTAGGGGTACTGAAGGGCATAGTATATATCTATCCCTGAGAGGGGTATACCATTATCTAAGTGTGTTAATATTTAAGAGTGTTAATATTTATTCCATTTAATTGTGTGTTAGTTAAGCAAAAAAAATAATAATAAGAAAGGATGATCATGGTTTCTACACTTAGCATTCTGAAATCTAGAGGAGAATTTCCTCTTAAGGGTAGGAAGTCCACAACAATTGTGATTTGTATCTCACTCAAGTTTAAGAACGATTAAAGTCATAGGGATTTATTGTAACAACCCTGGTGAAAATTCCATGTAATAAAAGCTAATAAAGGAAAAATAATAACCATGGTTGACAGGACACTTATTCCAAGCTGAATGTTTGGCAAGACATCCTAGTGTGGGTGTTCAACAATTTAATAGCTAAGAAAACTGGCAAAGGAAATGGCTAAGGCTTTGGAAAGGAAAAATGGCATTTTTGGCACATTTATTTATGAAAATAATTAAAATTAGGAGAAAAGGAAGGTGAAAGGGCACATGTTGCGTGTGAGGAGGAAACTGAAGGAAAATAATCAAAATAGAAGAAAAAAAAGACCTCATTAATAAAAAGGCTTAAGAGGATCACTTGGTAACATTCTCTCAGTTCAGCTTTGGAGCTTTCTCATTATTATCTCTCTCTCTCTCACTCCTGGATAGTTAGATTTTTCTTGTAGGATTTTGGCATTGGATCAAGAAAGGAAAAGATGGCAAGAGGGAGCAAGGATCAAGCAGGGAAAGGTAGGATCAAGCAGCTACAATAGTATTCTTTGCAGGTATCAATTTTCATGTTTGTTTTCCTTGCTAGATTTGGCGTGCATGGTATTTCTTGTGGTTCTTTTTCTATTATTGCATGGGTTTTTCTAAGTGTGACAGTGTTTTTAGCCTAGCCCTGCCATTTTCGAATAGCCATGGTGTGAGGGGTTTCTCATGTTTTGGTTGAGTTGGATTGCCAGATGGATTCGAAGCTAAGTGTAGTGGATCTATGAATGATAGAGCACATGGTCTAGTGGTCCTTGTATTAAACTGTGGATCACGATAAATCCACTGGCCTAGTGACACCTTAGCCAGACCGTGGGTTGCGGTAAAGGCAAGATTGTGTTGCTTAAGTGGGCCTAGGAATCCTTGTGGGTGAATAGCAGGATATATTGTAAATCCAAGAGGTGGTTTGATCTCCATTCGGCCTAGTAATTGCAAGTTTGGGATATGCGATAAATCTCAGATGGAGGGTCTCGGTTTAGGGCCTAATGATCTGAGTTTGGATTGCGGTAAAGCTTAAGAGAATAGGAGACAACAAAATTCCTCACGGTGTAGGTGGAGAAATCCAGTGGCATCCATGCTTGTTTGGCTTAGTGATCAGGTGGAGATCATGGTAAAGACTGTTATGACATGTTCATTATGTTGGCCTAGTGATCCTGGATAAATTATGGTAAAGCTTGGTTTCTATTAATGAGGGTGAGGCGGTTTAGCCTCAGTATTCCCTATTTGGTTCTTGTGGTTTGAGTCTAACATTCATGCTTGGAATATGGCATGGAGGTCAATGGCTGAAGAGAAATTTGGCTCAGCCATTCTATGGTCGATTGAAACATGGTAATTCCATCCCCGGTTTGGATTTTTCATCATCAATGAGAGGTTATTTCCCCTTGTATTTCTATGAGTATTATATTGATTTATATGTGGATCATATTTCTATGATTTCATTGGTATTTATGCTACTATTATGTGGGTTATATATGTGTTTTATAACAGTGGCTATGTATGGGTCTCATCATGTTTTTACTTGTAAATGAATGGACAATGTATCTATGGCCTAATAGATGATGATGCGACAATTGGTATGAGGGAACAATGGTTCTTAGAAATTATCAGATAAGTATGAGATCCCCATGCTTAATTTTGTTGTTTACATGTGTAGATTACATATTTGTGATATGTTTGATGAAATTCCTATCATGGCTAGTAGGGGTCTAGTTAAGGACTTTTTGAAGTATTTTCTTGGGCCAGGAGGTAACTCCTCAAAAATGAGATTATATTATTCATTTAAGTTGTTCATTATTATATACAAGAGGGAGTGAATGTTCAGTTTCATCTCCCTATGACTCTCCATTTCCTCTATTATTTATTTACACTATTTACAGTTGTTCACCCAATCCCTATGATTAGGTGTCAAAATTCTCCCCCTTAATCTGAATGGATGTTGGTGAGTCCAAGCATCGTTATGAATCTTTCAAGATTTTCTCTTCCAAGTGCTTTGGTGATGATGTCTGCAATCTTCTCATTAATGGAACAATGACGATGATGGATTGTTTTGGCCTCAACATGATGTCGAATCAGATGATATTTTGTATTGATGTGCTTCATTTGATCATGGAACTTTGGCTTCTTGGCCAACTTTATTGCTGAGGTATTGTCAATCATGAGTGGAGTCGACTGTACTTATTTTACCCACAAATCTTCCAGAATTTTCTTGAGCCACACAATTTCTTTTGTTGCCTCAATTGCTGCCACATATTCTGCCTCTATTGTGGAATCTACTGGAACTTATTGTTTGCGTGATCTCCAAGAGACAGCTCCTGATCCAAGGCTCATAGTATAACCCGAAGTAGATACCCCAGATTCTTTGTCTCCATCGAAGTCTGAATCAGAGTATCTAATCAAGCTGAAGTCACCTACCTGTGTATACTTAAGTCTAAAGTCTTGACTTCCCTTCAAGTACTTTAGAACTCTTTTTGCAGTAGACCAATGTACCTCACAATGCTTTTTCATAAACTTGGAGAGGATTGCAATAGCAAATGAAATGTTTAGTCTGGTAGTAATAAGGTAATTGAGATTTCCTACAAGTTGTCTATACTTTGTTGCATCCTCAAATTCTTTTCCTTCAATGGATGTGAGCTTTAAGTTTTGTTCCATTGGAGTAGTCAGAGGATTGCATTCAGTCATGCCAAACCTGTTCAACAGATCTCCAATTTACTTATTTTGAGAAAGGAATATGGACTTCAGATGTTGAGTTACTTCAATACCAAGATAGTAATGAACATAGCGCAAATCAGTCATTTCAAAACCTTTCCTCAATTCCTTCTTTATGGATGCAATGTAGCTCTCATTGTTCCCTGTCATCAAAAGATCATCTACATATGCCACAAGATATACAATTGTTTTTCCAACCTTCTTGACAAACAAAGTTGCATCATGAAGATCATAATGTTTGAAATTGAGTTTCATAAGATGCTCAGTTAGTTTTTCATACCAGGCTCGCGGTGCTTGTTTTAGGCCATACAAGGATTTCACAAGTTTTCATACTTTATGTTCATGTCCTTTCACAAAAAATCCTTCACACTGGGACATAAAAACAATCTCTTTTAAATTTGCGTTCAAGAAAATAGTTATTACATCCATTTGATGGACTTGCCAACCATTCTGAGCTACTAGGGCAAAGACTGTCTGGATGGTAGCCCATTTTGCTGTGGGGGAAAAGGTATCCTCATAATCGACCCCTTCCTTCTGTGCAAAACCTTTTGCCACAAGCCTAGATTTGTGCTTGTCAAGTGATCCATCAACTTTATACTTGTTCTTGTAGACCCACCTGCAGCCAATTGGTTCGGTTCCCAATGGAGGATCAACCAGCTTCCAAGTGCCATTCTTTATCAAGGCATCATATTCCTTTTGCATTTCTTCTTTCCACTCAGCATGAGAAGCAGCTTCTTTGAATGAAGTTGGTTCAAAATATGTAGACAAATTCAATTCACAATCATAAGAAACATCCATATCAATAGGTGAATCAGAGTCATCTACATCATCTCCATTTTTCCGGGTTAAATTTCTAGTTCCTATCTTTCCAACCTTATTAGGAAGAAAACTTTCAAGTGTCTTTGTCAGCCACTTTCGCAGACCTTTCTCAGATGGTCCAGGTTTCTTCGTTTATTGAGTTGGGACTGAATCAAGATTGAGTCTCCCAATTCTTTCAATCACATCACATAATGTATCATCCATTGTTGGAGTTTCATGTGGGGGAGAGAGTGCTTCAGAAGAACATTCCATAGGTTGATCTAGTATAGGAATCCCCCCTTCAAGATGTGGAATATGATTATCAAATTCTTGAATTTTTTATGCATTTGCGAATCTATCCAAGCGATCAAGTTGCCGCTCAACAACATTGTCAGTTTTGGATGATTCAAGAAAGATTACATCTCTAGATACAACAAAATTTTTATTGACTTCATCATAGAGATGGTCTTCTTTGGAGGTTTTTGAATACCCCAGGAAGATACATTTATGACTTCTTGCACCAAGTTTGTTTCTATGTACCTTTGGTATCAAGGCATAACAGGTGGAACCAAAGACCCTAAGATGATTTACCAAAGGAATGTGTGCATACCAAATTTCATAAGGATTCTTGTTTCTAATAGCATTAGATGGACATCTATTCCTTACATATACAACACATAGAACTGCATCAACCCAAAACATCAATTTTACATTTTTGAAAAACATCATGGAGTGCACCATATTTAAGATTGCCCTATTCATTCTTTCACCTACTCCGTTTTGTTGGGGATTATAAGGCACAGTTGTTTGATGTTTGATCCCATGTTGGCAAAGATAGTTTTCAAATTCATTTGAAGTGTATTCTTTTCCATTATCAGTGTGAATAGAGCCAATATGAGATTGTGCATCATTTTCAATCCATGTATCAAAGTTCTTGAATGTTTGAAAATCATTAGATTTGTTCTTCAATAAATAAACCCAAAACATTCTGGTGTAGTCATCAATAAATGTCATCATATATTTATTTCCATTTGCAGAAGGAACATGCATTGGACCACATAAATATGAATGAATGAGTTCAAGTTTTCTATGTGCTCTAGAATGTGAATCATGAAAATACATTTTGCTATGCTTTCCTAGAATGCAGGCATCACATTGCTTAAGTTTCCTAGGAGTTGTAGGGAAACTAATAACACCATTTTTCTTCAAAAAGCAGAGGCTGTCATAGTTTAAGTTTCCAAATCTAGCATGCCATAATAAACTTGATGGAAATGTACCTTCTTCATAATAAGAATTGTATGAGAAATTTTGTGCATGAGTAGAGGTACCCTGCAGCTTGAGAAGCCTTTCTTCTTCTATCCCCGTCATGACAAGTGAGTGGTCTGATGCTTTTCTCACCTCAAGCTTGCCATTAAACATATGAATGGAGTGTCTTTTCTGGCAGATGTGGACCAAGGATAGCAAGTTTCTCCTCATCTGTGGGAGATATAAAACACGATGCATAAGAAAGTCTAGAATACTAGGCAATTTAAGCCTGATTGTGCCAAGCCCTGATGGCTTGAGTTTTGATTTGTCTGCAAAGTATACTGCTCCATCAACATTATTAGAAAAATCTTCAAAAAAATCTCTTCTAAATTCATGTGGCAAGTTGCTCCTGAATCAAGAAACTAATCATTTTTCCAAGAAGTAAGTGAAACATTAAATAAGTCTTCATTTACTCCAATATTACAGTGTGCCACAACATAGTGAGCGGATTTAGGTGCTTTACCTTTCTCTTTGTCATTAGTTTTACCTTTGGGTTGGTTTCTTTCCTGCTCAATTTTGTCCCAAGGAAACTTGCATGTAGATGCATCATGTAATCCATGTCTTTTGCAGCGTATGTAATGAAAATCTGACTTTTCTCCTTGAGAGTGTCTACCCCCCTGCCTCCAAAATTTCTTCCTCTTCCTCTTCGACCACCTCTTCCTCTACAAGAATATTGAGCAAGATTCTTCTCTCTATGTGCAAGACATGCAACCTCTTCAGAAGACTGAGGAGCTATCTTCTTCCCAAAAGCTTTCTCTCTTTCAACAATTTTTTTCACAAGGGAGTCAAAGGTAATATCTTTGAGGTTTCCATTTGCTTGCAATGACTCAAGATAGTTTGAGTAAGTGGGATAAATTTCTTTGAGAAAAGCTAACAGAGGAATGTCTAGTTCAACATTAGTGACTTTGATATCATGCACAATAGATTTTACTTCTGATGCAAGAGCAAGAGGATCATCATTTTGTAATTCAAGGGTGAACAATTTAATCATGAGTTGAAGAACTTCAAGTGCAAAGTGTGAGTCATAGAGTTCCTTTAGTTTTTGTAATTTTTCGAAAGGATTTGAAAATGGCGAAATATGGCGACTCACCTCTTCATTTACTGATGTTGCAATCAATACATAAGCCTTGTTATTCTTATTTTCCCAAATGGTGAATTCCTTGTATGAGGTAGGCTATTATGTCTCTTTGTCTCCATCTCCAACACACACTCCTTTCCACAACTCATTAAAAATGAGAGTGTGTTTGATTTTCCTAGATCATTTAGGATAATTTTCCTTCCCATTGAGGACCACTCCCACAATAAATATTAATGAGTGCATTTTTAAAAAACTATGAACTGTAAAAAAAATATACTTTTGCTGCCAATGTATAAAATTACACTTCTGGTGGAGAAAAAATACAGTTCTGGTGCAAAAAAAATAAAAATTGCACTCTGATATATAGGACAGAGCTTTAGAGAACCATGGAACCTCTAGCTAGAAAACTCTTGCAACGTACCAAATCAACGAAAAGCATCCAATCCGAATGCAAAGAGAGGAGTATTACCATAGGCATATGGGAGAAGATAGATATGCGTGATGCCAAGGGGATATGGAGGGAAACAGTGCGTAGGAGAACTTCTGCATTGTGTGAATGTTGTTGGGGAAGGGAGGAGTATTACCACGGGAGGGAGAGTATTACCATAGTGTGATGCCGCGGGGAAGTTATATTACCACGGTTTCTTCCCCACTTATAAATATCACCAGGGTTCTTGCCTTAGCCTCCTTGTCACCACCATACACCAAAATGTCCGATTCACAGCCCTTTTGCTTCACATAATCAAATATTTCATGGGCTAGAGAGGGTTCGCTTGTGGTCATATCGACCACCGTGCCCCCAGGTTTTAGACCCTGCAGAACTCCATTCTCCCCGATGATTACTTCTCAGACATCTTTCGGGTAACCCACGATTGTGAAGACTATGTCACTCACAAATGCAATAGATTCGGGGCATTGTAGTTCAGAAGGTTGAAAATCTATTCTTTGATAAGAGAGATGGGTCTCAGCTAGAGCAGCGTATCGATGAAAGATAACAACGCAGGGGTGAGCTAAACAACGTGATGATACTAATCATTAAATACCATGTCAGGCCAGCTTTTAGGTAGCGTTCAGGAATAAAAAATTCATATGACATTGTATGGAAGGTGGTTTCAGGCATCAGGAGCATGGCAGAGGTGTTAATTCTACACAATAGGTAGAGCATAGACAAGAGGGAGTTACAAGGGCATACTGGGATGCCAAAAATGGAGTTGGATCTGATAACATGTCAAGCCAGGAGGTAACTCCTCAAAAATGAGATTATATTATTCATTTAGGTTGTTCACTATTATATATAAGAGGGAGTGACTGTTCAGTTTCATCTCCTGATGACTCTCCATTTCCTCTATTATTTATTTACACTATTTACAGTTGTTCACCTAATCCCTATTATTAGGTGTCAACATTTAGCATCACTGTTTCCTTGTTATTTTACTATTGTGAACTTTTCATGCAATTCTGGGCTATGACCTAGGCTTTGAGCATGAAAAAATGGCTTAAATCCTAGGGACACTGGCATAGAACTGGAAAAAATAGTCCCTAGACACTGGCATTCCTTGTCATGACAACGTCCAGAGCCTCTTGGATGGTGGCAAGCCTATATCATGAGAGTGTCCATAGATTAAGCGGTCAAAACATCAGTGGGACCCAAGGGAAGTTGCTTGAAGTGTTGGGATGGTTCGAAGGGGTCCTATAGCTGATGTGGAAGGTCTGCATGTTGTGTTTCTATTGATTCCATTTCCTTAAGGTCACATAGGAGTTTGAATCTAATCATAGTAGCCTCTCGTCGCATGCTTACCCTGGTTGGACGGTTACTTAGGTATATGTGGGAGGAGGATGTTACAGAGTGGTATCAGAGCAAGGTTCACCCCTCAATATAGATGGTTTGTGTGTGTTGGTCACCATGCATGTTGGTTGCATGTGTATCTCTTATGCTTTCATTCCATGTGCATGTTTCATTGCATGGTGTTGATCATGGTTGTCGAGATGACAACATGTGGATGTTGTGGTTGTTTTTGTGGGATGCATCACCATGAGTGTATGAATGGTTACATGTTGTTATATGCTACTTACATGTATCATTTGTGTACGCTTGGTTACATTCTTGTATGCTTGGTTGCATGTATCATTCTTGCAAGCTTCGTTTCAAGTATTCTTCATGTATGCTTGTTTATATGTGTTCATGTGTGTGTGTGGTTTATTATGCATTGCTTATGCATGTTGATGGTTGCATGTGGCCATGTGTACAATGGCGTAATCATTATTTTCTTGCATGAGGTCATAGTATGGGTAGAGATATTGTCATGCAGTGATGAATAAACTCTAGCTAAAATGATGTTATGTGTTGGCACACTTACTTGTTATATGCTTATATGTTGTTATGATTACGTTTATACACATATCACATTTATTTTTTGATCTTACAAATGAGGTATCTTCCACGAATTATGCTAAGGTACGTTGATTTATTGTGATTTGGTTTAGTTGACATAGTATGCCTTACAGGAAAGAGATCAAATGACTAGCAAGATGGTAGACTACAAATACACTCCCTATGAATCAGATGAAAGTGTAGTGTTGGGAAAAATTCTGATTTGGTAGAAACATTGAGAATATTGAAGGAAGAAAAAGTGAGTTGTAAGGCAAACAATGACAGAATCATACAACCACAAGAGAAATAAACAGAGGTAAATTCTATACTTCTTCAGATTTTGTCAGAATTGCAGTGACAAGGGCCACTTCATATTATCCATGGATAGGAGGGCATAATTAATGGGAAATATGACAGTAGGTCTCATGGATGTCTCATTTCATATAGAGATTATACTATTAGAGATGGGAGGTGTTGGTGTTCAGATATGAATCATACAATCCACCATATTCCACATTAATTGTCAACTTGGGGCTCAACTAGTTATTTCAAGGCTATAATGCAAGGTATATGTAGGCCACAGTTTCCCTACCCAATATTTAACATTCAATTATAAACATAATAGGGTGTAGCAGTAAGTAATAATTGTAACAAAAATCAGAGTAACAACAAGTTAAAACTCACAACAACATACTTGATCACTCATTACAACAAGGAAATAATGCAGTAGAAATAAAACTACACACACCACTAATCCAACAGCACCTAGTCAGGAGAGTGGGCCCAAATCCCTTATCAGGGTTGTGGCAATATCAAAAACTATAGAGTGCTCAGAAGATAAGAAATCACATTAATCAAAGTGAAATTACAAAGATCTATTGTTACAAGCTTAGAATTATCATATATGTTATAGCAGTCCCTTTCCTACCCCCGTAACCTTACTTATACATTTCAATTGACAACTGATAATTCCTAAGATTATAGTAGCTATCTTCTACAAATACACAGCGATTCTCGAAATACAGCATAATACAATGATAACAATTATGCTGGTCAATAAGTTGAACCACTGTTGTAGTTTATATCCAAAGATAGTGTTGCAAGTTTGATAGTAACCATACACTGAATCATGGTCGTGATCATCATTCCTTTGAATCTGCAAGGAAACTTAAGTTAGCAAGTCGCTTTAGGCAATAATCCCCTACAAATACACTTCATCAATTAATAATTCACAAATATAAATACAAATTGACCCAGAAAGGACATGAAATAGGTACAGGAAAGGGATAAAAAGGCAGATAAAAAGTAGGAATATTTAGCAACCAACATCTCCCCCCAACTAGCTTTTCTGCATGTCTTCATGCAGCTCATCATCTATGCAGATCTAGATTGGATCTACTGTGGTCAGCATGAAGCTATGCAAGGTCATATCTCGTGGCCATATTTGTTCCCAGAACTTTAAATCCATATGTTTGAAAGACATCCTTCAACCAATCCTTGTCTACCACAAAATCTGGTGTGTACTACTCAACTGGCAACAAAATAATTGGAAAGTGAAATTTTAGACCTATCCATTGGGTCCCACAATATTGAATACACGTGATATATCATGGTATTCTTTCCGAATCCCAAAAAAACTAGGGGCCCGAAAAAGGTTCACATACCCTCACTGTTGATGAAGACAACATCCTTCATTTCTAATAGTACCCCTGTTCCTCCTCCTGACAAGTAAAAATATGTTTTGTACACATGTCAGCGCACCACTTCTATGTTGTCAGCATCTGACCCTTCCATCCTTCTATTTCCAAGAAGGTAATATGTCTGTTAAAAATATCCACAACCTGACAGTGATCCATTCTAATTACAAGTGGCTTGTTCGCTTGATACTCTTAGAATGTGTTGAAGTCTTTCTTCCATTTAAACTGGTTAATTGTGAAGTTGATGAAAGCCGTCATCTAAACATCCCTCACATATGGCACTGGATTGAACGATTGATCATTCCCCAAAAGATAATCATGCATGTAGAGCTCACACATTAAGCATTGGTTCAGGATATTATGAACCCTCAGGATCCACAAAACCTATATAGGATCCTTCATTTCATTCCTTATTTCCTGATGGATTCTCTCTAGATACAAGAAGGTATTCTTCATGGAGGAAAAATGAATAACTATTAGCGGGAGATCGACATGCCATCACCTGCTGCACTAGGGAAAGAATTTGATATTTGTCAGCCTTCAATAGCTTCCACTTTCTCTTCTAATTCCTCAATCTTTCTCTATTTCTTCTCTTGTTTTCTCTTTTCTTTCTCTATCTGGGTCATGTAATCAGCGACCACTTGCATAGCTTGTTCTTGAATTCCTCCCACTTCTTCTTAGTGGGCTTCCAAAGGGATATACCCCCGTTGAAGGTAAGATGCAGTAGTCCGTGATAACTAGATTTCTGCAATTAATAGGAATTCCCACGACTCAAACATATGGAAAAATGACTTAGTCTATGCGGATGATGAAGTCGTAGGCCTATCTTCAATCTGCACTACTGTTGAAGTGGTTTCAGCTCTAGGATTCATGGCAGCCTGACTCACATTCCTCTTTTGCTTCCTCACCCATGTACATAAGTGCAACACTTACTTCCTTAGCTTAATAATTTCCATTTTTTATTGCATGTTCTCCTTTAATTGCGACTAGTACCTTTCATGGATGGGGGCCTTCTCCTTGCACAATGTTCAACAAATTCCTATTTAATAATGACATCTTCCATTGGTCTCATGACCGGTGTTGGATTTAGCGGATTGACCATAGGTGGGTCCGCCCAACCTAACCTAGATTCCAAAACCAAAATTTTCTGGGGTGCTGAATCGGACCCCATAGAGTGGGGTTACTTGCGACCCTCAAACCCTCTGTGACCCCCCGCTACACAATTAGCGCAACGAAGGGGGGGCTATGCCCCTCCTCTAATGCCCCAGTTAACTACGTGGGCTAGTTGTGGAAAGAATATAACACAACCCAACATTCTCCCACTTGTTTTTTTCTTTCCAAAGGGGGCCACAAGAGAGCTTAGTCATTTATCCAGCCCTGCAATGCCCATCATTTCACTACACCAAGAGAACTTCTCAGAGCTCACAGATTTTTTCAATGCATCTACAGTATTCTTCAAAGTGTCCACCTTTACCAGCAACACCTTTTTGTCTTCTATCATATCCCTCACAAAGTGATACTAAACATCAATGTGCTTTGTCTTTGAATGATATGCAGGGTTCTTTGCCAAGAAAATTGCACTTTGGCTGTCACAGTCTATCCTTATAGATCCCTATACTACCCCCCTATTTGAACACAATCTTTGCAACCAAACTGCTTCCTTGCTTGCATGAGTGACTGCCATGTATTCTGCCTCTGTAGTTGATAATGCCATTACAAATTGTTTCTTACTCATCCAACTGTCTGCACCTCCAAATAAGTTAAACACATACCCACTTGTAGATCTTCTTTGATCCAAATCTCCAGCCTAGTCTGCATCAACAAAGCCACGAATATCCAGCACTCTGTCTAATCCTGGTCTTCCTTGGTAGCACAAACCATAATCACTAGTGCCATGAAAATACCTAAAAACCCGCTTCACTGCTGTCTAATGCTCCTTTCCTGGTTTTGACATAAACCTGCTCAATACTCCCACGATATGTGCAATGTCTGGTCAAGTACAGACCATTGCATACATCAGGCTACCGACTGCACTTGCATATGGAACACGAGACATGTCCTCTTCCACTTCTTGTGTCTTGGGACACTGTTCAGCAGATCACTTTACACCCACAGGAATAGGAACCTTCACCAGTTTACTATCCTGCATATTAAATCTCTGCAATATTGTCTCGACATACTTCCTCTGGTTTAACTAGAGCTTCCTCTTTGCCCAATCTCTTTTAATTTCCATGTTGAAAATATCTGCAGCACCAAGATCATTCATGTCAAATTTGGAGGACAATTGGGTCTTCAAATCCTGGATAATTTCTTTGTCATTTCCAAACAACAACATATCATCCACATACAAGACTAGGTAAATAACATGGTCACTAATTGATTTAAAATACACACAGTGATCTGCTTTGCTTCTGGTGAAGCCAAGTCCCCGTATAAATGTATCAAATTTCTAATACCACATTCTTTGCAACTGTTTTAACCCATATAGAGACTTCGTTAACTTGCATACTAGTTCTTTCTTACCCTTCACCACAAAGCCTTCAGGTTGCTTCATGTAGATCTCCTCTTTCAGATCCCCATGAAGAAATGTTATCTTCACATCCATCTATTTTACCTCAAAATCAAAAGCAGCAATAACAAATAAAAGTAATCTAATAGAAGCTACCTTGGCAACAAGAGAAAAAATATCACCAAAATCAATTTCCAACACCTGGGAATAACCTTTTGCTACTAACCGAGCTTTATATTTCTCTACCTTTCCTTATGCATTTGTCTTCTTCTTGAACACCCATTTGTTGCCAATGGGTTTCCTTCCAACCGGCAACTCCACCAAATCCCAAGCCTCATTTTTGTGCAAAGATGCCATTTTATTAACCATGGTCTCTTTCCAGAGTTTTCCATCCTCTGTATCTACTGCTTCCTTCACAGTTTTGGGATCATCATCAGTAATAGATAAAGAAAAATTTGAACAGAAATCAGATGGACTATACCTTTCTGGTTGCCTTCTTTCTCGAACTGATCTTCTCACACCCAGAGTTTGTGGCTCCTCATCTTCTGATTCCTCCTCTGCTATAGAGTTTGATTCTTCCTCCTTTAGCTCAAACTCTATCTTCTCAGGTTCCTTTGGTTGGACTTCATGTTTAATAAAATATTTCACCTCTCTGAACACCACATCTGAGTTTTACACAACCTTCCTTGTTATTGGGTTCCAAAGCTTATAACCCTTTAAACCATCCCTATACCCAATAAAGATGCACTTTTTAGATTTACTATCCAACTTGGTTCATTTCTCCTTTGGAACATGTACATATGCATGACATCCAAATACTCTCAGATGTGAAAGAGAGGGTTTCTTACCAGTCCATACCTCTTGTGGAGTTTTATCGTCCAACACTGATGAAGGTGATCTGTTAACTAGGTAACATGTTGTCTCCACTGCCTCTGCCCAGAATTCCTGTACTAACCCGACGCCACTGAGCATGCTTCTTGCCCTTTCTATCAACGTATTTTCATTCTTTCTGCAACTCCATTTTTCTAAGGTGTATATGGAGTGGTATTCTGTTGTGATATACCACACTTCTTATAGAATTCTTCAAATTCCTTATTGAAAATCTCTCCACTGTTATCTGTCCTCAACACCTTTATCTTCTTCTCTGTCTAGTTTTCCACCAGAGCCTTGAATTCTTTAAACATATCAAAGACTTCAGATTTTTTCTCAAGGAAATATATCCATGTATTCCTTGAGAAGTCATCTATAAATCATTCATAGTATATAGACTTGCCCAGTGATGGAACCTTCATAGGTCCAAACACATCACTATGCACAAGCTCTAATATATGTTTTGCCCTGATACCACCAGAGGGGAAACTCACCCAATTTTGCTTCCCATATACACAGTTTTCACAGAAATCAAAATCCAAAGAGCTATTACTCATACCTTCTACCATACCTTTACCATGAAGTATTCAAAGGCCCTTCTCTCCAATATGTCCAAGCCTTTGATGCCACATCATGGTATTCTCTCCAGAGACCACTATATTTTCTGCTCCACTTTCAGGAACCACAGAACTATTGCACCCGTCAACAACCATGCTACCTTGCAACTTGTACAGAGTTCCAACCCAAACTCCCTGCATCAATACCAGTGCTCCCCGAACCATCTTGCAGGTATCCTTCTCTAACACTGTTTTTACACCTGCATCATCCATCTTGCTTATAGAAATCAGATTTTTGGCTAATGCAAGAATATGCAGAACACCTAGAAGTGTTCTAACCCTTCCACCTTGCAACTTCAACTTTACTTTTCCATGACCAACGATTCCAGCCTTCCTATCATCCCCTAAGAAGACATCACCACCATCGTATTTCTCATACTCGCAGAACCACTCTCTATAGGGAGTGAAGTGAAAGGATGCACCTGAGTCAATCAACCATGCCTCATGATCTACTGGTGTACTTGAAGAAGCCAAGTACACATCCCCACCTTCATCTGAGGTGGTTTTTGCTTCAGTAGAAGGAGCATCATCAGATCTCTTTCCTTTATCAGGAGCTTTAGATTTACAGTCCCTTTTGTAGTGCCCTTCCTTTCTACATTTCCAACACACCACCTTTACAGGTTTTCCTGGAGATTTGGATCTCCCTCTAGATTTAGATCTCCCACTCGATGACTTATCTTTGTTTCCGTTTTGGGACTATCCTCGTATAGGCAAGGTATAACCATTTTGGCTCTCCATATTTTTCTGTCTCATCTCCTCCATCAGCAAGGATGAGTCTATTTCATCAAACTACAAGGCAATCGCATTGCTACCTATTGGAATAACCAGGCTATCCCACAAATCTGGTAGAGAACAGAACAAACTGATGCACTTATCTTCATCTAAAATTTTGATATCAACAGATGCTAACTGACTTATCATAGTATTAAATGCATTCAGATGCTCTGTCAACAAGTCTCCATCTTTCATCCTTAGGCTATAATGCTTTTTCTGTGGAACAGTTTATTCACCAGAGACTTAGATTGGTAAAAAGTTCCTAACTTGTCCCACAAAGCCTTCACCGTAGCTTCTTCTGATACATTCAGCAATACTGAATCTAAGACACACAATCGTATTGTGCTCTTTGCCTTCTGATCCATCTTCTTCCATTCTTCATCGAACACTCACGTTGGTTTAGTACCCAGATCTACCATGATCCACTGATCTTTATCCACCAATAGATCATCCATCTTAAGTTTCCACAACTCAAAACTCTGACCAATAAATTTCTCGATCTCTATCATTCCACTAGTCACCATCTTCTTTCACCACTAGAATTGATCTCGCAGATTTTCCACTAAAAATGGTCTACCACAGGCCCGAGCAAAACCCCTCAGCAAAAAAGGCATCCCCTTGAAGCCAAAACAGCTCTGATACCAAATGCAGGCTTTAACCCCATACATAAATTACCTGCATACGAATTCTAAAACACAAAAAATAAACAATGCGAGAGCATAACACATAAAACACATATACATAGAGATTTTCCCCTGGATCTCGAAACCAAGACTACCATCTTGATTTTTCATTATGTTCCTTTCAATGTTATAATACATATTTATACATGCCGAAGCAACCAATACCATGGACCGAAAACCATCGCGTCTAAAACCATGGACTGAAAACCATCGCGTCCAAAAACATGTGCAAAAATCATGCACAAAACCATAGGTGGGTCTGCCCAACATAAAATAGATTCCAAAACCAAAATTTTCTAGGGCACTACCCCGGACCCCATAGAGTGGGGTTACCTGCACCCCTCAAACCCCCTGTGACCCCCCCGCTACACAATTAGTGCAACGAAGCAGGGGCTCTGCCCCACCTCTAACCCCCCGGTTAACAACGTGGGCTAGTCGTGGAAAGAATATAACACAACCCAATAGTAGTGTTGATGATGGTGCCTGTAGCTGTCCCTACAAATCTTAATATCCAGGGAGAAATATTTTCTCTTACCGAGTGATTAGGGGACAAACATTTTCTTTCCCCTCTTGGTAGAGAAGCAGGAATCGAGTAATGAGGGATATCCTCCTCAATCTTCACCCTTTCAACACCTGTTGCCTTAATTCCTTCAATTCTATATCCTTCCTCTTTATCTACTAGCTTTTATGCGCTCTCCTTATCCTTTCCTTCATGTGCTTCTTCCACCACTTGTTCTTTTATCTCGCCTGCCTACTCGGCAATTGACACTAGTTCTTGTGTAACAACGTCAACTTTGGCTCTTGTTTCTCCCAATAGTTCCTCCAGCACTTCGGCGAGCAACACTAGTTCTTGTGTAACAATGTTACCTGCAGCTTCTTTTAATATTGGAAATTCTTCCATCAATTCAAAATTTGACACTAGTTCTTTTGTAACAGTATCGCCTGCACTCCCTTCCACTTCCATTTCTTATGCTTCCAGTTCAGTAGTCAATAATAGTTCTTGTGTAACAATGTAGTCTGCGGCATGTTCCTCTGACACTAAATATTCTTCCTCTCTTGTCGGCATCATGGCCACAAGTTCTTCTATTAACTCAGTGAATTGTGGCCAAGCCATGAAAGTTTGTGACAGGGAATGCACCACTAGTAGCCTGAAAAGCATGTCGTTTATGAGGGACGCCAACACTTGGTGAGACCGAAAAGTAGACCGAGCCATCAACTGAAGGTTATTCCATAAAAAAATGGCATATCCATATAATGCACATGACAGAACCAAAGTCATGCAAGAATTTTAAAATGATATTTGAACAAGGTAGAGAGACGACTTTCACAAGTAATGCTTCGCATAACGAAATATGTGATCTCGACCCATGGATGCGACAAGGATTTCTAATCATATTCCCTTCCCTTATGAACCACGACTTATCATGCATTGATATAGGTGGATATTGGTGGCCACCCACCTATTCCACTTGGACCCCCACCATTGTTCTATCAGTTTTTTTCTGTTTCCTTAATAGTACCACAGTTTAGTATTTTTGGCCGTTTTTAGGTCCTAAAAGTTCAGAGCTGTTTTGAGGCCATAAACGATGTTTTTTCTGGAAATATTCCTTTGGGATATTTCATTGAAATTTTATTTTTATATGTATTCCTAGGAGAGATATTTCCAACGAGGTATCATGTGCGTCAAACAGAGATAATATGACCAAGTTATGACCCCGGGATGTTGGCTACCCAACGAGGCCCATAAAATCTTGGTGTTACATCTACTCGGGTTAGGGTTTTGGTTTTTAAGGGTTTTCTCTTATTGTTAAATAATAAAAATTCCCTTGAGACTCATTGTAACTAAGTTCATAGGCATGTAGTTGCCACATCTCTTCTCAGAGATAAACTACCATCTCTTGAGCTTGTCTCATTTCCATTATGTTTATAAGCACATGTCATTATTTGATATGAATGAAAGGAAGTGTTATTTTTTTTGCATCTCTGTATTTATGGTTATATCCATAATTTGTTGCATTCCTGTTTAAATTCGGATCAGTGGTATCAGAGCGGTTTGCTCTTTCTCTGTTTTTCTTTTCATGTCCCCAACGAGGTCAAGATATAAGGAGTTAGGGCTCGAACTAGTCGAACCTTTGCAAGACCAACTAATGAGGCTCATCAATGGGTAAATTATATGGACCTTAATGCACCTCCATCTTACTAAAATTAATTTTTTTCATAATTATTTACATGTTTTAATTATATTTTGCTTAATGTGGAGAGTAAAGATGAGATGTCATGTCTAGTGGTCTAATCTACATTGATTGCAGGTTTGGGAGCAACTTTGGGCTAATTAAAGTGTAGGAAATCAAATGAAGACAAGTAAGAGGGATTCTAGGAGACAGGATCTCCCTCTTTAACTCCTCACTCAGTCGAATATTCCTCAATCAAATCTCATCAGCTCACAGTTGCAAGCAACCGAGTCATGAGGTTCATTGGCAGCCAAGCTAGTGATAGTTGAAGACTAGTTGATCTCGACATTGGGAGCCAAGCATACCTAAATTTAAGGAAGTTGTTGGTAACTTCAGTTGTATAAATAAGGAGGCCTAGATCCTCATCAGGATTCAGATTTTTTTTGCAAGATAGCTAAGTAGCATTTTCGAGTTGAAGCATTGTAACCAAGCACTATTGTATATTTCTGATATTTTAATGAAAATGAGCAACATTCCCTTGATCCAGCACTGAGTTGACTCAAAGGGCTGAAGCTCTTAGGTTAGGGCCCAAACCTAGCAACAAAGGTTCCTCTTGTTGTATATGTATGCTTAGGTTATACTCATAGTTAGTTGCTAAATTGATTTTGGTGTTGTTAATTTGCAAGTATTGGTAGTGTTAATTAGTTTGCTTCCATTTGTTGATAGTTCTAATAGTACCATCGTAGTGATAAGAAGATATTCAAAAAAGGATGACAACAAGTGGTTTTCACCTCATTTCTCTATTTCAGGGATCATGGCTTGAGAAACACTTTCCATACAACCCAAAAAGACAGAATTCTTGCTTTTTGCGTAATCTAGGGTTTCCTGCTAATTAGGTCATTATCTTTTAGTTTCATAGGATAAGATGCAATTCGTATTTCTGATCTCTTAGGTTTTTCACTGGTTTCATATCACTTTTATATTGGTTTCAAGAACTTCCATTCATGAACTTAGCAAATAAATGGTGATAACTCTGTTTTCCTGGATTTTGAATAAACCCTTCTTGTTTTTAGATGAATTTATGTATAAATGCCAAAAATTATGTGTGTTTTTGCAAGAGTTTCTACATTATAGGACCTCATCTCATCAGCCTCATCCAAGCCATATCCACCCATGATTACCAAAATTCACTAAGGTCTCAATCTAAATTCTTGTTTTGTGAGGAAACCTTGTCATTTATGTTGAGAAAATCCAACCATCTTAAAGCTTTGGCTTGAGTTTTGAGTAAGTGCCTACCACTCCCATGCCTTATTCCCTCCTTATTCACCTTTTCCAAGCTCCATCCCACCTTCTAGACCACTCCCTAAGCTTTTGGCCTATTCCTATAGTAAAACAGGGGATCCTGTAGGTGAACTAGTACATCCTATAGACATCCTATAGGAAAACCTGTAGCAGCCTGTTTTGAGCCCGAATTGAGAAAAATCATCACTAAAGTTAGGATTAGGCCCCTACTTGACCTCCAAGCCATCAGAACCATTGTACTCCTCTTCCTCCACACCTATCTCCCCTGCCAAAGAACAAAGAAAGATTAGCATTTACATTTTTCAAGAAAAAAGATAAAAGAAAAAGAGTTGTTTTTATTTATTAATGCACACAGCAGTTAGTACTCTCCAGATCAGATTTCATGCTTCGATTAGTTAAAACCTCACATGTGTTAAAGTAGGGTTCTTCTGCAAGCAAGGTACTATAGCAAGTAAATAGAGGATGTCATGTTATTTTGCCAACATTTTCAGTCTTTGATTCTTGCAATAGGCAAAAATTATTTTCTCCCAATTAGGGTAAATTTCTCCTCTCCACTTGGTAATCAAACTTATTCTAGTCAATAGAAGGTTGGTTTGAGAAACCCTAGTGGTCTATCGCCCCAGATCAACAGTGAAAAAGAGTAGACCAATTACATCTATTTGTGTATACAACACTATCACCTCCAAGTTTGTACGAACCATGGGTTGATGAGGTAAAGTTGGTAGCCCCATGAGATGCAATATCCTTGCTACAATACTGGTGCTCATCACTTCTTGGTGTCGTTGTCGGGGTGGTGTTTGAGTAGATGTCATTACTGCTTTCTTTCTTCCCCTTATTATCTATTTCATTCTCCAATTAGTTCCATTAAGAAAATAGTTGAAATTTAGTTATGTTTTCTTTCAATTCTGCAAGTAGTTTAAAACTCCAAAAAAAAAACACTCATTTCATGCCTCGTAGAAATAGGGATAACTTAGGAAAATTTATGCCAAATACCCCCAACACTTCAAACATCCAACCTTCCCTTTTCCTCAGTGGCTGTGAGCTAGAGGACCCCTTAGGCGAATAACCAAAGATTTTTGAAGAGCCTATAGGGGAAGAAGAAGAAATCATTCCATGAACTGACACAATGGCTGAAAATAGAAATGAAAGGGGAGACAAGGAAAGAGTTGAGGGTGATTTTCCCATTAGAGAAATTAATGGGTATTCCAAGATGAGAAACATAAGCCCCTCTGCTCTTCCTCACTTCCATGGCCCAATCTCAGAAGATCCAGATACATTTTTGTTTGAATTTGTTGTCGTATGCAGAACTTATGATACCCCTATACTGATCAGAAGTTGAAATTATTCCCATCCACTCTCAATAATGCAGCCCTACACTAGTTCATGGGTTTACTTAGGGATAGTATCACCACTTGGGCTCAGATGCAACAAGATTTTAACAACAAGTATAGGGACTATTGCAGGTCCAAAGATACCAAAGAGGAAATTTTTAGAATGACTTTGGGACATGATGAGTCCTTAGAGGATTATGAGGAAAGGTTCCAACTCAGCTACAAAATGGCCAGGTGCACCCTTGATCTTGAATCTCTTAAGTTATTACTTCTTAGGGGGATCATGGAAGACCTCTTAGAAACCCTAAACCTGTTGTCAGGTGGGGACATCTACCAGATATCCTATGATGACATCAAGACAATTTTCAAGAATCATTCTATGGCAGCTAGAAAGAAAGGTAGGGCTAGTCAAGCGGTGACCAATTCATCCTCTTCCAATACATCCATAAAAAGTGAAATTGGGAACATGTTGGAAGACCTTAACAATGAAATGCTACAAACCCTTGCTCTGCAAATGGACATTGTGCAAATCAAAATAAGGTAGGAGGAAGTAGACATAACTCTAGCCATCATCTGCCCTAGATGCATGAGGAGGCACCCTAAGAATGAATTCTCATTGAATCTTATAGAAATTTTCTCGGTCTGTCAGGAAAACCACTCCACAAAAAATTTCCCTTCTTTTCTTAGATTAAAAGCTATGTAGCATGGAAACAAAGGGGTGACTGAACAACTCTTCTACATAAATCAAAGGAGGCCTCATGGACCTCGACCATACTAGTAGGGCATGCAAGGGTCATCCTATTCATATGACAACCCTAATCAAAACACATCCATTCCCACTTGGTTTCCCCTTGCTCTTCCTTCCTGGTCTACACCTTCTCCCTGGTCTTTTTCATCTCAATACCATTCCCAATCATCCAACCAACCATTTCAACCATATACTCCTCCACAATCTCAGTGGAATGTACCACCCCAAGGGTGGAGGCCCCCATACAACCAAGCTCCATCTCTATTTCCTTCACCTACATCTCAACCACATCTCCTACACCCTGCTCCACCTAAACAAGCTCAGATGCCTTCCCAACCAAACCTGAACCCGAACAATAAATAGGCACAACAAGTCTATAGAGGAGAAACATCCTACCCTACCTATGCTCTGTAAATTCATGAAATTAACCTTAGGTCTGGGAGACTGCTCCCAGATAACCAACCTCCATCTCCACCTAGGGAGAGTGAGGAGGAAAGAGAGGAAAGTGTACCTAGAGTGAATCCAGCCCCCTTTCCTGAAAGGTTAACCCATCGAGTCCAGCATACCCAAGAAGAGACTGAACTTCTAGGGGGAGTTAAAAAATCTGTGTGTCAAAATCCTGCTTCTCCAAGCTATCATAGATGTCCCCATCTACAACAAGTTGATCAAGGATAAGTGTTTCAAACACCCAGGAAGGCGAAAGAAAGACACCCCTACCATTAATGTCATTGGACAACTGTCCAACTTAATGTTGGGGTAGGTAATTTGACCAAAGTATCTATATCCTGGGAGTTCTATAGTAGATGTACACATTGATGGAACCATTGTTCCCCATACCTTGATTTATCTCGTGGCTACCATAAATGTGATTACTAAGGAGACTATGCTCAAACTGAATCTCCAGGGATCATTATGGAAGACCACAATAGTCTTTCAGTTTGAAGACCGATCCACAGTAGCTCCTAAGGGAATTTTTGAGGATGTGATGGTCTCCATTGATTCTTGGGAATACCCTGCTAACTTCTTAGTTCTCCAACCTAAGACCAAATTCAATGGTTATCCTCTCATCCGTAGGAGGCCATGGTTAGCCATTGTTGATGCCTACATAAGTTGCAGAACTGGAAACATGACCATCAAAAATAGGCATTTGTCCAAACAATTGGTCTTGTACCCTCCTTCTCAACCATCCCTAGAGCATGAATTACCTTTATTGCCAAAAGAGGAGGAAGAAGATGAATTCTACTCCTCCCAAATCTATACCCTAGAAACTACCATAGGAGGGGGAAAACTAATGAATATGACTTGATTGAACACATTTTCAAACATCAAACTCCCAACACCATTTCTCTAGAAGAAGCAGTGAAGGAAGCCAAGGAAAACCATCGGAATTATCTATGCTCAGTTGACTCAAAGTCTACTCGTGTCAAGACAATATAAGTAGGCTCTGAAAGACAATTGAAAATCAACCCCTCTCTCTCTGTACATGAAGAAGAGGAGTTATGTAACACGCTAAGAGAGAATTTGGATGCCTTTCCTTGGAATTACAAAAAAATTAAAGGAGTGCACCCTTCGGTGTGTACTCACCACGTTTACATCAAGGAATGTTGCAAGCCAATCCACCAACCCCAAAGGAGAATGAATCCAGCCCTCAAGGATATAGGCAAAGAGGAACTGTAGAAGTTGTTCGATGCAGGATATATCCCATCTTGGATAGTGACTGGGTGTCTCCTCTGGTGTTGGTTCTGAAGAAAGATGGAAAGTGGAGGATCCAAGTGGATTACAGAGAGCTAAACAAAGCCACAAAGAAGGACCATTTCCATCTACCTTTCATTGACCAAGTCTTAGATGGTTTGGCAGGAAACAAGTTCTTCTCTTTCTTGGATGGATTCAATGGGTACAATCAAATCCAGATTAACCCAAAAGACCAGGATAAAACCACCATCACTTGTCCTTGGGGTACTTTTTCTTATAGGGTGGTTCCTTTTGGTTTATGCAATGCCCCTACCACTTTAAAGAGAGTAGTCCAAAGCATCTTTGCAGAGCTAGTCCATGATGCAATATAAATTTATATGGATGATTTCACCCCCTATGGGTGTGATTTTCAGGAACCTCTCTTTGACCTGGGAAAGGTGTTAAACAAATGCATTGAAATGAACTTATCCCTTAGTCCCAAAAAATGTGAATTCTTAATGACTGCAGGGACTATTCTAGGTCACTCAATATCCCAGGAAGGACTGCATGTAGACCCAAATAAGATAGCCATCATAAAAAGGGTCCCTACTCCACAGAAGTAGAGGGATGTCAGAAGTTTCTTAGGGTTAGCCAGATATTATAGGAGATTTATAAAATATTTCAGCAAGGTAGCCTCTCCCTTATTTGGATTATTGGCCAAAGACTCCAAATTTTTATGGTGAGAAAGCTGCCAAGAGGCCCTAGAAACCCTAAAGGACAAATTGACTATTGCACCTATTCTCTGAGGCCCAAATTGGGCTCTTCCTTTTCACATTCATGTTGATGCCTCTCACAAATCTTTAGGATAAGCTCTATGCCAGATACTTGACAAGCTACCTTATGCCATTTACTTCATCAACAAGAATCTGTCGAAATCTAAGTTAAATTACACAGTAACTGAAAAAAAGCTCCTAGTTTTTGTCAATTCATTGAATAAATTTAGGCATTACATTACTGGTTACTAGACATTTGTACATACCGACCATGCGGCAATTAAATATTTGATGAACAAACCTGATGTAAATGCCTAGATTATTAGATGGTTACTTTTATTACAACAATTTGATCTAACTGTTGTTGATCAGCCTAACAAAGGGAATGTAGTTGCAGATTTTTTATCCAAATTTATTTTTCCTACAGGTGAGGAAGGAATGGTTGATGATCATCTACCAAATGAACATTTATTCACCATTTCAGTTCTCTCTCCATGGTTTGTTGACATAGAAAAATACTTTGTATTTGCACAGTTCCCTCCAATTTTTTCCTCTAAGGAAAAGTGCAGAATCACAAGAAAAAGTTCCCCGTTCACTTGGATTGGGGGCAAACTCTTCAAGATGGGTCGAGATAAAATTATGAGAAGATGTTTCAGGGAGGAGGAGGTTTTTGACATCCTTCTAGCCTATCATGATGGGCCTTGTGGAGGTCACTTTGTAGCCAAAAGAACAACATTCAAGGTACTACAACTTGGCTATTACTGGCCCACTCTTCACCAAGATCTAAAAAGGTATACTGGTCAGTGTGATTGGTGCCAAAGGATGGGGAAGAATACCCCCAGGGATGAAATAACTCTACAATATCAAGTGAGTTTTGGGCCATCTGACAAGTGGGGCATGGATTTCATCAGGCCCATTGACACTCCATCCAGACAAAAGAAGTACATCATTGTGTGCACCTATTAATTAACAAACTCGGTTGAAGCCAAAGCTATCAAGGTAGCCAAAGAAGAAAAAGTGGTTGAATTCTTAATGGAGAATGTGTTTTATAAGTTTGGATACCCTAGCGAGTTGGTCACTAATCAAGGCAGTCAATTTACATCGCACATGATTGAAAATCTTTTAATCCAACATAAGATCAGGCAGTGAAAGTCCACTCCTAAACACCCACAGGCTAATGGGAAAGTGGAAGTCACCAACCGAGCATTGGAAAGCATTCTGACCAAAGTGATTAGCATCAACATAAAGGATTGGGCAGACAAACTGGTGGAGGCCACCTCGGCCTACAATACTACTTGGAATACCATGACTCACTTCCCTCTTTATCAGCTAACCTATGGGAAGAAAGCCTTACTGTCCATTGATTTGGAATAAAACACCTTAAGGATGGCATCACAACTGGATCTGGATGTCACAAGGTCACAACAAGAAATATTGCTCTAGCTGAATGGGCTAGATGAATATAGGATGTAGGCCCTCCTACACATAGAAGTGACTCAAGTGCAAAGGAAAATATGGCATGAAAAAAATATCAAGGAAAAATTATTTAAAGAAGGTGATTGGGCCTTGTTGTATGGCTCCCGATACAAATATTTCAAAGGAAAGTTAATGACCAGATGGTTGGGACCCTATGTGATAGAAAATTTCCATGATAATGGCATTGTTCAAATAAGAACCATCAATGCAGAGGGTATATCTTTGATTGTCAATGTGTATAGGTTAAAAGTCTACAAAATGCCCTTATCAAAGCATGAATTCATCAATAGCATCAACAAGGAAATGATGGTGATTGAAGAAGTCTCGACTTCCACCTCACCAAGTTCTTAGAGAAAAAAAAAAAAAGAGAAAAAAAAGAGACCCAAGTGAAAACCTCCATGAGGCACGTGAGTCCAACTTTTGGGTTGAAAACCTCTTGAGGCAGCCCAAGGGTATTAAAAAAATAAAAATAAAATAAAAGATCTTTGGGTGAGAACCTCTTTTGAGGCACCCAGGGTAGGAAACAAGGATGAAAACCTCCTTCGAGGTAGCCTCATTGTCATTAAAAAAAAAAAAGAGAGAGAAAAAAACATACAAAAATAACAATTCTATTTTTGTAGGTTTGCAATAAGATGATGAGCACATGATACAAAGGAAATCAGGCCCTACAACAAACTATTTTTTCCTTCATCCATCTCATCTCCTCCATAATCCCCATGTTATTCCATCCATACTCAACTCCAGATTCCAATTCCAAGCAATTTCTACAGGGTTCCCTGTAATACTATAAGAGTTTCATGTAAGTATTACAGGAGGTCTTGAAAAAGTACAGGAAGGGAATTCCAGTGGAAAAATGATGACACACACCTATTTGGAATATAAAAAGATCCATTAACCTCACCACACCTCAGCTAACCCCTTTCATGACCATGTCACATGCGTGTCCATTAAAAAAAAAAAAAATTAACTTAGAAAATATAAAAAAAAAGGAGAAGAAAAATAACATCAAAAAGGGGCATGCCAATAGTAGCCTACATCACCTTAAATTCCATACCCACATCTTCCACTCATTCCAATACCCATTCAACTTTAGAGCAGAGAAAATATGGATAAATTCAAGAAAAAGGCAGCTACATGACATCCTGTAGACATCTTGTAGGAAATCCTATAGCAGCCTAGTCAATAAAAAAGCCACAACAACTCCAACCCACCCTTAGCACGAGGACTATAGGAATAAGGAGGCTCCTCCAGAGCTCAGCAGCAACAAGAAGCCTAGAAGCAATAAAAGCTAGCACCTGTACATCATCAAAGGAGCAAATCATCAACAAAAGAAGAAAAAAACACAGTCGAGAATATGCAGCTAGGTCAAGAACAACAAATTGACACCACTCTCTAGCATGCATCAACAAGGCAAAGGACCAACAAGTATGTCATCTCACCAATACTCCCTCATAGGTACGAATATGATTAAACTGTAGGAATATGTAGGAAGTTGATTTTATAAGCGAAGGTGATAGGTTAACTTAACCACCCTCGGTCTGATAAAGAAAAATTAAAGGGTTAGTCAAACTGCACACGTGGCAAGGTCACATCAAAAAAATAGAATGAGTCTAGAAGTGGTTAAGTTACAGTGAAGAGAAGTGGGATATGATTACGAGGAAAGGTGATATGATGAACTTGTAGTGGGACCAATGGTCCAAAATGAGGTATTTGTACTCGGCTGACCAACACATCACCCAATGAAACCATCCAAAAATAGAAATAATCACTGACTCCCATGCAAAGTATTAGTTATTTCAAAATTCTGAAGGCAGAGGCAACCTTGAAAAGTCATCAAAGGAAAATTTTACTCTTGGAATCCCTGTAATGAGCACCTACAGGAAACAGTCAACACCTACTGCTAACAAGAGCACCTACAGGAAACTACAGGAAAGCTACAGGATACAAGGAGAATTATCACACAGAGTTGTAAGTGGACACCGAGGGCAATCAATTCAAGAATTATCATCACCAGAGCATAGCAAAGGGAGGTAGGTTCCATAACTTCTGTGTTTCTCATTTGTAGAAAAAAAGGAAGAAATCCTCATCTCTTTTAAGTATTTTCACTATGCATAAAGGTAGACAGATTTTGTGAAGGTTAATGAAGGATAAACTTCAAAACCTCATCACATACAAAATTTCTTCAACTATAGCCACATAAACCTCATTCAAACAAAAAAAGTGAGAAAAATATGACAAGAGGTTTCAACAAAAGAGAGCCCACCAGCACAACCACAATACACTAGCATCCTCCTGTGGTAGAAATCTTTACAAGGCATCAATGGATGGGCTTCTTTGAGCTACTGAGGGGATACGATGATGATGCGGCTAGAGAATTTGCAATATCACTCATACCTCTCACTAGAGCTAGTGCCATTGCTATAGTGAAGGGTTTGTTAATAGCAATTACCCATGAGAGTATTATAAGGATAACTACACTCCCCTTAGGGTTGCAGTGGAGAAAAGAGGACAAGACTAACAACACTCTTGCCAAGAAAGGTTTTTTCTTGGAAGGAGAAGAACCAATTGAAGACAAAAATGGTGTTGGAAGGGAAAGCATTCCGTACCCTTGGAATGAATTAAGTTACCACATCATCAAGTATATTTCCTGTGAAGGAAGATATAGTGTAGTGTATGGGTACCATTTTAGACTACTCCATGAGCTAAGGTTTGGAGCGGAGACACCTCCTCATAACAAACTAGTGGACCTTATTTTCAGTTACAATCAATAATAGACATGAGCATCAAGGTACAAGAAGGGAAACATCAGCAACTAGCAAATCCTGGGGTAATAAAACTCATCCTAGAAGATGCTCTAAACAATTTAAGAATCCCTATTTCATGGTCAACATTTGTAGACATGTAGGAAGAAGGTGCAATTCGAGCCATTGAGTATGACATAAGACCTACTCCTAGTGAGGGAGAAGAGGGGAGAGAGGATGAAAAATAAGAGGAAAAAGGGGATGAAAACTAAGAAGAAGAATAGGATGAAAAAGAGGAGGAAGTACAGAATGATGAACAAAATTATGAAAAATAGAGCAGGGAAGAAGAAGAATCACCAAAGGTGTCTCCAGAGCTACAGAGAAGGAGGCAAAAGTTGCTCTAATTTCCCTAAGTACACCTGTCAAAAAAGGGAAAGAGACAGATGAAAACTCCCCTTTACTTCAGAACAAGGAAGAGAACTTGGATTAAAATAAGGAGACATCAAACCCCTACCAAGATTAAAATTATCATAGAGGACTCACCAAAAGAATAAGAGAAAGTAGTCCCTCTAGAGAAGAAGGAAGAAGAAGAAACATCAAAAAAAGATTCTCCTAAGTCACCTATCACCTATGTTAGGAGACCTGTCACCATGTCAGTCTCAACAAAACAAGTTAAACCACCTTTGACCCCTTCACAAAAATGGAAAGGTCTCCTACAAGAAACACAGTCAGAACTAGAGGAAGCAAAAAAAATCCTACAGGAAATGCTATCAAATCTGTAGGAAACACAGAAAAAAGATAAGGAAAGGCTGCAAGAGCAAAAGGAAGGAAAAGAGGCAGAAATTACTCAAGAAAAATATATAAGAGGCCCAGGAGCTGAAGGATCCTATCCCATGGACAAACCTCAGCTCGTACTATAGATTCATTGAAGGAGGTAGGGTGATACCACAAGATTTTTCCATTCCTCTATTCTTTGAACTTGAAAAATAGAGACTAAGGACACATCGATGGATGCAAATTTCTAAATCAAAAGGGGTGGAGGATGTAGGCCACATGGAAGAGAAGTTGCAAGAAATGGGTAGAGAATTAAGTAGCATAAGAGACTGGGAATAAATGTTGAAATCTTAATTAGAGGTTGAGAACACATGGCTAAGAAAGTAGCTATATGAAAAGGAAGGCTAATTGGCAACTATCGAAAGTTTATCCAGTGAGGCAATTCAATGCAGGATGCTAGAAAAATCATATGCCTTATACCTCAAAGAAAAATGGTTGTAGTTTCAAATAAAAACCATAGAACAAAGAGGAACTATACCTTTCCAAGACTACAGGTAATTCATTGACCTCTGTGACCAAAGCACCTTGGAGGATAAAGAAAAGATCTCTGGGTTCTACCTACAAAATTTAGTTTTGACAGATTTAAATGTGTGGGACCCCAATCCAAATCTAGGGGACTTATAACTAATGGATTTGGAATCTTCAATGAGTCATGAGGAAGCCAGAGCTATAGAAATGAAAAGGGTATTTGCCAGAGAAGAAGCGAAACCCCTTTTCATCAGAGCATAACAACCTAACTCAATGGATGTCATCAACACTCACAAACTCATTGAACATGATCCCAAGCTTGCACCACGTTACCTTGTTGTACAAGAACAAGAATTCACTCATTTTGAAGACATGCTAAGATTGCTAGGAGATGAAAGCCATCAAGTTTGCCAAACAAGATGGAACACCCTACCCTATAGCCTAAAGATCAAATAATATCATTCTCCTGATAGAATGAGGGATGCACTAGAAAGAGTCTGAATGTATAAGAAAACATTACAGAGGCTCAAAGTCAACTCAAGTGGGTTGAAAATCAACCCACCATTGCTTTTAGGTATGTTGGAGGGGAGAAAGGAAGAAGAAGAAAGAAATCAGTGGGAGGAGATAGAGAGGAATGCATGGTTTTATCCACAGGAGGAGGAGACTACAACAAAAGCCTGGAATGTTAGGGAGAACACCAAAGCAATGAAAGACATGGACATAGATTGAGTTTCTTAGAGGATAAGCAACATTTTCATTAGCGGTGGGATGATGAGGCTCATCAATGGGTAGATTATATGGAACTTAATGCACCTCCAGCTTAGTAAAATCAACTTTTCTCATAATTATTTACATGTTTTAATTATATTTTGCTTAATGAGGAGAGTAAAGATGAGATGTCACGTCTAGTGGTCTAATGTGCATTGGTTGTAGGTTTTGGAGCAAGTTTTGGCTAATTAAAGTGCAAGAACTTGAATGAAGACAAGAAAGAGGGATTCTAGGAGATAGGATCTCCCTCCTTAACTCCTCACTCGCTTGAAGATTCCTCAATCAAATCTCATCAGCATGAAGTTGCAAGCAGCTGAGTCATGAGGTTCATTGGCAGCCAAACCAGTGACAGTTGAAGACCAGTTGATCTCGAGATTAGAATCCAAGCCTCCCTAAATTTAAGGAAGTTGTTGGTAAATTCAATTGTATAAATAAAGAGGCCTAGAGCCTCATTAGTATTCATAATTTTTGTGCAAGATAGCTAAGAATTCTTTTTGAGTTGAAGCATCATAACTAAGCACTCTTGTGTATTTCTGATATTTTATTGAAAATGAGAAGCATTCCCTTGATCCAACACTAACTTGACTCAGAGGGATGAAGCTCTTTGGTTAGGGCAAAACCCTAGAAACAAAGGTTCCTCTTGTTGTATATGTATTCTTAGGTTATACTCATAGTCAGTTGCTAAACTAATTTTGGCATTGTTAATTTGCAAGTATTTGTACAATTAATTACTTTTCTTCCATTTGTGGATAGTTATAACATTAGCATCATAGTGATAAGAAGATATTCCAAAAATGCTGATAGCAAGTGTTTTTCACCTCATTTCTCCCTTTCAGGGATCATGTCTTGAGGAACACTTTCTATATAGCCCAAAAATACATAATTCTTGCTTTTTGTGTAATATAGACTTCCTGCTAATTAGGTCATTATCTTTCAGTTTCATAGGATAATCTGCAATTCGTGTTTCTAATCTCTTAGGTTTTGCACTGATTTCATATCGCTTTTATATTTGTTTCAAGCACTTCCATGAATGAACTTAGCAAATAAATGGTGATGACTTTGTTTTCTTCTATTTTTAATAAACCCTTCTTGTTTTTTGATGAATTTATGTATGAATGCCAACAATGATGTGTGTTGTTGCAGGAGTTTCTACATTGTAGAAAGACATCATCTCATCACCCTCATCTAAGCCATATAAACCCATGATTTCCAAAATTCACTAAGGTCTCAATCTGAATTCTTGTTTTATGAGGAAAACATGCCATTTCTGTTGAGCAAATCCAACCATCTTAAAAAGCTTTGGCTTGAGTTCTGAGTAATTTCCTACCACTACTGTGCTTTATTACCTCTTTATTCACCTTTTCCAAACTCTATCCCACCTTCTATACCACTCCGTAAGCTTTCAGCCTCTTCCAGTAGTAAAACAGGGGATCGTGTAGATGAACTAGTACATCCTATAGGAAAACCTGTAACAGCCTGTTTTGAGCTCAAAATGAGAAAAATCATCCATAAAGCTAGATTTGGGCCCCTACATGGCCTTGAAGCCATCAGAACCATTTTACTCCTCTTCCTCCACACCTGTCTCCCTTGCCAAAGAACAAAGAAAGATTAGCATTTACATTTATCAAACAAAAAGATAAAAGAAAAAGAGTTCTTTGTATTTATTCATGCACACAGAAGTTAGTACTCTCTAGATCGGATTTCATGCTTAGATTAGTTAATATTTGAAATATGTTAAAGTAGGGTTATTTTTCATGTAAGGTATGATAGAAATTAAATAGAGGATGTCATGTTATTTTTCCAACATTTTAGTCTCTCATTCTTGCAATAGGCAACATTTCGTTTCTCCCAATTAGCTTAAATTTCCCCTCTCCAGTTTGTAATCATACTTCTTCTATTCAATAGAAGGTTGGTTTTAGAAACCTTAGTAGTCTATCATCCCAGCTCAGTAGTGACAAAGAGTAGACAAACTACATCTATTTGTGTATACAACACTGTCACCTCCAAGTTTTTACGAACCCCGAGTTGATGAAGTAAATTCAATAGCCCAAGGAGTTGCAGTATCCTTGCTTCAATACTGGTGCTCATCCCTAGCCTTGTAAATCCCGATGGCATCCCATGTGAGAAGAAAAGAAAGATGAGGGAGAAGGATATCCTATCAAAAACTTGCTCGAGGAGGCCCTCGAGAAACAAAGGAACGTGATGATGGATAACTTTGCCCAAATCCTTCAACGGTTGCCCATCGACAATGATCCACATCCAAAAACCACTCTGGATGCTCCACACCTTTTAAGGTACATGAAAACTTTGACATTCCCATATTTGAGGGCCAAATAGATGCAAATGTCGTAGATAAATGGTTGAATCTGCTAGAAGAATATTTTTCAGTTAATGATTTTTCCATCTGAGAAAGGATTACTTTTTCTCTTCTTAATGTTGGCCCCCACATCAAGGACTGGTGGGAAACCTATTGTGAGTAGAAGGATGAAAGTATGACCTCACTGTTTTCAGTTCCTCCCACATGGAAATCATTTTAGGAAGTCATCAAGGAGCAGTACTACCTTGTCGGGAGCTACGAGGACAAATACATAAAGTGAACCATGCTGCGGCAGGGAAGGGACCAAGATGTGTCCGATATTGCCAATTTTTTTCATACCTTTCGCACAAAGTTGGGTATCAAGGATTCTAAGAAAAATTTGGTACTCAAGTAATGCGGCTTCCTATATAGATACATCCATGACTAGATGGATTTTGTAGACATCTCCTTGGTCGGCACAGTGTACCGATACGCTGTGAAGATCGAGTAGAAGTTTAAACATAAGAAGCAATACTTTGGTTTACAAATACAAAGCAAGGGAAAGGTGCCCCGAAACCACAGAACAAAGGACAAAGCCAAGGTGGGACAACCTAGGACAAACTGCCAAGGCCACAAGAAAAGTACAACACTGTGAAGCTGAAGAAGGACACAGGAAAGTGGTGTGAGTTCCATAAGAGCTCCACCCACAACACAAGTGAGTGTTGGGCCAAGCAGTCACTGGTGGCTGAGATGAAGGCTTCAGAATGAAATGCATGTTTCGACTATGAGTCAAAAACTGACAAGGGGAATGACAAAGGGAAGCAGATTATTGATGCGGAGCCCAATGCCACCATAACCACCACAAAGATATAGAAGGAGGAACTCGAAGATCCATACGAGGAGGAACATATCTTCCACTCCCATATGTGGGTGAAGGGTTCCCCACTATAGTTCACTGTCAATAGCAAGAGCCAAAAGAACCTCATTTCAGCAGAGGTCATGAAGTGGCAGGGCTTACCGACCATAGCACACCCACAACCGTACAACATTGGGTGGCTTCACCAAGGACAAGATCTGCGTGTGAGCCAATAATGTCACCTTGCATACAGTATCAAGCCTTTCATGGATAAGGTATTATGTTACCTTTCTCCCATTGATGTTTGTGATGTATGATTAGGCAAACCATACTTGTGGAAGTACCATGCTATTTATGAGTCAAGGCCTCGCGCTATTATTGTTACATTGGGAAATAAGTTATACAGGATACGAAGGTGGCACTGTCTACTACCATCTCTCTGGTTACTACAAAACAATGCAGTAAGCTCATTTTAGAAATGGGAATTTTTTTTTCCTAATGATACACCCTCAAGGAAAGAATAATATGGTGGCCACAACCTCTAGATAGGTCCCCTCTGCACGATAAAAACAGATGGAAAATGTCGTGGAGGAGTATGACGACATCTTCACCTCTCTTGCAGGGGTGCCTCTCCACTATCAAGTCAAGCACTCCATCGATCTGACCCCAGGTGCATCATTACCCAATGGACAAATCTATCAGTGCTCCGTTCTAGAGAGCAATGAAATCAAGAGGCAAATTTAGGAGCTTCAGTGGAAATTTCACATTTGGCAAATTTCATCACCCTGTGGGAGCCCAATCGTATTGGTATAGAAGAAGGATGGGACTTGGAGACTTTGCATTGACTACCGAGCCCTGAACAAGATCACTATCCAAAATAAGTACCCGATCTCGTAGATTGATGACCTTCTAGACCAACTCAAGGGGGGAAAATATTTCAACAAGATCTACTTGAAGTCCAGATATCACCAGGTACCAATTGAACCCTCTGATGTGTGAAAGATTTCCTTCAAAGCCAAGGAGGGCCTTTTCTAATCGTTGGTTATGCCTTCTAAGTTGACGAATGTCCATGCAACCTTCATGAGGCTGATGGATGACATCATGTGGCCATTCACCAACTCACTTGTAGTAGTATACTTGGATGACATCATCATCCTTAGCCAGAGTTAGGAAGAGCACGTCCACCATATCCAACAAGTTCTCCAAACACTGAGGCAACACAAGTTGTGTGCCAATTTGGAGAAATTCACTTTTGGCATGACCCAAGTTTAGTATCTGGGATACATTATTGATGAACGGGGGGTGCATGTGGATCCAACCAAGATCCAAGTCATTCGGGATTGGCCAGCCCCAACCACTCTGACAGAGCTCTGTAGCTTTCTAGGTCTTGCCAATTTCTACTCCAGGTTCATGCTGGGGTTTTCTCATATCACTTTGCCCTTGACTCAATTCACCAATGGAGGAGCAAAAGAAAAATTATTTTGGTTTGAATCTCAACAGAAGGAATTCGTAGAGTTGAAATATTGCCTCTGCTCTACACCAGTGCTCACATTACTAGACTTGCAACAACCATTTGAGATCGAGACATATGCCTCTCACTATGCTATTGGGGAAGTCCTTACTCAACAACGGCCTCTAGTGGCATATCATAGTGATACATTTTCAGACACAGTATGAAAGTATCCCACTTATGACAAAGAGATGTATTCCATTGTGCAGGTCTACCAAAAATGGAAGAATTACATTTTGGGAAAGGAAACAGTCATCCACATAGACCATTGACCCCTACAATTCATATAAATGCAAGGGAATTTGCCTAATGATCGTCGTTAGAAGTTGTCCACATACGTGCAACAATTCCATTTGAATATCAAGTACAAGAAGGGAAACATAAATAATGTTGTAGACCGCCTCAACCAACCACTGATTATGGCGTTAACTATCATGCTCAACTCTTGTGTGCAAGAGACTTTTGATTGGCCACTTCTCTACAAAAGCGACCTAGAATTCAGCTACACATACCATACACTCTTGGAGGGTTAGCGAGTTCCAAATTTTCACCTCTAGGATCCTCTGTTACACCTTCTAGGATACCTTTTTGTTCCTTCAAGCGAGCGTGCGAAGATGATTTGGGAAGTGCACTACAGTCAGGATGCTAGGTATTTAGAGGTCTAGAAAATAGTGGCAGTACTACGGAAGTATTTCTATTGGCCTAATATTTGACGGGATGTCAGGAAGTATATCAGATCCTACATTGCCTGGCCATTGCCAAACCGACCATCAAGAAGTAAGGTCTGCATACTCCACTACCTACCTGTAGACCACCATGGGAATCCATCTCCATGGATTACATGTTAGGCCTTCCTTCTACTAAGCATGGAAATGATTATGTTTTTGTGGTCATCGATAGATTCTCAATGATGACCATTATGGTAGCCTCCAAGAAGAGTATCGCAGTAGAAGTCAATGTTAAACTCTTCTTTGAATGAGTGTGGGTACACATTGGGATCCCATGGTCTATCATCTTAGATCGGGATAATAGGTTCCTCAGTACATTTTGGTCGAGTATCTAGTCGTTGTTTGACACCAAGCTCACTAAGTCCATAACTTTCCATCCCCAAACTGATGGCCAAAAAAAGGTCATCAACGGGATGATTGTACACATTATGCACATGTACAACTCCAAGGATCCATGCACATGGGATGAGAGCCTCCCCTATGTCCAACACAACTACAACTGGGCTCTCCATAGCTTGACTTGCCACAACCCTTTTTAGGTGGGCTTGGGATTCCAACCATTATGTCCCATTGATGTGGCCATACCATTTGCAGCGACTCAGGCAGATTCGGCTCATGTCTCGTCTGAAGTCGACAAGGCAAATAACTTCATTGAGCACATTCAATACATCCGCCAATAGGTCCATGACATTTTGGACAAATTCAATCCTTAGTACAAGCAATGCCATGATCAGCATTGGGTGCCACACAAGTTCTAGGTGGGCGACAAAGTTTGGCTACATTTGCAGAAGGAGCGCCTTGTTATGCCCCACTGCAAGATTCGCTTGCTTTGATATGGGCCATACAACATCACCAATACTACGGGAGATACTGCTTTTGAGCTCAATATTCCCCCATTCCTTGGCCTGCACCTAGTGTTCAATGTGGATCACCTTCGGCCATACTTTCCCCCATTACTGGACACATCGGAGATTGCAAAAAGAAATCACACCAACAGATTTAAATCCAGACTACATGGAACAAGCTGCAACTGATCAGATGATGGACATGTAGATCAAGAACACTCACCAATAAAAGATCCAACTACACTGAGTTGTTAAAGCTGACCAACTCTTGCACCAAGGAAAATGGCTCACTAGGGACCAAGTTCAACAAAGTTTCCTCATCTCATCGAGGAACTCAACACAATGGACACCTTTACTTCCTAATGGGGGAGGAATGATCCAGGTGGATATTGGTGGCCACCCACCTATTCCACTTGGACCCCCACCATTGTTTTTTCAAGTCTCTTTTTTTTTTTTTTTTAGTTTCCTTAATTGTAGCATAGTTTACTATTTTTGGCCATTTTTTGGGTCCTCAACTTCTAGAGCCGTTTTGAGGCCCTATACGATGTTTTTTTGGCAATATTCCTATAGGCAATTTCATTGAAATCACAATTTTAGTTTTAGTCCTAAGAGAGATCTTTCCAACAAGGTATCATGCACATCAAATGGAGATAATATGACCAAGTTACGACCTTGAGAAATTGGCTGCCCAAGTAACCCCAACGGGGCCCATAAACTCTTGGTGTTACATCTCCTCGGATAAAGGTTTTGGTTTTTAGGGTTTTCTCTTATTGTTCAATAATAAAAAGGCCCTTAAGCCTCATTGTAACTAAGTTCAAAGGGATATAGCTGCCACATCTCTTCTCAAAGATAAGCTATCATTGCCCGAGCTAGTCTCATTTCCATTCTGTTTGTAAGCATATTTCATTATTTGATATTAATGAAAGGAAGTGTTATTTTTGTTGCATCTCTATATTTATGGTTATATCTGTAATTTGTTTCATTCGTGTTTAAATTTGGATCATGCCTGCAAGAATAATTTCAGAAATTTTGGTAAGGGCGATTTCGGGGTGAACTAATTTTGTCCTCCTTGCAGCAATCCACTAACAGTCGAGATGATTTCTTCAGTGACAGGAATGTCCAGCCCATGAACTCTAGAATAATGTGCATCCAAATTTAATGAAAATTTGACTATAATGGTGTTATGAAACCAGCTCACAAAAAGATAGAAAAGTTAGATCAATGCCTTAGAATTCAGCCTCTTCGAGGGGGCAACCTCCTTTACATTACATAAATGAACAATTCTTGGATGATTCAAATAACAAAACCTCCTTTCTATATATAGGAGTCTAAGGAGCCACAATATAACCCAACTGACATAACAATAATAATATAAAGCCACAAAAGTAACAATAGAGGGATTCTATGGGACACAGTAATAAAAATATGGCGACAATAGGGGCACAACAATATTAATAAGGGATACAACTACAATAGTAATGGGGCAATCACTAGTATTATAGGGACCTAACATGCCCCTCTCCTTCAAAAAAGTGTTTTCCTCAACACTTGAGTAGTTATGGATGCTTCTGTATAAAATTCTCATCCTCCCATGTGGAATATTCAGTGGATAAGTTCTTCCACTTGATGAGATACTCTGAAATTGATCGATTTCGTAGTTGTCGAATTCTTGTTTCTATGACTGCTTCCGGTTCCAATATAATTTTTCCTTCCTCGTCAAGTTCTATCAATATTGTTTGAACTAGGAGCTTGTCGCCTATAACCTTCTTTAAACATGAAACATGGAAAACTGGGTGCACTCGAGAAGCTACAAGAAGCTCCAATTTGTATGCCATAGTACCAATCTTTTGCAACACCTTGTATGGACCATAATACTTTGGTGATAATTTATTATCCTTCTTAGCTTGCTTGAGGGACATTTGTTTATATGGTTGTAGCCGTAGGAATACCCAATCACCTACATCAAAACTTCTTTCGTTGCGATGTTGATCTGCCTGTTGTTTCATTCTATTCTGTGCCAACATGATGTTATCCTTTAAGAGTTGATTGACTTGTTGTTGATGTTCGATGTGATATTCCACTGCTTGAACTTTAGAATTTTATTTTAAATATGATGTGATGGATGGTGGATGATATCCATAAAGTGCCATAAATGGGCTCATTTTTGTTGCTGTATGGAAGGAAGTGTTATACCACCATTCAGCCAAAGGCAACCATTTGACCCATTGTGTCTGTTTATCAGATACAAAGCAACGAAGACATCCTTCCAAACATTTGTTTACTATATCTGTTTTCCTATCAGATTGAGGATGAATGGAAGAAGGACGAAGAAGTATGTCCACTTATTCAATCCAAAGCTCTGATACCAAATGTTATGAAACCAGCTCACAAAAAGATAGAAAAGATAGATCAACGCCTTAGAATTCAACCTCTTCGAGGGGGCAACCTCCTTTACATTACATAAATGAACAATTCTTGGATGATTCAAATGACAAAACCTCCTCTCTATATATAGGAGTCTAAGGAGTCATAATATAACACAACCAACCTAACAATAATAATATGAAGCCACAAAAATAATAATAGATGGATTCTATGGGGCACGGTAATAACAATATGGGGACAATAGGGGCACAACAATATTAATAAGGGATACAACTACAATAGTAATGGGGTAATCACTAGTATTAATGGGAAGACACTTCAAGGTAAAAATGGATCATGATAGTCTTAAATACCTTTTAGAACAACTATTATCTTTAGAAGAACAAAAAAAAGGGTCACAATTTCAGAACTAGAAGAACCGAAATTACAGAGTTATAATCGTTTCAAGATCGAGCTCTGATACCAAATGTTATGAAACCAGCTCACAAAAAGATAGAAAAGATAGACCAAAGCCTTAGAATTCAGCCTCTTTGAGGGGGCAACCTCAAAGAGGCTGAATTCTAAAAAATGGACCTAACAAATGGCTTCATTGAATCCCTGTAGCCTCTCAAATTAAGTGTGCCATCCTACATCTTGAAAAACTTGCCATACATCGAGATGGCACTGGACCTGCGCTGTATCTTTCGGTTGATGCCTAACAACTTGCCTGTTGCAAATAATACTGAGAGGGGGGGTGAATCAATATTATCAAGTCAAATATTCCTTTTTCAAAACCAAATGATATACGGTACTTCTGTTAATTAAACCCGCGTATATATGCAATTATGCAGAAGGAAACCCGCGTATATAATGCAAACTTTTAATTTACTTTATCTTTCTGATGTTGATTGTTAATCTGTTATTCAGAAGCAAATAACTAGTAACCAGAAACAATAACACGCACACAAGAACACAAGATATAAGGTGGAAACCCAATATGGGTGAAAACCACCTACTGCAATTCATCTCTATCTTCTCTTTAATTAGAAACTTCTTTTTACAATTGTACTAGTGCAGTCCTTTACCAGTACGCAGGCTGCAACCTGCAGAGAGCTACAACCCTCTCTCGTTTTTCAGCTTCTCCTGGAAGAGAGCTACAACCCCCTTTGCTCTTGCACTAGCCAAGATACTAGTACGTAGGTGATGGCCTACAGAAGGCTACAACCTTCTCTTTCTTTCAGGGACCACGTTTCATAAATTTTTAGACTGGATCCACAAGTAACATCAATCAAGCATCAAGAATTTCTGCATCACCCAATCACCTTTTCACCAATCAAAAATAAACACTTCTCTGACGACTATACCCAGATCATAGTAACAGTAACAACACACCAAATCTGAACCCAGAACACTCCAGCAATAAACAGAAGCAGCAAGATCACAACTCAAAATATATACGCTACTTTAACAACCTGAAACCTGCGTATACATTGTTTTAATTCACTGAACCAGCGTGTATACGCGCCTTCGCTTCACTGAACCTGCGTACAAATCTATAAAGGATAATTCACTCTTTCAGATATAAATAACCCAGATTGTCAGTTTTATAGATCAAACAAGTGCCACAAATAACAGATCAAAATCATACAAAGATACTATCATTCAAGCTTAAAGATTATGATCCATCAATAGAACTTATCCTTCTCTTTGCGCTAAGATTCCTCCTTCATCCAGATCTGCACCATAACCCAATTTCCAGTATTCCAGATCTAGCACTTTATCAGATATTCAATAATAATTCAGATTGTTCTTTGCCACATGATCTCCTTCCTCTTTTATAGTTTTAGGCCTTCCACAATACCACGGTCCAAAACCATAATACACCAATACCATGGACCCAATACTTGGGATAAACACTTCTGACGAGGTACCATGGTCCAAAACCATAGGTTCAAATACCAAGGACTAACTACCACGGACCAAGGGTAAGTTCTCCAACATATACGCACTTTTCCTTGCATGAAAGTGCGTGTATACGCATACGCGCCTTTGAAACGTCTAACCCGCGTGTATACGTGTCTTCGTCTAGATGAACCTGCGTATGTCTTTTCTTTTATTTTGAAAGCCTAAACTGAGATCTGTTACCAAAGAGAGTTGCCATCAAGGACAACACCTGTGCCATAGCTCCAACCCTATGCCATAATGCCAACAATCTCCCCCTTTGGACTTGATGGCAACCCAAAATCCTCAAATCATTCTCCCCCTTTGTCATCAAGGGCAAAGGGTTGTGCTCCCCCTGAGTACATGTTGAAATTTCTGCCTTGCTGTGCTGACCATGCTCCCCCTGACAAGATCTGCAAAAGATGTTCTTCAAGAAGAACCATGACTTATACATTATAAAATACCTTCCTATCACCAAAAGACTCAATACATACATCCATCACCCAACCAAGTGGGGATACATCAGAAAATTACATATGACAACCAAGTTCATTACATGTTCATCCCAGGCATAGTGGGGAAACCAAGATAGGCCGTTACATGACCTTGACACCATAAAAGAGATACCACAAAAGAGATACATGACATAGAGACGAAATATCTAGAACAAGACTTATGAAAGTCACAAATAACTGATAGCAGCAACATCTGTCAATCACAATTCAGATCAGAACCAAGATTTCCTTCTGTTCTCCCTCTGCCTCTGCTCCACCTAAAACCAACAACAGTTGTGAACTAGAACCAAAAGCTTCTAAGATAATGCCAACAATGCATTATTAGAAGATTATCTGCTCCCCCTGAACCTGTGCCAGATGGTCTCTGTCAGACCCATATCAGACTCTCTTCAACCAGAGTCTGTCCTTGTTGATTTTCTTCAGAACTCCATATACGCAACTGCACCTGCATAAATCGGCATATATACACGGATCTTCCTCATTCAACTCGCGTACACCCATTTTTCTCTGAAACAGACACGATTTAACAGTAAGATGATGCATCAACGACTCCCAGCTTCTGTCTGAGGTATTCAAATGTCTCCCTGGGCAGTGGTTTGGTGAGAATATCAGCAACTTGTTCCTTAGAAGGAACATACTCCAATTTGACCTTTTGTTCCAACACTTGTTCCCGGAGAAAGTGATACTTGATCGGTATGTGCTTGGTCTTTGAATGCATGACTGGGTTCCTTGAAATGCTGATTGCACTTGTACTATCTCATAAGATGGAGATAGGTGGTGTACAAGTGATTTGAAAATCCTGCAAGGTCTTCATCATCCAAAGAAGTTGAGTGCAGCAAGATGCAGAAACCACATATTCCGCTTCAGCTGTAGATAAAGCAATCGAACTCTGTTTCTTGCTGAACCAAGATACTAATCTGAAACCCATAAAGAATGCACCACCACTTGTGCTCTTCCTGTCATCCACGCTTCTGGCCCAATCTGCATCTGTGTAAGCATGAAGTGTGAGATCTGTATCTCTAGGATACCATAAGCCATAGTTTTGAGTTCCTTGAAGGTACTTGAAGATTCTCTTGACCGCCTGAAGATGAGTTTCCTTTGGATTTTCCTGAAATCTTCCATCTGGTTGCTCAATGTACACTTCTTCTTCTAAGTCCCCATTCAGAAAGGCTGATTTCACGTCCATTTGAAAAACTTTGAACTTCTGAAAGCTTGAGAGAGCAAGGAACATTCAGATGGCCTCAAGTCTAGCAACGGGAGAAAAAGTTTCTTCAAAGTCTATTCCTTCTTGTTGAGCATACCCTTTACACACAAGTCTGGCCTTGTTTCTAATTACTTCCCCATTTTCATTCAACTTATTTTTGAAGATCCATTTTGTCCCTATGACATTCTTATCTTTTGGTCTAGGAACCAACTCCCAAGTGTTGTTCTTTTCGATCTGCTCAAGTTCTTCATCCATCGCCTTGACCCAGCATTCATCTTTGCATGCCTCTCTTACATTTTGTGGTTCAGTGGAGGAGAGTAATGCCAAATAGCTTGAGGCTTCTGCAATTGTTCTTCTTGTTTGTACTCCTGCTTCTTTCTGCCCAAAAATCTGAGATTCTGGATGATTCTTCTGAATGTACTTGGATGGAGTCTTCTCTTCTATCCTTATTTGCTCCTCAGGTGCCTCTTGAGGTTCTTCTTCATCATCTATCTGATTTGGAGAGTAGTCTTCATCCTCTTCGATATTTTCATGATTTACTTGCCTAGGGATGTATCCTTTTTCATCAACCACTACATCAATGCTGTCAACAATTCTTCCAAGTATTTGATTGTAACACTTATATGCTTTGTTGTGGGGAGAATAACCAAGGAGAATGCCTTCATCTGCTCTAGGTTCAAGTTTGCCAAGCTGTTCATCAGTATTCTTAATATAGCATTTGCTCCCAAAAATTTTGAAATGCTTTACCGAAGGAGTCTCACCATACCAGAGCTCATGAGGAGTTTGAGTGCTGTTCACTCTGACATTTGTTTTGTTGAGAATAACAACCACAGCAAATGCAACTTCACCCAAGAAGGTTGCGCGAGTCCCAGACTCATCAAGCATAGCACGAGCCATTTGTTAGACCGTTCTATTCATCCTTTCCACCACTCCATTTTGCTGAGGAGTCCTAGCTGTAGAGAATTCCCTTCTTATTCCATGTTCTTCACAGAAATCAAAAAAATCATTTGAGGTAAACTCCCCACCTCTGTCGGACATGAGGCACTTAATTTTTTGATCTGATTCGTTTTCGGCCAAGGATTTGAAAGATTTGAATTTTTCGAATGCTTCGTCCTTGTGTTTCATAAGTCCCAACCAAACCATCCTGGAGAAGTTGTCAATGAATAATATAAAGTATTCTTCTCCTCGAGGTGACCTTGTCCTAAATGGACCACATACATCTATATGGACTAGTTCAAGAGGCCTGCTGGCTGATCCTTCCTTCTCAGGGAAGTTAGTTCTGGTTTGCTTACCAAACTGACATGATTTGCATATGGTGTTGTCTGGAATTTTGGTATCTGGAAGACCATGAACTGCCTGGTATTTGCATGCTTTCCTTATTTGTGAAAAACTTAGATGCCCCAACCTCCGGTGCCATAACCAGTGTTCATCATCCTTGCTTAAATAACATTGTTGTTGTCCTTCTTCAAATATGTATAGATTATTTGGAGTTCTTCTGCCTTTGATCACTATTTTTCCTGTATCAAGATCATGAACGCTACATCCATTTGATCGAAATATTACCTCTGTCCCTTGATCACACATCTGACTGACACTTAGTAGATTATGCTTCAAGCCATCAACATACAAAACATTTCCAGATTTGACCTTTTCTTTCAAATGAGCAGTGCCTTTTCCTTTTATGGCTGCAGGGGTATCATTTCCAAAAGAAACTTTCTTTCCCTTTTCTAAAACAATATATGATTCAAGTTTTTCTTTATCACCTGTCATATGCTTCGAACATCCGCTGTCGATGTACCATAGATTTTCTTGTCCTTCTGCATAAAAAGCTATCCCACGTCTTTATGGTTGTGGTTCCTTTATTCTCCATGTTCGGGTGCTTGAGGCTTGTTCCTTTGTCTTCCGAAACCTACTCCTGCATTCAAAATCTTCATGACCAAAGTTATTACAAATAGAACATTCAATTTCATTTTCAAGGGCTGAAAAGTTGTTATAGGTCCTTTTCGTAATCCCGGTCATACTTCTTTGTTTTTGAGATTCTCTAGTCATGATTGTCTTATAGGCAACACATTGCGCTGCTTTGTGACCAAAGTTATGGCAAGAGAAACATTGGCCATTGAAGAAACTTCTGCGATTATCAAATCTACCAGCCAAATGAGTGTAATTTCTATTGTCATCCATTCTTGAAGCAAATTGAGAAGTTTTTACCTGTGGCTAGTTGTAGCTTTTGTTCACCCTTAAGATGGATTGCCCCTAGTTTACCTGGTAGTCTCTGTTTGTTCTTGATGTAATTCGTCCCTGCTTTACCTGATGATCTCCATTGGGCTTTTGCTCATTCCTCCTTGCTTCATCAAGATAACTCCTTGAGGTGGATGCTTGAGATGTTTCTCCATTATAACCCAAACCTATCTTGATTAGTGGAGAACGTTGTACATTGATAATCTCATCCAGAGTTTCAGATCCTTTAACAAACTTAAAATTAAGAACCTTTGTTTTCTCAATTTCTTTTCTAAGGCCAACAATTTCACATTCTAACTTCTCAAGAGATTTTTCTTTTTCATCAAGTTGAAATTGCAGAGTATCAATGATCACATTCTTTTCTTCTAAACATGTCTTGAGTCTAGAAATCTCTTCATAAAAGTCATCCACATCTATAGCATCCATGTAATCATCATCTTCAAAAGCCATTAAAAGTTTATAATCGTTACCTCGTTCATCTTCATCACTATTTGATAGGCCATCATTGTCTTCATGAGTGTAGTAACTTTTCTTAGTTGCATTCTGTTTCTTGTTCCATATAACAGGTTCCTTCCCTCGGGGTACTGGACGGTTCCGATGAACCTGCGTATATGTCTTCGTGTAGATGAAATTTTTAATTGTATGAAAAATTTGGGTGAAGAAATAAAAGAGGCTGTTGTGGTTGAAAAAGTTCTAAGATCTTTGTCCCCTAGGTTTGAATCTAAAGTTTTTGCAATAGAAGAAAAGGAGAATCTACAAAGCCTTAAAATGTCACAGCTACACGGAATTCTAACTGCTTATGAAATGAGGAAAGGAGGTCCATCAGATAGGAGAGAAGCTGCCTTCAAGGCTTCAGGCAAAGGCGAGTACTACGAGTCAGGACACGTGTCAGAGGGAACAAGAAATAGAATGCAACTAAGAAAAGTTACTATGGGGTACTGGACGGTTCCGATGAACCTGTGTATATGTCTTTTCTTTTATTCTGAAAGCCTAAACTGAGATCTGTTACCAAAGAGAGTTGCCATCAAGGACAACATCAGTGCCATAGCTCCAACCCTGTGCCATAATGCCAACATTGCCCACCCATTTTGCCAATTGCTCTATAGCAGCAGATGGAGTGGTAGAAAAACTATTGAGTAGAGTGCTAGCTGGTAAATTTGTGATGATAGGGATTATAGTGGAAAAGGATGCGATGATAGGGAAATCTAGACAAAGGTTATGGGGAAATACATGGTAGATCATGATAATTATGGAATTATTCCAACGCAATGGAAAAGACTATAATTCAATGCTATCGAACATGTTTCAAGTTGCAATGTGTATGGATAAATATGTAAGGTATGGTGAGGATCAGATTAATGGTTGTGGGATTTACGAGTTGGCGCGAGGGTCAACAACAATGATGATCCATCATTATTGCTATTCAATACGACATATTTAGCATTAAATGTGATACCTTCCCCCAACTAAGGGATGACCGTCCATGGTCATGTCTAGTCATGTCATAGGTGAAATATCAATCAAATCCACAAAGTCAGTCAGGGACATACCTAGCAACTTACCTTGATGGAGTAACAACATCGAAGGAGTAATAGCACCAGAGGAGTAATAACACTAGTGAAGTACTTATACAGAATCGCCACGAATGGAGTAAAAACACTGGAGGAGTAACAACACCTGTGAACTACCTACAATAAAAATAATGATAGAATAGAAACAATATTTTATTATATATATGTAATCTTTTAATTATTTTTTAATTTTTATTTTTTTGGAATTAAACAAGAGGTGTAGAGGAAGAGTTCTTTTCACTAACAACCTCAAAACTAGAATTATCACAAAGATGTTTAATAAAGGAGTCTTTAGAAGCTGGATGGTGATACAATTTGAGGTGTTGTCCATTTACAATCAGGGGAGTACGTGCCTCATTGATTGTTACAAGTCTAACAATCCCATTATCAAACACTGTGTCAACTTCATACGGTCCCATCCATCTACAACAAAGTTTTCCCTTAAAATATTTTAATAGAGAGTCATATAGCAAAGCCAAATCTCCTCTTTGAAACACCTTTTTCTTGATGAATTTATCATGCCATTTAGTTTGTTGTTGCTAAATCATAGTGGTATTCTAGACAACTATCAAATGGATTTCATCCAACTCATTTAACTCTTCTAGTTGGTATTTCTGGGCTTTTGAAAGATCTAAACCTACTTCAAGGGATTTCCTGGGAATCTTAATTTTGAATACTACTAGAAATAAAGGAGATTTCCCATAGACAAGCTCGTATGGTGAGAATCATGTTGTGTTCTGCCATGTTGTTATATACGCCAAAAGTGCCTCAGGAAGCTTTTCGGCCAAATTTTAGCGATGGTTTGCTACAATCTTCATAAGGATATTCTCTAGCACCTTGTTCGTACTCTCAACTTGACCATTCGCCTGAGGATGATATGGAGACATCACCCTATGCTTGATTCCATACTTCTTCATAAGTCCTACTATCAGATGTGATGTGAACTGTGCCCCTCCATCTGAAATTATCTCTCTAGGAGCTCCATACCAAGTGAAAATTTATTCGAATAAGAAGTATGATACAACCTGTTCTATTTCTTTTGCAACAAACTGAGCCTCTACCCACTTTGTCACATAATTCATGCAGACCAGAATGTGAACTTTCTGATGTGAAGGCGGATTGAATGGCCCAACGAAATCGATAGCCTATTTCTCAAAGGGCTCAAGAGCTTGTTGAGGCTATCATGGCATCTCATCTAATCAACCAAGATGGCCCATCCGTTGGCAGCTATCGCACCCTCAAAAATATTTCCTTGCATCACCAAAAATAGAGGGCCAATAGTACCCCATATGTAACACCTCATGACCTGTCTGCTCATCCATAAAATTCACTCGGGGCCATCATGGGTAGCTTTCAGGACATCATAAATGTCATCTTCACATATGCAACATTGAATAAGGTGATCAAGTCCTGTATAAAAGAGGTATCCCTCTATCCACGAATAGCGTTCACTATAATGGATAATATTTCGATTCTCTCTGTATAGGAAATGTTGAGGTACTTTTGCTGTAGAAAGGTAGTTAGCAATATCTACATACCATGGAGTGTGAGTATAAATTGCAAATATATGTTCATCTGGAAAAATATCCTCTACAGGTGTACCATCATCACTAGTATCTAGCCTGGACAAGAAATTTACAACTACATTACCTTTCCCTGGCTTATCTATAATGATAATATCAAATTCTTGAATTAATAATAACCATCTTGTAATACGACCAAGAGTTATTGGTTTATTCATCAGATACCTGATGGCTATATGATCAGTGTGCATGAAAGTGGGATACCCTGTAATATAATGTCGAAACTTATTAATAGTGTAAATAACAACCAAAAACTCCTTCCCAATTACTGTATAATTCAGTTCAACAGGAGTCAAGTTCTTGCTGATGTAATAGATCATGTACAATTTCTTGTGCTCTTGTTGTCCCAAGAATTCCCCTACTATTGTGTGAGAAGCATCTGTAGAGATATGAAATGGGAGCTTCCAGTCAGGACAACATAAAATCAGAGCTTTGCAAACTAGTCCTTTGATTTCCACAAACTCTCCTTCAAATTCATCTCTCCACAAAAATTCTGCGTCCTTAGGTAACAATTAAAAAGGTCAGAATGCTATCTTAAATTTTTTTTCTATAAAATCTTTATAATAGTGAGAATAACCAATAAAAATACTAACCTGTGTTGGTGTCTTCGGTGTAGTAAAAAATAATATTACCTCTACCTTGGCAAGATCAACCTGAATTCCTGCAGCTGAAAGTAAGATCAACCTGAATTCCTGCAGCTGAAAGTAGGTGTCGCAGAACTATTCCTTCTTCCATCATCATGTATCATTTCACTGTACTAAGTGAAACATGTGTTTTATTACATATTTTAAGTACCTTCTCTAATTTTCCTAGAACATCTTCAAACAAATCCCCATATGGGGTGAAGTCATCCATGTAAATTTCAACACTATCATTGACTAGATCAGAAAAAATCCTAATATTCCCTATTGAAAGGTAGCGGGTGCATTGTAGAGACCGAATTTAAGGACTCGGTATGTAAAGGTTTCCCAATGGCATGTGAAAGTAGTTTTATCTTAATCCTTGGTGGCTATTTGGATTTGGTTGTATCCGCTAAATCCATCTAGAAAGGAGAAGAACTTCTTTCCCGCTAATGTATCAAGGACCTGGTCAATAAAGGGTAAGGTAAAATAATATTTTTGAGTTGCTTTATGTAATTCCCTGTAATCAAAACAATTACACCACTTGCCATTCTTCTTCAGAATAATGACTAGTGGGGACACCCATTGACTGTCCGATATGGGGTTAATAAATCCCACATCTAATAGCTTCTTTAGTTGGTCTTTGACAATGTTCTTTAAGGAAAGATTCAGTTTTTCTTTGTAGTTTCCTAATAGGTCGACATTCCTCTTTAATGTATATGTGATGGGTACATAAGTCAGCAAGGATTCCTTTCATGTGTTTATATTTCCAAGCAAAGGATTCTTCCTATTCCCGAAGGATTTTTAGTAACCGTTTAGACTAGGAAGGTGAAAGGTTAGGATCAACGTTCAACATTCTCCCTGGTTTGATTTCTACAGGAAAGTTGCTACGGGTTACAATTATAGGAACATTTTCAACTTCAATCTCTGGTTATATGACTTCCTGAACATTGCACTCATAACAGATTCTAACAGCAAGCGAGTGGAATCAAAAATTTAGTTGGGACTACTAATAAAGGTACTAATAGCATCATCCATTGTTTCATCCTTGAAACAAAGGGCCTCACCAATGGTAATAATTGGTCTAAATTCTTCATTTTTAGGTTCAGGACCCTTCGTAGGTAGATATTTTTGTATTAAGATAAATCCTGGTTTATCTGACGAACTTGATTTTGCAAGGGGATAAAGGATAAGATTCTTTCTGACTTCCCCATTGGATATTACCATATTTCCTGACCGACACCCAATCTAAGTGTTTGCATTCACAAGCCATGGTCTTCCTAAAATCAAAGGATTCCCATCGACTGGGGATTGGGTATGTAATACCAAACGATCAACAGGGTACTGCCATGAGTCTACTGAAATGGTTATATCTTCCAACTTCCCTACCGGTCATACAGTAGACTGATCTTCAAATTCTAAGATGGTGGGAGCTCGTTTAAGGTTTCGTAGGCCCAAGGTAATCAGAGTTGTAGAATTTATGACATTAATTGCAACCCCCAAGTCTACCATAACATTTTGGATATCAATCCCATTAATATGTATATAAGAATTAGGTTCCCTAGATCCCCATATTTAACAGGTGTAGGCTTCCCCAACATTATGTCTGATAATTTTCCCGTAATGTGAATAGTTATCAGATCCTTTGTTTTCCTTCCAGGTTTCTTAGAGAAATATTACTTGATCATTTTGGCATAAATCGGTACATCCCTCACAGCTTGAAGTAACGGTATTTTAACAAAAAAAAATTGAAATTCCTTTAAAAGGTCAATTTCAGGATGAGGATTCTGTTTTCTCAAGTATAGTCTCTCAAGATAGGGTGGACCAGTCTAACATCATTGAGTAACAATTGTTTGAGAAGGGGGTTGTGTTTCCATAGGAGTTTGCGTTTACTCATCCCCAATTATTCTAGCAGAATTCCTAGGTTCTGGTTCTCAATATGTTCAAAAATTATTGGTGAAGTCAGAGAATTTACCACCTAACTGGATCGTAGATTTAATTTGTTACATTTCATGGTGAAAATACTATATGCGGGAAGGTTGAGTGTCTCAACCTATTGAGCCCCCCTATTGTTTGGATTTGTGTTGGATTCAACAGGCAGTTGTGGGCGAAGAGGAGGATTACTAGTGGAGGCATTCAAAGTCAGTTGTAACTATTGTTGTTCCATAGGCTGGGAGAATTGTCCTGAAGGAGGAGGAAGTCCATGCCAATTTGAGGACCATGAAGGGGTTGGACCAGATTGAGGGAACCATGCTTTCCAGGGCATTAGATATTGATAGTACTGTGACCATGAAGGTGAAAAAGGTATAGATTGAGGCCCAAAATTAAAATTATTAAAATACTGAGAGGAGTTTGAGGCATACCTTGATTCATGTTTTGTGGTCATGTTTTCCATGGTTTCCTTGATCGCATGAAGTACAATTGATCTACTTCTTCATTTGTTCCATGAAAAAATTCCTTCATCCTAGGAAGAGATGGACACGTGCTAGTGGAATGACTCTTCTCACATATCGCACAGGTCTCGACAGTATTCAATGGACATTCCTTTAGTGGGTTGTTATTCCTTCATTGAGGGTAGAAAATGTCCATAGACTTCTCCACTTCCATCTTCTTCTGTTTTGCCTATAAAATTTCCAATTGTGAGGACAATTTGCTCAATATATCGGTCTTCAAGTTGTGTATAAAGTTTGTAATTTATGATTTTGTAACTCCATTGTTGGATGTCTTGAGGCTTCAAACCCCCATCCTATGCCTCGCAGCTACACATGAATACTTGATGCATAATTCGCAAATGGTGTCAAATTCTTCTTTTGATATATCTCCCTTTCCTACTACATTCAAGAGTTCCAAAGATTCCTCCCTTAGTGCTTGGAAAAAGATTATCTTCAAGATTTCCTTATCCAGATCACTATGGCTTGATCTCTGCAAACTATCTTAGAAACGTTCCACAAACTCCTCCATGTTCTCATCCTCTTTGTACATAACATTAAAGATTTCTTCCTTAACATATTGGGATTTGCAATAGTCTTGATATTTTTCAAGGTAAATCGTCTTCATATCATCCCATGGGGTAACAGATTTTCCCCCTAAGCCCAGAAACCACCTCAAATATGTTCCCTTCAAAGTGGCGGGGAATACCTTCAATTTCTAAGCATTATAAATATAGTCATACCCTTGACAGACAATGTCAAATTAAAAAAGGAATGTGTCTGGATCTTCAAAAGAAAGACCATGGAAGTTAGGTAATGTTGTCAAAGGAATAAGCTTCATAGGCGCATCACCCCTGATATCTCCAATTGGAAACTCAATCGAAGAAGTTGTAGGAGCCATGAATATCTTCTAGTATTCACCTGGAATCTCAATAGGTTCTAGTTGTTCTATAATGTGTGGTTGAGTCTGTTTAATAACACTTCCTCGATCAAATGGTGTAGTGAATTCCCTTAAGTCTTCTTCTTCTTCTGAACTCACAATGTTTAGTTCCTTCGATCCTCTGCTTGCTACTTCTTCTTCCCTGAATTGTGCTTCTATTATTGGGGGAGGTTCTAGTTGTGAAACTGACTGCCCTCCAGATCTCGTATGAGATCTCACCCTAATAGCAGCTCGCAACGATGCCCCTGACTCATATTTTGAAATGATTTCTTGGATGTAGGTAATTCTGCCTAGATCTCTCCTTCCTATTTTTGGGGGTCTTCCTCTAACCCTTTTATTCGTATCTTTGTTCATGCAGTCAAAAAGTAAAAGGAAAACATTAATGCAAATCTAAAGCCTAGAAAATAAAGCAGGGTGAAAAATTCCCTCCCTAGGATGAGATAGTGGTTCCTACAAAAGAAATAAAACAATCTAATCGTTAGGACCTAGAGAAGGGTAAAAAAAAAACTTCCCTCTTGAGGACAAGAGAGTGGTACTATGGTCAATACTTGTCATACTTTCACGCCTTCGATAGCCTCCCCGACAACGGTGCCAAATTGTTGGTGTTCAGATATGAATCATACAATTCACCCTATTCCACATTAATTGTCAACCTATGGCTCAATTGGATATTTCAAGGCTATCATGCAAGGTATATGTAGGCCACAGTTTCCCTACCTAGTATTGAACATTCAATCATAAACATAATAATGTGTAGAAGCAAGTAATAACAATAACAACAACCATAGTAAGAGAAAGTTAAGACTCATAGCAACACACTTGATAAATCATTACAAGAATAAGGAATTAACGCAACAGAAACAAACATATGCACACCACTAATCCAACAAAGCCTAGTCAGGACAGTGGGCCAAACTCCCTTACCAAGGCCGTGGCAAGACCAAGAACTATAGAATTCTTAGAATATTAGAAATTTCATTAATCAAAATGAAATTATAAAGGTCTTTTGTTACAAGCTCAAAATTCTTGTATATCTTCTAACAGTCCTTTTCCCAACCTCATAACCTGACTGATACATTTGATTTGCCAATTGATAATTCCTAAGAATATGGTAGCTATCTACCTACAAATACACATCGATTCTTAAAATACAATAGAATAAAAAGATAAAAATTGTGTTGGTCAATAAGTTGAACCACTGTTGTAGCCAATATCTAAAGATAGCAATGCTAGCTCGATAGTAACCATACCTTGAATCATGGTCTTGATCATCATTCCTTCGAATTTGCAAGGAAAGTTAAGTTAGCAAGTTGCTTTAGGAAATAATCGCTATGACTACGCTTAATCAATTAATAGTCCACAAAGACATGAAAATAGGTATACCTTTTCTATTTAGAATACAAATTGACCCAACAAGGACATGAAAGAGGTATAAGAAAGAAATAAAAAGGCGGGTAAAAAATAGGAAAATTTTGCATCCAACAAAAGGTTGTTGGATACTCCGGATAGGAGAGGTGATGGATACAAGTACTATTCTATTTCTGGTTCTGATAGACATCCTGATCATCATCATTATCATCCTTATAGGAGGAATGATAGGGGATACTTACTAGATGAGTTTAAGAAAGAGAAGCCGCCTACTTTTGATCGAGATGTGAATAATCTAGAAGATTCAGAGGCTTGGATACTTTGGATGAACAAATTATTTAAGATGCATAATTACATGGATAACATGAATGCCAGAGTAGTGATATTCAACTTGAAAGGTAAAGCAGACATTTGGTGGGAATATATGAAGCGATTCAGATACATTAGGATAGATGACTTGATCTAACATGACTTCAAGAGGCTTTCCAGGAATAAATACTTGTCGGAAAGGTACTAGGACAGTAAGGCCAAAGAGTTCTATGAGCTAAATATGGGATCAGTGATAGATGAAGAGTACATGACTAAGTTTCTAGATCTATTGAGGTATGTATTTTATCTCAAATACGAGAAGGATAAATTTCAACAATTTGTGAGTGGATTCCCATTAGGATTTAGAGATCAAATTGAATATGATGAGCCTTGACCACTTGAGGACATTATTGGGAAATTTAAGCATTGCTATGAACAATCAAAGCATAAGAATGAATCTGAGCAAGGATGGAAAGGGAAAGACAAAGGTAAAGGTAAATTTTAGCCAAAAAGGACAAGGCCTCAGAATGCAGATGAGAAAGAAAATGTGGCACAAAAAAAGAGGATTAATGTAACTAGATAGGGACATGGGTCACAGTAGCAACATAGAGTTGAGGAAACTAGTCAATTGGAGTGTTGGAAATGTAGTAAGGAGCATCTTAAGAGATATTTTCCACATAATAAGGGTGGTAGATCTCAGATATATAGTGTGCAGGAGGCATTGACTATTGGGGATGTTGGTTAGAGTGTTCCTTGTATTTATTTGACATTGGATAACAAACTAGAAAACCATTAGGAATCTATCATTGAGATGGATGGTAAGCTTTGTGATCAAGCTATTTCTATTTTGATTGGCCCTTCATCTAATTATTGTTATGTTAGTCCTGACTTGGGGGATAAGTGTGATTTGTGTAGGAATTGCATGCATAATCTTGGTTAGTGTAGTTGGCTACAGGGACAATGAAGTGCATTCATCATTGGGTAAGAGCTTATACACTTGATTTGAATGGTATGCCTACCAAAACACATTTGAATGTATTTTCCTTGGGATCATACATTATGTTGTTGGGCATGGATTGGTTGTATCTTTATAAAACCAAGCTAGATTGTTATGACAAATCCATTGAGTGTGTTGATGACAATGGGGAACCAAGAGTCTTCAAAGGAAAGTAGAAAGCCACATTAGTTAGGATGGTAACAACTATGCAAGAAAAGAACATTCATTGGAAAAGCCATATGTTCTTTGGAGAGCACATTTCTAGTGACAAGGGTAAAGAAGTTGAGGATGGAAATGTTTTGAGAAGATACCCAGTTCAACAATAGTTTCAGGGTGTATTCCCTTAGGAAATTTCAAAGTTTCCACCTCAAACGGAAGTATAATTTTCTATTGGGTTAGTGCCAGGGGTGGCTCCAGCATTAAAAGCACCTTACATGATGAGTACTCCAGAGTTGGCTGAGTTGAGGTTGCAATTAATGGAAATGTTGGACAAATCATACATTAGACCAAGTGTATCACCTTGGGGCGCACCATTATTGTTTATGAAGAAGAAAGATGGAACTCTTAGATTATGCATTGACTACAAGAAGTTGAACAAAGTGACTATCAAGAGCATATATCCTTTACTAAGGATTCATGATTTGTTCAATCAGGTGAATGGAGCAGAAGTGTTCTCTAATATCGACTTGAGGTCAGGATACCACCAGGTACACATCAAAGAGTAGGATATTTACAAGACAAATTTTTGGACCAAGTATGGGCATTATGAGTTTGTTATAGTTCCATTTGATTTGAATAATGCTTCAACTATATTTATGTGCTTGATGAATAGTGTGTTGTGTCCATATTTGGATAAGTTTGTTATTGTGTTCATTGATGACATACAATTATATTGTAGAAATGAGGAAGAGCATGTCAAGAATTTAGCAATAGTATTGAGGTTGTTGAGAGGCATCAGTTGTATGCTAAGCTCAGAAAGTGTAGTTTCTTTCAGAATGAGGTACATTACTTGGGACATGTTGTCTCCAAGGAGGGAATTGTAGTAGATCCAAAAAAGACAAGGGTCATCATGGAGTGGGTAGCTCCTAAGAATGTAGATGAGGTGAGATCTTTCATGCGGTTTGTAGTATATTACAGGAGGTTCATCAGGAATTTCTTGCTGATTGCTTATCATATTACATGATTGTAGAGAAAGGGTAAGAAGTTTGAATGGACAGAGGAGTGTGAGGCTAGATTTGAGTAGCTCAAGTAGTTATTGACACATGCACCAGTGTTAAATATTGCAAATACGAACAAAGAGTTTGTAGTATGCACATATGCTTGCAAGAAAGGACTTGGTGGAGTTCTTATGAAAAATGGTAAAGTGGTATTCTATGAGTCCTGAAAACTAAACGAGCATAAGAAGAACTACCTGACACATCATTTGGATTTAGGAGTGACCATACATGCATTGAATATGTGGAGGCATTATCTTATTGGTAGGAGGTTTTTACTAATGAGTGATCACATTGGGTTGAGGTATTTGTTTGACCAATAGAATAAGAATGCTAGGTAGGCTAAATGGTTGGCCACGATTAGTGAGTTTAACTTCGAGATCAAGTACATCAAAGGAAATGAGAATAGGATCATAGATTCCATTAGTAGGAGGGTACAGGTAAATCACTTATCACTTACAAAATCCTATGGAATAGACTTACACGATAGGATATTTTAGGCGGGTCAACAAGATGTCAGCTATATGGATATTGTGAACAGGTTGTAGCAGACTACTGGTACAGGTACAGGTGATAGTACAGGTACAGGTACATGTAGTATTACAAGTATAGGTACATGTAGTGGTACAAGTACAGGTACAGGTGCAGGTGCATAGGGTATGGACTATTGTCTTATGACATATGGATTGGTCAGATTCAAAGATGGGATATGTGTGTTGGATAAGAGTGAGCTCAAGAAGGTGATCTTGAGAGAGTTTCATGCGAAACCATATTTAGGTCACCCAGGTTATCAGAAGACATTAACTACAATGAAGAAATTTTATTATTGGCCGAATCTAAAGAAGGATGTAGCAGATTTTGTGTCTAGGTGTTTCAATTGTGAGCGTGTGAAAGAAAAGTGTAAGCATTGTTTGGTTGTGTTATATTCTTTCCATGACTAGCCCACGTAGTTAATGAGGGGGTTAGAGGGGGGGTGGAGCCCCCCATTAGTTGCCCCGATTGCATAGTGGGGGTGTCATAGGGGGTCTGAGGGGTGTAGGTAAGTCCACTCTATGGGGTCCAAGGTAGCACCCCAGAAAATTTTGGTTTTGGAACCTATGTTTGGTTGGGCGGATCCATCTATGGTTTTTTGCATGATTTTCGCACATGTTTTTGGATGCGATGGTTTTTGGTCCATGGTTTTGTATGCGATGGTTTTCAGTCCATGGTATTGGATGCTTCGGCATATATAAATATGTATTATAACATTGAAAGGAACAAAATGAAAAAAATCAAGTTGGTAGTCCCCGTTTTGGGATCCAGGGGAAAATCTTTGTGTATATGTGTTTTATGTGTTATGCTCTCGCATTGTTTATTTTATGTGTTTTAGAATTCGTATGCAGGTAATTTCTATACGGGGTTAAAACCTACATTTAGTATCGGAGTTGTTTTGGCTTCAAGGAGACGCCTTTGTTGCTGAGGGGTTTCGCTCAGGCCTATGGTAGACCCTGTTCAATGGGAGATCTGCGAGATAGATTCTAGTGGTGAAAGAAGATGGTGAGCATTGGAAAGATAGAGATCGAGAAATTTAATGGTCAGAGTTTTGAGTTGTGGAAACTCAAGATGGAGGATCTGTTGGTGGATAAAGATCAGTGGATCGTGATAGATCCGGGTACTAAACCAACGGGAGTGTCCGATGAAGAATGGAAGAATTTGGATCAGAAGGCAAAGAGCACAATACGATTGTGTGTCTCAGATTCAGTATTGTTGAATGTATCAGGGGAAGCTACGGCGAAGGCTTTGTGGGAAAAGTTAGGTACTTTGTACCAATCTAAATCTCTGGTGACTAAACTGTTCCTGTGGAAAAAGTTGTATAACCTGAGGATGAAAGATGGAGACTCGGTGATAGAGCATCTAAACGCATTTAATACTGTGGTAAGTCAGTTAGCATATGTTGATATTAAAATTTCAGATGAAGATAAGTGCATCAGTTTGTTATGTTCTTTACCAGATTGGTGGGATAGTCTAGTTATTACAATAGGTAGCAATGCAGCTTCCTTGCAGTTTAATGAAATAGTTTCATCCTTGCTGATGGAGGAGATGAGATGGAAAAATATGGAGAGCCAGAATGGTGATTCCTTGTCTGTATGATGATGGTACCAGAATAGAAACAAAAATAAGTCATCGAGTGGGATATCTAAATGTAGAGGGAGACCTAAATCTCCAGGAAAATTTGTAAAGGTGGTGTGCTGGAAATGCGGAAAGGATGGGCACTACAAAAGGGACTGTAAATATAAAGCTCCTGATAAAGGAAAGGGATCTGATGATGCTCCTTCTGCAGAGATGAAAACCACCTCAAATGAAGGTGGGAATGTGTACTTGGCTTCTTCAGGTACACATGTAGATCATGAGGCATGGTTGATTGACTTAGGTGCATCCTTTTACTTCACTCCCCATAGAGAGTGGTTCTGTGAGTATGAGAAATACGATGGTGGTGATGTCTTCTTAGAGAATGATAGGAAGGCTAGAATCGTTGGTCGCGGAAAAGTAAAGTTGAAGTTGCAAGGTGGAAGGGTTAGAACACTTCCGGGTGTTCTGCATATTCCTACATTGGCCAGAAATCTATTTTCTATAAGAAAGTTGGATGATGCAGGTGTAAAAATAGTGTTTGAGAAGGACACATACAAGATGGTTCGAGGAGCACTACTATTGATGTGGGGAGTTTGGATTGGAACTCTGTACAAGCTGCAAGGTAGCACAGTTGTTGATGGGTGCAACAATTCTGTGGTTCCTGAAAGTGCAACAGAAAATCTAGTGGTCTCTAGAGAGAAGACCATGTTGTGGCATCAAAGGCTTGGACATATTGGAGAGAAGGGCCTTCAAATACTTCATGGTAAAGGTATGGTAGAAGGTATGAGTAATAGCTCTCTAGATTTTGATTTCTGTGAAAATTGTGTATATGGGAAGCAAAATCGGGTGAGCTTCCCCTCTGGTGGTAAGAGGGCGAAACATATATTAGAGCTTGTGCATAGTGATTTGTTTGGACTTGTGAAGGTTCTATCACTGGGTAAGTCTATGTACTATGTATCATTTATAGATGACTTCTCAAGGAATACATGGATATATTTCCTTAAGAAGAAATCTGAAGTCTTTGACAAGTTTAAAGAATTCAAGGCTCTGGTGAAAGACCAGACAGAGAAGAAGATAAAGGTACCCGAGGACAGATAACGGTGGAGAGTTTTGTAGTAAGGAATTTGAATAATTCTATAAGAAGTGTATTATAGCACAGTAGAAGACTACTCCATATACACCTCAGCAAAATGGAGTTGCAGAAAGAATGAACAAGACGTTGATGGAAAGGCAAGAAGCATGCTCAATGGTACTGAGTTAGGACAAGAATTCTAGGTAGAGGCAGTGGAGACAGTGTGTTACCTGGTCAACAGATCACCTTCATCAACATTGGAGGATAAAACTCCACAATAGGTATGGACTGGTAAGAAATGCTCTCTTTCACATCTGAGGGTATTTGGATGTGATGCATATGTACATGTTCCAAAGGAGAAACGAACCAAGTTGGATAGTAAATCTAAAAAGTGCATTTTTATTGGGTATAAGGATGGTTTAAAGGGTTATAAGCTTTGGAACCCAGTAACAAGGAAGGTTTTGTATAGCCAAGATGTGGTGTTTAGAGAAGTGAAAGATGTTTTAAACATGAATTCCAACCAAAGGAACCTGAGAAGATAGAGTTTGACCTAAAGGAGGAAGAATCAGACTCTATAGCAGAGGAGGAATTAGAAGATGAAGAGCCAAAAACTCCAGGTGTGAGAAGATCAGTTTGAGAAAGAAAGAAGCCAGAAAAGTATAGTCCATCTACTTTATGTTCAAATTTTTCTTTATCTATTACTGATGATGATCCCAGAACTATGAAGGAAGTAGCAGATTCAGAGGACGGAAAACTCTGGAAAGAGGCCATGGTTGATGAAATGGCATCTTTGCACAAAAATGAGGCTTGGGATCTGGTAGATTTTCCGGGTGGAAGGAAACCCATTGGCAGCAAATGGGTGTTCAAAAAGAAGACAAATGCAGAAGGAAATGTGGAGAAATACAAAGCTCGGTTGATAGCAAAAGGTTATTCCCAGGTGTCGGGAATTGATTTTGGTGATATTTTTTCTCCCGTTGCGAAGGTAACTTCTATTAGATTACTTTTATCTGTTGTTGTTGCTTTTTATTTTGAGGTAGAATAAATGGATGTGAAGACAAAATTTCTTCACGGGGATCTGGAAGAGGAAACCTACATGAAGAAACCTAAAGGCTTTGCGGTGAAGGGTAAGAAAGAACTGGTATGCAAGTTAAAGAAGTCTCTGTATGGGTTAAAACAATCACCAAAGATGTGGTATCAGAAATTTGTTACATTTATACGGGGACCTGGCTTCACCAGAAGAATAGCAGATCACTGTGTGTATTTTAAATTAATTGGTGACCGTGTTATTTATCTGGTCTTGTATGTGGATGATATGTTGTTGGTTGGAAATGACAAAGAAATTATCCAGGATTTTCAGACCCAATTGTCCTCCAAATTCAACATGAAAGATCTTGCTTCTGCAAACTATATTTTGGGCATGGAAATTAAAAGAGATCGGGAAAAGAGGAAGCTCTGGTTAAACCAGAGGAAGTATGTCGAGACAATATTGTAGAGATTTAATATGCAGGATAGTAAACCGGTGAAGGTTCCTATTCATGTAGGTGTAAATTTATCTACCGAATAGTGTCCTAAGACACAAGAAGAGGAAGAGGACATGTCCCGTGTTCCATATGAAAGTGCAGTCAGTAGCATGATGTATGCAATGGTCTGTACTAGACCATACATTGCACATGTAGTGGAAGTATTAAGCAGGTTTATGTCAAAACCAGGAAAGGAGCATTGGACAGTAGTGAAGCGGGTTTTCAAGTATTTGCATGACACTAGTGATTACGGTTTGTGCTACCAAGGAAGACCAGGATTGGACAGAGTGTTGGATATTTGTGGCTTTGTTGATGCAGACTGGGCTGGAGATCTGGATCGAAGAAGATCTACAAGTGGGTATGTGTTTAACCTATTTGGAGTTGCAGTCAGTTGGATGAGTAAGAAATAATCTGTAGTGGCACTATCAAATATAGAGGCAGAATACATGGCAACCATTCATGCAAGCAAGGAAGTAGTTTGGTTGTAGAGATTGTGTTCAATTATGGGGCTAATATAGGGAGCTATAAGGATAGACCCTGACAGCCAAAGTTCAATTTCTTGGTAAAGAACCCTGCATCTCATTCAAAGACAAAGCACATTGATGTTCAGTATCACTTTGTGAGGGATATGATAGAAGACAAAAAGGTGTTGCTGGTAAAGGTGGACACTTTGAAGAATATTGCAGATGCATTGATAAAATATGTGAGCTCTGAGAAGTTTTCTTGGTGTAGAGAAACAATGGGCATTGCAGGGTTGGATAAATGACTAAGCTCTCTTGTGGGCCCCTGTGGAAAGAATAAAACAAGTGGGATAATGTTGGGTTGTGTTATATTCTTTCCACGACTAGCCCACGTACTTAACTGGGGGGTTAGAGGGGGGTGGAGCCCCCCCTTTGTTGTGTCGTTTGCGTAGTGGGGGTGTCACAGGGGGTTTGATGGATGTAGGTAACCCAAAATTTTGGTTTTGGAACCTATGTTAGGTTAGGCGGACCCACCTATGGTTTTGTGCATGATTTTCGTACATGTTTTTGGACACGATGGTTTTTGGTCAATGGTTTTGGACGTGATGGTTTTCGGTCCATGGTATTGGATGCTTCAACATGTATAAATATGTATTATAACATTGAAAGGAACATAATGAAAAAATCAAGCTGGTAGTCCCGGTTTTGTGATCCAGGGGAAAATCTATATGTATATGTGTTTTATGTGTTATGCTCTTGCATTGTTTATTTTATGTGTTTTAGAATTCGTATGTAGGTAATTTCTATACAGGGTTAAGACCTACAAGCACCTAGGTGTACTGCTACCACCGATTGCGATCCCATAATGGAAATGGGAGGTCAATTCCATGGAATTTATCACGATATTTTTTAGGACAGTGAGATAGCATGATTCCATCGTGGTTGTTGTAGACAAGTTGACAAAGGTTGCACACTTCATTCCAGTGAAGTCTACATTCTTAGCTAGTGATGTAGCACATGTATTCATTAGAGCTGTGGTCAGATTGCATGGTCTTGGAAAGAAGATTGTGCTAGACAGGGATGCAAATTTCACTTCCAAATTTTGGAAGGAACTATTTGCAGGTTTGGGCTCAGAGTTTACCTTCGATACAACTTATCATCTACAAATAGATAGTAGACAGAGAGGGTTAACAAGATATCAGAGGACATGTTGACGATGTATGTGATACATCAACAGTGAAAGTGGGAAGAGTACCTTCCATTGATAGAGTTCAATTACAACAATGTGTATTAGGAATCTTTGAGGATGAGTCTATTTGAGGCATTGTATGGGTGGAGTTGAAATACTCCTATTAGTTGGAGTGATTAAGCTAACTGGGTGTTGATTGGACCAGACATGTTGTCAGACATGGAACAAGAAATCAAAGTAATCAAGAAGAATCTAAAGACAACATAGGATAGGCAAAAGAGTTATGTAGATCAGAATAGGTTGTTCAAGGAGTTTTAGGTCGGGGATCAAGTGTACTTATGCATCAAACCAAAGAAGAGCTCATTATGGATTAGATCATATGCCAAGCTGGAACCACGGTTTTGTGGACCCTTCAGTATTATGGAGAGGATTGGTCTAGTAGCCTATTGACTTGCACTGCCTTTGATAGTGAAATTCCATGATGTTTTCCATGTGTCATTTCTTAAGAAGTATGTTAAAGATGTTGATCATGTGATTGACCCGTCTGTATTACAGGTGGAACTAGATGGAGAATTCCAGCTGGAGCCACAATGTGTATTGCAGAAAAAGGTGATCATGCTCTAGAACCAAACAATTGAGCAAGTTAAAGTGCATTGGAAGCAATTTGGCCCTAATGAAGCAATATGGGATATGGAAGATCAGATACGAGCTATATATCCTTCTTTGTTTGCCAATTGAGGCAAATCAGTTTCATTATGGTTTTTTTGGTATATGTCTTTGGTATATGTTTTAGTACATTTTTTGGTGATTTTGGTATATGTACATATGTATATGGATGTAAATACCACATGAGATATGTTATAAAGCTCCAATAAGAAGTATGGGTGTCATGTCATTATAATGTTATGCTTGTTATGTTGTCATCTTGGTTTTCTTTTTAGTAGGGTGATCATTGTAAATACTGCATCGAGCTATGTTATAAAGGTACACAGGAAGTATGTTTACTTTTAAGTAGTTTTGCTGAGGTATAGGTGTGGTTCAACACTAGGGATGATGTCCCACAACAGGGAGGGTTCTGTAAAAACGTTGGTGAAAATTCCATGTAATAAAAGTTAATAAAAGCAAAATAATAACCACAGTTGATGGGACACTTATTCCAAGCTGAATGTTGGGAAAGACATCCTAGTGTGGATGTCCATCGGTTTAATGGCTAAGGAAATTAGCAAAGGCAATGGCTAAGGATTTGGAAAGGAAAAATGGCATTTTTGGCACATTTATTTATGAAAATAATGGAAATTAGGAGAAAAGGAAGGTGAAAGGTCAGAGGTTTCATGTGAGGAAAATGAAGGAAAATAATGGAAAATGAAGAAAATAGAGGCCTCAATAATAAAAAGGCTTCTGAGCGTCGGTTGGTAACCTTTTGTAAGTTCAATTCTGGAGCTCTCTCATTATTCTCTCTCTCTCTCTCTCACTTATGGACACTTAGAGTTTTCTTGGAGCATTTTGGCATTGGATCAACAAAGGCAAAGAAGGCAGGAGGAAGCAAAGATCAAGAAGGGAAAGGGAGGATCAAGTAGGTACAACAATATTATTTGTAGGTATCAATTTGCATGTGCATTTTCCTTGCTAGATTTGGCATGCATGGTAGTTCATGTGGTTCTTTTGTTGTTATGGCATGGTTTTTTCTAGGTGTGATAGTGTTTTCAGCCTAGCCTTTCCATTTTTGGATAGACATGGTGTGATGGGGTTCTCATGTTTTGGTTGAGTTGGATTGTTGGATGGATGAAGCTGAGGGAGGTGGATCTCCAAATGATAGAGCACATGGCCTAGTGATCCCTATACTAAACTATGGAACATTGTAAAACAACTAGCCTAGTGACCCTTGAGGCAGACTGTGGGTTCTGGTAAAGCTAGGATTGTGTTGCCTCGATGGGCCTAAGAATCCTTGTCAGTGAATGAAAGGATATATCATAAAGCCAAGAGGTGGTTTGATATTCATTGGGCCTAGTAATCCTGAGTTTTCGATATGTGGTAAATATTGGAGAGTGGGTCCCAGTTTAGGGCCTAGTGATCTGAGCTTGGATTGTGGTAACACTTGAGAGACTAGGAGACAGGAAAATTCCTCACGGTGTAGGTGCAGAAATACAGTGGCATCCATGCTTTTTTGGCCTAGTGATCGAGTGGAGATGATGGTAAATCATGTTATGACATGTTCATTGTGTTGGCCTAGTGATCCCAGATGGATTACAGTAAAGACTGGTTTCTAATGATGAGGGCGAGGTGGTTTAGCCTTAGTATTCCCTGGTTGGTTCTTGTGGTTTGAATGCCACATTCATGCTTAGAGTATGGCACGGGGGTGAATGACTGAAGAGAGATTTCGCTTAATCATTCTATGGTCGGGTGGAATTTGTTAGTCCCATTTTGGTTTGGATTTTTCATCATTAATGAGAGTTTATTTCCCCTTGTATTTCTATGAGTATGATACTGATTAATATGTGGATCATATGGTTGTGATTTCATTCATATTTATGATACTATTATGTTGGTTATATATGTGTTTTATGACAGTGGCTATGTATGGCTCTCATCATGTTTTTACTTGTAAGTGAATGGACAATGTAGCTATGGCCTAATTGATGATAATGCAACAAATGGAATAAGGGAACAATGGTTCTTAGCGATTCTCAAATAAGTATGAAAACCCTATGGTTAATTATGTTGTTTAATGTATATTAAGGCCATAAAAAATACCTATTGAGGCTGTAAAAAATATAAATAGTCAAGACTGGAAATGCACAAAAATAGATTATTAGTGAGATGAATCATTGGAGAGAAAGATAAGAAAACAAATTTTCTATCACATTAAGAATTGCATTATTATACTTTTCAATGATGGACACTGTAGTTTATTTTTTCTTTAAGATTTTCTTTAGCTTCAAGAAAGATTAAGATACATTGCTGCTACACATGTACAACTAAGGCATGAACCTGCTTATAGTCAAACAAAGGAAGGAGAGCGACATGATCAACATAGATTTTAGCGAGTTTAGAGAAATCCATAAACCTAATGCATATCTAGATTTTTAGAGCGATTGAATGAAATTATAAAACTAAAGACCATTAGGTAATTCTAAATAAAACTCCTAAGCTAGTGGAACCTTTATGATGTCCTAGCACTAAACCTTTGGCTAGAAGAGAAAGTAGTATTAGGGTAAACACGGTGATTGTGAGAGGTGAAATGGAAATGAGGTATGGAGTGTTTCCTTGTAACTATAGAATCAAACAATAAACAAATTATATCTAGAGCACAAAGGTACTTGCTAAGTTGTGCATGGTACACACACACATAGGTAGCCTAAACAATGAAGAGGTATACATATAGTTTTTACAAAGATACAATTCAATATATACATGTAGTATTGATAACAAATACAATTTTTGGGACTCAACTACAAACCTAATTCGTTTTGTACAAATACATAATCGGGCTATCCAGAAAGGGTTTGCACCAACGTGGTGATAATCCCTTAATTTTTACCTCCCTAGACACACTACTAAAAGGGCCATGCTACTAAACCATTTACCACATGAAGTTGAGACAAATAAGCCCTTATGTTACAACCAAACAGTAAATCATCCCTAGGTGGTAGGATTCCAATTGACCTGTAGACATGGAGGGAAGAAAATTAGAAGTGGGAATTGTCTTGACTTAATGAACCATTTGGTCATAGGGATAAATATCTGTAGCCATATATTAAAGCATGGGCATGTTAATAAAGAATGACCCTTTAGGAAAGAAATTATATATACAAATTTTAAAACAATGCAACCCCATACCTATAAAGTGGAAACCTAGCATCCTGATCCTATAGATATTCATGCATTACCATGAGTATTGTGGGGATACATGCACTATAGGTGCCATAAAAGAAAACGACAAACTATAAAAAAATAAATACAACTAAAATGAGAGAAAATATATGAAAATGAATACCTTCCACAAAGACAGAAACCCTGAAACAAATTTGGAGCTTGAGAGTCGACACAACAGGAGCCGAATACAGCTTCATTGGGCATAGAAGTAACAAATTCCATGATTCGATAGCTTGGAAACTCTATTGGGTCTCACTACAAAGGTGGTGACCCAAATCCTATTCCACACACACAAAAAAGTCAATTGAGTCATTGAATAGAGGGTAAGAGCATGTCAAGGAGCCATAAACCATGGGCGGCAAGCGCAAAATCTTGAACGATGCATCCAATCGCACAGAGAAAATTCCACTTACCAACATGACAAGAAAAATAATTTACACCAAGAAATTACAACAAGATCACAAAGTTGGGTATACAATTCACATTGAACCTGGGAAGCGAAGCACAAAGCCTATCAATACCTTGTGACAGTGAAATAAACCAATGTGAGATAGTAAAACAAAAATAGTAGGAACAGGAACTTGAAAAACTGAAGAAGAAAAAAGAAAATTACAACCCTTACTAGGTGCATTACAGAGTATTAATTACAAACCAAGGAAGAAGCATGCTCACCACCGTGACTTTGGGGAGAAATACAACTTCTAGACTGTAAGGGGAGTTCATAGAGGTGCTCCTTAGGAACGACACACGCTGACAATGACAAATAGCCTCAACTGAAATAGAACGAGCCAAGGCTTAAGGGTTAGGTTTGGATGGAGGAAATCATCACCCTTAGATGTCTAACAATGCATATTCACCGTTCATGGTATCCAAGTACTAACTGTCATGTGGCACACACATGGACCTAGTGGGCATGGTAGCGTTTGGTTTAAGCACAGGCCCCAAGGAGTCGGCCATCCAATTCTGATGTCCCATATGAAAAATTAGTGATAGAAGAAACCAGACAATATGACATACCCAAGGGAGCAATAACAAATTAGTCATTCTATCCTTAGGTGCCAAAGTTATAAAAACTAAAAAAGTGTAGATACCATGAAGAAAAGAACAATATAATGAGATAACCTCATTTTTTCACTTCAACAAATAATGTAATATGTGGAGTATACAATATCATTTTAGTTAAGCTGTAATATTGGGGTGAAATATATAAGGAATTTGTTGATAAACACACTACCATTTACTTTATGGTCATATGCATGATGAATAGGTAAACCAAAAGAGGGTATATTTAGCAATGATTAAAAAAAAAAAACTAATGAGGTTCGTGACAATATTAGTATAATGTGAAATAAAAGAAAGATTACATTATTATGAATGAATATGTGTGTTTTTGTGTATGCATCAGCAAGATATCTAACTAATATATAAAATGGTTATTTCCCCAAATTTTTAGATGAGTTTGTGATTTTTTCTTATTTAAAGTGTAAATTTATATTTTATATATATAATGAATGTTTGACATGTTTCATTAATTGCCTGAGGCATATAAAATATAGAATAATCATAGATTTTTGGTATTATTAGTTCTCTTAGTTGAATTATTTAAATTATATATTAGACAAAATTATAATTATATATATAATTATATATAATTATATATATATATATATATATATATATATATCTATATATATATATATATATATATATATATATATATATATATATATATATATATATATAGATATATATATATATATATAGATATATATATTAATATTATTTTTATTTTTTTATTAGAGTAATCGGTAACTAGGATGGTTTCGTACTCACACGACAAGGGTCAACTCCACCCGCCACGGCTTTAATCCCTAGGTTCTTACATATGTCCCATTCGTACACATGGATAAGTTAGGGGATTTGGACCTTAAATCTCTTAGTACATAAAAATTTATTTTCACGTCGCTTGTCAATTGAGTTCCCCGTGGCACACCCCCCCCCCGCCCCCAAATGAGTTGTATATATAGAATATTTATTTACAAAATAAATTTGAAATTAAAAATATATATTAAAACCATGACTAGGGTGTTGGTCCATGGGACATTGGAGGTTGGGTGGTCTTCCCATAACCCCATCACCTCCCATAAAATTTAAGAGGGGGTTGGGAGGTGTCGCATGGCCAAACCTCCCCATGCAAAACCCATGCGAAAGTCACAAAAACTATCCCCATTCCAATGTCAAGCCTTCCTTCATTTGACTATTCTCTTAGGGGCGATCTTACTCCTTGGATTTTATGGTATGCTCTTACTTTTCCCCTCCTATAGGTGAGAGAATTACCTTGGGCTTATGATAGAGGAATGCCTATGTATAGTGAGATTTTTTTAGAGTCATCACATAATATATAGGATTTTAACCAAGTATGGTTGATGGCCTTGTGTGATGGAATAGAAATAACCTGCACTAGCAGCGAAGATATATTGGTCTCTAGGTCTAGAGGTCAAAAATGCAGACTTTGGAAGCGAGGAAATGGTAAAGAATCAAGCCTTGGGAGAAAAAAAATTTAAATTTTGGGACTTTTCTAGTTGTATGAAAGACGTTGTTTGTAAGAGCCTGTGACTTATGCCTTCACTCAGAGTACACGACTTCTCAAGTATAGGTTCATTTAGTAGGAAAATACAGGGTGTTGTCTTATCCCTCTAGTTCATTAAACTTATTCTTTGGTTTTGGTTCTTGGTAGTGGATGATTTTTTTCCTAGTTTCGAGTTTAGTTGGGTCAAGTCATTGCCAAAATTTTAGGGTCTCTTGGTGTGTTCTATGTCCTGCTAAAAGAATCTCAGTTTTGAGCTCTTTTTGTTTTCTCTTCTTTGTATATTGGCCTTACCCATCCTGGTTTCATAAAATCATTTTTGGTGTCTTGCAGGTTGTATTAATATTATTTTTATAAGTCATGGGTTATTATGGTTAATTTATCTACCGTGTACATTTTTTTTTATTATGCATTATACACCGCCCATAGTGAATGCACAGTTGCCAAGGGCCTCAGTGCAGAGTTCCTCATGACAAGCCGCATTCCTAGGCCCTTGCCCTAGAAGTTTCAACCATCTTCCATTCTACCATACCCCCCCAAATTCATGAATACAATATAAACTTCACATTATCCCAACCAATGACCGACAAGCATTTTCAAATTAGGAATTTTAGGTGGAGGTAGATAATTGGGTTCTCGACCCTCATTGCACTAGGGGAAGATGGAGTGAGTATTTGAACTTCATTACCGTCCATTGGTAGGTTAAAACTCTTTTGGTTAGGCTCTTGAAAGAAAAGCATGAAGACTAAAATGATGTCATCTCCTCTTTGAACAAAATTAAGCAATGCATTGATATAAACACTCATGTCTTGCTAATTTTTTATTTTGGGCTAGCTCATCTAGAAATCCACCTTCAGTGTGACATAAAACATCCCGATTTAGTTTTTACAAGTTCCTAGAACTAAACTTCGATTACCTCTTCAAAATCTTGATATTATGCTATGCTTTTTCACAACTTTTTTACTTCTTTTTTTAGTTTAGTATATGGTACTTTTAGTAGTTTCAAAGTGTTAGATGTTTTTACTTGACATTACTTGAATTTCAATTAAGAGTAAATGATTTTAGTTCCCCTAGTAACATAATGAGACTAAATTTTTATGTTGTAAGGCATTCCCTCTAGGAAGAAATCCCCCAGTTGTCACTTTGCACTCCTCTACACCGTCAAGTCCAAAGTTAGATGATTAAAATTTCCTCCACCATTAGATCCCACTACTTTAACTTTCGACTAAATCTTAATTTGTGCAATCGTTCAAAATTTTAATATTTATTTTAACCAACAAACATATCACAGGTACTTAACTGGTAAGAATTCGTCCCTTCCAACTATTAAAGGTATTCAAGAAACATATCGACTTGACCCTTCTCTAGCTACTAAAGCTTTGGAAGGAAAACCCCATTGGAGGCAATGTCTATGAGGCAATTGTTCCAACTGTAATTTCTCATGCATGACACACACACCAAATCCCTGGTTTTGTACATGATTAGCAGCAGATACTACATAGGAGTTCCTAAGGAGGCTTGACTGAATAAACTTTGAATTTGTGATCGTATAAAGACTCCTCAACACTTTACTTTCCCTTGCTTATCATGTCGTAGCCATGATACATCCTTCGCTTCAATGATTGGGCTCGATTCCTAGTTCCTTATGTAACACCCTCCTCCAACATTTACCCAAGCTAACTAGATAAATGGGGTAAACACGTGTCGAAGAATTACTATGATATGATTCGACTCCCCATGTACAGTTAAGGAAGTGGAACTGACAAGACAAGACAAATCTGACCTTCCTTGGGAGCTACAAAACCTTAAGGGGACAACCAACCATTCCAGGTGCCCAGCCCCTAAGACAACTTGATGTTTTGTTTAAATAGACCCCCAGTCGGTGTCATTACACACCTTCCATGCCAGACCCTCCAGTCACTCCCACAGTAAGCAATCCCTACGATTGTGGCCTTTTTCAGGTAGTTCTATGCTAGTGACCCCAAATTATGAGCTACTTTTTCAAGGCTAGGACTCATGCCTTTACCTAGAACTTCATGAATCTCCCACAATTTATAAATAAAATTGAAGAAAGGCTACTAATGCAAAAACTTAAAAAAGGACTTGACTTGACCACTACTAGCCATGACAAGAATTTCATCAAACATATCATAAACATGAAATCTACAGGTCATAACAATAGACCTGAGCATAGGGGTCTCATACTTATATGAGAATCATCAAGGAGGACTCATGTATCCTCCCAATAGCTCCATTGTTATCTATTAGGTCATTCATTAATTAATATTTCATCTTATAACCAAAACATGATAAGATACATACATCAAGTTTATCATAAAACATGCTTATAACTGGGAAATAACTAGAGACATATCAATGATGAAACAACCACTAAATCCACATAATGAAAAGCACATTTACTCCTGAGATACCAAAGGAAAAGTAGATTATATTAACATATCCAAATGCAACCAAGTTAGGGACTTCCACGTACCACCCATCCATATATTAGGCTAAACCAAATCTCTCTTTCATCCAATCACCCCCGTGCCCTATTCCAAGCATGAATGTGGGATCTCATGGAATGGCCAAAACAAAACCAAACTAGGGCTTCTAGAGGCCTAACCACCTCAACCCTCAACCAGTGATTCCACCTCACGGTTGGATATCACTAACCCTCACCAGATTAGTCTCTACCCAAGTTATCCAGGGTTCCAGAGTGTTTGTTCCAACAAAGGCTTCTAGGACTAGTAACTGAACCCACAACTATTGTCGAGCTCTAGAGAATTTATCCAACCAGGGTTTTCAGGACAAGTAACTGAACCCACCAAGGCATCTAGAGTGTTTTTCTAGCCAAGTCTTTGAGGGCTAGTAACTAAACCCAAGTTGTTGTAGGGCTTCCAAAGCGTTTGTCCAACAAAGTATCCTAGAACTAATAACTCAACCCACATCCATAAGGAACATGAGCACCAACTAGAAAATAAAGATAAAACCCCCAACACCATGACTATCTAGGAAATGAAAAAGCTAGGAAAAACCACTATCAATCTAGGAAATCCACCATTCCAAGAACATATCATAACTAAGAAACCACATGCATGTCATTCATGCCAAAAATAGCAAGGAAATAATACATGCAATTCAGTACCTACAAGAAAACTTCATTGTAGCTGCTGATCTCATTGTCATCTTGTGCTTTCCTTCTCTTCCTTTTCCTTCTTGCTGCAAATTCCATGTATGACACACTCCTCCAAGAGTGTTCCAAGTAAAATATAGGCGTCTAAGAGTATGAGAGAGAGAAAATAGAATGAGAGTGCCAAAGACTAAACTGACAAAAGCTGTGTACTGATTCTCAAAAGCATTTTTATTAATGAGGCCTTTATTTTCTTCATTTTCCATTATTTTCCTTCAATTTTCTCCTCACATGCAACCTGCAACCTTTCACCTTCCTTTTCTTCTATTTTCTATTATTTTCATAAATAAAATGCCAATAAGTGCCTCATGCCTTTCCATAGTCAATTGTTATGCAGAGGTGATTTCCATCACTATGTTTTTTTCCAACATTCATCCTGGAATATGTGTCCCATGACTTTGGTTATTATTTTCATTTATTAACTTTATTACATGGATTTTTAACCCGAGGCTATTACAGAACCCTCTCCCTTGGGGGAGCACCATCCTCTATGTTTAATGAAACCTAAAATTAGTAAGACCACTAAAAAGAGAAACATATTTTCCATGGAGCTTTATAACTTAGCTCATTGCAGTATTTACAATGAAAACCTACTAGAAAGAAAACCAACATGAAAAGAATAACAACATAACAACATGACAATTACACCACTTATTGGAGCTTTATAACACATCTCATTTCGGTATTAACATCCACACACACACACACACACAAATATATATATATATATATATATATATATATATATATATATATATATATATATATATATATATATATATATATATATATATATATATATATATATATATATATATATATATATATATAGATATAGATATACCAAAACACCACACCAAATCAGATACCAAAAGATAACTACTCAACCAATGTATAGAGAAGGATACCTAGCCTGCTTCTAATTAGTAATATCCCATGTAGCTTCATCAGGCCCAAAGTGCTTCCACTACACTTTAACCTGCTTGATTGCTCGGTTCTGGATCATGAGCATATTTTTCCAAAAAATGCACTGAGGTTCTTGCTAGAACTATCCTTCTAGGTCCAACTAGAATACATACTAGTCAATCACATGATCAACATCATTAACATAATTCTTAAGAAATGGAACATGGAAAACATCATGGAATTTCATTTCCAGAGGAAGTGTAAGTTGATAGGCTATTGGTCTAATCCTTTCAAGAATATTAAAAGGTCCACAATATCGAGGTGCTAGCTTAGCACATGATCCAACCCTTAAGGAGCTCTTCTCGGGCTTGATGCACAAGTACAATTGTTCTCCAACCTGAAACTCCTTAAACATCTTGTTTTGATCTGCATAACTCTTCTAACTATCTTATGTTGCCTTTAGGTTCTTCTTGATTACCTGCATTTCCTATTCCATCTCTGCCAACATCCTGTTCACTCGATCCTATCAACACCCTATTAATTGGATCACTCCAACTGATGGGAGTATTACAATTCCTCCCATAGAGTGCCTCAAACAAAATCATCCTCAAAGACTCTCCATGGCCATTGTTATAAGAAAACTCAACCAATGGAAGATACTCTTCCCACTTTTCTTGTTGACGTGTGTCATACATTATCAACATGTCCTCCAAAATCTTGTTGACCCTCTCTATTTTTCCATCTTTCTGCAGATGATAATGTATACTGAACGCCAACTCTATACCCAAACCTGCAAATAACTCTTTCTATAACCTAGAAGTGAACTTGGCATCTTTGTCTGATAAAATCTTATTTGGTACACCATGCAACCTCACTATATCTTTGATGAAGACCTATGCTACATCATTAGATAAATAAGTAGACTTCACTGGAATGAAGTGTGCTACCTTTGTCAACCTATCTACCACAACCATGATAGAATCATGTTGTCTAGATGTCCTCGGAAAACTGTCATGAAATTCATGGAAATGACCTCTCATTTCTACTCTATAATCAGAATCGATTGTAGTAATCAACCCGGATGCTTACACTTTGCTTTTACCTGTTGACAATCTAAGCACCTAGCCAAAAAATCTATCATTTCCTTCTTCAAATTCAGCCCAGAATAGCACTTCTTCATCACTTTCAATGTCTTATGATATCCGTGGTGACCTAAATATTGTTTAGCATGGAATTCCCTCAAGACAAGCTTCTTGATGTCACAGTTTTTCGGCACATAGATCATGTACCTAAATCTATCCAAACCACCTCCTTTGAGATTATAGTTCAAATCCTGATCACCTGTACCATGTTGTAACATTTATATAAGATCCCTATACCTATCATCTTGTTGTCCCACCCGAAAGATTTGATCCTGTAAATATGTCACATAGAAGCTCATAGATGGTATGTGATTTACCTCTAATATCATGCTAAGAGCATCTTCCATCTTGTTTTCTTTCCTTGTAATGTAGCTTATCTCAAAGTTAAACTCACTGATCATTTCCAACCATCTAGCTTGCCTAGAATTCATATTCAATTGTTCAAAAAAGTATCTCAATTCGTTGTGGTCACTCATCAGTACAACCCTCTTTCCAAGAAGGTAGTCCTTCAACATATTCAAATCATGGATGATCTTTGCCAAATAAAGATCATGTGTAACATAATTCTACTCGTGTTCATTTATTTTCCTTGATTCATAACATAACACATGTCCCTCTTGCATCAAGACCCCACAAAGTCCTTTCTTGCCAGCATCTATACACACCAAAAAATGTTTATCCAAATATGCAATCTTTAAAACTATTGGGTCTATATTATATTATTTCCATGACTATTCACATGCACAAGGGGTGGAAGCCCCTCATGTTCATTATGTTGGGCAAAAAAAGGGGGTCATAGGGTGGGTGACAACCCCTCCTGCTAGGGGGTTTACAGGGGGGTGGTAGGCCTCCTACATGGGGTCTCAGGGAATGCCCAGGGATTTTTTTTTCCTATATCTATATATCTATATATATATATATATATATATATATATATATATATATGCGGACCCAAGTATGAGTAATATACTCAAATATGGTAGGTGGAGCTTCCCATGGTTTTGTGCATGGGTTTTACACATGGTTTTGGGCACGATGGTTTTCTGCCAATGGTATTTTGTAGATCCAGTCAAGCGAAATACAATTATGTTCTAATCCAGGTTTTATGGATTTGGGTTTATGAATGCTTCAACATGTATATATATATGTATTGTAACATTGAAAGGAACATAATGAAAAATCAATCTAGTAGTCTTGGTTTTGGGATCTTAGGGAAAATATTTGTGTATTTATTTTATGTTCTCGCCATTGTATATTTTATGTTTTGAGAATTTGTTTGTAGGTAATTGTTTTACAAGGTTAAAACCTACATTTGGTATCAAATTTGTTTTGTCTTCAAGGGGATTCCTTTAGTGTTGAGGGGTTTTGCTCAGGTCTGTGGTAGACCCTATTCAGTGGGAGGTCTGTGGGATTTATTCTTTCAATGAAAGAAGATGATGAGCAGTGGAAATATAGAGATTGATAAATTTAATTGTCAAATTTTTGAGTTGTGGAACCTCAAGATGGAGGATCTGTTGGTGGATAAAGATCAGTGGATTGCAGAAGAGCTGGGTACTAAACTAATGACAATGTAAATAGAAGATTGGGCGAAGTTGTATTGGAATGCAAAGAGAAAAACATAGTTATGTATCTTAGATTCAGTATTGTTGAATGTGTAAGGGGAAGCTATGACGAAGGATTTGTGGGTCAAGTTAGGGACTTTGTACCAATCTAAGTCTTTGGTGAACAATTTGTTCCTACGGAAAAAGTTGTATAACATGAGGATGAAAAATGGAGAATTGGTGACAAAGAAACTAAACGCATTTAACACTGTGGTAAGCCAATTTTTATCTATTGATATTAAAATTCCAGGCGAAGATAAGTGCATCGTTTTGTTGTGTTCTCTACCAGATTCGTGGGATAGTCTTGTTGTTGCAATAGGTAGCAATAAAACTACCTTGAAGTTTGTTGAAATAGTCTCATCCTTGCTATCAGAAGAGATGTGACGGAAAAATTTTGAGAGCCAAAATGGAGATGCCTTGTATGTATGAGGATGGGTACAAAACAAAGATAAAAATAGTTACTCTAGTGGGAGATCTAAATCTCCATGAAAACATGTAAAGGAATGTTGGAAATTCAGAAGGGAAGGGCACTACAGATAGGATTGTAGATCTACAGAACATGAGAAAGGAAAGGGATATGATGATGCTCCTTCTACAAAGGAAAAAATCACCTCAAATGAAGGTGGGGATGTGTACCTGGCTTCTTCTTTAAGTGCACATGTAGATCATGAGGCATGGATAATTGAATTAGGTGCATCCTTTCACTTCACTCTGCATAAGGAGTGGTTTTGTGAGTGTAAGAAATATGATGGTGTTAATGTCTTCTTATGGGATGATAGGAAGGCCAAAATAATAAGACGTGGTAAATTCAAGTTGAAGTTGCAAGGTGGAAGGATTAGAACACTTCCCGATGTTCTCCATATTCCTGCATTGGCCAGAAATCTGATTTCTGTAAGCAAGAAAGATGATGTAGGTGTAAAAATAGTGTTTGAGAAAGATACATGCAAGATGGTTCAGGGAGCACTGGTATTCGCGTGGGGAGTTAGGATTATAATTATGTAAAATCTTCTGGTAGCACTATTATTGATGGATGGAATAGTTTTGTGGTTGCTGAAAGAGAGCAGAAAACGTAGTGGTCTTTCATGAAATGACCATGTTATGGCATCAAAGGCTTGGACATATTGGAGAGAAGGGCCTTTGAATAATACATGGTAGTGTTATGGTAGAAAGAATTTCTAATTTCTCTTTGGATTTCTATTTCTATGAACATTATGTATATGAGAATTAGAATCATGTGAGTTTACCCTCTGGTGCTAAGAGGGTGAAAGGGATATTAGAGCTTGTGCAAAGTGATGCGGTTGGACCTATGTTGGTTCCATCAGTAGGTAAGTATGTGTACTATGTCTCATTTATAGATGATTTATCAAGGAATACATGGATATATTTCCTTAGGAAGAAATATGAAGTCTTTGACAGGTTTAAATAATTTAAGGATCTGGTGGAAAATCACACGCAAAAGAAGATCAAGGTGTTGAGGACAGATAATGGTGGACACTTCTACAAGAAGGAATTTGGAGATTTTTGTAAGAAGTGTGGTATAGCATGCCAGAAGACTATTCCATATACACCTCAACAAAATGGTGTTGCAGAAAGAATGAACACGACGTTGATGGAAAATGAAAGAAGCATGTAGAGTGGTGTCAGGTTAGGACAATAATTCTAGGTAGAGGCAATGGAGATTGTATGCGACTTGGTTAACAAATCACCTTCATTAGCGTTGGAGGATAAGACTCCACATGAGATATGGATTGGTAAGATACCCTCTCTTTCACATCTGAGGGTATTTGGATGTGATGCATATGTAAATGTTCCAAAGGATAAAAGAACCAAGTTGGTTAGCAAATATGAAAGGTACATATTTATTGGGTATAAGGATGGTTTAAAAGGTTATAAGCTTTAGAACCCATAAATAAGAAAAGTTGTGTACAGTTGAGATGTGATGTTTAGAGAGGTGAAATATGTTATTAAACACAAAGTCCTACCAAAGGAACCTGAGGAGATATAGTTTGAACTAAAGGAAGGAGAATCAGACTCTACAACAGAACATGAATCAGAAGAGGAAGAGCCATCAACTCTAGCTTTGATAATATTAGTTTGAGAAAGAAGGCAACTGGAAAGGTATAGTCAATCTGATTTTTGTTTAAATTTTTCTTTATCTATTACTGATGATGATCCTAGAAATTTCATGGAGGCAGTATATTCAGAGGATGGAAAACTCTGTAAAGAGGCCATGGTTGATGAAATGTCATCTTTGGACATAAATGAGGCTTGGGATCTGGTGGAGTTGCCATCTAGAATAAAACCCATTGGAAGAAAATGGGTGTTTAAGAAGAATATGAATGCATAAGGCAAGGTGGAGAAATACAAAGCTTAGTTGTTAGCAAAAGATTATTCCCAGGTCCAGGGAATTGATTTTGGTGATATGTTTTCTCCTGTTTCCAAGGTAACTTCTATTAGATTAATTTTATATGTTGTTGTTGCTTTTGATTTTGAGGTAGAATAGGTGGATGTGAAGAGAAAATTTATTCACGGTGATCTAGAAGAAGATATCTATATGAAGCAAATAGAAGGATTTGCGGTGAAAGGAAAGAAATAACTGGTATGGAGGTTAAAAGAGTCTTTGTATGAGTACAATCACCAAGGATCTAGTATCAAAAATTTAATACTTTTATACGGGCACTTGGATTCACTAGAAGAAAAGAGGATCGTTGTGTGTATTTTAAATTTATTGTTGACCGTGTTATTTATCTTGTCTTGTATGTGAATGATATTTTATTGATTGGAAATGATAAAGAAATTGTCCAGGATTTGAAGACCCAATTGTCCTGCAAACCATATTTTGGGCATGGAAATTGAATGAGACATGGCAAAGAGGAAGCTCTGATTGAGCTAGAGGATGTATGTAGAGAAAATATTGCAGAGTTTTAATATGCAGAATAGTAAACCGATGAAGGTTACTATTCCTGTAGGTGTAAAGTTATCTGCTGAAAAAGGTTCAAAGGCACAAGAAGAGGAAGAGGACGTGTCCCATGTTCCATATGCAAGTGTAGTTGATAGCTTCATGTATGTAATATTCTATACTATGTTAGACATTTCACATGCAGTGGGATTATTGAGCAGGTTTGTGTCAAAACTGGGGAAGGAGTATTTGACAATAATGAAGCAGGTTTTCAGGTATTTGCATGGCCTTAGTGATTATGGTATATGCTACCAAGGAAGACTAAGATTGGACATAGTTTTGGAAATTTGTGGCATTGTTGATGCAGACTGGGCTGGAGATCTGGATCGGAGAAGATATACAAGTGGGTATGTGTTTAACCTATTTGGAGGAGCAGTCAATTGAATGAGTAAGGGACACTCTCTAGTCACACCTTCAACTATAAAAGTAGAATACATCACAACCAGTCATGCAAGCAAGGAATAATTTTGGTTGCAGAGATTCTGTTGAAGTATGGGGTTAGAATAGTGAGCTATAAGGATAGATTGTGACAACAAAAGTGCAATTTTCTTGGCAAGCAAAGAACATTTCTTGTCATTCAAACAAAAATCATATTGATGTTCAATATCATTTGGTGATGGATATGGTTGAGGATAAAAAGGTGTTGTTGGTAAAGGTGGGCACTTTGAAGAATGTTGTATATGCTTTAACGAATTCTGTGAGCACGGAGAAGTTTTCTTGGTGTAGAGAAACAAAGGATGTTGTAGGGTTGGACCAATGACTAAGCTCTCCTATGACCCCTTGTGTGGAAAAGAAAATAATACATTGGAGAATGTTGGGTGTGTGTTATATTCTTTCCATGACTAGTCATAGCCCCCCCTATTTGGGGGTTTACAGGGGGCAGTAGACCCCCTATACTGTGTTTAGGGTAGTGCCCCAATAATTTTTTCTTTTCTATATATATATATATATGCAAACCCAAAAATGGTGGGCAGACCTACCCATGGTTTTGTGCATGGGTTATGCACATAGTTTTCTACCGATGGTATTTTGTAGATTCGGTCAAGGGAACGATGGTTATGTTCTAATCTAAGGTTAATGGATTGGGATTTATGTATGATTCAACATGTATATATATGTATTGTAACATTGAAAAGAACATAATGAAAAATGAATCTGATAATGTCAGTTTTGGGATCCAAGTGAAAATCTTTGTGTATTTGTTTTATGTTCTCTCCATTGTATATTTTCTGTTTTGAGGATTTGTTTGCAGATAATTGTTGTACATGGTTAAAACGTACAGAAACTAGATCATTTGTCAACAACTGCTTCAAATTATCAAAACTGGTTGCACATTCCTATGTTCATTCAAATTTCTTACCTTTCCTCTAAAATGATGTAATGGGATAAGAAAAGTTCCTGATTAACCTCCTATTATAATCGGCTAGTCCCGTGAATGATCTTACCTCATCCAAATTTCTAGGAGCTTCCCATTCCACAATAGCTTTTATCTTTTCTGAATCCACTGTTATGCCTTCCTTGGAAACAATATGCCCCAAAATAATGTACCTTTGTCTAAAAGAAATTGCATTTGCTAAGATTGGAATACAACTAATGATCTATTAGAAATCTTAGTACTGATGCTAATTCTTCGACATTCCCTTCCTCATTCTTAGAAAATATCAATATATCATCAATGAGTAAAATAAAAATCTTGTCTAGATAAGGATGCAATACACTATTCATGAAGCGCATAAAAGAAGCTAGTGAATTAGTCAAACCAAATGGAACAACAACAAACTCATAATTCCCATACTTAGTTTGAAAAATAGTCTTGTAGATGTCCTCTTCTTTGATGCATACCCGATAATATATGGATCTCAAGTCAATATTTAACAACACTGCTTCTCCCTTCAAATGATCAAACAATTCGTCAATCCTCTACAATGGATACTTGTTCCTGATGGTCACCTTTTTCAACTGCTTGTAATCGATGCACAATCTTAGAGTACTATCCTTCTTCTTCACAAACAAGACAGGTGCAACCCAAGGAAATAAATTTGGCCTAATGTATCCCTTGTCAAGAATTTCTTTTAGCTACAACTTTAATTCCAACCACTATGGTGTATCCATCATGCTTGGTTCATTTGATGTTGGTGATACCTCTAGTACCAACTCAATAGAAAAGTCCACTTCCATGTGAGGCGAAAACATTTAAATCTCTGCGGGAGATACATCCTGAAATTGTTGTAAAATCAGGTACCTACTCAATACCTCCACATTCCCATTATCCTTACATTTATCACCAGAAATATGTAGTACAAATAACACACACCCTTTCCTGCAATTACAATTTTCTTGCATAGTTGTAACCATTCTGACTTACATTTCCTTCTTCTTATCCAACAAAATTATTTATTCCCCATTGTCATCGAAGAACTCAATGGCCTTATCATGACAATCCACTTTGGTCCTGGGATGAACTCATGTAGGCATACCATTCAAATGGAAGTACATTAAAATGCGCTGACGTAGGCATACCATTCAACTCAATTGCACAAGATCTTACCCAATGATGAACTCTTTTCTTTCTACCTATGGCCAACTACACTAACCAAGACTCTGCATGCACTTATTTATTCAAGCCACACTTATCCAATAGGTGAGGATTAAGATAACTATAATTAGATCCAAGGTCAATCAAAATAGAAATAACTTGATCACAAAGCTTATTGTCCACCTTGATAATAAACGCTCAGTGTTCTATCTACCTGATATCCAATGTTGCATACATCTATGGAATACTTTATCTAACATCCCCAATTGTCTATGCTTCATATGCCCTGTAGATATGGGGCCTACCACCCCGATGCTATGGAAAATATCTCCTACAATTCTCTCCACCACAAGTCCAACACCATAAATTTTTCCTACCATCACCTTTGTTATGTTCCTCAGACTAAAATCGATGTCCTCTATCAAGTGTATTGAACTTTGTAGGCAGTCTTGCATTCTCTTTGTTACCCATTTCCTAAGGCCTTGTTCCCTTCTTATCTTGTTTTCCTTTATTCATATCATTACCATTCCAATCTTGTTTAGTCTCAGATCTATGCTTTGATTCCTCATAACAATGCTTTAGCTTCATGATGGCTTCCTCTAATGATCTATGCTCATCAAACTCAATCTCTTCTTTGAATGTGATCGACAACCACTTATGAATCTATGAATATTCACTTTCTCCTCCTTCAAATAAGGCACATACCTCAAGATATCCAAGAATCTTCTAGTGTACTCCTCATTGGTCATGAATCCCATCTTCATCTCATAGAATTCTTTTTCCCTATCATCATAATATCTCTCCAATAGATAATTCCTTAAAATTATCTCAAACTCACTCCAAGTAAGCTCCTCTTCCTGCATACCCTTGAAATTCTTTACATCTTCCCACCAAATGTTTACTTTACCTTTAATACTGAATGTAGTTATTCTAACCTTCATGTTCTTTGAGTAATCATGTCATCTAAATAACTTATTCATCCCAAGAAACTATGCTTCTGCATCTTGTGATTTTTACATTTCTCCATCAAATGTAAGTGGCTTCTCTTTCTTGAACTCATCCAACAAATATCCCCTCTCACTCCTTCTATAAGGATGGTAGTGATGATGACCATGATACCTGTCTAAACCAGAACTAGAGTAAATCCCATGTCCACTGCCTCATCTATTAGGTTTATATAGGAACCTACCATCTCTCTCCATGTCATCTCTATCTGACCTGTGCCTACCCTATGACCTGCTACCATATGCTCCATTAGTCATGTATTCTTGTCTATGATTGATTCTAAGTGGTCCTTCCCTCTTTGCAAGTCTCATGAGTTCTAAAGGATAACTAAATTGACCTCTACTTATTTCTCCTGTGCTCAAATGATTCTATCATTATCTCCTTTGCAACTCCTTATTTATTCCTTCAAAATTATTAGTGTTTCTATGTCGGGAGAATTCCCATCACCATGTTGCTCATCTGATTGGTGGGGAGAGCCTCATGAAATGTAGTCTATAATCATGCTAGTCATATTTTATCTTCTCTTCATACAAGTATATCATGTCAGCTAAACCAAAACATAAACGTAACAAACATACCTTAGTATAGTTTAGGAGAGGATGTCTTGTCTCCAAGGATAACCATATTAGCACAATATATGTATAATCATAATTTTCATAGTATATAAACATCATTTCAATCATCATCTATCTACCATGTATGATAATACAAACTACATACCATAACCATGACAATGCATGCATCATAACATATAAACAATGACATGCATATACAACTGGCATGCATTCACAATAATCACACATGAACAAAAACGTCATCAACTTCCACATGACAACGCAACTGTAACAATGACAACCACCTTGCATACATAACAAGAAAATAGACTAGAAGCATAATAAACATATATGCAACTGACATGCATGCATGAAAACACATTCATCCAAAGAGAAAGGGAAACCAAAAATAACCCAAGGATAACAAAAACATGTTCTGATACCACTCTATAACACCATCCTCCCACATTTATCAAAGCTAACCAACCAACCCAGGAAAACATGTGATGAAGAGTTACTATGATATATTTCAACTCCACATCTATAGTTAAGGAGGTGGAACCAGCAAGACAAGACCAATATAACCTTCCTCAGGAGCTATAGAATCTTCAGGAGACATCCGACCCTTCGAGGCGTCCAACCCCTAAGACAACTTGATGTTTTGTTGAACTAGATCCCTAGTCACTCCCATGATAATGATGCAGGAGCATTCAGCTCAACAATATCATTGTATTTTAGTAGACATAAGGGTTCTTGTGTTTCCAAGCAAGTTGGTTCCTATGTTTTGAATTAATGTAATTATTAAGGTTTTGAGTGATTTTAATGAGAGAATCAGGATAGTTGAGAGATTGAGAGATTTGAGAATTAATTGTAAAACTTATATTAGGAGTTAGTTCATGATTTTGTGGATTAGAGAGGATCCTTAGAGATAAGGAAGATATTTTAGAATTTTGTTGAGAAGGTTATGGATCTAAACCAGGAATTGGTTATAGAATCCTTTTGTATAAATGTAAGCCTAAAAGGCATAGTCAAGGGTTAGTTGGTTAGTCAGTCAAGTTGAGAGTTAGATAGGTTTGATTGTAAGCCTACGACAGGTAGGAAAACAAAGGCCACTGATTAGAAAATTAGGCCAGAGAGACAAAGAGTCTCATTATGTAATCATTTGTTTATATATATACACATAGATTTAATTCCTAAATTGTGGAACGGTGTGGTTTGAGTAATTGAATGATAAATTGTGTGAATTAGAGGTTCTGCATAGTATATGTACATAGGTGGAGTTTGGGCAGAACACAGAGAAGAAGTGAGGATGAAGGATCGTGTCAGATTGTTGAATCCGATTGAAGGATCAATGTGAAGTTTAGAAGTGACAATGTTTAAGAGTACATGGAGTTAAATCAAGAGGTAGTTGTGTTGCATAACAATCAAAGACTAGAAACCCTAGAGGAACCCGAAACCACAGAGAACTTTGAGAAACCACGTAAAGGAAAAGAAGGTAAAGGCACAAAGGAAGGAAGTAAATGTGCACAGGAGCCATTGAATCATTTAGATCGACAAATATTAATGGTGGAAGAAGAATGGCGGAGGAATAGAACTAGATCGTCAGATTGACAGATCTATTAGATCAATGGTGATTAGCAACTACGAGGGTAGGAGAGTACGGATTTCCTTGATCATGGTTGAAGTCCCGCACTCGCTCCTAGCCATCAATCTCATATTCAACCTCTTAGATCATAGTCAACTGTGGGGGTTAAGGCCGTTTTAATCCGTGTGCTAGTTGAAGTCCCGCAAACCATAGATTTGATGGCCTCTTATATCCAATGGATATCGGGTCATAAAGTGATCGAACTTTAATTTCAAAATCGGACCCAAACATTTATACATCAAGGATTTATATTCCTTATCAGCTCCATAAGGGTGGTTAAACATCGCGCAAGATTCCCATCCGATATCGTTGTTAACCGTTGGATCAAAAGTACCTTGATCAACGGTGGAGGATCACCGATTAGGTTGGTTGATCGGGTGAATCATCAACCATCGGATTGAAGGGTCAGATCAACGGCGGAGGTTGAAGCTCATAAGGCTTGGGCCTAAGCGGACTTGAGAAGTTCATCAACGTGAGTTAAGTGATTTGAGTTCTAATGAATGAATGTGTTTAAGTGGTGATACGATTTGGTAGCCATTGATCTTATGGACTAAAATCAATGGTGGAGGTTGAATGTGATAAAGGTGAGCCTCGAAAAATGTGCAAGGTCGTGGAATGGTGGAAAGGTAATGTTTAAAGCAGGTTATGTAATATTTCTATTATACTAGAGTTATAATAGAAATAGTAGAGTCAAGGGTATTATGGTTTAAGTTAGGTTTTAACAAAGTCTAACCATGGTATGGTTAAGATGAGCGGATATTAAGAATCAACCAAAGGTTAAGAAGGGTTGAACAAAGTTTCGTTCAAAATGATTAATTAAGGTTAATACTATGGACAATAAATTAAAACATTTCCATGTGAGATTTAATTAACGACCTTAAACCTTAATTTATGAAGGTTTGACTAGGCAAGGTAATTGAAATTCCTGGGAAAAATGAGATTATGCATTTTATATGCATACTGTGGGTAAATTCGGCTTAGGTTGGCATCATTTTTTGTATCATAGCAACACAACGAAATTTTGTGGGAAAATTTCTTTGAGAAAAGTTAGAACAAAATTATGTTTTGAAGGTGTGTATACAGGTGAATGGTGATGAAAGCAGGCAAGAAGAGATCAGATTTTAATTTGACAAACAGTAGGCACACAGAGATAATGTGTAACAGAACTTGTAGATGCAAGGGAATAGAGGACAATCCATTCAAAGTGCAGGTGAATGGTAGAACAAGATCATGCATAGATCTTGAAGGTGAGATGATATGTTTTTATTTTAATTTGATTTGAAGATTGGAGAGTGTGTGGTCTTTATATTGATGCATAGGTAGTAGCATAAGAAGGTGATAAGATTGCAACAACCTAGAGAAATGAGTGCTCAATTGGTTCCAGAGGAAAGAACAAGAGAGATGCCAAAAGACTGAGCTCGGAGGAGAGAAGCTTAGTGAGGCATATGTAGCAAGAAGGAGACTTGTTACTGCAGAGGTATTGTTGCAGCTCACAAAGGAAATTCCATAGAGGATGTGGGTAGAATTGCTAAGTAATGAAGGAAGCTAATAAGACTTTCTAAGTGAAAGAAGAGGTGGTCAGAACCAAGTATTTCATTATGATTGAAATAAAAGAGGATAGTTGTGTTCTTAAAAGGTGTAGCTGAGTTGAAGCTAGAAAGAGCATAGAGAAGTGGTCAAAAGAGGCTCCAGAGATAGAGAACCAAGGGCTTGACAAAAGACCAAGTATAAAGGAAAGCTTGGTGAGGTAAGTGGTAGCAAGGAGGACTTGTTGTTGCAAAGGCTTTAGTGCAGCTCATAGTAAGTGAGTAAGGAGCTCATGAAGATAGATAAGGAGGAAATGACTACTGATAGTCATAGCAAAGCTTCGTAGCAAGACCACCACAGAAGAACAATGAAGGAGGATGCTAAGGCAAATGGAAAGAGAATGAGTCAAGAGTAGCTTGCAAGGAAATTGCAGAGATAAAAGAACAACTTGATGCATTAAGGAGGACAGTGGATGAAAGCCAGAGACAAGGTTGGGTTTTGAGGAAAAGGGCGGTAAAGTGGCATAAGTTACAGAGGAGGTTACAACAGAAGCAAGTAAAGTGGCTGATGAAAAAACTCAAGGAAGCTAAGTTGGAAATGGAAGTTTCCATTTGTGAACCAGAACAGGGTGAATTTATGGGTGAAGATGAAGAATGGAGATCAGTGAACTATTGGGATAGTTCAGAGCAGCATACTAAAATGTTACCAAAGGAAGAAGAGGCACTAAGGCCTTATGTTTTTAATTATAATAATTTTTTTGTGAGTGCGGGTTTTGCAAAGGATTGGAAACCTTATGAAGCTATCATAAAACTTGATAAAAATTACCAAAGTTCAGAGAACTTGGATCAACATATTGATGTACTGACAAAGGATGAAAAGTACCTCTTAGAGGATAAGAATTCTAGAGAAGAGTATGATGGAGTATGCCTCTTGAATGAGGAAAATATTGAATTGTTGCAGCAGAAAGAAGTTATTGATGAATTGATATTTGGAACTGTTACAAAACAAGGACAATTCCTTGTGGAAGAAGGAGATGAAGATCGGCTTGAAGAGCTAATATCTGAAACATTAGTTGAGGCTGTTGAACCTTACAATTTTCAAACTAACAATTGTTGTGTGAATACATGGATTATAAGTGTTGAATAGGAACATATTTCTGTGGAGATGAAGGAGACAAAATTGTGTATGAAAGGTAGTCCAATTGAATCAGTGGGCAATAGTAACCATGTAAAGGATGAAGCTGCAAATGAAAAGCATTGTGATAAAACACTTGCTAAATGTAAGGAGGAAATTGAATTGCTGGAGAAGTTGCTAGGAGGAAATGGAAATAGAAAAGAAATGGTTACAACAATACTTAACAGTAGCATAGGGTCTTTAAAAGACATGGAGATAGAAGAATGTTTTGATTCACAAACCAATAGTTTGTTTTCAGGAACAATGCATAGAATGAATGAGTGTGATGTTGTGATTGAAGAAATTGAACAGAAGTTATCTGGAGATGGAATGGAAGTTCAGAAGCAACAAGGTAAGGATGTAACGGTGGTAGTAAGGAACGAACAACTACAAAGTGAAGGTAACCAGCATAAGATTAAAGGAAAATTTAAAGAAGAGACTATCTTAGCTGAAAACATAGTAAAGGATCATCATTCCATCATGATGATAGGCATAGTGGAGATAACCAGGGAAGCTATTGAGGCAATAAATAAATAAGAAGGACTAAACTCTCATCAAAGGATCAGTGAATGGGAGAAAGAATTGGAGCTACTGGAGAAAAGGCTAAAAGCACCAATAAGGAAGAAAGAACCTGATGAATATTGCAAGGGATATGCAAGGGAGGAAGAGGAAAGAATCCATCAAAGAAATGATTTGGACATAGAAATTGAATTGATGATGGATTTGATGACAAAAATGTCTCAAAGGGAGAAGACAATAGTAAGAAAGCAAAGCAGCATCAAGAAAAAGACAACAGTAGACTGTGAGAGCATACCTAGTGGGTAAATGTAGCATAAAGTGTGGATACCTAGAGAACAACAACAAACAACAGTAGCAACCAAGGACAAACCACAAAACAAAGTATGGGATCCAGGGGGACACAGATCAAAAGCGCACGATCAGGAGATCATGATTATTTTCAACCTTGAGAGTATGATGCAGGAGCATTTAGCTCAACAATATCATTGTATTTCAGTAGACATAGGTGGTCTTATGTTTCCAAGGAAGTTGGTTCCTATGTTTTGAATTCATGTAATTATTAAGGTTTTGAGTGATTTTAATGAGAGAATCAGGATAGTTGAGAGATTGAGAGATTTGAGGATTAATTGTAAAACTTAGATTAGGTGTTAGTTCATGATTTTGTGGATTAGAGAGGATCCTTATAGATAAGGAAGATATTTTAGCATTTTGTTGAGAAGGTTATGGATCTAAACTAGGAATTAGTTGTAGAATCCTTTTTTATAAATGTAAGCCTAAAAGGCATAGTCAGGGGTTAGTTGGTTAGTCAGTCAGGTCGAGAGTTAGATAGGTTTGATTGTAAGCCTACTGCAGGTAGGAAAACAGAGGCCACTAATTAGAAAATCAAGCCAGATAGACAGAGAGTCTCATTATGTAATAATTTGTTTATATATATACAGATATTCAATTCCTAAATTGTGGAAGGGTGTCGTTTGAGTAATTGAATGATAAATTGTGTGTGACTTAGAGGTTTAGCATAGTATATGTATGCAGGTGGAGTTCAGGTAGAACAAAAAGAAGAAGTGAGGATGAAGGATCATGTCAGATCATTGAATCCAATTGAAGGATCAATGTGAAGTTCAGAAGTGACAGTGTTTAAGAGTACGTGGAGTTAAATCAAGAGGGAGTTGTGTTGCAGAACAATCAAAGACTAGAAACCCTAGAGGAACTCGAAACCACAGAGAACTTTGAGAAACCATGTAAAGGCGAAGAAAGTAAAGGCACGAAGGAAGGAAGTAAATGTACACAGGAGCTGTCAGATCGTTTATATCGATGAGTATTAATGGCAGAGGATAGATTTGGATTGTCACATCAACAAATATGTTAAATCAACAGTGATTAGCAACTGTGGGGGTAGGAGAGTACAGATTTCCTTAATCGTGGCTAAAGTCCCGCACTCGCTCCTAGCCGTCGATCTCATATTCAACCTCTTAGATCACAATCAACTGTAGGGGTTAAGGCTGTTTTAATCTATGTGCTAGTTGAAATCCTGCAAATCATAAATTTGATGGCCTCTTATATCCAATGGATATAGAGTCATAAAGTGATCGAACTTTAATCTAAAAGTCAGATCCAAACATTTATACATCAAGGATTTATATTCCTTATCGGCTTCGTAAGGGTGGCTAAACATCGCGCAAGATTCCCGTCCAATATCATTGTTAACCATTGGATCAAAAGTACCTTGATCAACGGTGGAGGATCACCGATTAGGTTGGTTGATCAGGTGAATCATCAACCATCAGATTGAAGGGTGAGATCAACAATGGATATTGAAGCCGATAAGGCTTGGGCCTGAGCATACCCAAGAAGTTAATCAATGCGAGTTAAGTGATTTGAGTTCCGACAGATGAATGGGTTTAAGTGGCGATACGATGTGACAACCATTGATTAGATGGAGTGAAATGAACAGTGGAAATTGAATACGATAAAGGTGAGCCTTGAAAAACATGCAAGGTCATGGAATGGCAGAAAGTTTAAAGCATTTTTTGTAATATTTCTATTATACTAGAGTTATAATAGAAATAGCGGAGTCAAAGGTATTATGGTTTAAGTCAGGTTTTACCAAAGTCTAACCATGGTATGGTTAAGATGAGAAGATATTAAGAATTAACCAAAGGTTAAGAAGGTTTGAATAAAGTTTCGCTCAAAAGGACTAATTAAGGTTAAGACTATGGATAGTCAATTAAAACATTTCCGCATGAGATTTAATTAAGGGCCTTAAACCTTAATTTATGAAGGTTTGACTAGGCAGGGTAATTGAAATTCCTGGGACAAATGAGATTATGCATTTTATATGCATACTGTGGGTAAAGTCAGCTTAGGCTGACATAAAATAATAATTACATGCAACCGAGACTCTCTAGTCACTCCCATAGTAAGGAATTCATGCAACTGTGGCCTTCTTCAGGTAGTTTTTTGCCAACAACCTCGAATTTTGAGCCACTTTTTCAAGGCTAGGACTCAGGCCTCTACCCATAACTTCATGAAACTTTTAGAAGTGATAACTAACATTGAAACAAGGATACTAATGCAATTTGAACAAGGACTTGACCTAATCCCTACCTTCCATGATAGAAATTTCATCAAACGTATCATAAACATGAAATCTAGAGGTGATAAGAACAAATACGAGCATCAAGGTCTCATAATTATCTTAGATTCTAGAATCATCAAGGAGGGATGATGTATCCTGCCAATAGATGAATTTTTATCTATTAGGTCATTCATTCATTAATATTTCATGTTCTAACCAAAACATGATGAGATCCATACACCAAGTTTATCAGAAAACATGATTATAAACAAAAAATAACCAGATATATATCAATGATGAAACAAAAACTCAAGTAACATGATGAGAATCACATTTACTCGTGAGATACCAAAGGAAAAAGAGATTATATTAACATATTCAAATCCAATCAAGTCATGGACTTCCACATACCACCCAATGATAAATTGGGCTGAACTAAATCTCTCTTTCATTCAATCACCCTCGTGCCATATTCTAAACATGAATGTTGGATCTCATGGAATAACCAAACCAAGGCTTGCAGATGCAAAACCACCTCAAACCTAAACCAGTGATTTCACCTCATGGAAGGGCATCACTAAACATCACTAGATCGGTATCTACACAAGTTGTCTAAGGCTTTGTTGTGATGTGAAACAACCCCCTATTTATTGGTATTAATCCTTAGGTATTTATTGTACAAATAAATAAGGACCCTCAATTTAAAAAAGAAAAAAACATAAGAATATAAGTTTAATTTAAAATATTTTCTTAGGAATAAATTTGATTTTCCCTTTTAATAAAACCTCACTAAAGCTTGAAGGACCAGAAAGGTCCCTTTAAAGGCTAGACCGACCATATCACAAATGGAAAAGTCTTAATAGTATACGTTTATCCATTGAGTCAAGACTTGCGATTGTGATAAACGATAGCCCCGGGAGAACCTAAACATGTTAATTTTTATAAAGGCTTAAAAATATTAATGATAATTCTTTAAGGTGGAAATGGCCCACACCACAATTCATATACCCCAAAATCCTCCCTCTCGCGAAATGCGATATCATCAGACCTGATGGAACATTAAATCATATCACTAAAATACGTCGCATCCAATGTATCAAAAGAGTACCAACAAACTCCGCCCATCAGATTCTAAATGATTTCGATAGCGATAAAGTTATTTATTAAAGGAAAGTTCCCAAGGAAATTATAAAGGTTAAATGAAAGTTCAGCTTAAATATAAACTCGGGGCCTGCTATACTGCCACATCATTCATTGAAATCACAATTTCCAAAACTTTTTGGGCAATATCAATTCTTTGCTATCTCGACATCGTCAATTGCGATATTGCGATAATGTGATTATCACAATTGCAAATCTCTTATGCTTAACATATCGATATGCTGATATCGCTATCGTATTTTAGCTCAACACTTAAAGAATGAACTTATTTCACCATCCGAGCAACTCTTGCGATGCGATATATTAATGAGTAATAAACAAACACACGGAGCCATGATTTCGGTTAATTAATGGGTTCTAACGGTATTAATGGTTACAGGGCCCAAGGAGATTTGGTGACTTGTTTAGATTGATTTGCATTAAAACCTCTCTTTTAGTCATTTCAAAAGCTTTATGTGTTCACATGCATTTACGTTTAACTCCTATTTTCTCTTCATTTGCTCTGTATTCTTTGTATTCCAGGATTTCTCCCGCAAGTAAATTGTGCGCAATTGACTAAATCTAAGAAGGGAAAGAAGTCTGGTGAGGCTTCTCAATCCTCTATGTCTAATGTCACTGAAATGATTCCATTATTTTTAGACACCAAATGCACCATTGATAGTGGGACCTCCTCATGGGAAGCTATGTACAATCTGCTGGAAAAGGAGGGTCCAAAAATAATTCAAACCAAAGCAACAACAAATGATACCACTTCTTCTGAGGCTTCTTATTTTGAAGTTGCAAGTTCTTTCTTACATTGAATTACTTCCAAACTGAAGATTTTACCATACACTGACATGGTAAAATGGATTATAGACAACATCAACATAAACATTGCATACCATGCATTCATGACTTCAAGAAAAGAAGTTATTGGTTCCTTCATGGCAGAGGATCTGAAAAGAATGTATCATATACCAGACCCACAGAAGGTATATGATAAAGATTTCCTTAAGAATTCCTCAAAGGAGAATGAGGATCCATTAGAACCAATTCGGAAATGGAAGTCCAATTCCAACAAGAGAAAACAAGAGAAAATAGGTATGTATCCTATATCATCTCTCATTGTTCCCTACTCTTGTGTCGCAGCTATGATGTGTAGACTATTTGGGCATGCCGATATTACCAAGTTTTTTGTTCAGTGAGTTCCCTTAATAGATGTAGTCATGAACTCCTTTATAATGGATTAGGGTATCATTTTATCTAACTACCTAACTATGCAAACTTGGGAATATAGGGAAAAGAGATTTGTCACCTCCAGGACAGTCCCGCCATTTTTCATGAGTGCTTATATTATGCATGCAGTCTGCTTCACCACTAATTTTCCAACTATGGGGTGGAAATGGAGTATTCAAGACCCTACCCCCATTCATAAATATCATAAATTCAATGGGTTTCCAATTACCAAACCCATTTCTACAAAATCTGCCCGGGAGTTATGTTACCAATCCACCAAGTGGTTTTTGATAAGAAGGCCCCAAGCCTATCCAATGAGGCAAAAATCGATATTTTTCCAGTAGCTAGGTGATTTGGGGAAGAGTTTTTTTACCTATATCATGGTTTTCAGAAGCATAGCACCCCTTCATGTCCTTCCTTGGTATGTACCTAATAAACTTCTTGCCAGCGAAATTGCTTACCAGACTGTAGGGGATGGGATAACCAAAACCTTGAAATAATAAAAGAAATCCCTTTGGCCTTCTTTTCCCATCTAATGTGGTGTTTATGTGTTGCATGATTTCAATCATTTTTTTCTTGAAATCGATCACATCTTATGTTTGAATCTTGCTAAAGTTCCCAGAAGGCATTATGACCCCAATAAAGTTGTGCAAAACTTCACTGCATCAGTTAAAATAAGGCAGTTCAGCCATGAAGAGGACGATTTTGATTATTTATTTGAGTCAGCCGAGCTCTTCTCACATGTCCAACATATGGCTACTTTGAGACTCAATCCACTATATTTGGCCCATTTCCACCAATACAGGAAGAAGAGGTTATTGAAGGTCCCTTTGGACCTACTAGAAATACCTAAGCCAGAGTTTAGAAAAGGGCTCAGAGAAAAACTCAGAGCATGATTTATAGAAAGCCTTAGAACATGATTCTAAGAATAACTTAGAAGAAAAAACAGAACAAAGATTGGGCCAGAATTCAAAACCAGGTTCAGAGCATGACTCACAAAAAAGTTCGCAGAAAAGCCCCGAAAAGAGTCCTATAAAGGACACTGAAAGGGAAACTGAAAAGGCCTCAACAAAGAAGGAAGTGGAAGATATTTCCACTAAAAAACACACAAAGGAGAACCCCTTAAAAAACCAATTAGATGAGGTGTGGCAACAGTTTGACCGACAACTCAAAGGATAGCAAGGGGAGGAAAATGTTGAAACACAAAACATATTCAACACACCCCAGAATATTGGACAAAGCTCGCTTACTGACAGAGCTACTGACAAGACTGTTTCCACAAAAGAAATTGAAATCATCCCAACCTTCCCCTCAACCGAAATTATTCTCAGAGTAGAGGAGATTCCTCCTCTTGATGTCTTTTACAATCCAAAACATCGGGCTATAGTAAAGCAACAAAGGAATAAAAGGAAAATATAGGTCAGTCCTCAGTGATAAGTCCTAACAATGAGCCAATAGATGTTGTTTGGAAGGATACTACTATGGATCCTTCAAATAAATTGACAAAACTATCACAGTCTACAGGTGCTTATGCATCTGCTACTATTGATAAGGCATCAAAGGTCAAACAATTGATAAAGGACAAAGATGAGAGGATACAGCAGTTGGAACAACAGTTGGCTGAAGAAAAGCAGAATATAGACCATTAGATGAAGGCATAAATGACAAAACTACAATAGAGCTTTGATTAGTTAAAGCTCTAGTTTCAAGTAGAGACAAGTGCCAAAGCTGCTCAAATACAACAATTGTGATTTTCAGTAGAATAATTGAAAATAATCTTAAAATAGAGGAGTTTGTCAAAGAAGCACTTGAACTGAACTATTTGTTATCTATGCAACAAGAAACATTTTGTCAGAGGCTATTAGTCATCAATATGATGTGCAAGGAAAGCGATTCACTGAGGAATTGAGTATCCGATATGAGGGTCACTTTCAATGAGATTGATGAGAAAATATCAGGATACATTACATGGTAGGATACCCGAGAAGGAAGGATAACAGATCTACCTAGGATAGAAGAGACTCACAAAGATATCCTTTTCACTGAATGGGATATACAGCTAAAATAGGCAGAAAGGGTAGTCACAAGAGCAACTGATGCTACAAGCAAGATCATTGAGACCATTAATAGAAATTTACATAATGCCAACCTGATACAAGAATGTCCACCTAGGTGTCTTCCCAATATCAGGTACATAGAAGTAAAATGGAAGAAAACTTCTACATTAAAATAATAATTGATCAAACATCTTACAAAACTAGACTGGCAAGTGTATTGGAGGTATCTAATAAAGCCACATAGTGAGTGGTTAGTACTATGCTATCTTATTGACTCAGCCATGCAGATGTTGCCTTCCCTCTCAAATGCAGTGTATACCAGCCAAATGCATACAAGGATGAAACAGCCTCTTGAACTCAATCCAATGTTGGATATATATCATCTCAGACAACAAATGAAAGAGTAGACACCACTGCATGTTAGAACTAGTCATTTCCATAATTTATCTTTTACGAAATTCTGTCACTTTTGAGGAGGGTGGTTTAAACCTCCTCAGAACGTCATGCATTCACTATTTTTTTACTTATATTTTATTATAAAAACCATTTCATGTCTTTTAAGAAAGGGTTTGGAATTTTATAAATAAACTCTTTACTAGCTTGCACTTTTGTACTTTTGCAAATCCTCTTAATAAGACAGACTGAACTAGAGGTACTTATTTTATGAGCGCACTGATATGCATCAGGTACTTTTATCTTTGTGTATTTATTTTTTCATGAATTAACAAATATTTCTATATATTGTTCAACATATGTATCTTACTAGAACTATTATTTTTAATACATTGATGAGAAATTGGTCAAACGATATTTGATGCAATATATTCTTTATAGATTATTTTAATTAACTATTTAATCAAAATAATTAATTCAAATGTTTTTTCATTTCTTTTAGTATCTGTTTAATCTTCATTATCAAGTACTAAGGATCAGCATTTTATATCGCACAAATATAAGTAAAAATTCCTGGGTAATATATAGAGATAGGTTATATATCTATGTGTGTGTGTGTGTGTTTTAATTGAAAACCACCCCATCTATCACTTAGACTTATCAATCAAACAACCCATCCATCCTATCACATTTTGATTGGGAAACTGGTCCCATTATATCCAGTCGAAGCCACTAATCCAAATGGAAAAGGGACGATATTAAAGTCCCTAACCGGGTGGTTTTCCCCCATGTTGTTCTAGCAATTTTCGAGGCTTCAACAGGGTCCAGAGTGTTTGTTCCAATGAAGGCTTCCAGGACTAGTAACTTAACCCATAACTACTATCAGGCTCTTGAGCTTTTGTACAACCAAAGCTTCCAAGACTTGTAACTCAACCCGCCAAGAGATAGATCATTTATTCAACCAAGGCTTCCAAGGCTAGTATCTCAACCTAATTTTTTATAGGGTTTCCAAAGAATTTTTCCAACCAAGGCTCTAAGAACTAATAACTCAACCCATAGCCATAAGGAACATGAGCACCAATGAGAAAGAAAAGATAAAACCAACAACATCATGGTTATATTGGAAAATGAAAGGTTAGGAAAAACCATTGTCAATCCAAGAAATCCTCCATGCCAATGACATATCATAACCAAGCAACCATGTGCATGTGTCATGAATGCCAAAAATAGCAAGGAAATCATACATTCAATTCGATACCTGCAAGAAAAATCCATTGTAGTTGTTGATCCCGTTTTCTTCTTGCGCTTTCCTACTCTTCCTTTTCCTTCTTACTCCAAATTCTAAGTATGTCACACTCTTCCAAGAGTGCTCCAAGCAAACTCTAAGTATCCAAGAGTATGAGACAAAGAGAATATAATGAGAGTGCCAAAGACTGAACTGACAAAAGCTAAAAGTGACAAAATCTTTGTACTGATCCTCAAAATATTTTTTATTAATGATGCTTCTATTTTCTTTATTCTCCATTATTTTCCTTCAATTTCCTCCTCACATGCAACCCGTGACCTTTCACCTTCCTTTTCTTATATTTTCCATTATTTTAATAAGTAAATTTCCAATAAATGCCTCATGCCTTTCCAAATCCTTTGCAATTTCCTTTGCCAATTTCCATAGCCATTTATTAATCAAAACCGATCCCCATCACTATGATTCTTCCCAACATCTAGCTTGGAATACGTGTTCGATGACCTTAGTCATTATTTTCCTTTATTAATTTTATTACATAGATTTTTAACCTAGGGTTGTTTCACCTTCCACAATCCTGGCGAGTCTCTGATAATCTTTGTCAAGGCTCGAACCCCCAACCTCCTCCTTCACATGAAGACCTCAATGCAGATAATCTTTGTTGTTTTGTTATGTAGGATGAGCTTCTTTGGACACTGACATGGCTTCATGAGGTTACTAGAGATATGTCTTACATGAACAATGTGATTGACAATGTCGCTTCTCCAAATGGAACGAGATGGAAGATGACTGAATTCATCTGGGATGTAAAGTAGGTCAATGTTTAGGTCCTAGCCTCCAAGGTGGGTAATGATGAAATCTTTCTATTTATATCGAACATCAATGGTTTCGTTGAGCTAGTGCCATTGTCATTCCTTCTAATTTAGGATATGCTACTTGTTTCTATGAGCTAGTGATATTGTCTACATGATTGAATGATTTTCACTGGATTGAGTTCTCATTTAAATTGTTGTAGTTCCACATGCAAGGAAGAGGTGGGAAGAGTAATGTTTTTCTACAAAACTATCAGGAAAATGCATAGTTTTTCATGTGTGCATGCTTGCAGAAAGGCAATAGGATTGTACAGAAAACTCTAGGTGGCCTCTTGTTTTGGTAGAAATGGAACAACATCTAGTTTGTGACAAGTGCATCATTTATCCTCCCGACATACTCTGATTACATCACTACTGCTCATGAGAACCTTTAGTTCTAGGGTGGAGTTTGTTGAAAATGACAACAAAAAATGTTAAAAATAACATCTAGAAATTCCAACTTAATTTGTCCTTGAATTAAATTGTGAATTAAATCAAAATTATATTTTCATAGCAACTCGTAATAGTTAATTAATTTTAATTGACTTAATTGACTTAGGAGTTTCGAGTTGGAAGTCTATCTGGAGTCATGTAAGTTTGAACCCTAAATTTTAGGGGTCCATGTCAAATTCTTTGGAGTTGTAATTACATAACTGATTTCAACTAAGTTATAGTCAATTAAACTAGTTCTAACTATTGGAGGAACTAGTAGAGTTTTAGTAGTGAGTCAGTGCACCAGTGCATCCTCAGTTCCACACTAGTTAACTGAAGGTTCACTCACAAATAATTCATGCATGTCAGTTCAGACAAAGACCTAGTTGAGATTAGAGTGTAGGGAGAATGTACTATTAGTTGTATGATTTTCCGAGTTTTACAGATCATGCAAGCAATCAATTGAGGACCTAAGTTTGGATTGTGTAGTTTTGGAAGAAGGATTTCCCAATTAAATATGGGTTGATCCTCTTAGGAAATGCGAAATAAAATAGGGGCTTATCAGGCAGCAAAATTGGCTAAGTGTTGGCTAGAGAGAGATTGTGTGGCAGAGAATTGATCATATTTGTGCAGGGATTGTTCTAGTGAGAACAAGCATTGTATTTTCTTCTCATATTTCCAATTAATGCAATATAGATATTCTAGAATTTGAGCAGCTTCTTTCCCAAAAGAAATATTATTTTGTGTGATTGATATTCTTCCTCTTGTTGATTATTGTTTTCATCGATCATTATTAGTTTCCATTGTAAATAGAAGAGTATATTCTTATCTTATGTTTTAGTATATCACATGAGTTGTTGAATCTATAGTAGAAATCTACATGGTATTGGAGAAAGAATTTTTTGGGCAGCGAGTTTGGAGAGGAGACCTGAATTTTTTTGTACAATAAAAAAATAGTAGATATGGATTCCTTGCGAAAAAATACCCAATTTCAAAAAAAAATTCGTCTGAATTGGAGTCCGGATGAGGGAGATATCACTGATTTAAGATCATCTCTTTTTTCAGAAAATTTTATGACGACGGGACAGATGAAACAAATTGGTGTGTGAGCCAATAACCTGTATTCTCTTGAGTTACATGATGCATGTAAATCCTTGAGGAGCAAGGCAAAGTTTAGAGACTTGGTGGTTGGAGCGTCAAAAGAAGCCTTAGAGGCAGTCTCAAAAAGTTGTGGAGTAGCCACAATTAGAGAAGCATAGAGGAGACTGAGTGGAGGCATCCACTAAAGAAGTGACCTCTAGTAGGGGGAATTTCAAGTCAAGTGGGTGAAAGGAGCACGTGCAGCCATACCTCTGTGTGAGAGGTGGGGAATGTGAAGTGATAGTCCCAAGGGGGAAGAAATTTGGGTAGGGTCCATTGCGATGTTTTGTCTTATAGATCATAACCTTGCTATGGGGGCCCATAGCACACAGTAGTAGGATGGATCAATCATGGTTGATGTCATTAGATATTAGAGTGACAAAGGAAGAGGCTAGTAGGAGTAAAATACTAGAGAGCGCAGAGCATATGACAACAATGTAAGTAGGAAAATTCAGCAAAAGCGCACAGTTTTTAGTCGACAGAGGTAGAGCTAGTAGGAGTCAGAGACTTTGGTGACAAATGCATCATACTGATTCAGGTTGGATGCATTTTGGTTGTAGATGTTGTAGTAGCAACAACAACAGTGACAAGAGTGGCATGCAGAACATTCCAAAGGTTCAGGATTGGGATAGAGTTGAATTCCTTTCTTGTTGAGAGGGAGTGTTGAAAATGGCAACAAGAAATGTTAAAAATAACATCTAGAAATTATAATTTAATTTGTCCTTGAATTAAATTGTGAATTAAATCAAAATTCTATTTTCATAGCAACTTGTAATAGTTAATTAAGTTTAATTTAATTATTTTACTTAGGAATTTTGAGTTGGAAGTCTATCTGGAGTCATGTAAGTTTGATCCCTAAATTTTAGGGGTGCAGGTTGAGTTATTTGGATTTGTAATTAGATAACTCAGTTCAACTGAGCTATAGTAAATTAAAGTAGTTCTAATTGTTGGAGGAACTAGCAGAGGTTTTGTAGTGAGTCAATGCACTAGTCCATCCTGAGTGCCACACCAGTTAACTGAAGATTCACTCACAAATAATTCATGCATTTCAGTTGAGAGGAAGACCTAGTTGAGATTAGAGTGTAGGGACATTGTACTATCAATTGTATGATTTTCCGAGTTAAACAGATCATGCATGCAATCAGTTGAGGACCTAATTTTGGATTGCGCAATTTTGTAAGAAGGATTTCCCAATTAAATATGGGTTTATCCTCTTAGGAATTGCACAAGGAAATAGAGGCTTGGAAGGCAACAAAATTGGCTAAGTGTTGGCTAGAGTGGGCTTGTGAGGCAGAGAGTTGATCATACTTGCTCAAGGATTGTTCTAGTGAGAACAAGCATTGTATTTTATTCTCATATTTCTGATTAATGCAATATAGATAGTTGGGGTTTTGAGCATTTTCTTTCCCCAAAGAAATATTGTGTTTTCTATGATTTATATTGTTCCTCTTGCTGCTTATTGTTTTCATCGATCATTATTGGTTTCCGCTGTAAAGAGTAGAGTAGATTCTTCTCTTATGGTTTAGTATATCACACGAGTTGTTGATTCTATAGTAAAAATCTACAGAGTTGTGCTGCCCTCAGAGCTTCTATCCTTTTCTCAATCTCAAGTATGCATTTGAGGTCTCTTACAACATGCTTGGAAATCCCAACAACTACCAACTTCAAATGATTATATGTTTTTTTCTTTGAGAAGTATTCCTTGTTTCTGGTTTCCAATGACCATTGCAATATTGAGATTTTGAGCCATGTGGATTAGGGTTTAAAAAAAAAAAATCTAGCATATAAACTTGGTGCTTGAGAAAATCCATAAAGAATTTTTCCTTTGGGCTCTGGAAGATAGATTACATCTTCAAAGATAATCCAAGAGCCAAAAGTTACATGGTTGATATGGTAGTAACTACCGTCATCAAGTACACCACACAACTTCATCTAGTGTATCTTACAAAGTAAACCCATCGTTCATGACCTGTATAAGGGGTTATGCAACTTGGTTTAGCAGCAAGGGAAGGAATCCTAATGTTTTGCATGGTGCTCTTATTCGGAGCAGTGAATCATAATGAAAATTTTTCAAATGAGAAAGACAACTATGAACGGATCGAACCAACTACCTACGACAATGGCCCTATTTTGGGTGTCCTAGTCAGGATTTATGCTGGTGCCAGCTTAAACATACTTCTTCCAAGTATGTTTTTATAACATCAAAGTTTAGATCAATGCAAGAATCTTGCAATATAATTTGGTATTCGATGTATAATAAGTAGTGATTGATCAAAAATATCTTTGGGACAATTCAAGTATCAATCTAACATTTAAATCAAGACTAAATCAAAATACACTTCGGCCAATAAAACTCAAAAAGAAAGCATTGTTTGGTTTTATATCATGCAACTAACAGTTTGTTTGACTTGGGAAGCTGTTGTTCCTGCACCTGTAAGAAAACCCAAACCATCTCTTGCTCCAGTCCAGTCCTCTCCTCCACTGGCACCAAGTAAGATCACTAATATTATATTTTTTTCAGTGAACAAGGTTAGTCTTTGGCAATTGTCAATAACTTTTTGTTCACATTCTTACTATCTAAATGCACTGTTTGCAGAAGATTACTCTCCAATTGTTGTATCACAATCGGTGACCTCATCTTGGAGTTCCCAAGGTAAAACTTATTACATATATTTGACATTGGTAACAGACAAGTCCAAGAAAATAATAAAGGACATCAATATCTCAATTCAAAGATTGTATGGCCCTATTTGGGGTATGTCTAAAATAGGGGGCTCTTCTTACAGTTTATGGAAATCCATTTCTCTTGGTCAAAGCTTTGATTTTGTTTACATTCATGCAGCTCCTCAAGCCACCATCTCTGTTCAAAGCTATGATATGAATTGATCAAATCTATAATCCTTGTTAGGAAAATATTCAATATTTATATTGCCCAGTAGAGGTGTGTTACAATACCCTATAGTGAAAAAATATATGATTAAATATGTGTTTTATTTTGTCCCTTTAGTACATACAGAAGTCAAGACTCTTCCATCACCATACTTCTAATTTTCCTTTGGGTGCATTTCTTTCCATCAAACCTTGGAGAGAGATAGCTAATCCTTATTAAACTTGGTTTCTACGATGCCATACACAAACTTATTGTACTCCTTTCACCCATTCATGCCACTTCTAAAACCAATTGGCTAATTTTATTTTGAGTATATTTATTTCAATTAAACCTTGGTCAACAAAAACAAATGGACTTAAAGCACTTAAGGAGTTACAAGAAAACACACAACTATTTCAAGTATTTAATTCCGCAAATGTCATATATAAGTTAGATCATTTATTTGTTTAACTGAGTGGGAGGTTCTTGTAAGCATAACAAGTTATCAAACCCCCATTTCAGATCATTAATAGATTATGCATTACAACAAATGAATCAGTTGAGATGTAGAACACAGATTAAAGCAACATGCATTATGTTAGTGTCAATACTTGCAACCTTCCACCAGCGATCAAACATTCTCTTACAAAGTGATCTTAGGGTGTCAAAGTCAATTTTTTTCATTTCAATGAGTCTTCAAGTAAAAATTTGGTCACTGGGTATTAGGTCTAGGATTGTTTTCCCTCCTTCCAAAGTTTTCCAAGTACTGGTCCATGTCACCCCTCAGCTGAGTGTACCATCATTAAAAGAGTTTTCATCATTATTACAGGTTCCAAACTATCATTTGTAAGTGAGTGGGCCATCTTATACCTTGTTTCCTCAGTTGTACTTTTAAGGTTCATTTCCCTCTCCGAGGGTTTTGAGGGCATTTTTCCTGGTTCCATGAATACCATGATAAAAAAAAAATCAACAAAACTTATATACTAATTCTCATATACCTTCCCCTACCCTTCATAGACATTCTTAAACACTTCCCATCACTTATATCCCTCAAATTCACCATTCTCCCACAAACGCTAGCCTATTGTTACAATTTGACACTTTTTTTAGGCTAGGCCTGTGTTTTTCCCTTTTGGACCCCTTACCCTCACTCAATATTTGAAATTCCACTTTCACCTATTTCCTAAAATCCCACCCTACCTCCCAAAAGTCTCCTAATAATTTAGAATCCCCCATCCCCTTCATTTCCCTTCATTTCTACAAATCCCATGTTTTCCCTTCACTAAACCCTAATTTCCTCTCCCACTAAGCTAGGGTTCGCTATGGAATCAGAGATATCTGAGTAGAGGATGCATAAGGGATATCAGCAGGTATGAGGCCATTTCATATCATCAACATCAGGGCTTCATCATTTGTCAAGAAGTCATTCCAAGAGACAAGTCATTCACCACACATAAGGGCCGGTTTTTTTTTAAACTGTGTTTCTAACTAACAAACGATGAATTTGACAAAAGTGAGAGAGGTTGTTGTCTATCATAAAACAAGGAAGAAAAACCTCTTTAATTTTTTACACAGGTGTCATGGTTTTTGAGAAATTTCAAAACTACAAGTGTTAGAGGAGAGTTGCTGCACTTCAAAAGTGATCTGGGGAAAATCAAGTTTTCCCCTATCTGGATTGTCCAAATGACTTGCTTGATAAGCCAAATGACAACTATACTGGAATAGAGCTCCAATGAACTATCATGAGCTCAATTGGTAGTTGAAGAGGGCCTTCAAAAGATTCCTACAACAACACTCTGCATTTTTGCACCCTCATTGTTCAATGTTTGACCAGTCTTGGGCAATTGAGTTTTTGATAGGCAAAATGAGCTCCATATTGAAAAATAAAGGAATATCTGGAAAGATACTGGACAAGCATTCCAACAAGCTATCCCAAGCATAATTTGGACACCAAGAAAGCCTCCAAATGTGGCCTGCAAAAAGGCGATGTGCACCTGCTAAGAGTGGTGTGCGCCAGTGAGGTCTAGGGCCACTCAAAACTCAACAATACACCTCCAAAGTTCAGAATTTTTTCACCTAAAGGCTTTCATCACATGACACAAGTAGGTTTCTCTCTATTTTCTTTTCTTATACATTATTCACTTAATGTATCATTGTGTTTAATTTTTCCTAAATTGAACTAAAAAGCCTAACATTAAGGCACCTGTTTACCTAGGCTCCTTATACCCTACCCCCAAATCACATCTCCTATCCCTAAAAACCCCTATCACTGCTACCTCCCTATCATCCCTTTCACATTCCAAATATCCTTCCCATGCTCTTAAAACTCCCTCTCATTACCACATACTCCTTTCATCTATACACCCCTCCACCACCTCCCTAGGGTTTTGTTTTTCACTCTAAATTACACAATGGCAGAGGTTGACATGTAGGAAGAGAAAGGCCTCCATGATAAAGAAACATATTTTGAAATTATAGACGTAGACACAATGCAAGATGAACAGAAACTTAAAATGGTCATTAAAGGTTAATATGCTAAGATCAATGAGCTCCAAGACAATCTTGATAGGGCAAGATATGTTATTGACTTCCTAGAGCAGGAAAACAAGCAGCTGAAAACCAAACACTTCATTGATGAAGTGAAATGCATCAAAGCAAAAAGAGAAGAAGAGAAGGCAAAGTATTGCTTGAAGAGAAATTAGAAAAGTATGGTGAACCTGATGATGAGGAGGATCAGCCTCCAAGACAGAGACCTAGGACTAGAGGGCTGCAAAGAGCTCTAGAACTAGAAAGGAAAAGACAAGCTAAGCTTTCTGAACAACTCACTGTTGATGAACAATGGGAAAACATGATCAATCAAGACTGGGAATATTGGCTTGATAGAGTCAATGAGAATTTACAGAAGCTCTTGGCCAAGACTAAGAAGGACAATGACATTCAGAGGAGAATGGCAAAGCATTATGCCATGAGAAACCAAATTGCTAGAGCCAAGCTTAAAATAGCTCATGAGAAAATTGACAAATTGACTAAGCAAGAGGAGAAGAGGATACTTAACATACTTGTGAGGCATACCTACATGCCTCTAACCTTTGATCAGTCATAAAAAGACATTTTTAGGCATGTTGGACCATTTTTGAGCTTGAAGGAAGTTGTTGTGTTTTTCAGTCTAGTTTTTGCACAGTCATGAAAGGAAAACGCGCTGCGCTCTTTTTTGGGGCATCCAATGAGGAAATGGTCAAAATTTTTGGATTCACAATGATGAGTACATGCACCCTTTACATTTGCTAAGTTTTTAGAGCGGAACTGGTTGACTAAAAGGGCCAAAAACCCTCAAAAAATGACCTTTCTACCCTCTTTTTGGCCTGGGCGCTGTGCATTGAGCAGTGTTGGGAGAATTGACTTTTGATAGGGAAAATGAACTCCAAATGAAAAAATTCAAGATGTTCTGGAAAGTAGACTTGAATAGATTTCCAACAAAATATTTTGGGCCCAATTTGGACACTAGGAAGGCACTCAAAAGTCCACCTGAAGATGAAGGGCGTGCCTGGCATTAGCGCTGTGTGCCTAGCACTGGCACTGCGTGTTGACAGTTTGTCCAGATTTTCACTGTTTCGTCCCAATTTTCACTTTCACCTTGGAAAATCATGATTTTATCCATGTAAATGATGAGTTGAATGTAATTATCATGTTTCTATTACTTACTAGGGTAAATGCATTAGATTAATCAAGTTCATGAGGTGTAATGAATCAATTTGCTTGGATTAGGGATGAATCACTTTGACCACCCTATTTTCTTGCTAGCAGTTCAAATTTTTGTTGGAAACAACTCCTCCTCTCATGGATTCGATTCCATGAGGTTAGGATGAGTTTTTTGGGGTATATATGATGCTTTTCCTCAGTCATTGTAGGGGTTGGATTCAGTGGGATTGCTTAGGCTTTGATAGACATCATTTTGTATCAGTTACAGCAGGAGATCAATGAAAAATTGCAGCTATTTCTTTGGGATCCATGTGGTATGATGCTCAGTTCAGTTTTTTTTATGTTTTCATGTGTTAAAATGTATTTTTGATTCCATTTCATCATTTCATGCTCTTTATGTGAGTTTATACAAGTCTGAAAGGCAGAATCCATAACTTCTATGCTTTGTTTTGAGTAGACATTTCCTAGTCTGTGTTTTCTTCAGTTTAGGAAGAATCCATGAGGGTTACATGCTCTTCTTACCTCCTCACCTGTCTTTTCACCTCATACATCAAACCCTATGGTTATGATCATTGTGCCTACCTTTCCCCATCGAACACCCTGTAGTTTTGACCTAATTTCCTTGCCCGAACTGTTTGGCTCCTCCTGATCCAGCAAAACCCTTCAAAATTAAATCCAACTTTGTTCTACTATACCTAGCCTAATATCAGTTTCCAGATCCGGTCAATTTGGCTAAGATCCTTACGGAGAGAGCCCTCTTTTGGCCTGGTAGGGCTAGCTGCTTGGCTAAGCGTGGTTTGTGGTTACCCTAGCATTGCCTTCCTTTAGCTTGAGGTTCAATCCAGGTGCTAACACATTACAAGTGTTAAAGATTACTCTTAAAACAGATACGATACATGTGTGAGAACATGTTGGCTCTTATTATATAAAGCAGTGTAAGTTGCAATCATACAATACATCCATGTAGACCAGCTAGCACCAACAGTGGAACATTACAACCACATCCTCCTGCTCCTCCAAAGAGATGAAGAAACTCCATGCATTGGAGAAGCCAAGGCATGTTACAATACTATCCAAGCTCTTTCCAAGATAGTATTATCAGAAGCTTGGCTAACCAAAAGCCCTTATAATGAGTTATGAGGGACTATTTATAGCAAAGTGTGGGGTGACCCTTGACATTCCCCTTTGTGACCATTCAACTACCCTCACAACTCTTCACCTACTCTATGTTTGTTACATCCAACTATTGACACTTGACTTACATTTGTCATGACTCAAAATTACAATGCACATGTAGTCATGTGAGACAACATGGCTCGAGCAAGCCATGCGAGACATTATTGACACTCGGTCTGCTGTGATGAGACCAACTCTTTGACATGCTTCTAATGGTGAATGTGGTGAGTTGATTCCAAGCTTGGTTGTCTATGATGGTGTGCATGCACCTCATGGTGACATCTTGTTGAAGCGAACTCTTACGTCTATTGCAACCGGTGCATTGGTTTGGCCCCTTCATCCAACTCGTCTTCTAATATGCGCATGGTCTCCTTGGGTGTGGCTGAATCAGAAACAGATTCATGCATAGTGTCCTTGGTGACCTTCAAGTGTGTGTTGGTGGTCGTGCACATCAACTTGCCGAAGTACATGTTCAGCTCCAGTTGGACTTGCTTCTTGTCTTCGCCTCGGTGAGTGTGCTAAATGGGTTGGATTTCATGCGTGCGCACAATGACATGGATGCTATTGAATCCCTTGAATGCGATCAATAACACTACTCACCATGTCTGCTCCGTGCCAGCTACTAGGATGAGTCTTTAACTTGTATGGGCACAGTTTCATCCGTGAGTGCATGTTGTGCCCACTGTTGTTCCTATTCTTGCTGCAACTCATTCGTCTGTCTGTGCAACTTCATATTATTCCATGAGTTGATGCTTCATCACATGAAACTCCTTCTTTGTTCCATTCTCTGTCTTCATGTGATCTTCATCTCGCGCCGTCACCTCATATCCTGAGTTTCCAAAGTTTCTTTCATCATCAGTGGATCAGCTTGAGCTCGCAACTTTGTTCCGCATCTGTGTTGTCAACAACCTTCCTCTTGCATTCGTTGCATTCGGTATGCTTCCTTTAGCTACTTTTCATGATGCTACTCACTGTTATGTTGTTGTTGTCATATGTTGATGTCCTTGTCTATGAACAACTTGATGTCTTCGTGAGTAGGCAAGTTCATAAACACTTGATCGACTGCATCCCCTAGTGTGCTATGAATGGTGTCCTTGACTCCGCTCCCTTAGAAACATTGTACCTGTGCTGCTAAGAGGCAGATGAACACATGTGATACCTGGAGACATGGAAACACTCATGGAAAGCAACTTGTGAATCGAAAATCAAAATGAACTTAAGCACTGACTTGTAACATACCTGTGTGAATGATCATGAAGGTTGCGCAATTTTTGCCAGGAGGTCAGGAGATTGGCTGCTAAGACTATGCAAGGCATAGTCCAAGCTATGAAGAGGATGATTGGCTATTGGAAATGTGCAATGCGCAATCCATCCTGACTGAGAACTGTTAGAATTGTGCAATGCACAATTTCAACTGGCAATGACTGCAAGCTCAGTGACTACATTGCGCAATTTTCTGGGCTAGCAGTCATTGTCCCTTAGGATTGCAGAAAGAAGGTCAGGATAATAGTTGCTGGGAAGAAATTCACATTTCTGGAGACGAAGGTAGAGTTATCCCTCTCAGGATTGTGCAATTCAATCTTCGTGAGGCTCTTGGTGAGACAGAGTTCGGGCCAAGGCTGTCCAGACTCGCCGACGGGCAACTGAAAGTGAATGCGAGTGTGAATGCATGGTGATACTGAGTGTAAGCGTGAGTGAATGATCATGCATGCACACGATGAATGACAGATTCAGAAAATGGAACAACATGCATGTGGGTGAGGCGAGTCGTCGAATCAATGACCGTTCGTGAAAAACAATTTCATGCATGTGATAGCAATGAGATAGCAAAAAAAACTGAAACAGTGCTAGGACAATCTAGTATACATGTAAAAGACAGCAATTGTTCAAAGAAATCAAAAAAATAGTTCTGACACAAGAAAAAACACAAAATGCGACAGAAATACAACACAAGGCATGGAAAGTGAGCTCACCCCAAAACAACTAAGATGAATGTGCCGAATGCTCCTAGATGTGATGTGGGATGTCAGAGTTGCCAGGTTGATGTGAGGAATGAGCTCTGTAGCGTCTGATTTTATGAGTTTCGATAACATTGAGGTTGTGACGTGCATGCCACAAATCTAGGGAAAGCGACACTCGGTGGGAGGTTTCTGAAATGATCCTTGCATGTAACCTCCAATTGCTAAACATAGATCCCTAAAACAATGAATGACTTTGCATGCTTCCTTGGGAGAAATAGCCCATGCATGTAAGTCTATTTAGCTTGGTGTTGGGCCTAAGAATTATCCTTAAAATATATCCACTTTCACTCCATTCACACATTTTCTCACCTTTATTCCACCACCATGTCACGACATTAGCTGCACTTTCATCATTAAATGGGTTACCATTGTGTTTCCCAAAACATTATTAATTCTTAGTATTTTTAAGTGAATTTGTGGTTAAATTTTAGAAAATAATATCCATATACTTATACCTAACAATTATAATGAGTTTGTTGACATGTGTAGTTACAAAGGAAGCTTCTGAGACACCCTTATGTGGCACTCTATGTTCAAATTCGAATTTGAGGAGATCATGGACCTCATGGATAAGATCATGGACCTCATGGAGAAGATCATGGAGGATAGGGTTATGTGTCACCATTGGTTGAGAGATATGTGGATTTGAAGAGGGAATAGTGGATCCACATTTATGAGTTTGTTATCATAACTTTTGTATAAATAGGAGTGTTATCTCCTTCATTTGTAATTTGGAATTTAGAATTTAGAATTGAGAAGTTAGAATTTAGAACCTTAGGATCTTATAAGTTTGTAATGAGAAGTTAGAATTTAGAATCATTGTAATGGAGATTTTAGAACCTCTTGGAATGTAGAACTTGTAGTTGCAATTTGCAATTGATGATAAATAAAATGGAGCTTCTTTGATCTTCTACATTTGACTTCTCTTTTGATGTGCTTGTGAATCCTTGGAAGGGCCCCCATTGTCTAGCAAGTACACTTTTGTTTTGGTAAGCTTTCATTTTATGTTTGTTTGTAAATTTCATTAGGTTCATATGTTTGAAATATTAACGAATGACCTTTCATAATAAACTATTAATGTTTCATTCAATGAATACGATTTGTTATTTAATGTTTAATTTCATTAGTTTAAATAGTTTATTGATTAAAATGATTAGAAATATTAATGAGCAGTCTCCTGAAAGGGAGCTTTAATATTTCTTACACTTGTCGCAATGTCTTTTTTCATTTTGATTAAATGACTAGATAGGTGTTGGAGATCCCAATGAAAGACCTCTTGTAAGGGAGCTTTGGCATTTCTTCACCTAGCTTAGTTTAGTTTGTCTCTAATTCCATACATATTGGATGATCCTCGAAGTTTACTTACCCGGATTGATAGTAAATAAAAATCTAATTTGCATCCGAATTTTAGACCAAACATTTTGGCATCGTTGCCGGAGAGGATGATTTGGAAATAGACTTAGGAAGTTATTTTTATTGCAATTTCTTTTTATGGACTGACTTGTGAAACCTGGTGACAACAGAATCTTCATAACGGAGGTCAAGTTTGAGAATTTTTAAATTTCATACTTTGTTAGTTTCAAAGACAGTCTTTTTAAACCCCCCATTTCTCACTAATCCATCTACGGATGAGAAAATTGAAAATGTTGAACAGGTACTTCTTGGAGAGCAAGAACAATATCAAAGATTGGTTTCAAAAGAACCTTGTGCCAAATCCAAGGATCAAACAGGTTACTCACATGCTTGCAAATCATAAGGTAAAAATTTTAAATCTTGATGTGAGCATTTTCGAATTCTTAGTCTGTAGGTGGCTTCATTGGAAACATTCTTTTACCTAGGAAATAAAAAAAATTCAGGTTAAAGGTAGAATAGATTAAAAAAAAAAAAATGAGATCTCATAGAGTTTTCCTTTAGTTTTGTTTTTTTTTTAAATAATAATAATAATAATAAAATCATCAAAATTTCTCATGAATAAATTTACGTGAGCCACTTCATCCACGCTAACCTACAAAAATAAAAATAAAAACAAATCAATAAGTTAGTATGCTCTCTTCATGCGCTTCGAGCGATCAGGAAGATCAGAAAATCTATTGATTTATTTTCAAAATTAAATAAAAAAACTCTTGCTCAGAATTTGCACAAATCATTAAAACTACATGAAAATGCTTTCAATATTGATAAATCATATCAAAGCTATTTCCAATTTGCTTGATTACACAATGCATTACATCGATGGAAAACGTGGGTTTTGCAAACAACAAATGAAAATGAATATGCCCAATAAGGAATTGGAAATATATGGAAAATGCCAATGGCTATACTTTTGTGCTGCCAAAGTGTAGTGTAGTTTCTGTTGGCCACTAGAACGGGTTTCACTTGTTTGTATGAATTTGTCAATCCTTCAAAGCTCTTTTTTTTTTAAAGGCAACCTACGTCCAATAATGCATGTTGACCAGGAATCAGATTCAAAGATTCTTTTTAAAGTCAATCTGCACCTCATTATCTTCTAACATCGCCAAGTCAAATAACTTAAAGCAAATCGACATTCACCACTAAGTTATATATATATATAGTGATAGCTGAAGTAACATATATAGTGATAACTGTAGGCATAATGCATTAGTATCCACTTGCTTCAATATATAAAATGCTCCATACATGTTTCATTTATCTATCAAAAAAAAAAAATCTAACACCCTAGAAAGTGCCATCCAAGTTTGGACTATGCTATTTTTGAAAATAACATCAGTCACACAGTAGTTGGAAAAGACAAAGAAATAGTGGAAGCAATAAAAGAAATTCACGCATATAAATTCACGCTCAACAAATAAATCAGTTACGCATTTCTTCGATCAAAATCTGACAAGGAAACCTCCACACTATGTTGAACAAGCATACTGCATGGTAAATCAAATCAATGCAAAACAGATTTGCACAGAAAATGATAAATCTGCCTACATATAAATCGAAAAAACAATAGCAAACCATTGTATGACTTGCTCTATTCCTGCGCCTATATGGCTCTGCTTTACGATTTTGGCTGTATAGATCCATATGAAACTGTACAGAATTGCTGCGTACAATTCTGCTACACTATATTCTCACTCTCTTGCTCTTCTTCTCTACTAAAGGGGAAGGCACATCCATATGAATATGCATTGAACAACAACTCCCAGCTCCCAGCGTTGAACTTTTGGTGTCATAAACAACGAGATGAACTGCTGCTTTTGGCACGACTTTCTCTACTTTTGTTACTATATATTGGGAAGATTTGGAAGTATGCAGTGAGGCTGCGTATCCAAGAATCCAAAACATCTCCATGCATAAGGCCACCATATTGAGTGCCAAAATAGCAATCACCAACAATTTGAGCGATTTAAGTGATTGATGCAGATTTTGTGGCACGATTTTACCAATTTGATAATTATCGATTGCATGCATAATTTTCTGTGGGATCAAATGCAGCATATCTTCCACCTCATAGAAATTGAGCGTTAGCTAGACTGCTAAAAGCCTCTACATAGGAGATACTCCCTCAAGCAACATGTACAGCCAAGCAAGCAACAAATCTTGGCTATGTCCAACTCGCACCAGCAAAAGACAGTAGCGCAGACTCCAACAAAAACGTAGCAAAGAAACACAACTTCTGTAAAACACCAGTTTTAAAAAGCAGTTTTTGATCAAACCAGGGAAAAAATGAAGACATGGGTTTTCTCCAGAACTGAATATATTACATAACCCAGAAATAATTTCCTTGGATTCCTAAAGGTTTGAGAGAAAATTGCAGTTTTCTGAAACCCTATTTTGGTGACTACGTTAAGAAAAAACAGTTTTTTTCTAAGACCGAACACATCTTTCAAATAAGCCAAATCTGCATATAAATCTGCAATAAGCTGGTTCAATGTTAGTACCGAACACATCTTTCAAATAAGCCAAATCTGCATATAAATCTGCAATAAGCTGGTTCAATGTTAGTCTTTAAGGAAGTTAGAGGCAAAACAGAACTGTGCTCTTCTCGAGCAGAAATATATTTCACTTTCTGGTCAATTTTCGCAGATAGAGAATGAGAAGTAGCTCACCGCGGCTCTGGAAAAGCAAGCCACTTTAGCGCAGTTCAAACTCCTCTTAATGATGAGTTTTGACCTTCTTCCAGCAACTCGTGGTTCTCTTTAGCATTTCTGGCATGAATTTGAGCAACAATTTGAGCATTTTTAGCGATTTTATGATTGCATACAGATTTTGTGGAATGATTTGAGGGATTTGATGATTTGATGATTGCATGTAGATTTTGTGAAGCTATTAATTAGAAAAGATATCGATCTTGGCATTGGATCTTCGACCGTGCCTTAACCTCTGCATCAATCATTCGTAGAAACACGGGAGCATTATTTCTTTAAACACGTGCCAATCATTTAACTTTAGGAACGACAAACTATGACTCTCGATTTTCAATGCATATTTGACATCTTTATTTTGTTGTTTCTGAGCTCTGAAATTGTTCTAAATGAAAAGAAAACCTTCATCATTTTTTTTTCCCAGCAGAAGTCAATTTTAGTGGTCTCGACTCCCATTTTAGAAATTTGCCCATGACTCGAGTAAAAACTGTGGTACAAATAAATATAAGCCAGCTGGTCAATACAGATTCTTAAAGGATGTATGCTTCACTATTTCAATAGAGCCCATTGCTGAGGTAAATATGGCTTGGGCACAAAACGGCTCGGTGAAACCATTTGTTCCAGTTTCGTGGACAGTTTTATTTTTGGTGTCGCGTCCTGCCGTGCTTCTGCTTCTTCATTAATTTGCTTCATTATGGTGCCTTCTTTTGTGGAGGTGAGTGGGCTTTTAGACATCTGAATTTATATGTGAGGATTGGTGATGCCATATTCTTCATTCGAGTCTCTAGATATGAGGATGACTTTTCACACCTGTATTGATATGACTAGTGTTGAAAAAGACATGCAAACTGTTTGTTTTGTTGTTTTTTTTGGGTTGTTGTTTGATGTTATAGATTGTGATTTACTTAAATACATTATACAAATAATGCATCAAATGAATGTTATATAATAGATTTATTTTAATATATATTAATAGATTTTATGTTAAAAAAACAATTAAAAAAATATAAATAAATCAAAACAATAGTTAAGTTATTTTTCATGGATATTTATTAAAAATGGACTATTATCAACATCATGAAATGGACTAAAATTACGCTTTTGATTTTCCTTAATCCATTTCATTTGGAATTAATTTTTGTGTAAGAATCATCAAGGAATTGGCCATTCCTTTTTGAACAAACTAATGTTTTTTATGCCAAGCTTTTTTTTTTGTAAATTTCGGATGATCAACTAATCATTAAGGAAACTAATTGTGCGCACAATTGGTCTTCAAAAGACTAGTTTCATGAGAAATTCTAAAGAACAAGTCCATGAACATAAATGAAATTTCCAGAAGATTACAAGTTCTTGCAACTTCCTGTAATAGCTTAATGGTTTGACATGTTGCATGACAAATTAGCAAATTCGAAGAGTTGGGATTTGTTCCTAAATGTACAAGGATGGTGAAATACCTATCCACACTTGAATTCGATGTCTATAGGTGGCTGGTCAACACTGGTCAGACTTACCTATTTTAGCAGAAATTCCAGAATTAATGAGCAAATTTGTTATATTTGAGATTTTGCATGCTCACTTTTTCCCAGAAAAAGTCATTAACCATTTCTCATTATCCACATACACTTCATTAAATTTTCATCAAACCTAACCCAACAATAAAAGCAACGAAGCTCATTTCGAAGCTTTTTGTTCCACTTTGGCGCAACACATTGCTTGTTTACTATTCATTGCCAGTTTCCTTTTTCCTACCCCTGCAAATAAAACCTTGCTTCCATACACCATTTAGTCCATGGTCCTTGAGTCTAAATATTTTTCTAAAAACACCTTGAAGCTTGCATGCCTTAAGGGCAAGCTATCATGCCGATAAACAAGGGAATACATCAATGTCCCTTGTTCGTCAGATCTTCTGAGTATTCGACAATAACAAATTCATTCATACGTAGAAATATGTGTTCACGGTATCTTGACTCTCATCCACATCAAATATGAGAGCTCTCGTGTTGACTAGTGGCATCCATCAATGGCCACTAAGTTAACAATTTCTTGTTATATTTGACACCGAAAAATTTACTCACATGACAAGAAATGTGCCAATGAGCATTGAAGACATGAAGACCAATCATTTTTTAGCAGAGGAAGCAGAATTATTTTCATTACTTTTCAGTTTTTGATGTAAATGACTTGAGGACAAGTCAATAAATAAGGCTAGGGGAAAGTGTAAATTCTGAATTTTGTATACCTTCCAAGCCTTACACATTTTCAGCCACATTCAGCAGCAGATTCCGAACATTCAACAAAAGATCGAGTAGCATATTTAGCAGTAGATGAAGAAACAATAAAAGATTCACTTTTTCGATTTCATCCACCAAGTAAAGAAGACTATGATCAAACTTTTTCAGCCACACATGAACAACTCTCATCCATTTTTGAAAGGGTAGGTTGAGGTATGATATTTTCTAACTTTTAACCATTTAATTCCTTGAAAGCTAGAATAATAATTTTTGGAAAAAACTTCCTTTCATCATTTCACAAAATTTCTAAAACTATCAGTTTGGGGGGGGAGTACATTTACATTCATACTTTGTCACCTTCATATTTTTCCATATTCATATATCACATTCTAAAACCCACATACTTTCAAATATATTTACTATTACATCATCATGAGCATAAAAATGGCTTTGTAAAAAGTATTTAAAAGTTAATCGTATGCCAACAAAATCATGGTTATTATAGAAGATCCAACCATGATGCATTCCAACAAAATACTTTGCAATAAAAATCAAATTATCATGATGCAAAGATCATACATTAAAATTGAATTCAACAAACAAAATATGGTTGACACACAAGAACCAACCAAGTTGCAATTCATCAAAAACACTTTGCAAAATTTAAGTAAATAATATCATGCCAAGCTTAAGCCAAAGCTCAAGTATCAAAAGTAATGTAATAGATTGCATGAGGACATTGTTGGAAATAATACTGAGAGGGGGGGGTGAATCAGTATTATCAAATTCTTATCAATCTATCTTCCTTATTTATACTTTGAATAATTCTTCAAATATTGATCATTACTTTGTATGTCAGTATCATAAAATAATGAGCAGGAACAAGAAAAGAAAATAGTCACACAAAAGAACACCAGATATAAGGTGGAAACCCAATGTGGGTGAAAACCACCTGCTGCAATATGTCTCTATCTTCTTTCAATTAGAAACTTCTTTTACAATGATTTTGTACTGGTGTAGTCCTTTACCAGTATGCAGGCTACAACCTGCAAAGAGCTACAACTCTCTCTCGTTCTCCAGCTTCTCCTGGAAGGGAGCTACAACCCCCTTAGCTCTTGTACTAGCCAAGATACTAGTACGTAGGTGCTGGCCTACTGAAGGATACAACCTTCTCTTTCTTCCAGGGACCACGTTTCATAAATTTTCAGACTGGATCCATAAACATCAATCAATCATCAAGTATATCTGCATCAAACAATCTCCTTTTCCTAATTAGCATTGAATCAAGTAAACACTTCTCTGATAGATGTACCCAGAACACAGTAACAATAACCACACACCAAATTCTGAACCCAGAATACTGCAGCAATAGACAGAGGCAGCTAGATCATAATTTAAAGATATACACTACTTCAACAACCTGAAACCTGCGTGCAGATCTATAAAGGATAATTCCTTCTTTCAAATATTCAGACACTAATTAACCCAGATTGTCAGATTTATAGATCAAGCATGCGCCTCATATAACAGATCAAAATCATGCAAAGATACTATTATTCAAGCATAAAGATTATGACCCATCAAAAGAACTTATCCTTCTTTATGCGCTAAGGTTCCTCCTTCATTCAGATCCAGATCTGCACCATAACCCAATCACAAATATTTCAGATCTAGCACTTATTAGATATTCAATTCATTCGATGATACTTTGCCAAATGATCTCCTTCCTCTTTTATAGTCTTAGGCCTTCCACAATACCACGGTCCAAAACCATAGGATCAAAAAAAATGTTGGACTAATACCATGAACCAACCATGAAAGTGCGTGAGATCAACACTTTTGGATACAATACCACGAGCCAAAACGATAGGATCAAAAACTATAGGACTAATACCATGAACCAACCATGAAAGTGTGTGAGATCAACACTTTTGGATGCAATACCACGGACCAAAACCATAGGATCAAAAACTGTCGGACTAATACCATGAGCCAACCATGAAAGTGCGTGAACTTTTCTCTACATGAAATAAACTTTTCTCTGCATAAAAGTGCGTGAACTTTTCTCTACATGAAATAAACTTTTCTCTGCATAAAAGTGCGTGAAATTTTCTCTACATGAAATAAAATTTTCTCTGCATAAAAGTGCGTGAACTTTTCTCTACATGAAAGAAACTTTTATCTTCATGAAAGTGCGTGAACTTTGCTGCACTATAATTTATCATCTGAGATGAGTGGGTTGCCATCAAGTACAACATATGTATCATAATGCCAACAAACATTCAATACCTTCAGTTTGGGGGTATGTTGGGCCTAATAATTATACTTAAAATACATCCACTTTCACTCTATTCACACATTTTCTTACCTCTATTCCACCACCATGTCACAACATTAGCTTCACTTTCATCATTAAATGGGTTACCATTGCGTTTTCCAAGACATTATTAATTCTTACTATTTTTAAGTGAATTTGTGGTTAAACTTTAGAAAATAATATCCATATACTTATACCTAACAATTAGAATGAGTTTGTTGACATGTGTAGGTACAAAGGAAGCTTCTAAGGCACCCTTATGTGGCACTCTATGTTCAAATTCAAATTTGAGGAGATCATGGACCTCATGGAGAAGATCATGGAGGATAGGGTTATGTGTCACCATTGGTTGAGAGATATGTGGATTTGAAGAGGGAATAGTGGATCCACATTTATGAGTTTGTTATCATAACTTTTGTATAAATAGGAGTGTTATCTCCTTCATTTGTAATTTGGAATTTAGAATTTAGAATTGAGAAGTTAGAATTTAGAACCTTAGGATCTTATAAGTTTGTAATGAGAAGTTAGAATTTAGAATCATTGTAATGGAGATTTTAGAACCTCTTGGAATGTAGAACTTGTAATTGCAATTTGCAATTGATGATAAATAAAATGGAGCTTCTTTGATCTTCTACATTTGACTTCTCTTTTGATGTGCTTGTGAATCCTTGGAAGGGCCCCCATTGTCTAGCAAGTACACTTTTGTTTTGGTAAGATTTCATTTTATGTTTGTTTGTAAATTTCAATAGCTTCATATGTTTGAAATATTAACGAATGACCCTTTGTAAGAAAGTATTAATGTTTCTTTCAATGAATCTAATTTGCTATTTAATGTTTAATTTCATTAGTTTAAATAGTTTGTTAATTAAGATGATTAGAAATATTAATGAGCAATCTCCTATAAGGGAGCTTTAATATTTCTTACACTTGTCACAATGTCTTTTTTCATTTTGATTAAATGACTAGATAGGTGTTGGAGATCCCAATGAAAGACCTCCTGTAAGGGATCTTTGGGATTTCTTCACCTAGCTTAGTTTAGTTTGTCTCTAAGTCCATATATATTGGATGATCCTCAAAGTTTACTTACCCAGATTGATAGTAAATAAAACTCTAATTTGCATCCACATTTTAGACCAAACACTCAGTCACAAAGTGAACCAATCAACTCGGCTGCACATGCAAGAGACTGCTCAACTGCTTGAAGGAAATGCGCATTTCTGGCTGGAAGCTGGGCTGACTGCCCAAGATATTTATGCAATTTCTAGGCAATGCAGCTGGCTGCTGCCCAGATTTGCACAAATTCTGGGCTGGTCAGCCCTACTGGGGAAAATTGTGCAATTCCTGTTGGGAGTGTTTACAAGCAGAATTGCGCAATATTGGAGCCTAGCAGGCTGCCAGGCAGGTTTGCACAATTTATGGAGGGAAGGTTGGCTTCCCTCAATAAATGCGCAATTTTCTTGGGGAAGTTGCTCAAGCATTAGCTAGACCAAGTCCAGGTGAACAACCTGTGAGGGGAATGTATCAAGCTATGATCGACAAGCTGCCTTTATGCAGGCAAAACACTGAAGCTTATGAACTTGACGAAGCAAGGCAAGCTATTGTGAAGGTTGGAAGGGAGGCTCCAAAACAAAGCTAAGGCAAAATTTTGGAGGGTGGTTGTAGCCTTTACAACACTTGGCGACACACTGGTGGAACTCCGGCTCTCTGAATGGACCTTGTTCATGAAAAGCAAGCCTAACACCTCCGGAAGTATTGTTCATCTCTCAGCTCATCTTGGTTTTAGACTAGCTTGATTATAAGATGTAGCGTTTTCCAATCTCTTGGTCAATTGACACACATTCCAAGCCAAGGCAGCATAGTTGTTTCGATTAGGGTTGAGGGGTATATTGGTGCACAAGCAGTATAGTTGTCAGAGTCTTAGTTTCATATATGGTGTTGCAATGCCACCAGCAGGCCTGGACAGTACCCCGGGGGAGTCACATAGGAACACAAGCATGGCTCCGCTGCTAGCAAGCCTAGTAAGTACCCTGACGGAATTAATTGCATCAACTCCCTGCGCATGAAGCCTTTCTCTTCTTTCACCTTATTCATTTTTCATTTTTTCAAACTTTTTTTTATCTTTTTTTCATTTTTTCAACTGTGCATAGGACTTATTCATTTCAGAGGCAGAAGAGGGATCCCGACTTATTGAGAGTAGAAGAGGTTGTTCAAGTAGAGAAGTAGTTTATTATATCTCTGACATGCCTGTTTAGGTTTTCCCCCTCACCTTACTCTACTTGACTGAGATGGCAAGGGCTAACCCACAACAACCGACTAGAGCAAGTGACACCAGTTAGTGCGCAAGCATTGTGTTTTCACCAAGGTTCACTTCGAACAATACGTATTTTCCATTGACATATCATGGACTAAATGTAACAAGTTCTTCATACAAAGGCAGGATGACAGATAACCAAGTAGTGATAGTATCACAAAGCCTCTTGTACTTTACCTAGCTCATTTCCAGAGTCATACATGGTTTCATGCGAATCTATCCTATGAAACGAAACAAGTGAACTAACAAACAACAAATCAAAGAAAGAGCAGAAGAAAAATTGAAAGCAAAGCAAGTAAGCAAATAGGCAAGCAAATAAACAAACAAACAAACCAAGTAATCAAACAAGTATGCAAGCAAACCACTCAAAAGCAAACACTACTCCTAATCCTAAGCTAACAATGCATGGGTCATATCACGTGAAGTGATACTTCCAATGCAGCCACCGGCGCATTGGTTGACCCATGTTGGTGAAGGCATGGTTTGCGAACAAGACAGTTGTGTGAACCAACAAACAAGAAAGATGTAACAGTGAAGACAAACACACTCCGAGCTTACAAGTGACCACAGAACAAAGATGAGTGAAAGTGCATGCCATGCATTCTGTGGAGATGCCATGATGTTGTGCTACACTACATACAGATGTTGAATGTATGCATTCTCTTGACTATGACATGCAAGAAAACATGAGAAAGGTAGACCACGTGTGTTGTGCATGTGCGCTTGCTTTGTAAGATTCCTCCAATGCATGAGTGATGGGGTCGTGTAGTTCGATTGGAGGAAGCGAAATATGGGTGTTTGTTTTATCTTCAATGTAAAGAAGAGAGTGATGAGGAGCCTTGAGTGTTTCAACAATTTCCTGACTGGAAGTGAAACCAACCTCAGGACAATGAGGGCTTGACATAACCATCAGCTCGGGTTGAAGTGCCTCGATAGTCTGGGGGGTTTCGACCTCATGGATAGATAGATCATCGTAGACCAGTGTCTTGGATAGATTAACAATGGTTGAATCAACATCATGATTGAATGAGGAAGTGAATAGATCATGACAGCCAAGATCAGAAAATTCGAGATGTTTGTCGGCATCCTCATGATTTGATGAATCAAGCAAAGGGGTAGATGATAAGCAAAGATGTTCACCCTCCATGTTTTCAAGAAATATAAATGACAGATTGAATGGATTTTCCAAGGAAGATGTGTCCTCTCCACACTGTAATGACAGGTTGACATCCGAGGTGTCCTGTGAATGATCAGAAGTAGAAGCATCCAGAAATGAATTTTCATAGGAGAAATAACTAGTGACAGAATCAAAAGGGATGTCAGGATGTAGAAGATGAGGCACGGCTAGAAGGGAGTCATCCTTCACTGCGGGCTCTTCTTTAGATTCTCGCACACACTCATCATGAATGATGGCACGGGCTGGCTGCATAACAACAACTCTGTCGACAACTTCATACTTGTATGCAACAGGTGAGGAGTCCAGAATGGGAGAACACAAGATAGTACAATCCGGAGGATCAACAGAACGCAAGGACAGAGGTTGAGGGAAAGATTCCACGTGAAAACCAATAGGCCTACAAGCCAAATCTACAAAAATCTCAAGAGCAGGTGGGGTGCAAGAGTGTAGTTCAATAGAGGCATGTGCATGATCTCCCACATCACTCCGCGTATGGTGGAGTTGTTTGATGAGGTGAAGGCAGACAGTCACTTGTGACAATGACTGTGCCTGCCTGTGATTGTGCAGATCCATCACCGAAGTGTGTTGAGTGGGGTTTAGATATGTGTAGAAGATACTCAAATATTCCATAAAGAGATTCACAATCAATTTTATCTACAGGAAATCGATATGCAAGATTATAAAAGCATGTGTAAAACTGATCAATGGATTCATTGAGTTCTTTTCATAATTTCATAATTTCTTGATCAAGCGCTTCATGGTCTAAGTGATTGAAAGCATGGTCTATCTCTCTAACCAGATGAACAAGAAAATGAGTAGATTTTTTAGGCAGTGTGGCACACCAGTGCATTAGGTGCACTTGAAGTGTGTAGATGAATAACGCGCAGCTCATGTATTCCTCAAATAGTCCATGTCTTTCGCATGAGCCTATAATGCCAACTATGAGCCTAACCAAGGCTGCGTAGCCTCCACCATCATATGTTTTATGAAACAAGTTATCTGAGAGATTTTTTGAGATAATCAAGTCATTTCCATAGGACATGCACTCCAGAAGATCAACTTGATAGGTAGTCATGATAGATGTGTAGAGATTCAAAACAGATGTGAGGAATCAACTTGTCATCTGGCCCTCCTTCTAGTGCCAAACTATTGACAGTGATGGACCGACCAACATGTAAGGGGATCTTGCCAGTAAGAAGTCCCAATCAGACCTCAGGCCATTTGGTGTAGGAGTCCCAGCAGTGGGTCGTATGGTAATGCCTTGACCACGATGTCACAGAGAGGTAAGTAAGATAACTCTATCAGTAGGAAGGGTGTGACCGCTACAGTGAGTCAAGGAAGGTGCATGAGAGGTTCTAACATAGGTGGGTAAAGATGAGGGTGAAGGTGAGTCCTAGGTTGAAAGGGATCAGTCCCAATACGACTACGAACACACAACACATAGGACATACACAACTTCGGTGAAGCAGTCCACTTGGATGCAGTAGTCACAACATACAAGGTAAGATAACATGTACAACACTCATGGATCAGTCCGAACGACTGTAACGGTTTTTACAGCAAGGTTCATGTGAAAGGTCTGTCTGATGTTTGATAGAGAAGTCGACATGGAAGAGACAATATTAATAGCATATACAACACATTTCCATTAATAGATTATGCATTACAACAAATGAATCAGTTCAAATGTAGAACATAGGTTAAAGCAACATGTATTACAAGTGGTAAAGATCAGTCTTACAACAGATACAATACATGTGTGAAAACATGTTGGCTCTTATTATATAAAGAATTGTAAGTTCTAATCATACAATACATCCATGTAAACCCACTAGCCCCAACAATGGAATGTTACAGCCACATCCGCCTGCTCCTCCAAAGAGATGAACCAGCTTCGTGCAGTGGAGAAGCCAAGGCGCATTACAATACTGTCCAAGCTCTTTCCAAGATAGTCTTATCAGAAGCTTGGTTGACCAAAAGCCCTTCCAATGAGTTATGAGGGACTATTTATAGCAAAGGGTGGGGTGACCCTTGAGATTCCCCTTTGTGACCATTCAACTACACTCTTGACTCTTCACCCACTCTATGACTGTTACATCCAACTATTGACACTTGACATGACTCAACATTACAATTCACATGTACTCATGTGATACAACATGGTTTGAGCAAGCCATGTGAGACATCACTGACACTCGATCCGCTCTGATGAGACCAAATCTTTGACATGCTTGTGATGGTGAAGGTGGTGAGATGATGCCAAGCTTGGTCATCTGTGATGGTGTGCATGCGCTTCATGGTGACATCTTGTTGAAGCGAACTCTTACCTCCATTGCAACTAGTTCATTGGTTCGGCCCCTTCATCCAACTCATCTGCTAACATGTGCATGGTCTCCTTGGGTGCATCAGAACCAGAAACACACTAATGCATAGTGTCTGTGGTGACCTTCAAGTGCGTGTTGGTGGTCAAGGGCATCAACTTGCTAAAGTACATGTTCAACTCCAGTTGGACTTGCTTCTTGTCTTCACCTCAGTGAGTATGTTGAATGGGTTGGATTGCAGGTGTGTGCATAATGACATGTATGTTGTTGAATCTGTTGCATGTGATCAAAAAAAATTCTCACGATTTCTACTCCATGCTAGCTATTGGGATGAGTCTTTAACTTGTACGGCCGCAGTTTCATCCGTGAGTGCATGTTGTGCTCACTGTTGTTCCTCTTCCTACTGCAACTCATTCATTCATTTCTGCAAATTCATGTTCTTCCTTGAGTAGCTGCTTCAGTACATGCAACTCCTTCTTTGTTCCATTCTTTGTATTCACGTGATCTTCATGTCATGCCGTCACCTCATATCCTAAATTTCCAAAGTTGATTTCATCATCAGTGGATCAGCTTGAGCTCGCAACTTTGTTCCACCTTTGTGTTGTCAACAACCTTCCTCTTGCATTCATTTCATTTAGTATGCTACCTTCAACTATTGTTCATGATGTTGCTCGTTGTCATGTTGTTGTTGTCAAATCTGATGTCCTTGCCTATGAACAACTTGATGTCTTCATGAGTAGGCAAGCTCATAAACACTTGATCGACTACATCCCCAAGTGTGCTCTGGATGATGTCCTTAACTCTGCTCTCCTGGAAACATTGTACCTATGCTGCAGAGAGGTAGATGAACACCTATGATACTTGGAGACATGGAAACACTCATGGCAAGAAACTTGTCAGTCGAAAACCAAAATGAACTTGAGCACTGACTTGCAACATACTTGTGTGACTGATCATGAAGGTTGTGCAATTTCGTTGGGAGGTCAGGAGACTGACTGCCAAGACTACACAAGGCACAGTCTGGGTTTTCAAGAGCCTAACTGACTACTGGAACTGCACAATGTACAATCCAGCCTGGCTGCTGATTACTGGAATTCCGCAATGCACAATTTTAGCTGGCAATGACTGCATTACACAATTTTCTGGGCTAGTAGTCGTTATCCCTTAGGCTTGTGCAAAGAAGGCTTGGGGAACAATTTCTAGGAAGAAATGGTCATTTTTGGAGAGGAAGGAAGAGTTGTCCCTCTCAGGATTGCACAATGTTGTCTTGGTGAGGCAAAGTCTAGGCCAAGGTTGCCCAGATTCGCCGACAGGCAACTGAAAGTGAATGTGAGTGTGAATGCATGGTGATACTGAGTGTAAGCGTGAGTGAATGATCATGCATGCACATGGTGAATGACATATTCAAAAAATGGAACAACATGCATGTGGATAAGGCGAGTCGCCGAATCAATGACTGTTTGTGAAAAATAGTTTCATGCATACGACAACAGTGAGATAGCAACGAAAATTGAAACAATGCTATGAAAAGCTAATATACATGTAAATGACAGCAAGAATTCAAAGAAATCAAGCAAATAGTCCTCACACAAGCGAAAATAAAAAAAGCGACAAAAATGCAACAAAAGGCATGGAAAGTGAGCTCACCCCAAAACAACTGAGCTGAATGTGTTGACTGCTCTTAGATGTGATGTGGGATGTCAGAGCTACTAGGTTGATGTGAGGAATGAGCTCTGCAGCATCCAGTTGATGAGTTTTGATAACATTGAGGTTGTGACGTGCACGCCATAATTCTAGGCAAAGTGACACTTGGTGGGAGGTTTCTAAAATGATCCTTGCATGTAGCCTCCAACTCCTAAAAATAGATCCCTGAAACGAGGGATGCCTTTGCATGCTGCCTTGGGAGAAACAGCCCATGCATGTAAGTCTATTTTGCTCAGTCCCAAAGGGAACCAATCAACTCAGCTGCACATGAAAGAGACTACTCAACTACTTGAAGGAAATGTTCTGGATGGGATCTGGGCTGACTGCAGAAGAGATTTGGGAAATTTCTGGGTAGAACAACTGACTGCTGCCCTAGTTTGCACAAATTCTGGGCTGAGCAGCCCTGATGGGGAAAATTGCACAATTCCTGTTGGGAGTGTTGACTGGGAGAATTGCACAATCTTGGAGCCCAACAGGCTTCCCAGCATCATTGCACAATTTATGGAGGGAATATTGGTTTCCCTCCAGAAATGCGCAATTTTCTTGCGGAAGCTGCTCAACCTGCAACTGGACCAAGTCCAAGTGAACAACTTGTCAGGGGAATGGATCAAACTATGATCGACAGACTACCTTTGTGCAAGCAAAACACTGAAGCTTGTGAACTTTATGAAGAAAGGCAAGTTGTTGCGAAGGTTGGAAGGGAGGCTCCAAAAATAAGCTAAGGAAAAACTTTGGAGGGTGTTTGTAGCCACTAGAACAACACCCAAGAAATAGGAGATCCACTTCTTATTGCATCAAAAGCATTCTAGACATCGCTTGGAGCTCGATGTGCTAAGTCTGCAGGGGTGGTGCTGCGATTTCACACAATCACTCCGCTTCTTCAAGTCAAGAGGTTATCGCAACTTACAAGTTTCAAATCCTCATTTTCTTAAATTATTCATCTTGCATGATGTCCAATTTTCCCTTACCTATAGAGGAAAATGCTTGCATGACCATGAAAACCTCTAATTTCATAGCTCACTGTGTTTTCCTTGCTATGAATGGAGAATACACTACACTTTCATTCAGCCGTTGCGTTTTACGTTTTTACCCACGTCAAACATTCTAAAATTTTTCTTGCCACCCAAATTGTGAAGCTTAACAATTCCATAAAAGTGCTTTCTCGTTGCACCTATGTTTTTAATTTACACTATAGCTAAAAAAAACGAGTTTTTTCTTTGGATCTCAGAAATGAGTTTTGTTGTTTGAAATTGTCAATATGGGGATTTTCATTTAAAATTTTCCATAAATCTCTCATCTAAAGCCTAAATTTCATAGCTACAACACTATTGCTGCACTCAACTATCAAACACTGAAATTGCATTGAAAACCCCTAGAATTCATCTTTTGTTGTGAGTCATGACAACTCGAGACAAAAGTAAGCACAAAGGAGGAGACATAGTTAAGTTTGAGCCTAAATATCTTCCCTTCATAAACTTAGATCCAGCAATTACGATTGCATTTGAATATAATAGCTGCATCAAGCACTGTGAGAAGATATAGGGTTATATTGTTCAACTGACCAAAGAGTTTTCTTTGAATTTCATCGAGGTAGATATTAAGATTGGACAGTTGATTCTTCCAGTGTCAGATGTCACCATTTTAGCTACTACAAAAATTCCTCTATAAGAACAACAGTGGTTCAAGGGCATGCCTCTAGACATAAACAACTACAAGGATTTCCTAATGCCAAAATACAAAATAAGGAATATGAAGCTATTGTGCCAAGAGAATATATGTTAGAACACTACAACAAACTTCTTAAGGTCATCCAGAGATATTTCACTTGTGAAGGGAGATTTAGGAGAATTTATCAGTATCAATTTAGGTTATTGATGCATTTCACAAGAAAAATCCCTATTGAAGCTTCTAAACAACAGTTTCAGGAGACATTACAGCAAATAGAAGAGAAAGACAAAGGAAACCTCGATCTACTGGATGAGGCAACTAAAGTCTAAGTCTTGAATAGTTAATTAAAACAATTTTTTTTGTCTTTCTGCCCAAGTATACTAGTTGAATGAAGTTGGATAAGGAGGTTGAGAGGTTTATATTCTGCATATAGTCCTTTTAGGAGCAGAATCAAACATATTTTTGAAACTTATGAAACTTTTTGCAAAGGAAGAAGTTCACACAATAATGATGCACTATTGACAAAGCATTAGGGTTTGATAGAAATGTGAGTTTTTGGCTTATTTTTTGTGTGTGGGAACTTGAAAAGGGCTTATAATACTCACAGCATCATCAACAGCTTGTTTTTTTTATTTAGAGACCTCAGCACTAGTCAGAACTGTGAAGCTAAAATTTCGTTGTGCTTTCACACAGGTGTTGTGCTTTTACTATAGCTGGTGTTTTTTAAGGATAAAAGGTTTGCAATATGAAAAGAGGTTTTTGAAGGGAAGGTGATGATGTCCAGGTTATTTTCCAGATACATGACTCATTCAGAGGCTAGTACGCGAACCATCAACTCGTGTGCTTTTGTTGTTGCGTTTCTGCTAAGGAAGGAAGTAACATCACACTTGCACACAATCAACACTTTCACAGAAAAATTGTGTCTAAGTTTCATGTAATTGGTTTTTATGGTAATAGTAAATGTTTTGAGGTGTTTAGGAGCTTCAAAATGCATTTTAGGCATTATATTCAATGCAATTTTTTTGAGGAATCCTTAGTCTAAACAGTTTCCTATTTTTTAGAGAGTGGTTCTATATTTGCTACAGAAGGGAGAAAACATAAATATTTTTGGGGAATTCGGTTCCTAAAGGAAGGAAAGACTTGTTTTTTTTATCTAGATATATTATGTATTTTTTATTAAGAAAGGGTTGGTCAGGGTTATAGAAAGAAAGCACTGTGAATTGTACTTTTCATTTTCAAAAGTTTTTTTTTTGAGTGAATGAAGAAGATCAAGGTCTTATTTTATAGGGATTCATGTGTCAATTTATAATGGTGGTATGCTCTCATGCATTGTAAGTTTTCTCCCTTGTTATCATCATGTTTGAATATTATTGTTAATGGTCTATTTGGGCACATCACTCCCGACATTCAGATCAATATGATTAGGGCTCATCAAACCCTAATTTAGTTGTTACATGCCCTAGAAAAGTCATCAAATTGAATGCTTCCATCCATGAAAGTTTCCTAGCTTGAAACCCTGTTGAAATGTCTCCTTGGGACACCAACGCAACTTTGGTTAGGGTTAACTGCACTACAGAGAAGGTAGGCCCATTCATGCCTACACTATAGCATAGGTAGGCCCATTCAAGCCTACATTGCAGTGCACTTAGGCCCACTTTGACATGCGCTGGGCGAGAATGAGCGAAATTGACATAGGATTTTGGGAATATTCCTAGAATCTAGAGCATTCTAGAAGGATGCCTAGCTCTTATCTCATCCTATGAGGTTGACTTTGGATAGGCTATGGATCAATTATCCCTCTATCCTCTCATCCCTTTCTCCATGGAAACTAACTCCAATTTTGGAAAACCATTCAATTCCCAATTTATGACATAACCACCTGCATTTCCCTATAACTGGAGCACTCATCATAGTGATCAGGGGTTGGAATTTGAAGATTGTAAAGAAATATTGTTGGTTTGAGATTTGAGTTCATGTCAAGTAATGTTATGTTGCTATATTGGTGTGCTTTTGGTGTGAAGAGGGTTGGATTGAAGCTGGATGAGTGACATGGGATCGAACCGCACTGGGTGTAACTCTTCCTTCTACATTAATAAAGTCTTTTGTTCCTTTTCCCATATTCTTATTCATATCTATAATGAAAATATGTTTCAATTTTCATGATTCCATTTATTTATAATAGAGAGGTTGTGTACTTTGATCGTTGTAATCTTCTGTTTCTTTTGACAGGTACCAATTAAGTGGATTCAAATCGAGTGGGAGCGATGGGAGCAATTCAAAGGAGATCAAGGAAAATGTGTAACTACCCACTTAGGGAAAATGTGTTTATCCGTAGATACAAATTCCATATAAAAATTGGCGACTCCACTGGGGATCAACCATCATTCCTAGTAGTTTATCCTTATCATATTGCATCCTAGTAGACTTTACTTGACTTCATTGATCTCTTTCTCAGTCATTTTGAAGCTTTTTTGGTTGAAATTTGCACTAGAATGCCTATTCTAGGAATGTTATGGTACCAGTGCACCCTTGGTCAGGGGACAGTGCACCCTTGGCTTAGAGATAATGGTCTGTAGTGCACTGCCTCCCACTCAGACATGCACTATTCCTTCTCAAGCTAAAAAACCCATATTTTGCTTTATTTTTCCAAAATTGCTTTTGATGTTTTCTGCTAAAAGATCAAAGTTTTTTATGCCTCTGAAATCAATTTGCATTTCCTCTCATAGCCCTACTTTGAGCTTGATTGTTTAGTGTTCCTTAAGGTATTTCTTTATCATTATCAATTCATTGTCAAAGTTAGCTTACATTGATTAGTCTTTACTTTTCTGAAAAATAATTGTCGTAAAGTCTTCATTTCTTTTAAAAATAAAATGTCATAAAGTCTTCGTTTCTTATGAAAAGCATTGATTGATCATTTGTGCATCTAGTTACTTTTTGTTCATATAAACAGTAAAGGGACTAAAAAGAAAAACTTGCATTGTGCATATTGTAGTTTGTGAATTCTTGATATGAATAGCTAGGGAAGTTGCATTAAGTATGCTCTTTTCTCTTTGTCAAAGATCTGATTGCTCTATCCCTTACTAGCTACGGTTTTCATTGTTAATTGAATGAAAGAATGTTTCCATGTTAGTTGCATTCTAGGAGTTGCAAACATATATCACGTGGTGAACCTTGAAAGGAAAATTCTTACGAAGATCAACTTAAAAGTTATCTCAATTAACCTAATGAAGCATTGTAACTTAATGTATAACATTTAGAGGTCTAGGCTAGAGACTTGTTCCGACGTCGTTAAACATAGCACCTATTGCTAATGGTCTGCGATACATTCTGAGTGTGATACCTCATTCCATGTACTTAATTATATCGTAGCTTTCCCACATACTTTTAGGTATATTTTGCAGCATTATAGTACGAAAAGTATAAAGGAATGCTCTCACCATGAGATTTCGCATTAAACAGTGCTAACACAGATTGGGCCTCCACGTACTTTCAGGTATATTTTGTAGGACGACATTAGGTTGCTATCCATCTATAGGTAACCAAGTCAGCTACCTTGTATACTATGATACACCAAAAACAGCATTCCAGGATATTGCCTGCACGTATGTTAAGTCCTTGGTTTACTGAGGCAATGTATTGCAGTTCACAGTTACTTGGTAATCCTTTTGCCTAGATTATCCCTCTTTTTATTATTATTTTATTTTGATTAAAATAAAATTAATTGACCACGAATAACATCCTCCACGTCAATCCTTAGTTGATCTTAGGTTGAGACATATGGCAACAACTCCGGAGTTAACCGATCAAGGAAGTCCTTTTGATGGGAATCCTAGTCCTTTTCCTCCTTTCAGAAATATTGGTGCTCCATATATGGCTACATTATCCCTTATGGGATTTACCATTAGCTTGCCAGTATGGTTGTTTTCAACCTCCTTGGTTCAAAATTTTGTGATTTCTCCGCAATCGAGTACTCCTCCACCTGCGAAAAATCAACCTCTAGTTGATCCTAAAGTTGACCCTTTACCTTCTTCGTCGGTTGTTTCTTACTCCTCTTCTTCCTCTTCGTTTGGTGAATGTATTGACACTAGAAACTAGGTGGATAAGATGAAGAAGAAGAAAATTTAACAGGGGGCAACCAGGAAACCATTTCTTTAAATGCAACTTTTGATGAGAAATCGTTTGATAAGCCTCACAAACTTCGATATCCTTGCAAAATTTGTACAGGAACCCATCTTCTTCGTTGTTCTGGTATTCCTCAGATCTTAGAAGAATGATCTTATCATTCACATCATCCTGTTTCATTAACCTCTGGAGATCATGCTGGTGACACACCATTAACTAGTGGTAGTAAAGTTCATGGAAAGAAGAGTAAAGTTAAGTTTCACTGTAGGTTATGCGAAGGGAATCACCCCATTCACCTTTGTCCCTATCTGGATGAAGCCCAAAAAGTGTTGAATAACCATCCTGCTTCACCGCAGCGACTTCCATGTGGTTACAGGAGACTCTCCCTTAATCCTTCACTAGTTGATGAAATGACTTACCCAAATCAACCATCGGTCAAACCCACTCTCTCTGAATTTGAATCCCATGACTCTATACCTGACCAATCACAGGTCGAGGAAATAGTTGGCCCAATTTCACCTTCAGTTAATCGTACCTTTCCCGTAGAGAGTGAGTATGATAACGCTCAAGCTCTTTTCGTTTCTTCTGATTCCAATGAGCTTGGAGGAAACCCTCCTGTTCCATCAAGACATGAGGAAAATCCTCCGGTTCTCGTGGCTCAATGGGGTAATTCTCTCGTTCTTACGGTACCCCCTCCAAGTAGTTTAGCAAATTCCTTTGATTGGAATCGACTAGCAGGATGTCGTCTTCCTTCTTATGTACCTTTCGAGATCATAGTACATGTTTATAATATGATTGTATCGGGCAGTATTATAGATGAAGGTGCATCTATGAGTATCCTTTCCTCCACTGCTTGGCAAGTGCTCGATTCGCTACCACTTGTGCCTGTTACCCAGAATCTGTTCTCTTTTAACAAAGGAACCAGTCAACCATTAGGGATCCTTCCTCAGTTGCCTATTACTTTGGGAGGGAAAATTGTTTATCTCAATGTGATGGTAGTCCCAGGACCTTTAGATTACAATTTACTTCTTGGGCGCGACTATGTTTATGACATAGGAGCTATTGTTTCAACACTCCTTAGAGTGATGTGTTTACTGCATGAAGGCAAAATTGTCATCGTTGACCAGCTTTCATTTCCCAATTCAAATATGGCTTCCAGTCAACCATCTTCCTAAATGGTCCTTTTGTCCCAATGGTATCTTCCTGCCATGGGTCAATTATGTGGCAACCCATTCCATGCCTACATCAACTGAAGATCAATTCCGTGATGTTGTGCATTATGTACTGGGGGAATTGGAACCAGATCTCTCTAATGGATACCTTGCTACGTATCCCTTCTAGAGCATTGTTCTCCCATCTGATGAGAACCTCTTGGAAGTCATGACCTCTTATGGGTCATGATCAAGGAATCATGAAGATAGTTCTTGGTCTTGTGTCAACCTCGTTAAAAAATGAAACAAAGAATATGAGCATAGTTCCTTGTCTTGTGTCAAGCTCGTTAAAAAAATGAAACAAAGAATATGAGGATAGTTCTTTTACTGTGTAAACCTCATTAAAAAAAAATGAAACAGGTCCCAGAGCATAGTTCCTTGTCTTGTGTTAAGCTCGTTAAAAAATGAAACAAGGAATCTGAGCAGATTTCCTTGTCTTGTGTCAAGCTCATTAAAAAAAGAAAGAAGGAATATGAGGATATTTCTTTTACTGTGTCAACCTGATTTAAAAAATGAAACAAGGTCCCATGGAGAAAATTTCCAATTCAATTCTTTGAGTAGATCTCGTAAAATCCCAGTCGAGTCTTTCATTTGATCTCGTAAATGAACCTTCATTCCATCCACCTAATAGCCACGAGTAGTCTACTTAGGTGAATGCAATGAAGCTTAGGGGGTATGCACCTAGAATCGAGTCATCATGCTGGGGACATGTAAACCAATCTCAACCATAGTTTTTCTTGTTTCAAGCTTGTGTAAAAATGAAACTGAATTCAATCACAATTTTTCTTGTTTCAATCTTGTGTAAAAATGAAACTGAATCCAAGCATAGTTTTTCTTGTTTCAAGCTTGTGTAAAAATGGAACTGAATCCAAGCATAGTTTTTTGTTTCAAGCTTGTGTAAACATGAAACTGAATCCAAGCATAGTTCCCTATGGTTCAAGCTTGTGTAAAAATGAACCCATCTCCATTTTAACCCTTGTGATTGCCATTCTATCATCCTCTTCTGTCAAATGAGAATTGGTTTTTCTCCTTCCATCGTACTATATGCTTGGCCGATCATACGCTTTAACTTGGTTGTTTTACCCTTTTTGAGGAATAGTTGCAATGAGTGGTCTTATTAGCCAACCTCTTCACATAAATCAATATGTTTTGAGAAGTTCCAACATCACTGGAACCAGTTTCTATCCTAGACACCACTCATCCCTCTAAGTGGAGTCCTCTTTAAGCTCTTTTCAAACTCTTGAAATATGGAAAGATTGTCGAGTGCTTGTCCTTTTTAGCTCGTAAACGGATTGGAAACGACATCTACTCAAAATAAGTTTAACCCTTTTCCGAACTAAGATAGATTACTTATGAAAAAGGAATACATTGATCGAACATGGTCAATAGGTTCTCTCTTGTATTATTTTACATTTTTTTGGACTTGAGAGACAAATTTACGAAAAATAACTTGTGGAGTTTTCTTTTTGTTCCTTTTCAAACTCTCTAAACATGAAAAGGACCAAGTTCTCATTGTCGTTAAAGTTGTTAAAACATCAAATGGCAACAAACTTGTCCATCATGACAAGACCGAGTTTCACCTTCACTAGGCTCGTTAAAACATCACATAGTGATGGATTCACCCGGAGGATGGAATTATACTACAAGCATATGTTACCCTCCTCAATCTTGTTAAAAAATAAAGAGGTATTGGTCAACAATGACTAGGGAAAATGGGAAAAGGGATAAATCACTTTATGGTAGCAAGTCGCTCTTGAACATGAAACTTTCACTTCATCTCTGTGACTATTCGAGTTGGGTTATCTGCTTGATGGTTATCATACATATGGTCTATCACACCATCCATCACTTTGGTTTTGGGTCAACGTTGCCAATTCATTCAATGTCGCCGACATGTTCAAGAGAAGTCACTCAGTAAACTTCATCCTTTGTAATACTCATAAATCTTCATTTTCATGACCACCATTCCTGAACCTCTTTTTGTCAGTCACATTTTGTCTTCAAAATCATTACACTCGTTTCATGTCGTTGATGAGGGATACATCAAGGCCCTCCTGCGATGAGTCGCTTCTTGTCAAAATCAACATATTATCTAGGAATTTGACTTAGAAACAACCTTCCAATACCTTGAGGCTTGCATACATCAATGGCAAGTTTCTCGCTTCCAGCAACAGGTTGACATCATAGGCCTTTGACCGAAAGACTTTGTATGGTGTTCGACATTAAAACAACTATTCACACCATGAAGAATGTATTGTAGTACCTTGAGAATCATTATCATTATTGATGATTTCTCTCACTTCTGTTAACAACTTACATCATTGGCTGGTAATCAGACAGTGTCTTCCCATGTTTGACTTCAAATCACATTTTCACATGGCTAGACTCGTACTTGAGTGAACAATTGGACGAGATAGAAGACCACAGATCTAGTTCCATCCATCCAGGCTGCGATTTCAAGAGAGTATAAATCATCTATACGATGGCTTTACACAGATGGTCATTCTATCATGGGTCTATATCTGTAGACGATTATCTGATTTATGTACATGTAATGAAAAGTTTATATGCTAAGTATGGGTATGCCTTCCGTTAGCAATTCATGAAAAATTCAAAAATATCATGATATTATGTATTTTAATCGATGCAAGTCACCGTCCTCTTCAGATCCTCCTCATCACATCATAATCATGTCACTGAACATTATCATTTTTGACTTCATGCTTTAGGGGGAAACTGTTACAGGTCTATTTGGAAACATCACTCCCAACATTCAGATCGGTACGATTAGGGCTCATCAAACCCTAATTCAGTTGCTACAAGCCCTAAACAAGTCATCAAATTGAATGCTTCCTTCCATGCAAGTTTCCTAGCTTGAAACCCTAATGAAATGCCTCCTTGGGACACCAGCACAACGTTGGTCAGGGGTAACTACACTGCAGAGTAGGTAGGCCCACTTAGGCTAGCACTGTTGTTCACTTAGGCCAACTTTGACCTGCGCTGGGTGAGAATGAGCGAAATTGGCATATGATTATGGGAATATTCCTAGATTCTAGAGCATTCTAGAAGGATTCGCAGCTCTTATCTCATCCTATGAGGTTGATTTTGGATAGGCTATGGATCAATTATCCCTCTATCCTCTCATCCCTTTCTCCATGGAAACTAACTCCAATTTTGGAAAACCATTCAATGCCCAATTTATGACATAACCACCTGCATTTCCCTATAAATTGACCACTCATCATAGTGATCAGGGGGCTAGAATTTGAAGATTGTAAAGAAATACTATTGGTTTGAGATTTGAGTTCATGTCAAGTAATGTTATGCTACTAGATTGGTGTGCTTTTGGTGTGAATAGGGTTGGACTAAAGTTGGATGAGTGACATGGGATCGAACTGCATTGGGTGTAACTCTTCCTTCTACACTAATAAAGATGTTTGTTCCTTTTCCCATATTCTTGTTCATATCTATGATGCAAATATGTTTCAATGTTGTCGATTCTATTTATTTATAGTAGATATATTGTGTACTTTGTGTAGAAATTTTGAATAATAAACACATATTCAATGGAGATTATCCCGATTATACACTATTGCGGAATACATGCATAATACATAACCTCCTCTACGTTGATCATCAATTTACAGAAGCAGAAACAATAACATGCACACATAGAAGCATCAATCACACATATCAACACAGTATTTTCCCAGGGAAATCATCTCTCTAAAAACTCCAACTATCTGTATATTATATTGATTGAGAACATGTAACAATACATAGTACAATACTCCTCACAAGTATCCAACACTATCTCCACCTGTTACACACAAAACTAGCTCAGATTTGATCTCCAAATCTCCCCCGCTGCTTTGCCTGCCTCCACTGCATAATCCTGCAAGAGAATGAATGAGAATGGCTAATCCAAACTCCTATTTACCTTGTGAAAATCACCCACACTGTAAATCACATGATCACAAGCTATATTTCACTTGGTATTGGCCCACACTATGTAGAGATCATTGGCATAACTCAATCCCATGCATGTGCACAATCTCATGCACAACTGATAGCAATCTCAACCTCTAACACCTATCTCCACTGAACTGTACATGCACTGAGTTAACTGATGTATTCTTCAGTTGCATTATGAGTTAATAATTAGTGAATTAATTAATAACTAATTCACACAACTCATCACTTAGTCTATTGATCAATTAGACTAAATACAACTAGTTCAACTAAGTCAAACTGAACACAACTCCATTAACTGCTCATCCAACTCCACAGAACTCACATGCATGAGTTCTAACTGATGTCCTGCATCCAATAGCTCAACTGACTCATAAAGAAAGCATATTTCCTTCTGACAGCTGCATGTGCCACATCTGTAGCTCAAACTGAAGTGCTCCAAGAGGATAAGATAAAGTTTATAGTCTAAATATTATTATGAGACAATAATATTTGACATTTCTATTTTTGACTAGCAGCTAAAAATAGACTCTGATCACTCCTGCTGTGGTCACTCCTGCCGTGATCCAAAAATAGACTTTGCGCCATAATTTGCCTACGGGCCCACTTAGTGAAGGTGACTCCTTTCCACTAAGCTCCATCATCTTATTGCATTCTCAACAAGCATTTCTTGTTGCACACTTTTCAACACTTTGATCGTTGTCATCTTCTGTTTCTTTTGACAGGTACCAATTGAGCGGATTCAGTTCAAGTGGGAGTGACAGGAGCAATTCAAAGGAGATCAAGGAAACGAAAGATCACAAGTAAGTTCCCTCATCTCATCTATCTATTGTAGGAAAAGGTTAAACCATGTTCTTTCTATTGTTCTAAGTGTAACTACCCACTTAGGGAAAATGTGTTTATCCGTAGATACAAATTCCATATAACAATTATGTATTCATGTTTAGTTTAGCAAGAATTTATTTTAGATTTCGCTGTTAAAGTGCTCTTTCGTAGCTTACTGAAAATTTAATGTTTTCGTTCTATCATGACATTTAGAATTCATCCTCAGTCAGATGCTTTTTATTCCCCGAGGAAAAATCATAACTTTTCATTAATATAGAAAAATTACATGTAGTAGATGCATGTATGGCATATGCAGTATGTTGGCCGTAGCCTTTCAAAAATATATAGTTTGTACATAATTTAACACACAAGGTATATTGATAAGTTCATGAGAAAAAAATATATACAAAGTATCAACTAGTAATGATATAATTCACTACTGTAATCTGCAAAAATTAGGGCCTATCGACCCTCTGATATGCCCAATCTATATAGGGACGATGATAATACGTGTAGTGTTCATCTCCATGCTGCTCCTGAATTATCCACAGTCCTCTGGGATGTGCTGTGGCCTCCTTAGAAAGTTGGTCAACAACCGAATTACATTCCCTATAAATATGTTGACATGAGATATAATTAAATTGTGCTTTTAAGATCATGATTTCATCCAATATGTTCCTAAGAGAGTGCATATGACATGCTGATATGTTATTGAACCAATTTATGATGATTTTAGAATCTCCAAAAATCTATATATGATTGCATGCATGTGCAAGAGAAAAATGGAGAATATGTCTAAGAGAGATCAATTCTGCATAGTTATTTGTCCCCATTCTTAAACCCATTTGTATTTTTTAGTGATGATTTTCAGTTTTATGTAGTATAATTCCCCCACCACAACCCTGTGCTTGTGCTGCACCGTCAAAATAGGCCCAGGGAATATTGCGATTAATGGTTTAAGGTAAAACAACATGAATAGCAAGTGCATGATTTTCATATGGTATTTCATGATATGCAACAATAATTTTGGCAATGGAGGACTGCCATCGAGCCATTTTATCTCTGAAAATGATCCCATTTCTTGCGAGCCAAATAGACCAACAAAAAAAGCAGCGAAAGGCAATGGACTTTTGGATTCAGGGATGCAACTCGCCAAAGATCCTAGGAATCATTTACATTGAGTCCATGCCATCTGATTGTTATGGATAGGGCAGCAAAGACCTATTCCCAAATGTGATTCACTGTCGGGCAAGGCAAGAATAGGTGTTTATTTGTTTCCTCTGCCTGATGTCAAAGCATGCACCAGGTGGTGCCGAAGAAGGATCGATGCACTAAGATGTGCCCTGTTGGTGTATTATTTTGTAAGACATTGCACATAAATAGTTTCATGCACGGGGGCACTTCTATCTTCCATATCTTTCCCCACCAATCCAAAAGCACAAGTGGTATGTGGGCATTATGAATGATGGGATAACTAGCCTTAGGGGAGTATGTGCCATATTCAGCAGGGGCCCATATGAGATCATCAACACCATATTTTATACCGACATGTGATTCAATCAGCGTAGTGAGATAGCCCTCCTATTCTTGCTTCCAATGAACAGGAATTCCCAGGTGCTCCGCTGAAATCCATGCTTGTGAAAAGATTGTGCTATTCCCCGGATCAACTATATGGGAAATCACAATAATATTTCTGTGTTTGAGAAATTGAATGAGGTGAAGAGGTAGTCAAAACATGTTACCATAGCCCATCCAAGGATCGATGCCGATACGCACCGATGAGCCATCATTGATTCTCTAGCCAAGTCCACTCTTGATAGTAGGCATGGTGTGTAGAATCGCTCACCAAACCATTGATATCCTATATCGCTGCCACGTGGGCAAACAAAACCGGTCCATAATTTGTTGTGGCCAAATGTATTTGTAGTAGATCACTTCTGTCCAGAGACTGTGGGAGGTGAGGATAAGCCAACCCATATTTGCCGCTAGTGCATGTGCGAAGGAGGATAGATCCTTCAGTCGCTAACCGCCCCATTTCTTTGGTATTGCAATCTGTTTCCAGCCCACCCAGGAAAAAAAGTTTTCCTTCCTTACAGCCATTCCAAAGGAATCTGCAACAACTTTTTTGAATTCAAGATAAAATTCCTTTCGGAATCCATGCCAAGGACATCCAATAAACACGCGTAGCCTTCAAGGCTGTTTTGATAAGCACTAATCAACTTGCCTTGGAGAGGAATCTGTGATTCCAGTTGAGCAGTCATTTTTTGATCTTGACCACAAGCCATATCCAGTCGGTAATCTTGTAGCAGTGTTGCTTGATCCAGAAGCGAAGATATTTGAGTCCATCCTCCAGTTGATGGCTCTAAAAAGGAAATTTCTACAGTGCAACTCGAGCTTCCTTTGGGGTGCAGGCTGATAATGTAATGGTGGATTTTAGTTGATTTTATTCCATACCTGTGGCAGAAGAGAAAAGTTGTAAAATGTCGAAGAAAGTAGTGGTGTCCCGTAAGCCTCCATTAAGGAAGACTAGCACATCATCCACAAAGAGGAGGTGAGTGAGTATACAATGTTCTGAAATATTGAGTCCCTATAATCATCCATCTTGCTTGGCAGTGTGTATCAGTTGACTAAGCCCTTCCATGACGATCAAAAAGAGAAGCAGGAGAGTGGATAGCCTTGTTTGAGTCCATGTTCTACATGAAAGGAGTTTGAAGAAGAACCATTTATCAAGACACTAAAGGAGGCAATAGTGATACAACAAATAAGCCAATTAATAAAGGGAGGAGGAAATCCCAGGTGGGTGAGGATCATTTTAATATAGAGCCAGCTAACACGATCAAAGGATTTGGCTAGGTCAACTTTGAGAATGATAGATTTGAGCTTTTTAGATTTCATGGAGTGTAAGTCTTCCTGAGCAGTGCCAATAACCTCATGTATTTGTCTATTGTGGAGGAAAGCAAATTGTTGTAGAGAGATGTGACATGAGAGAATAGGCTTTAGTGGATTGGAAATTGTTTTGGAAATGATCTTGTAAAGACAGTTGCAGAGAGAAATAGGTGTGAAATAAGTGAAATATGTGGGGGAGTCAGATTTGGGAATAATTTCAATGAAGGTTGAGTTAATAGCCTTGTACATACGCCCTGAAGTCCTCCATTCCTCCACCACTGTTAAAAGATCCTGACCAATAGTTTCATAAAAGGCTAGATAAAACTCAATAGTTCATATGTCCGGCCCTAGACTCTTGTCTTTTTTGAACCATTTTAAAGTGCTCTCCAATTATCCCATTGTGACTGGGGATGTAGGCTCCTCTACCTCATCCGAGTTGAAAAACCGAGGGAAGTGACCTGCTATCTGAACAATTTCAACAAGGGTGGCACCAGGGGGGGCCTTGAAGAGTTTCTGGAAGTGAGAGTTTCCCAGGTGTACCAGCTGATTAAAAGATGTTGCAAGATTACCATCCTCCTTAGGCATGTGCCACATGGTGTTGCTTACTTTCCACCCCTTTGCAAAATTGTGGAAGAAATTCTCATCTCCAGCCTGTAGCCAAATAGCTTGACTTCGGAGGTGCCAAGTTTCTTCCCTCTCTTTCAGGATTTCGAATCGCTGAGCCTCCAGATCGATAAGGAGAGTTTTGGCCTCCACAGATATAAATCCCTGCCCCTACTTATCCAAGAGATTGGAAGGAGTGGACTCAATAGTATTGAGGGTCTGCTCATCCCGATCTCTTTTGTCATTGGCCCATTTAATAGATAATCTCTTGATTTCTTGTAAGTTATAACAGAAACCCTCAATAGTGGTTCTCCCCAAGGAAGGTGGATGAGAACGCCAGTAATTGGTAACCAGGTGGATGTAATTGGGATCCTTTATCCAAGTGGAGTTGAATTTGAAGGGTACCCTAGGCTTCTAAAAGGGACCGATTAGCTCCATGAAGATGGGAGAGTGATCAGATATTCCTCCACAACCAACCCATTGTCTGTAATTTGATAGAGCTCTCACCAGAGGTTCCTTAATGCGAAATCTATCCAAACGCCTGGCCAATGAAGCATCCCCAATTATTCTATTGCACCATGTACGTTGTGATTTGACCATTGGGATATCAATCATGTGATGTTGTTCAAGGAGCTTCTCCATAATGTTTGATAAGGGATCCACCTATGCATTTCTCCCGCATGATTCCCCTTATCCAATGGAGAAATTTAAATCTCCTCCCAAAATGATATTATCATAATTTACAAAGGAAAGATTTAGGAGGTGATTCCAAAATGCATCTCTATTTTGACAAGGGGCATATACATTGACAACCTTGAGATCCATGCCTAGATCCGAGGAAAAGATATCAATGCCTAGGAAGCTAGCACCTCCCCAGGATGCCTTGAGGTTTATAGTGTTAGGGTTTATACCTAGAGCAAGCCCTCCAAAGCGTCCAATGACATCAAGTGTCTAGAAGGTCTAGCGCGGCTTCAAAGATTATAGCACAAATATGATATGGTCAGCCAAGCCAAGTGTTTCTTGCAAGAATATAATATCAACAATCTCATATTCAAATAATCTTCTAAGGGCTAGTTTTTTAGGAGGGATAGCTAGACCTCTACAGTTATAGGAGAGCCACTGCATTGGGGTGGCTGAGGGTGGGTAGAATCTGCTCTAAGTAGCCAATCAAGTGTGGATTGTTTGCCATATGCCACTTCCACCCCGACTTGCTGGATGGATATAGAAATATGAGATTTTTGACCCTTGTTGGACTTGGAAGAGCGAGGAGGGGAGGCCAAGCCGAGCCCAGAATTCACAAAATTCTCAAGTGGATGAGATGCATGGGAGTGAAAATTATATGAATGAGAGTGGCCAAAGATGATCGAAGGATCTGAAAGAGGGGATAAGTGAACCAGTTTGAGGATAGCAGGAGGAGTAGTCGAGTTAACTAGAAGGTGAATGTCCAGGGGCAGGTAATAGCAGCAGATGTAAATTCTAGTATAGATGCAGATGCAGGGTCCATATGTTGTGCAAAGCAATAAAATGAAGCATCAAAAATGTAACAAGAGAGAGGAGGAATACTTGATGATCGAACAGTAGCGACATCAGCCATGGGCCTCATCATAGGCGGTGAGGGAGGACGGAGAGTGTTCGAGGATGGCATCCGAGTCGAACCACCTGCCATCTCCTATGGAACATTTTCCTGTGGTGTCTATTCAACAACTAAAGAGGGTGCAAAAGGAGAATATTCCTTTGCTTCTTTAGAAGGAGAAGCAGTCTTACATACCATCAAGCATTCCTTGTAAAGATGCCCAACCTTATGCCACCTTTGACATCTGAATGACACACCTTCATAATTGAAGATTTGAATCCGGGTGAAATTCTTCCACTACAAAGTGTTTTTTTCTTCCAACCCTTCTCTGGTGTCCAAATAAACTAGAATACGAGCCATAGATCGATTGCGAGAGATAATATATGATTTATCATAATCAAGATAGGACTTGAGTGCATTGTCAATGTGGATGAATATATCTTTAGACCAAAAAACAACGTAAACTTTGAAACGAGAACTGATACTGTTACCCATTTCACAGAGATATCAAAAAAGTGACCTGATTTTGAAAAGGGTGATGCAGAACACACATGTTTTTTTTTAGAGCATAGTTTTTAGCACTTTAATTTGTTTTATGTACATTGCATTTTAGAATGGTAGTGATTTTCATGCTGATTTAAAAAAGTGGTAATTATGCATCAGACCCTTTTTTTAAAGACCTATTTTTTGTCTTTAAATTTTCTAATGTATGAAATGTAAATAATTATTTTGTAAATTTAATAATTTTTGAAGTGGTCGTTTTCTTCATATTTTCTTGTTTTTATTTTAATTCTAATTTTTTTGTGGTGAGGTTTTTATTGTTTTGCATTTTTAAATTAGGTGGTCAATATTTTGAATTTTTGATATTCTACATATTTATACATCCTTAATTAATTTATCAATCCACATGAAATAATTGTTTCTAAAAAACAATATTTTTTAACAATGGACATAAAAATAACCATTTTTAACATAAATATAACTAAAAAACTACATGTTTTGATAATTTTTTGCTAGAATTGACATGTCAAAATCACAATTTTTATACGGAAATTTTAACTAAAAATGGTTAAATAATAGTTTTTTTATGAATTTCATCTCAAAAAAATAATAATATTCACATTTTTTTTCAAAAAATGATGATTAACTTAAAAATTAATGCGAAAATCACATATTACAAATATTGAACACATAACAGTATCAGTTCCCGTAATCGGAATCGAATAACCACCGCCCCACTGCCCATGGGGGTGGCTATCCGATTCTCAAAATCAGATAGCTACCACCCGGCCACCCCCACGGGCGGCCGAGTGGTGGCCATCTGATTCTGAGAATCAGATAGCCACCGCTCGGCCACCCCCACGGGTGGCTAGGCAATGGCTATCTGATTCCGAGAATAAGATAACCACCGCCTGACCACCCCCACAGGTGGCTGGGCGGTGGCTATCACATTTTTTTCAAAAAATAATGATTAACTTAAAAATTAATGCGAAAATCACATCTTACAAATATTGAACGCATAATAGTATCAGTTCTCGTAATCAGAACCGAATAACCATCGCCCCACTGCCCATGGGGGTGGCTATCTGATTCTTGGAATCGGATAGCCACTGCCCGGCCACCCCCACAGGTGGCCAAGCAGTGGCCATCTAATTCTGAGAATCAGATAGCCACCACCCGGCCACCCCCACGGGTGGCTGGGCAGTGGCTATCCGATTCCGAGAATCGGATAGCCACCCCCATGGGCAACCGGGCGATGGCTATTCAATTTCGAGAATTGGATAGCCACCCCCACGGGCATCCGGGTGATGGCTATTCGATTCCGAGAATCGGATAGCCACCCCCACGGGTGGTCGAGCGATGGCTATTCGATTCTGAGAATCAAATAACCACCCCTACCAGCGATCAAGCGGTGGCTATCCGATTCTCGGAATCAGATAACCACCCCCTCACTGCCCTTAAGGTGGATATCTCATTCTTAGAATCGGATAGCCACCGCTTGGCCGCCCCCACGGGCAGCCGAGCGGTGGCTATCTGATTCTGAGAATCAGATAACCACCACTCGGCCACCCCCACGTGCGGCTGAGTGGTGGCTATCCGATTCTGAGAATCAGATAGCCACCGCCCAACCGCCTGTTGGGGTGGCCAGGAAGTGGCTATTCGATTCCAAGAATCGAATAGCCACCGCTCAGTCGCCCATAGGAGCGGTGTTAGGGCCTCATATTGTCCCTTTTTGACCATATATTTTGTTATGATACTATCCCTTTCATAAAAGCCTTTGTTAAGATTTTGACCCAATTATCTCTAAGGTATGAAACAATTCTTCTTATCACTATACGTTTAATTATTTAGCATATAAATCACGACATCTTCATAGTTAATCTTTGAATTATTAAGTGCTAAACAGTTAAAGGATGATGTGCAGTTTGTGATGCTGAAACAACTGGAAGACTATTTTTGTAGTTGCTGAAACAACAGGAACAACATGCGGATCACGATGCTGAAACAGTTGAGATCCGCATTCTAAATACAACAATAGCAAAGGAATCGGGACTGATCACCAAAGAAGCTATTACACGGGATGTAACGCTTATATCTAAAGACAGCATTACTGTAACAACATTTCATTGACAGGGAATTGACTTCCCTATTTTTGTATAATGGGTTAGAACAATGTAAATCTTTTGTAATAGATGTCTCCTCTATAAAGAGGAGACATCTACATTAGAGGGGGGGGCAACAGACTGTAGAGAAAGGCTTAGCTGAAGGAACAGGACTGGAACTCTTTTCTGTAATATGACATATTGATGGATGAATAAAGTTTTGTTCTGAGCATCTTTTTCTAGTTCTTGTTTCCTGGGGAATCTTGTGAGGAGGATAGGGCCCACCTTCATCACAAGATTCACCCATTACATTTCTGCAGTGTGTTAAGTGTGCCTTTTATTCATGCCTTGTTAACAATATTGTTTGTTGAACATTGTTTATAATACCTTTGCTGAAACTCTGTTTCTGATTATTGTTATATGAGTGTTTCACCGGTGATTAGTTACAGAGTGAATTGGCAAGGCTGAATTAATCAGAGGCAGGTGCTGGAGATTCCCGCTCCAGGGAATAGGGTCCTGACTCTCTGTTACAGCATAGCCACTGTTTTCTTTTGCAGATTGATTCTTTCCATTTCTTTATTAGAATTAAGCGCTTTTCTGATAGCCATCTGCAACAGAGTGTAATTGTTGTAATGCAGAGTGGAGCTTCAGTTTGTTAATTTAAGGCGTGATTTGCTTATACTATAACTTCTGTTACTTTTAAAATTAAAGTACATACAGTACGCAGTTGCCTTTGAAATAACAAGACTTCCCTGGGTTGACAATTAATGTCGCACTTTGTTGTTTAATTCAATAAGAAATTAAAGTGACCAACAAGCGGTGGCCGATAAAATTGTTTTTTTTTAAATAAAAAATAAATTTTATTATATATATATATATAAATTTTAAATGTTTTTTTAACTTTATATATATTTGTAAAATATATATATATATTTTAAATGTTATTTTAAAAAATATTAAAAATATATTTAGCATTTTTTAATTTTAATGTTTTTTTGAAAAAAATGTTTAATTTGAAAATATGTATTTTTTTTAATTTTTACTTCTTCTTTTTTCGGGTTTTTATTTTATTTTTAATTTCAGCATATTTTTGTTTTTTAGGGTTTTTTGAAAATGTTTTTAATCTTAATTTTTGTAGTTTTTTTTTTCAATTTTTTTTTTATCTAGTTTGTTTTTAATTTAATTTAATTCTTTTAGCTTTCTTAATGCTTTTTTAAAATTTCCTATTTTTACTTAATTTTATAGTTTTTTTTTTTTTCCAAATTTTTTTATAGTTTACCACATTAAAAAAAAATGTTATTTTTTTGAAAATATGTTTTTCTTATTATTTATTTCTTTAATTTTTTATTTTTTTAATTCTTATATTTTATAGGTTAATTTTGTTTTTTTTACATTTTTATGATTGATTTTTTTTTTTTTAATATATATTTTTATTTACGTTTTGGTTTTTTTTTTAACTTTTTTTTGTGTTCTTTTCATAGTTTTTATTTCTAATTTTATGTTTTCATTTTTTTTTTTAAATTTTAAAGTTTTTCGGAGTCATAACAAAATCTCTTACACCATTATTTCAAAATGTTGAAAATTTACCCCCCCTGAAAAAAAAGGAAGTGTTATTCGAGCATCAACTTTTCATTTTGAGGGTGTTTTTTACACAATTTTTGCACATAAAAATTTGGTTTTATTGGAATTTTTTTTTAATGTTGAAAATTAACCCTAAAAAAAATCCATCGTTCCATTATTAGCACTTTTCATTTTCAGGCTGGTTTTCGCACAATTTTTGCACAAAAAATTCGTTCTCATTGCCATTTTTAAAACATGTTCAAAATTGACCCTAAAGAAAAAAACCATCATTCTAGTATACACACTTTTCATTTTTAGCACTGTTTTTCATGTTTTTTCGGGGTTTTTTGGGCAGAGTTCTCATTTTGAGTTTATAGTTCCCGTTTCAAAGTTTACATTGTTAAAAGGGGAGGGGTAAACCTAACAACTTGACCCATAGTGGTCAAACTACAATTTATTCCTGCTCTAGATTGAATAGAGGCCTCCAACGCTTAAGCATGACTAGGGCCATATCTATATTCCAGTATCTGAAGAGAACCCAATTTGTATATTCCTCCTGCTAAAAGTAGAGCACAAACCACCCCCGAGCCAACATTTGAACCTCTGGGAGTTCTTTGAAAATGCTCCCCCATATCTCTTTGACCCAGAGGCGAAGTCTCTCGGCTGAATAAGCACAACCACAGACTCTTCCAACTAGAACCCTACTCGTCGTATCTACTACTTCCCCCATTTGGACCCCTTCTCCAAATTTTAGGGTCAGATCCTTGCTCATAGCCTTTACACACTTTAGCTTTCTCTTTCTAGTACGCGGCGCAGTCGGGTGATCCTACAAGGGGTCTTGAGTGCCTTGGTGCTCCTGCTGTGGTTTTTGCGTGTTATGACGAGCTTTGATCACCAGAGTTTCAAAACAGCCTAATGGGGTGGAAGAGGAACTTGGTTCATATGCAGGAGGGGAAAGCAGAAAGGAAGATGGTTGAGAGGGGCCAACCATCGAATCGAACCCTACAGAGGAGAGTAGCTCAAAGGATGTCTAATGGGGAAAATATTCGGATGGCGACATGTCAAATGGATAGGATGGCGGTGTGCACGAGGCGAGAAAATGAAGAGTAGCTGGCGAGAGGGGAGGGTAGTCCAGTTCTGGAGAGTCGATAGAGATGGTGGTGAATGGAAGGTTGGATGAGGAAGGAGCAGGTAGCGGACGAGAGGGAGGAGTAACGGTAAAATGCAACAAAGATGGACACTGAACCCCAACAGGTGTAGCTCTTGGCGGAGCGTTAGGGCATGACCAGATAGGGACATAGGGGTTAGGGTCGGCTGAGTAGTCCACCTCTTCTGCATCCATGTCTGACATCCTGCAGTCAGCCCCGATGACAACGAAAGGGAATCTAATGATAGCAAACCCGAAGTGCAAATTCCAACCGTGACGGTGAGAACGACAACACAGCTACGAAAATTAGCATGCAGGGTTTCAGTAGACAGTGGAGGGGAAACCCTAACCGCGCTCCCAGTTCAGAAAAGGCATGAGCTCCCGGTTACCCATGGCGCTCCTTTGTTTCTTTAGTTTTGCTTGATTATTCATATATTTACATTATCAAAATTGGGTAGGGGTATTAGATCTCCCCATCCTTATTTTATGCATTTTTTAGATGCTTTAGATGTCATTATTCTGATATTTATTTGCTTACCCCTCTATAATGAGTTTGATTAAAAACACCATAAGAATCGCCTATCTTGCCCCTGTCAAAAGAGTCCTTATCTCTTCATCCTCTCACTGGAAAATCAATGAGCTTAGCATGACTCCATTCTCAATGGATTTTCCCTTTTCCCTATGATCAAGTTGTTAAATCTATTCCTCTTTGATCTTAATACCTAGCTATTCCTCTTTGATATTAATACCTAGCCTAAGACCTCAGTGACTTAAGAACCATGTAGAGAGAGCCCTCTCTGAAGCTGGAAAGGCTAGATTCTAGTTTTAAAGTGGTTTGTGGTTACCTTTGGATTCCTCTCCTCAGCCTTGAGGAATTACAAAGTGCTAACACTTTCTTTCTTGTGATTGCTTTCCAAATAGCATGGGCCCGTATACCTCATTTTTTGGCTCATTTAATTTCAGGAGCTATTTACTTCAATTCCTACACAGCTAGTCTTTAATAAATGTCATGTGTTTCATGTTTCTTCCTTGCACAAAACACCATGACGTCCCAAGAAAGAGACTCCCTTCCCAACTCTCAAATCTATGTCCGGTGTTCCGGTTAAAACATTATATATGTTTTTTATATTTATTATGAAACATTTATAATTATATTTTTGAATTTTGAAAAGTATATTTAAAAGGGAGTATGAATTTTGAAAAGGGTATTTTAAAAGGAGGAAGGTCATTATTACTAAATTTTAAAGAGTAATAATTAAAGTTTTATTTTTAAGTGGAGTTTTTGTTTTTGGGAATCAATATATTGAAAATGGAGATAGCAGTTACAGATATGGAGAAGTTGAGCGGGGCTAATTTTTCCCTATGGAAATCACAGATGGAGGATACACTGATTTTGAAGGATCAGTATTTGCCGATTGAGGGCATAACAAAGAAACCCTCATCGATGATTGATGAAGAGTGGAATAAGCTAGATAGAAGGGAGATTGCAACAATCCTCAAATATCTTGCAAATAATGTGTATTTCAATGTGTTTGGAGAAAAGACGGTAGAAGGATTATGGAAGAAGCTCCATGATCTATATGAGAAGAACATGGCATCAAACAAAGTGTTCTTAATGAAGAAGCTTTATAATCTCAAAATGAAGGAGGGTGTTTCAGTTGCTGAGCACTTGAATCCATTTATTATTATTGCTAATCAACTTGCCTCTGCTAAAATCATTTTAGATGATGAAATTAACGCCATTTTGCTAATGTGTTCTATGCCAGACAGCTGTGAAAATTTAATTGTAGCTATGAGCAATTCAGTAACTACAGGGACCCTGAATTTTGATGATGTCAGCAACGGTTTAATGAATGAGGAGTTGTGACGCAAGTCAATTGCAAAAAACCAGGGAGGAGAAGCTCTAGCTCCAACTGATCGTGGTAGGAGAATGGATCGAGGCCGACAAGGGCGATCAAGATCGAGAGGCCGATCAAAATCAAGGAGAGGAAGGATCATCTGCTTTCATTGTGGCAAACCCGGGCACATGAAGAAAGAATGTTGATTCTAGAATAAAGAACAAAAGGATCAGAGATCGTCCAATACAAATCACAAGTCATCCAGCACAAATGAAGGTGAGACTACTGTTGTAGCCATAGATGGTGAGGTGTTGTTTACTATTTAGTATAGGATGCATGTGTATATACATCTAGCAGTAGCTTTGATTGGATCCTTGATTCTGGGGCATCTCACCATGTAACCCCATGCAAAGATAGTTTTGTTTCACATAATCCTGGTGATTATGGTAGAGTGCATTTGGGGAATAATCATTTTTGTAGTATTGTTGGAGTGGGAGATGTCCAGATCAAGATGAAAGATGGACCAGATATATTATTGAAACAGGTCAGGAATGTACCATAAATGCGCATGAGTTTAATCTCCATGGGAGTACTGGATGATGAAGGTTATTCCACAAGCTTTGGAAAAGGAGGTTGGAAAATTAGTAAAGGAGCATTGGTCATGGCCAAAGGACCCATGACATGAACATTATACACATTGAAGACACTGTTAAGAAAATCAGATTTGGCTGCTGTCACAAAAGAAGGAAATTCAGCAGATCTGTGGCATAAGCGTTTGGGTCACATGAGCGAAAAGGGCTTAAAAGTCCTTGTTGGTAAAAATTTATTGCCAGGTTTGAAATCCCACAATCTTGATCTTTGTGAGCATTATATATATGGTAGACAAAGAAGGGTTTCATTCCCTAGAGGTGGCCATGACAGAAAGAAAAATGTATTAGAATTGATACACTGAGATGTGTTTGTGCTTGTTAACATCAAATCATTAGGAGGAGCATCATATTTTGTAACATTTATAAATGATGCATCTAGAAAGGTTTGGGCATATCCTATGAAAAGAAAAAGTGAAGTGTTTGGAATATTTCAAAAATTGCATGTTGTTGTTGAAAGAGAGACTGACAAATTGCTGAAGTGTTTAAGAATAGATAATGGTGGAGAATATTGCTCAAATGCATTTAAGGGATATGTAACAGGCTTGGCATAAAGCATGAGAACACTATGCCTAGTACTCCTCAACAAAATGGTGTCGCAGAAAAGATGAATCGCACCATAATGGAAAAGGTGTGAAGTATGTTGTCCAATTCTAGTTTGGAGAAGAATTTTTGGGCTGAAGCAATCACAACTGCTTGCTACCTCATAAATAGATCTCCAACTATAGCCTTGGATGGTGGTATCCCTAAGGAAGTTTGGACTGGTAAGAATTTGAATTATTCTCACTTGAAAATCTTTGGATGTGAAGCATTTGTACATATTCCCAAAGAAAATAGAACTAAGCTAGATGATAAATCTATGAAATGCATTTTTTTGGGATATGTGGAAGAAGATTTTGGTTATGGTCTATGGGATCCAGTCAAACATAAAATTATTAGAAGCAGGGATGTTATATTTAATGAGTCAGAAATATTCAAGGTGACTGTAGGTGACTTGGAGGTCAAGAAGGTTAATGACAGGTTTGAAGAGCAGCAGGAAAACATACCACCAATATAAGAAAATGAACAACAAATTCAGGAGCATGAAGAACAACAAGTGGAAAATGATGAACAACAAGAAGAAGGAATCTTGCAAGAACCTTTATAGGAGATTCAACCTAATAATGCACCACCACAGTTGGTTCGCAGATCTTCTAGGCCTCATAAGCCTTCACAAAGGTATCCTCCTTCAAACTATATTTTGTTGACTGATGAAGGTGAGCCTAATTGTTTCCAAGAAGCCTGTAAAGTTGAGCACAGTAAAGAATGGAAGAAAGAAATGGAAGAAGAAATGAACTCTTTGCTCGAAAATAAAACTTGGGAGTTGGTAAACCTCCCAAAAGGTAGAAAGGCTCTACAAAACAAATGGGTTTACAGCATTAAGCATGAAGGTGACGAAAAGAATGAGAGGTATAAAGCAAGGCTAGTGGTGAAAGGTTTTGCCCAAAAAGAAGGTATTGACTTCACTGAAATTTTCTCACCTGTTGTTAAAATGTCATCCATTAGAGTCATTCTTGGTCTAGTTGCTACTTTAGACTTAGAATGTGAACAGATAGATGTAAAATCTACTTTCTTTCATGGTGAATTGGAGGGAGAAATTTATATGGAGCAGCCAGAAGGCTTCATAGAAAAAGGCAAAGAAGGCCTTGTTTGTAGGTTGAAGAAGAGTCTCTATGGGTTGAAACAGGCACCTCAGCAATGGTACAAGAAATTTGATTCATTCATGTTGGAACATGGTTTTCAGAGGTTGGAATATGACCATTGTGTCTATATCAAGAGGTATGATCAAGGAAAGTATATCATATTATTGTTATATGTGGATGACATGTTGATTGTTGGGCATGATAAGAATAAGATAAATAGATTGAAGAAAGATTTGGGTAGCAAATTTGCAATGAAGTATTTGGGACAAGAACAACAGATATTGGGCATGGGGATTATGCATGACAAGAAAAACAAAAGGTTGTGGCTGTCACAAGAAAAATATATCAAGAAGGTGCTTAACAGGTTTAATATGAAGGATGCCAAGCAATTTGGTACACCCCTTGCAGCCCACTTCAAGCTGAGTAATGAATTATGTCCTAGTGATGACAATGAAAAAGAAGAGATGAGCAAGATTCCTTATGCTTCAGCAGTTGGCAACTTGATGTATGCCATGGTGTGCACACAACCAGACATTTCATATCCAGTGGGAGTAGTGAGTAGGTTCCTTGCCAATCCAGACAAATAACATTGGCAAGCAGGAAAATGGATTTTGAGGTATCTCAAGGGTAATAGTCATTATTGTTTATGTTTTGGTTATAATAAGACCATACTTGAAGGATTTACAGATGCAAATATGGCTGGAGATATGGGCACCAAAAAGTCCACTACAGGTTATTTGTATACATTTGCAGGTTCAGCAATATCTTGGGTGTCAAGGCTACAAAGAATAGTAGCCCTCTCTACAACAGAAGCTTGTAAAGAGATGTTGTGGATGCAACAATTCCTAAGAGAGATAGGAATAAAGTAGGACAAGTATGTGTTATATTGTGATAGTCAGAGTGCCATTCACTTGGTGAAAAACCCAGCATTTCATTCAAAAACCAAGCACATTGACTTAAGGTACCATTGGATCTGGCATGTGTTGGAGGAAGAACAGTTATCCTTGGAAAATATCCATACAGATAGGAACCCTGTTAATATGCTCACTAAGATTCTACCACGAAATAAACATGAGTTATGTAGAGGCATGGTAGGACTCAATGTAACTTGATGACTCTTATTTGGCTTCAAGTGGGAGAATGTTAAGTGTGAAGCCAAATTCATGAATCACATGCAGGATTCTAGATCCTTCTACACCGCCATTAGTTTCTAGATCTCCAGGATTCTAGATCCTTCTACACCACCATTAGTTTCTAGATCACCATCTGAATCACATACAGGATTCTAGATCCTTCTTCAGCCTCTATAAATATGTAATTTCTCTGGCCAAGGAAGGCAAGCCAAGGTCTAGGCTTGTTACGTAATGCAAAGTGATTTCTGTTCTCCAGTGATTGTTTTATCTATTCTATTGTGTCTGATTGAGTAATCTTGTTGTTTCTCCATTTTTTTGTCTTTGGGAATTATTCTCTGCTATTGCCATCTAAGTCTCTGATTATAAATCTATTGTGTGTTATGTATGCTCGGAACTAACAAGCACTTCATTTTGGTGGACGCCCTGGATGAGATTGAGGCATGCAATTTCATATGCCACTGTCAATTCCTTCTCCTTGTGTATTTTTTCATTGTACTAACACTCAACAATAACAATTGGGCTCCTCCATGTAAACATGTTTCTTAATCACCACCCAAAAACAGTACAGAACTTTTGGTTCATGAAATCAATTAAGATGTTTCTTAATCACCACCACCAAACAATGTAGAACTTTTGGTTCATGAAATCAATTAAGATGTTTCTTATTCATCACCACCAAACAATGCAAAACTTTTGGTTCATGAAATCAATTAAGTTGATGCATCATTCTCCACTGCCAGTTGCGATTCTCAACAGCTTAGCAGAGGGTGCGATGCTCTCGAACGATGTTTGAATCTCCTCTAGTCAATAAGCAAGCAGGAAACCCAATACATATATCCCATGAGAGCATTCAATATCCATCCCACGAGAGCATTCACCAGTTCCATACATATCTATAGAAACATCTATCCCACGAGAGAGTTTCATAATGGCTTAAAAGTATGAAAAAAGTCATTAATTTATATATTAAAAAATGTTATGAAATTTTATATCTAAAAGAATAATTATAAAATCGTAAATTCTCTATTAGATTTTAGTATTAAAAAATTATAAGAAAGAGTAAATTTTATATTCAAAAAATTGCAAAAATTTAAAATATAGTTATTAATAACAATAAAAATTATTATTAAAATTAATTATATTAATAGTTGATTTGGAATTCAATTAAAAAATTCATTTTCTATGATTCACTTGAAAAATTAATCTACACATTTATTATTGAGTAAATCTATATTTTAAGGAGAATTAATAATTGAGACAAATAAGAATTTGCAAATATAGTTTCCTAATCGAGATGTGTGAATTGCGTCTCAAGCAAGAATAAAGATTAAATTAATCATATTAATATAAAATAAGTTATTTTAAGATATATATTTTTAGAATTAACTTAGAAAAAAACACAATTTAAAATAAGTGCTACATAGTAGCTAGTACCTGCCACTTAGTTTGAGGCTTAGTTTAAATATAGCTAAATTGAAGTAAAAAAAACAATAAATAACTAAAATTGCATTTCGCAGAGAGATAAAATGTAAAAAAAATCATTTTGCATAAATATTTTTTATTTTTTTATTAATAATATATTTATTTTTCAAATAATAAAAGGTGATTAAAAATATTTTTAGTTCAAATTTAATTAAATAATTTTTATATGATTATATTTTTAAATTAATAAATCATTTATATATAATTAAAACATATTTTGAATGCTAAGATAAAATGACTATTATTAAGTGATCTAAAATTAATATTATTTGACACTTATTTCAGAAATATCAACAATATATTTACACTTTTGAAAAAAATAATAAAAATAATATTTCTAATTAGAAAATTATTTTTAATTAGAAATAAAATTTATCGCTTAACAATTTGTCATTATACTCCAAATATAAAATGAAATAATTTTTAAAAATACATTATTAATATATTTATTGTTAAAATAATAATAAATTATAAAAATAATTTTTCAATTTCTATAATAAATTTAATTCAATATTTTTTATATAATTATATATTTAAATACACACACACATATATGACTAAAACACAAACATGTATTGGTAAGTGTGTAAATGAGAGGGTACAAATGAACATATGCCACTCTTATTTTAGGAGGCTGGAGGAAGGTGAAAAGGAAGAAAAGAAGGAAGGGGTAACTAAGTATTTTTACTTGGTCCCAATGGTGGTTTTCTTCACTGTTCTAGGTTGTTGCTTTATGTCACTATTTTTTTTTGTTGCACTAACTTCAACTGGTATGATTGAACACTCTAGAGCATATACAACATGTAATTTTAATTTTTAATAAAATTACCATTTTTCCTTGGGGAAAAAGTGTGTAAAAACTAAATATTACAGTTCTAAAAAATTATGAAAATATGTTTAAAAGTGTGTAAGCTATTAGATTTAAAAGACAAAATGCGTCTTTTCACTTACATATGTTGTAAAAGATATTTGAAAAACACTTTCCATTGTAAGATTTGAAATCCAAACATTTTGTAAAAAAAATTCAAAATATACTCAAGGAAATTATAAACCTCATTGTTTTGAGAAAATGTAACAAACCAAAAATAAGTAAAACAATAATACTAATGAAAAACACATTTATAAAATATATGTTGTATATTAATTTTCCATTATTCTAATTTTTATTTCTTTAGAATTTTATTTAAAAAATTAAAATGATACCAGTTTTGAAGCTACTTGGTTTTAGTATTATTATGGTAAAAGGCTAATCAAGAGTCATGCAAACAAACTAATCCATTTATGTGGGAGACAATGCACAATCATGCATTTTCAAATATGTAAAAAACTAGCTATTGCCCCAAAAGGGGCAAAGAGAGGCCATATGTTTGTTAATTTGGAAAATCTATATGAGAAAAATATTTATAGATATGTATGCCATATGTTTTCAATTTCCAAAGGTAGCGAGGTCAACCTTTGAAGATAGAAAATCATGCATTAGATCTAGCCTTTAATTGAAACTAGATATATCCATGCCCCAATAGAAAATTATAAAAAATAATAAATTATATATCCACACCTGTAACACCTTTCTGTTGCATCAAATTTACTTTTATTTTTAACAAGTTATACTGAACTTGTAAACTTTTAAATTCACTTAACATGTTGTTAAAAGAAGTCAAGGTTGGAAAGCCAAGTATCATGAAATTTTGTTTAAAGAAATTAAACAGGGTTAATTAAGAAAAAGGATTCAATAGTTATGAACTCGTGGAATAGTTACAAACAATTGCCACCTTGTTTATCCAAAAAGGAAAAAAGCAAAGGGCAGTCGGGGCTGCAGAATTTTTTTTCCCTAAGATGGGTTGTGATACCAGTGGGAAGGTTGAATTATGGCAAACAACCGAGTGGGTATGCGACTTGAGGCTGCACAATAGTCCTAACACCCAAGATACCTAACTACTTTTATTCTAACTGTGAGGAGCAGGAAGTGCTCAGTGGGGGACTATGGATGTGATTATCAGGTCCAAGGTTGGGTGGTGAGACCTTCTAGAAAGTTTACTAATTGCACAGAATAAATAACTCTAGAAAGATAAGTATTCAAAGGATTTTAATTATTACAGATAGTAGATGGTGTGCATTAGGAGTAATGGTCTCGTTTTCTGGCTTTTAAGTTGGATATTGATAATTATGTATGACATTTTGTATAATAGTTACATTCTTTTAGAGAAGAAATTAGATGCCATAGTCTTTTCTCTAGCTTTACATTATGATTAAAGCTAAACTATGCAGTATTATAATTTACAACCCTAACTAATACTTGTTGTATTAAAGATAGATGTAATCACTGTAGAGTTACAATTCCTGCCCAGACCCTGCTAACTGTGTATATTCTGGGATGGAACAATCTAAATCATTTGTACATTAAATACAAATTACCATGAAAGAAGTACTCAAAGTAATCATTATTTTCCTGAATAAGAAAGGCCTGAAACCTCAAGCATAAAAATACTTCGACTGTAAACAGGATTGAAAACTATGTATATATATATATATATATATATATATATATATATATATATATATATAGATATATATAGATATATATATATAGATATATATATATATATATATATAAGTTTATCTTCAGACTTAACATATGTTTGCAATTCAAATACGCATGCCAGACTTACTATTATGCATATACTCAAGATTTAGAATTCATACAACACCCTTCATTATGCATGCATTTTTATATTTACAAACAGGTATTGCCATTGGAATCCATGAATGAAAATAGTATTATATATATAGAAAGTCCCAAGAACAAAAACATCTGAGAAACATTCCTATGTTCTGAACCCTCGGTTCAACCATTCCCTTCATACAGGATACATTTTTACTTCTATGATTCTGCTCAGATACCCGGTTGCCATGGCAAGGGCCAAGGTTTAGCAAAGATTGTTCATAACCTATCAAACATTCATTATAACCAAAAAAATAATAATACATAATCATATCTGGTAGCGCATGCATTTTAAGCAACATTCTTAAATAGTTCAATTCAAAAATATTCAACAATGTTCAATAAAATTCAGGCATCCAAGCTGTGAACCCAAAACATATACAACTTATCCACATAACTTAGCACTTAATCATTGGTGAATTCCAAGTACGGTGAGGGTTTGGTTGTGCTGAGAGGCAGCAAACCCTCCCACCCCAAATATGGAGCTAAATCTAGTATAACAAATAAGCAAATTGTTAATTCGGGTGATCAATCTGTCAACAGTAGAGGAATTTGGCTCAGGTAGAGGCCCTTCTCGAAATCTCATTAACTCTGGAGTCAAGGTCGAGGGTATACCTAAATGCCATCAAGAAACTCGTTAGAGGTAGTCTTAGGGTCGAGTACCTGCAAATAATGTTCAAATGTAGCTATGATAATGATTAGATACCTGTGAGGAACGATGCCATAGTTGGAGCCCGCATACCTAAAAGCCACCCTCTTTTGTCAACCTCAGCTATCAGAGGAAATGAAAGCAGAAGGGAGCATCCTAAATTAAAATGAACCTAGTCTCTACCATAGAGAGGTATCTCTGTTCGGCCCTCAGGGTTGAGGAAGGAGCCGAGACCTTCCTTCAGAGCATACCTGCAATCATCATAGTGGTCAGTATAGCCGAGTCGAGTAGGTAGTTGCATTATCAATTCATAAAAACAATCTGTGTATAGTGGACTACCTCATTGTTGTTGCCCACCTGAAGGCGATATCCATCTATTTCCCAAAACACAGGAAGGCATGTAGCGCAGAAATGGAATCCCTCATTCCTGTGTTCTTCACACTGCGTATTTTGGAGTTTCCCTCTCTCATCAGATAAACGAAATGAAATGGAATGAAGAGGTTAGGGATTGCTCCAACTTAGAGTCCCCATATTTGAGCCACCTGCAATGGGCCGGATGCAGCATTCAAGACCTCTGCATTAATCAGACTCAAGTGGAGGAGTCATCACCCCTATCGAGGCGAGGACAGATGGAGCACAACCAGGAGCTTGGATGGATAATGGTGTAATACGCGCTAACCCTTGTATCTCTAATGACCCCTTAACCTTGTATATGTTATGCAATAAATGGGGTAAGTCATAAAGTTTTTTATGGTAATTATGAGCAATTTTTTTTTTTTGATTCGAGGTGTTACAAATGGTATCAGAGCCAAGTTCGTACACTGAGGCTTCTGTTAAATAGTATACAACATAAATTCTTTTTTTTTTGCTGTTATGCTTAGAAATGTACAATAAACAATTGAGTTGTAAATGTGAACACAGAGAAACAGAGGTAGAAGTCCACATCCAACATGAAAAGGAGCCCCAGGATCCCAAACCCACCAGAGGTGCCTTATGTAGAGGCGAGTTTGGATATATGGATACAACTGGGAGAGGAGTCTCAACAAGCTAATGTTGTGTTGCTTGAAACAGTGCAGCAGCTACATGCAGAGATGATAAATTTGAGGTCTGATAATGAACGCATGATGCAGGAGCAAGAAAAGATCCTCAAGAGCCTATCCAACTGACAGAATCAACGAGGGCCAGGCCCTAGTACAGAGAACAAAGAAATAACACCAACAACTCACCATGGGGAAGATAATGCTGAGTCAGCAGAAGGACATAAGGAGGATGAAGAAGGGCGTTTGGATAACATGTCAAACCAAAGGAAAACAAAAAAAGAAAAAGACAAAATTACAGGGTGAATTTAAGAAAATAAAACCATCACTGTTCGAAGGAGAATCTGAGGAGGCCACTTAAGCATGGCTGATTGATATAAGGAAATATTTCCAAATTTATGAATACACTAACAAGCTCAAAGAACGTTTAGCGGTTTATCAGCTACGGGGAAAATCCACTCTCTGGTGGGAAGAAATCAAGACAGTGAGAAAGATTGATGAAGAACATGTGACATGGCAAGAATTCCATAAACACTTTAAGGATAAATACTTGACTAAGCGTTACTACGATGAAAAAGCAAAGGAGTTCCATGAATTAAGGTTGGGAACCTTGACTATGGACGAATATGTGACGAGGTTCATCTCCTTGTTACGATATGTTCCATACATGCAGGAGGAGAAAGCAAAGATTCAACGATTTATTAGCAGTCTGCCTAATTTCATGAAGGAAAAATTGGAATTCGACTATCCAAGATCAATGGATGATGTGGTGCGTAAGGCCCGTATCTGTTACCAACAGATGAAGTAGAAAAATGAGGCACCCAAAGGAAATTCAAGCAGAAAAATGAGGAATCTACCCCCTAATAGACAACAGAAATTTGGAAATGGACAGAATAGTTAGCAGAGAACCTTTGGAAAGTTTTCTAGAAATCCACCAAAATTTCCAGCATACCCCGATAGCAAACAGACAGAAGGTATTAATAAGCCTGTGACTGAACAACCACCTAAGCCACCTCTGCAATGCTGGGGTTGTGGAGAATCTCACTATTATAAGAACTACCCACACAAGGCCCGAACTGAACAGTTGTCCAATATGCAAGAAGCTTCTACAGTTGGAGATATAGTGAGAAGTATGCCCAGAATTAATGCCACATTGGATGACCATCAGGCAGAATACCAGCCCACTATGATGGAGTGTGAAGGTATGATTGCTAATCAACCTGTTTCTGTTTTATTTGATCCAGGTGCTAGCCTGAGTTACATTAGCCCCAAGGTGGTAGAAAAATTTTTGCTACCCAGTAGAAAATTTAAGAAATCATGGCTAGTACAACTAGCCACTGGAGCTAAGAGGAAGGTGTCTGCCAAATCAGAAAACTTCCCTATCATAGTTTCAAGGAAGCTCATTCATGCTGATCTGAATATATTACCCCTAGGTTCCTACGATGTACTGATAGGAATGGACTGGTTAGAAGGACGTTGGTCCTTAGTGGATTGTAAAAAGAAATCTGTGAGCTACCTTACCGAACTGGGACAAAGAAAAGAAATTCAGGGAATCCAGAAAAGCATGAAATTATGCCCCATCACTGCTAACCAGCTGGGAAAATGCATTAGAAAAGGCTGTCAGATTTACGCTATTCAGGTAGGATATTCTAATGACAAAAATAAAATGACTTCTTTAGAAAACATCCCTGTAATCCAAGAATTCGAGGATGTTTTTCCAGAAACTATTCCTAGACTGCCCCCTAGACGTGACATCGATTTGACTATCGAACTCATACCTGGAGAAGCCTTGGTTTCAAAAGCTCCTTACCGCATGAGCGTCCCTAAGTTAACGGAACTCAAAATGTAGTTGCAAGAGCTTCTAGACAAAGGGTACATTCGTCCAAGTGTATCACCATGGGGAGCCCCAGTATTGTTTGTTCGAAAGAAGGATGGGACTTTAAGGCTGTGCATTGACTACTGGCAGCTAAATAAAATCACTGTCAAAAATAGATATCCCTTACCTCAGATTGACGATTTATTTGACCAAGTTCAGGGGGCCAGCATATTCTCTAAGATTGATCTAAGATCCGGTTATCACCAAATCCGAATAAAGGACGAGGACATCTATAAGACTGCCTTCCGAACTCGCTATGGCCATTACGAGTTCGTAGTACTGCCTTTCAGCCTTACAAACACCCCAGCTACTTTTATGAGCCTGATGCATAGTATATTTCAACCTTTCCTAGATAAGTTTGTGCTGATTTTTATAGATGATATTTTAATTTATTCAAAAAATCAGGAGGAACACGAACAACACTTAAGAATCGTGTTGCAAATCTTGCGAAATAATCAGCTATATGCTAAATATAGAAAATACGATTTTTACAAAGATAAAATTTAGTATTTGGGTCATGTTATATCAGCTGAGGGCATAGCGGTCGATCTAGAAAAGATAAAAACAATAATGGAATGGACAACCCTGAAAAATGTTGCTGATATCCGATCCTTTTTAGGCCTGGCAGGTTATTACCGTCGATTCATTAAAAAAAATTTCAAAGATAGCTTTTCCTATGACCTCCCTATAGAAAAACGGTGTGCTTTCCATTGGACAACAGAATGCCAACAATGTTTTGAGCAGCTGAAGCAATTTCTCACCATGGCACCAGTACTAAAGGTAGAAGATCTGGAGAAATCATTCGTTATGTGTACGAATGTGGGCAAGGAAGGAGTTGGTGGGGTATTAACTCAAGAGGTAATGGTCATTGCATATGAATCACGTAAATTGAAGGACTATGAAAAACGGTACTCTGCTTATGATCTAGAGTTAACCGCGACTATACATGCACTTAAAATGTGGCGGCACTACCTTTTAGGGAAGAAATTTCTACTGTTAACCAATCTAAGTGAGTTCGACTTCAATATGAAGCATCTTGAAGGAAAGGACAACTGAGTTGTTGATGCATTAAGAAGAAAGATGCATTGTGTCTATGAGATACAATTCAGTCAGGTACAATCTAACCTCCCCGAAATTATCAAGGAAGCATCCCTTAAGGACCCAGAATATGATTTTCTATTGCAGCAAACAATAAAAATTGGACAATGGGAAAACAATCTGATTATGATATAACTCCTAAAGAATTGTGACCTTCAGGAACAAAATTTATGTTCCCAATCAAAACTACGTTAAGCAATTTTTAATGGATGAATTTCACAGGAAGCCATTTGCTGCCCACCCAGGATATCATAAACTTTTAGTAGTTATCCGGAAAAGTTACTACTAGCCAAGATTAAGAAAGGTTGTGGCGGAGTACTTATCCAAGTGTTTGGAATGTCAATTAGTAAAGGTAGAGCATCAACATCCGACAGGTCTCCTACAACCGTTACCCATTCCTGAGTGAAAATGGGATACGATTACTTTAGATTTTATTACAGGATTACCCCACACTAGAAAGCACCATGATTCAATTATGGTGGTAGTGGATAACTTGAGTAAAACATCCCACTTTATACCAGTGAAATCCACTTACAAGACAATAGAGATAGCAAATATATCCATGAAGGAAATCTTCCGATTACATGGGATACCCCGTGTTGTGATTTCCGACAGGGATGTAAAATTTACATCTGCTTTTTAGAAAACCCTTTTTGCTGAGTTGGATACTCAGATTCAATTCATTACTGCTTACCATCCGCAAACAGATGGACAAACAGAACAAGTAAATCAAGTCCTCGAAGGTATGTTAAGAATGTTCGTTATGCAGCAACACCACAAGTGGGAGGACTACCTCCATTTAGTAGAGTTCGCATATAACAATGGCCATCATGAGTCATTATGAATGATCCCTTTTGAGGTATTATATGGAAGGAAGTTTCAGGTACCCATTGACTGGAATAATCTGGTTAATAAGATGGCACTGGGTCCGGATATGTTAGCTGAAATGGAAGCCACAGTAAAAAAGGTTTACCAGAACTCAAGGGTCGCGTAAGATATGCAGAAGGTTTATGCGGATAAAAAGAGGACTCATAAAGAATTCCAAATAGGGGATCATGTATAATTAAAAGTTAAACCCTGGAAGAGCACTCAACAGTGGAAGGGTTGTGCCAAGCTGGCACCACGGTATTGTGGACCATTGCAAATACTGGAACGAATTGGACCAGTGACATATAAATTAGCACTTCCAGGCCACATACGAGTTCACAATGTCTTCCATGTATCATTACTAAAAAAAATTGTATACAACCCTCAATATATAATTAACTAGGAAAACATACATTTAATAGGAACAAATAAATATATGAATTTGAAATTATGGTTTGGCGCAAGTCTAACTATCAATTACGGTGTGTGCAGGTCGATCTCGAGGGAGAGTTCCTAGCAGAGCCTCTTTGTATTCTAGATCAGAGAGAAACCACCTTACAAAAGCAAACCATCCCCCAGGTTAAAGTGCAATGGAGGCACTTTGGCCCGAAGGAGGCCACTTGGGAAGAGGAGGAGGTCATGTTGCAGGCCTATCCAGCATTATTTTCTTAGAAGAACACTGAGGACGGTGTTCCTCATAAGGGGGGAGAGTTGTAACACCTTTCTGTTGCATCATATTTACTTTTAATTTTACCAAGTTATATTGAACTTATAAACTTTTAAATTCACTTAACATGTTGTTAAAAGAAGTTAAGGCTGGAAAGCCAAGTATCATGACATTTTGTTTAAAGAAATTAAATAGGGTTAATTAAGAAAAAGGATTAAATACAAAACAGTTATGAACTCCTGGAACAGTTACAAACAGTTGCCACCACCTTTCTCCAAAAAGGAAAAAGGAAAGGGTAGCAAGGGCTGCAGAAATTTTCTCCCTGAGCTGGGTTGTGATACCAGTGGGAAGGTTTGAATTATGGCAAACAATCGAGTGGGTATGCGACTTGAGGTTGGACAATAGTCCTAACACCTAGGATACCTCACTGATTTTATTCTAACTGTGAGGAGTAGGAAGTGCTCGGTGGGGGACCGTGGATGTGATTTCCAAGTCCAAGGTTGGGTGGTGAGACCTTCCAGAAAGTTTACTGATTGCACAGAATAAATAAATCTAGACAGATAAGTATTCAAAGGATTTTAATTATTACAGATAGTAGATGGTGTGCATTAGGAGTACTGGTCTCATTTTCTAGATCTTAAGTTAGATATTGATCATTATGTATGACATTTTGTATAACAGTTACATTCTTTTAGAGAAGAAATTAGATGCCATAGTATTTTCTCTAGCTTTACATTTTGATTAAAGTGAAACCATGCAATATTATAATTTATGACCCTAACTAATACTCGTTGTATTAATAATAGATGTAATCACTGTAGAGTTACAATTCCTGCCCAGACCTTGCTAACTGTGTATGTTCTGGGAAAGAACAATCTAAATCATCTGTACATTAAATACAAATTACCATGAAAGAAGTACTCAAAGTAATCATTATTTTCCTAAACAAGAAAGGCCTAAAACCTCAAGCATAAAAATACTTCGACTGTAAACAGGATTGAAAACCAGAATTGATATATATATAAGTTTATCTTCATACTTAACATATGTTTGCAATTCAAATATGCATGCTCGACTTACTATTATGCACATACTCAAAATTTAGCATTCATACAACACCCTTCATTATGCATGCATTTTTATATTTAAAAATAGGTATCGCCATTGGAATCCATGAATGAAAATAGTATTATATATATAGAAAGTCCCAAGAACTAAAACATTTGAGAAACATTCCTTTGTTCTGAACCCTCAGTTCAACTATTCCCTTCATACAGGACACATTTTTACTTCTATGGTTCTGCTCACATACCCGATTGCCATGTCAAGGGCCGGGGTTTAGGAAAGAATGTTCATAACCTATTGAACATTCATTATAGCCAAAAAAAAATACAGAATCATATCTGGCAGTAAGCGGCATTCTTAAACAATTCAATTCAAAAATATTCAGGAATGTTCAATACAATTCAAGCAGCCAAGCTACAAACCCAAAACAGATACAACCTATCGACATAACTTAGCTCTTAATAGTTTGCGAATTCTGGGTACGGTGAGGGTTTGGCTGTGCCGAGAGCCAGAAAACCTGCCCACCCCAAATATGGAGCTAAATCTAATATACCAGACAAGCAGATGGTCGATTCGAGTGACCAACCTGTCAATAGTAGAGGAATTTGGCTCAAGTAGAGGCCCTTCTCTAAAGCTCATTAACTCCAGAGTCAGGGTCGAGGGTATAGATGAATTCCATCAAGAAACTCTTTAGAGGTAGTCTTAGGGTTGAGTACCTACAAATAATGCTCAAATGTAGCTATGATAATGATTAGATACCTATGAGGAATGACACCATAGTTGGAGCCCGCATACATGAAAGCCACCCTATTTTGTCAAACACAACTACCAGAGGACATGAAAGCAGATTGGAGCGTCATAAATTAAAACGAACCTACTCTCTGTGATAGAGAGGTATCTCCATTCGGCCCTCAGGGTTGAGGAAGGAGACGAGACCTTCCTTCAGAGCATACCTACAATCATCATAGTGGTCAGTATAGTCGAGTCAAGTAGGTAGCTAAATTATCAATTCATAAAAACAATCTATGTATAGTGGACTACCTCATTGTTGTAGCCCTCCTAAAGGTGATATCCATCTGTTTCCTTAACCAAAGAAGGGCATGTAAGGGCAGAGGTGGAAACCCTCATTCCCATGTTCTTCACTACGCGTATTTCGGAGTTTCCCTCTCTCATCAGAAAGATGAAATGAAATTGAATGGCGACATTAGGGATTACTCCAGGTTAGAGTCCCCATGTCTGAGCCAGTTGCAATGGGCCGGGCGTAGCATTCAAGACCTCTACATTAATCAAACTCAAGTAGAGGAGTCCTCACCCCTACCGAGGCGAGGACAGATGGAGTGCAACCAAGAGCTTAGACGGATAGCGGTGTAATATGTGTCAACACTTATATCTATAATGACCCCTTAACCTTTGTATATGCTATGCAATAAATGGGGTAAGTTATAAAGTTGTTTATGGTAATTATAAGCATTTTTTGTTGATTCGAGGTGTTACAACACCCCAATTGAAAACTATAAAAAATATATTTATGTTGGTTTTAATGTTTATACATTTTAATTTAAAATAAAGTTATTATTTGGTAGTGTTATAAATTATTTTATTTTATGTAAAATAGTGTACACTATTCATTCTCTTTTTTTTTCACCTTTTAATTTTCATCATAGAATTTAAGGTTTATATTATAATAAATATAAAATATATTTTAAAAGAATTATTTAAATATTATTCTTTTAAAAATTTTTACGAAACCTTTATCAATTTTAGTATTATTATAGTAATTATCTAATTAACATAATTTATAATTATTATTTAAGTTGTATAACAATAATATATTTAAATAGGCTTTGGTTATTGTTTAAATATAAATCCATAAACATAGTGTAGCACCACTATTCTATCATATAGCATGTGATGTCTAACCTAATTATACCAATGTGCATAGGTACAAATTCAACAAGATTTGTTTCTAAAATTGAGAAGAAATTTTATAAGTGTTTCGAAAAATAAAAGAACCTAAACTAATCCATTATCATCAGCCTTTGCAAATCTAATTACCGAATTACTAAACCAATAGAAAATTTAAATGCAAATTTCATGCAAGTAAGTATAAAATTATTAGACCATAGAGTTTTAAAAAAACACATAACCTAAATAGTGTTTTTTAAGATCTGCCGAACATAAACTCCATGCCACGGAAATTAAATACAAAATTATTAAACCAACAGAAATTTGAGGAGAGCATTTAAAAAAAATAGAACCTAAAAAATATTCTTTTAAGATTTGCTTAGATACCAAATTGTTGGCCCCTTGGACAAATATCAACTAGATGTATAGTGACAAGATACTACCTAAGATGTTGTGTCAAAGAATTTAAAGAAACCTTGATGGAAAATTAATGGTCATTAAATTAATTAGATGTTCAAGATTGACAACTTTATACATTAGATGAATATTGTTAGGCCAACTTGTTCCAGTAAATTTTTTTGTTAATTAATTGCGAGATGAATATTGTTAAGGATTTTAATATTAATGGACAAATGAATATTGTTAAAAATTATTAATATTATTAATAATTCTTTAATCAAGTAAAAAAATTAATTAGATAAACCCATTTAAAAAATAAAGTGAAGAAAATAAAAAAATAATTATAAAAATAAATCTTAAAAATTATAATATTAAAATATATGTGAAAAATTTAAAACCTATTTATAATATCATTACAAAATAATGATTTCAATGTATAACCCTTGGATTTTTATTAACACAAGAAAAATATATGATGTTGGTCACTTACCAAAACCAAACAAAAAAACTCAATTGTTTTAAAAGTATTTTATATTATAAAAATTTAAATATATAAAAAAATAATTATATAAAAAAATTTATGTATTCAAAAATGTATTTTAAACAACAAAAATCACAATCCTGTTTAAAATTATATCCTCATATTTTCAAAATCTTATGAAAAATACTATTTTATTTATAAATTAGACTAAACCTTTAATTTATATAACTCCACTTGTTTTAAAAAATATTTTCAAACAATAATCAATTATTGTTATTATTATTTAATTTCAAATAAACAATACATTCATTAAGATTTGATTTAATTTTAAAAATATGTTTTTTCTAAAATATTAACACACTAACCATTAAAAACTTTTATTATGAGAACTTTTTATTATAATTTTTAATCATTGATGATGATGATGATGGTGGTGGTGGTGGTGGTTAACGTCCACTAAGACCAAACTTTGGTCTATCGGACCTAAAGAAACAAATTATTCAGTTTGATTTAAGATTTATTCCTATGCTTAAGAAGCTTGGAGAGAAGCCTCCCGAGCTCACTGTAATTTTAACAATGTAAAAGGCTAGGAAGGTCAGTATTGCAACAAAGATTTTGAAATTGAGATCTAATGTGGTTGTACGTGGGGCACTCTAAGAGGAGGTGATTTTCATCCTCGATGTTCGTATTCTCACAGAGATGGCAAAACCTTTCCATCCATGGTGTTTTAGGAACTGCCCAACGACCCGTTTCACTATGGAGCTCATGAGAGTTTGTTCTAATCTTGGCTATATTAATTTTCTTCTTTGAGCTAGATAAAACAGAGAGATACTTTTGATCTTCTAGGGTGGGGTTGATGACCTCCTTATAATATCTTAATTTTCTTTTAGCTGCTAAATCTTTCTCACACCACATTTTTCTTTGAACTTAGAAGTAACAATATTTTTAATGTTATTAATGTTTTGCAATGCAACATTCTCGTCGATCTCCCAATGGTTTAACCAGGCCCTGGTGTCTTTATACCAACCTCGTTTGAGCCTTAAGTGGTTTTGGCTGGAATTTAAAGCTAGCTTAGGAAATCTATGCTCTCCTATGTTATTGAGTTTGTTCTTGTACAATAGAAGCCTAGTCATAGCTAGGCTCTCGATAGGGGAAAGACCCACTTCTATAAGGAGAATAGGATAGAGTGTGTTTCTTTTAATTTTGAGGTTATACGTTATAAAACGCTTCTAGATTTTCTCAATCTTTCTCCACGATTCTCTAGAGATGCTACAACTCCAAACCTCACATCCATATAAAATAACCAGAGTGACTAAATTTTCAAAGAGGAACTTCTTTCTATCCCACATTACGAGGTTTGCCATTTTACAATTATTTTCAAGACCAAAATAAGATTTCCACCCCCCATTAATCCTTTTCTGAATGCTATAGTTCTAGTTGAGCTTGTGATGAATATTAATTCCCAGGTACTTGTAGGAAGATACTTCCTCCGAGTTACTATTGTCATACATAAAATTAGCATAAGTGTCCTAGGATTTGATAATCATATTTGTTTTGTCAGTGTTAACAATCATACCCGTGGTAGAGCAGAAAACCTTAAGAAGTATAAGTTTCTTATCAAGATCAGATGGGCACCTTGCAAGAATAACAATATCATCAGCCTATAGAAGAAGGATGATGACTATCCCAGCTAAGATCGTGCCAAAACATCCTGCTTCCTCTAGACAACTTCTAGCTTGTCGATGTAAATGCCAAATAGGGTAGAGGAGAGGGAACAACCTTGTTTAACTTCAATATTACACTTAATATCTTTCGACCACCCCTCATTGCTCTTTAACTTGGCAATTACATTCTCGTATAACCTTATAGCAACAACTCTCAACTCAAAAGGAACCTTTAGCTCTTCTAATTTGTACCAAAGGTTGTTTCTAGAAACTGTATCGAAAGCCTTTCTAAAGTCCACAAAGAAACAAAAGAGATTGGATTTATCATTGCGATATTCCTCCACAATGATCCTAAGCGTAACAAGGTGGTCTTTTGTTGAGTGGCTTCTTTCTAAAACTCGCTTGGCCTTTAGCCCGCTTACCTTCAGTTTCAAGCCATATGTTCAACTTCCTTTCCAAAATAATACCATATAACTTGGCCAGGAAAGGGCTGATCATAATTGTCCAATAATTAGAGGGGTTATTTGTATCCCCACTTTTAAAAATAGGAATAATGATGCTTTCGATACTTGAAACTCTCAAAATAATTAATAGGTAAAGCCTGACTATTTATTTGGGTCTGATGTAAAGCAAAACTTGATTATTTATTTGAACATGATATAAAATGCATTTATGTCATTTTTTTAATTAATAAAGATTGCTATATAATGGTAGTGTAAGTTCAAGCATCAACTTATATATTTAAGCTTCCATTAAAATTTCACTGCAATGCCGAGAATTTTAATCATAAAATTTTATACTTCAGAATTTAGTTCTATTTTGAAATAACTTGTAAACCGCTAGTGGAGATAAAACCAAACCACTGACCAACAATGCGGTATACATTCAATTGAACAGATCGATGAGATCGGATCAGACAGCAAAGGGTAGACCCTCCAAATTCATTGCATATATTGCGCAAACTTCCGTGGTTGCCACAAAAGCTAATATATTCTCAGAATTGTGCGTCGTTCGGAAGGGTTCTAAAAAAACTACTCCCATTCACTGGACTCTGTATCCAAATATTGGGACTGAGATTCTTCTAATTGGCAATTAGTAACAAATGCCTCGCTGCTATTTTCTAACTTAAAACTCTCTATCAATTTCAACTTTGACCTGAATTTCTTGAGCTCGTTCACTGTTGAAACAACACTAATGAGTTCGTTCCTTATTACCCTGCCCACTGTTTAAGCAGTCATGAATCTCATCTCACCGCCCTCGAAAAAATACTTGGAAAAGAAACAGTTGCCATTTTGATCTATCCAAGCAATTGATCGTTGAGTTTATGTTTCCAAATCGATCTGAACCATCAGTAGAAAGTCAAGCAGATTCAAAGAGCTATTAATTGACACCTTCACAGCTGATTTTCCACGCTGAAATACATTCCTCATAGAAGCAACTATATTTTCAAGAAAAACATTCCACTCTCCTTCGTAGAAATACATGACCCGACACGACACTCTTGCTAAAATTGCCATAATTGTGCAAAACAACTTCTCTAGAACAACGATATTTTAAATCATCTCCACAACATTCCAAGGCCTGTGTCACACGACTATTAGTTGATGGTGTTGGGCTAGTTACAATACGTTTTGCAGAATAAGTGAATGCAGTCAAATATGTTGCAGATCGACTTGCTCGATTTGGTATCTCATGCATTAAAAATGTGCAGGATTCCAGCTACTGGGATCGACCCTGGAAAGTGGGGCGAGCTGCAACTTCGAGGTATAGGGATTGACCCCAGCAAGCACTGTGACTTCCAAGTACAGACCTCGACAAGTGCTACGACTTCCAGGTACAAGGATTGACCAGGGCAAGCACGGGTCGTGTCATAACATGAATTTGACCAATGTCAAGGTTAAATGGTTCACAGATGTCAAGGTTAAATAGAAAAGGTAGACGAAAACCATGGTCGAATAATTTAAAAGAAAGGCCTAACAACCTAATTATGGTAGAAATCTAATCAACAATCATGCACAAAAGAGCTAATCCATTTATGTGTTGGACATTGCACAAACATGCATTTTCAAATATGTAAGACTCTTAATAAAAAATAAAAAATAAAAAATTAAGATAATATCAATTTCAAGTTTGTCTTGTTTCAGTATTATTATGGTAAAAATATAATATGTAAAAATGGTAATATCAATTTGAAGTTTCTGTTGTTTCAGTATTAACATGGTAAAAGGCTAATATCTAAAAAAATAGATATTTTGCAACTCTAAAAATTTGAAAAAACATGTTTAACTTTTTTGTATATTGTTAGACTTACAATAAGAAATAAAGAAAATTAGGATATATATTGTTAAACTTACACTACAGAATAAAAAATCAAGGTAGCACCAATATTGTAAAAATATAATCAATGTTCATGGACAAAAACTAACATGTTTAAAACTTTTGTATAGTTAAACTTAAATACAAAATTCTCCTCTTAACTCTTTCACATTTTGTAAAAAAATATTTTAAAATAACTTTAGATTTTAAAATTTAAAAGACAAAACTGAACACTTTAATATTAAAAAATTAAAAACACTTTCTAGGAAATCATAAATTTCACTATTTTGAGAAAATGTAGCAAACCAATAATCTATCAATTTGTTGAAATCTAGTTGAAAAAGCCAACTAAAATCCCATCACATTGTGGCTGCTCTTTTATAAAAAATGTGTTGAAAACTATAATTTACATAAAAACTTGTTAACTACCTCAAAAAAATTTAAAAAATACAATTAGCTAAAAACAACTTTGTTTCTCTCAGATACAAACCGTAACATCAATCAAATATTAAGCTTTCACAGTTTCTAAATACATGATATGCTTATTGTGAAATTGAAAATAAAACTCATCACCATATAAAATGAATAATTACTATTGACTAAAAGCAATGACAAGCAAGAAGAGATGTTCTCATCAAAATCATCTCCGCTTAGATACTTCATTTATTCCATCCAAAACTGTTTTTAAAACAAAGTTACTCCCCATCCATTATTTAAATGACAACTTTTATGAGTAATAATGACTAAATTTCTACAATACTTTTACAAAAATTCCACCTATTAATGGGATTTGGGCAACACAATAGTGGTTGGGCACAAGTGCCTTTGTCATCAGTGTGAAAATCTTTAGCCATTGTTAGAGTATTGTTAGAGTTCAGGGAGGGAACTGCAAATAATAAGAAAATAATGATTAATTGCAATCTGCAATTTAACAATAATCGAAATAAATAAATACCTCCTTGCAAATAATATGAAAATAATGATTAATTGAAATCTGCAATTTAACAATAATCGAAATAAATAAATAAAAATTACAAAGGTTGCCAACTTTAATTTCACAAGTTCTCATTTTCCAAATCTATAATATATGAATGCCCGCAATAACGGCAATAGGTCTTTAAGATTTGAAGTAGAATGAAGAATGAGATGTGTATATATAAGACAATGGAGAAAATTACACTCAAATTTTGTTTAAATTTTATTAATTTCTTATTTTTAGAATTGTTTTTTACTAATTTAATTATATTCATTAAAATGGAAGATTTATTGTATAGTTGTTGCTTTGAAAATTATAGAAAGGTGAAAGGAAAAAAATAAAGTCAAATTAAAAATTAACAAGAAAAACAAAAATACATATTGCAAAATGTTTTTAAAATATTTTTTCCTCTTTAAATTTTGTCATAAGATATGGAGAAAAAACTATAATTGAGGGAAATGGAAAAAATAAATAAAAAAATAAAAAAGAAATAAAACTAAAAAAAAAATAGTAACTAATAGAGAAAAAAAAGGGGGGTCATTTTAAATTGAAAATATTGTGAAAAAATTATAATTCATGAAAATAGAAATAATAGAAAAAAGAAAACCAAAAAATCAAAAAGTTAAATAAAATGGAAATAAAACTTTAATTTTTTTTTTTAAATAACTATTAGAAATGGAAGTTACTAAACAATCCATAATAAGACCTCAACCAATCACATTAAGAATAAATAAATTTAAACAATAATAAAAAATAACAAAAAATGAATTCCTAATGTTAAACTATAAATAAGTGCCATAAATTTTTGGTCAAAAACAAACTAATACCTAGTCAAAGGAAAAGCTGAATGTGTTATACCATGCCTACAATAGATATAATAAAGAAATAAATATAGATTCGAAATTATTTTTTAAACCTATCGGAATGTCAGGTCACACTCTAGGTCAGAATCAGGTTTCTCTCGGCCTTCCCTATGTGGTTTAAATCCAGAGACCAACCTCCGGCTATTGAGGGCCTAGCTTTTCAATATAATAATATTTAGGAAATTAAGCAAAGCCTTTAGGTAGAAATCACATAAGAGAAATTTTTGGCCAACAATCAATCTAGTTTTATAAAGTTCACCATGGAATTTGAATGTAATGGTAGTTTTCCCTTACTTGACGTCCTCCTCTCAAGGAATGATGATGGCTCTTTTTCTCATCAAGTATTTCGTAAGAAAACTCATACGGAACAATATCTTCATGCTAATTATCATCATTTCCTAGCTCAAAAGCTTGGTGTTCTCAACACCTTAGCGACTAGAGCTTTAAGAGTATCTGATGACAACCATCTCAATGAAGTGAAAGAACATCTCCTAAGTGTTTTCTTTAATAATGGGTATAGTAGACACCAATGTACTAAGGCTTTCCTCAGAGCTAAAAAAGGTCCTATGGCTAAGAAAGATACGAAGGATCGATATTATGTTGTTCATATTCCTTTTATCTAAGGGAGCATTGACAAGATTGCGAGGATACTAACGAAGCATAAGGTGCCTTCAACCTTTAGGCATTTAAATACCATCCAGAGCTCCCTTAGATTAGTAAAAGACCTAGTGGACCCCAAGAATATGAAGGGTGTTTACGTTATCCCATGCTCTTGTGGGACTCCCTACATGGGGAGACTGGTTGCTCGATTAATCAAAGGATTCATGAGCATGTTGCCGACATCAAGCATGGCAAGACCCGCTCCTCTGCTTTGCCTAAGCATGTAGATAAATCTAAGAATCACATCTGCATTGAGGAGGTCCAAGTCGTTGTTAGGGTTAGTCATTTCCATCATCGTAAATTGAGGGAGGCCCTAGAAATTGAAAAAGACTCAATAATTTAAATAGAGATGATGGTTGGAATATTAGTATAAGTTGGGTCCCTATCTTGTCCTCCTAGTTTTTAGGCTTCTTTTTGGGTTTTATTTTGTTTGTTTGTTTACCTATGTAGGTATTGGCGTTGTTTTTATAGTATTTGTTGTTGATTTATTCTTCATTAGAGTTTATTTTCTTGATCCTTAGTGTTTTTCATGTATTTTATCATCCTATTCGTTCTTAACTCCTTTTAGTATTTTTGTTATTTATTTAATGGGTCTCAACCCCATATTTTATTGTTGACGCTATTTTATTTATTGATTACTTTTCTGTGTTTGTGTCTGTATATATATATATATATATATATATATATATATATATATATATATATATATATATATATATATATATATTTCTTTTGACCCGTGTATATATTTGTTTTATTTTATTTTATTTTCCATTAATTTTTATTTATTTATTTTATTATTATTTTCTTTTTTCTTTTTTTCTTTTTATTAAATTAATTTAAATATTATTTATCAAAAACTAGCTATTTAATATTGCAATTACTTATTAATATTTGTTTTTAATAAATTAATAAACTAATATCATAATTTAAATATTATTTTTCAAAAACTAGCCATTTAATATAGCCATTACTTATTAGTAATTTTTAATAAATTAATAAACTAATATCATTATTTAAATATTATTTTTCAAAAAATAGTAATATTTATTTTAATAAATTAATTTAAAAATTATTTTTCAAAAACTAGTAGTTTCATATAGACGTTATCTATTAATATTTTTAATAAATTAATAAAATAATATCATTATTTAAATACTATTTTTCAAAAACTAGTCATTTGATATAGTTGTTACTTAATAATAATTTTTTTAATATATTAATAAATTAATATCATAATTGAAATATTATTGTTCAAGTATAGCCGTTACTTGGAAATTATGTCTCTACATTGCTCTATGTTTAAGCCTTTGCTATGGTCTGCATCTTCATGTGGTCCTAATGATGAAGCACACCACACTTGTTGGTTTGAAACAATTTAGCTAAAAATTTCTCTTATATAATTTCTACGAAAAGACTTTGCTTGATTCATTATAGATCACAAAAACTTGAATACAAAAAATATTTAAGCAAATAAACTCTTTTAAAATTTCAATAAATAAAAAATCCTCATACACGTTAACCACCAATTACCTTAAATTAAGGTATTTTTCATCAAAAAAATCATGTTTTCTAAATTACAAATAAATACATTAAAATTACCTTCTAATTTTATTTCAATTTTTGATATTCAATTTAATAGTAACTTTATTTAAATTTCTTAATGCTCACATTTACTCATTCCTCTAAAACTATATCTATATAGAGTAAATGAAGATCCACATCAAACTTGTTGACGTTCGCATTTAATTATTCGTTCTTTACAAAGTTTGGGGAGAAACCTATTTATGTTCACACCTAATGATTACTATTAAACAAAGTCAGAGTATGGTCAGTCGTGGTTAAACTTGGGGTCTTTTATCATGTTATGTGTGCATTTTGAAAAAACAATTAATTTGCTTTGCAAGTGATAATGACATTTTCTTTTTCAATTCGCATGGAAGGTGACTTGGACACAGCCCTGTGTGTGAAAAATCGTTGTTGACACAGCCGTGGAAGTCGTGGCCGAAACCAAAATAGCTTTGCAACATTTACATATTGTTAGAAATTGTTACCAGTCGTAGCATAAATATAATGTCAGATGATTACCTACTCTTGTTATTATCAAACCGTGTTTTGTATCCGGTTGACTTGATGCCAAAGTTGTGTGCTAGTAGCAATGGCCTCCACACTTTCCGCAAACATTTCCAACCTCGAAGAATATTGGATGAAGAGATAAACTGATTATAAAAAGTAATAAAATATTTTTTAGTTTATTTTATTTTTTACTGTTTTATCCAGCGAACTGGGATGGAATGTTTCAATATAATACCTATTTTATTGGAAAGAAAAATAATGAATATATTTACTTTGAATATGGATTCAAAAATATATTTTGTTTTACAAACTTAACTCTAACTCTAAATCTAAATTTAAATCTCTATATATATAAATTCAAGTAATTTTATTTTTATCCAAAAATATTAATAATTCAAAATCTTATTTTAAAATATTTTAACAATTCAAAATCATATGTGAAGCTTTTGAAGCTTTTTTTACTGACATATGTCAAAATCTTATTTGAAGTTTTTAGTGACTAGTCCAAAGTGTAAGCAATTTTTTTATTTTATTTTTCTCAATGATTTAGTAAAAACTTAACATTTTTATATTAACTCATAAATTGCTTTCACTAATATTTAAAGTGTTTTTAAAAATATATGGTCTTTCATATTATTTATTTTACTCTTACGTATTTAATATTTAATCATGATTACACCATAAATAAAAAATTATTCAAACAAACAAAACAAAATAAAATATATTACTTTTAAAACATATTTTTTAAATTTTTATTGTTCTTTATAAGTGTTACAACTTTAAAAAAGAAATCCTTTTGTTATTCAAATATTCATGATATAAAATTAAATTAGTTATCACCATTCAAGATTAATAACCTAGTGTGATTGTTCTAAAAGTTCCTCTCCATTTATGCATAATTTTCCATTCACATGCATAGATGGAGTTGTCTAAAAAGAATATAGATTTTCCATACAAACCTATATAAATAATAGATTAAAATGAACAAATATGGTATTAAAGTTTATAAAAAAAAATTATCCACAAATAAAATTATTATTATCTCCACTTAGCTAGAGATAATGTAATATGAATTATCTTGCTATAGAGCTTGAAAAAATACATCAACACCAACATACAAAAAGTTGTAAAAAGAGAAAAAGATTACATTGTAAATACAATTTCTCAATGTCACGGATGAGAAGCACACAAGTTCTTGAACCAAAACTAATTGGTAGAGAATGCTAGCTATATGGCTTTATTCAATATTTGAATCAATCATACTTTTAAATTTCTCTTACATACCATTTATCCAATACCTTATCCTTTTTATTCCTTGCCCTAATATTTTAACAATTTATACCCTTGGCTTATTACTTCCCTTAATTTAAATAATTTTTTAATAAAATTAGAACATTTAATAAAAAATTCATTAATAATTTTTTTTATCAATAATTCTTTCTCCTTTATTTTTGATCTTTTAGACTTTTTTTTGAGTTTTTTTTTTAATAAAAGAATTTCTTAGAATTAACTTCTTCTGAAATAAATTTTTAATGTACTTCAACTTCTAGATCATTTATTATCTTTAGTGTGTTTTTTTTAATATTATATTTCGTTGATCTATAATAATGAATTTAATATCAATTTAAAATATTATATTTTATTCAAGTAAACAATATAGTCCAAAAATCTATGCATGATTGGGCCAAGAGGCCCCCTACAACTCAATGTGGTAGAGATGTTGTCACATAACATTATATTTCAAAAGAGTAAAATAATACTTTAAATTAACAAATTAAAAATAATAATAACCAAAGAATTTAATGTCAATTATAATTAAAATATTCTAATTTACACATTAATTTTACATAACTTTATATATAGAAAAAGTAAAAACAAATAATTTACATTTTAGTATGAAGAAGAAATGTAATTTGTTCACTTCTCAATATAGAGATGAAAGGAAAAAAGTATTATTGATATTACATGGTGTGTAATTCCTTAGTCATTTAATGTACAAGTGATATTAAAAAAAAATATTAACAAAAAAAAACAAGTGTAATCTATTTCGGTTTATAAATAATTGAATGTGCCTCAAAAATTTATACATCATTGGGAGAAGAAGCACCCTGCAACTCACTTTGGGAGAGATGTTGTCATCTAACATTATATTTACTAGAAATTACACCAAATGTTGCAAAGGAAACGTCATAAGGAAGTAGTATATGGAAGAACATAGATGAAGAGAGATGTGATATGTTATGCGATCTAAATTTTGTCTAGTTTGGAACGATTTCCTTTGCAACATAAATTACTGCCTTTAACAATAGGTAATCAATTAATTTAGATTTACAACAAGTTTAATTTAACTAGAGAAATCTCTGCTCTTTTCAACAAAAAGACATGGTACAAGATGTTCTATGGAAGAAAACATTAAATGTAAGAACTTTTGTTCAGAGAATATGTTGCTAAAAAATGATATGACCCTTTAATTCAAGCTACATATGGCTCCTCCCAACCCCAACTCCTTATTCTCGCCTCAGGTGGAAATGAACCTTTGCGGGTAGTATTACATACCACCACTAAACCACAACCCAAGGGCAATGCATCACCTAGTTCAACATTTAATTATTCAGCAATAAAGAATTGATAAACCTTGTATATTTCTATAATATCATAACATCCAAAAGAATCTGCAATGTCAACATAATCACAATTGAACAATACAAATAACTGCAAATTAGACCACCCAAGTGAAATACCTAATCAGGTCCCAGTGTAAGTCCTAGCTGATCTTCACAAACGGTGGCCCACTATCATATCAACTTCAAAAAACATAAGTGCTTAGGTTAAGTTTTCCACCTCTCAAAGGTCATTCCCCACTTCCTGTGCACGCTGACTCTAGGTCACTTATAATGCTTGTCTTGACTTTAACGAAGCACTTCAAAAAATCCTTATGAAATTAATAATTTTCAAGCTTGCATAATTACATAAGAGTTCTGCTCAGTGGTTCACCTCTCATAGCTCTACAAACCACTTGTAATGCTTAAATTTGAAGGAAGCCCTTCAAAAGAAATGCGAAATATAAATTTTCAAAACTAAATTGCAAAATGTTGTCTTTAGTGATGCACCTCTCAAGGGCCATGTTAACATAAGCAAGCCATGGGTAGTTCCTAACCTTCCAGGTTAGTTATAATGTTGTCTTCTGTATAAGAGGAAGCAACTTTAAAAGGATGTGGAGTATTAAGTTCCCAACTAAATTGTATAAGAGTTAGTAAATCTATGTTTATAAAAAGTAACATACTTTGCAAGCCTAAGAAATATTAGACTTTGTTAATGTGAAATGTAAAAACTACTTGGAAGTGTAAAGGCCATAAACAAATTCTACCAAATAATTTTTTTCAAGAAAAAATTATTATATTGTCAATTATGTTTTATCAATTCTGCTTCTAATAGAAATGGACTCTACATTCGTTAAGCCAAAACTCAACTTTCCTTCTGTATTGCAAAATTCACTCAAATTGGAGGTTCTTCCAGGATCTTATTGTTCATTCAAAAGAGTTGTATTTTATACAAGTATAAAGAAATATAATTATTTATATTAAGGAAACTATCATTTCTTTTGAAGTGATTCTTAGTTGTGGTTTTAAGTTATTCTGTACTGGAGTATTCAAAATAATTTTGTTGCAAAATAGAAATCATAATTTGTGAAACACTACAAATTAAGCCTTTGCAAGTTAAACAAAATGAAAAGATGAAATGTTAAATTCCCTTCCTATTGCACTGTATCACTTGAAATCGATTTGAGAATATAGGGAAATTCATGTGAGAACACAATAGATTGACACATAAATAGTTCTGCACTACAAAATAGGCGGAACATATGTTTTGAAGAATATAACGAAATTTTGAAAAGAGATTTTTTTTTAAAATCCCAGCGAAGCCTTTTGAAATGTTCACTCCATATGACACTCAATGTGCATTTTTGAGGAAACTATTTTAGAATGATCTCAATTTTCTAGTTTATAATTTATGCTAAGTGGTCCACCTCTCAAGGGCCATTTCCCACTTCTTGTGCCTATCCACTCGAGACCGCTTATAATGCTTATCTCGAATTTAACAAAGAACTTCAAAAAATCCTTATGAAAGTAATAATTTTCAAGCATGCATAATTGCATAAGATTTGTGCTTAGTGGTTCACCGCTCAGACCTCTTTGAACCATTTATAATGCTTAATTTTGAAGGAAGCACCTAGAAAAAAATTCTAAGAATTAATTTTTAAAACTAAATTGCAAAGAATTTTGTTAAGTGATTCTCCTCTCTAGGGCCATTTTGCCAACATAAGAAAGCCATGTGTAGTGCCTAACCTTCCAAACCAAATATAACATTGTCTTGTGTATAAGAGGAAACAACTTTCAAAGGATGCAAAGTTTTAGGAAAGTTTTATGTTCTAATTACTCAAATTAAATGTAATAGGATGTAAGTCAAGACAAGGCTGACAAGTAATAGTTATTGTTTCAGGGATAATGAATAATTTATCTAGTAATGAACACAGTAAATGCGACATTGGAACTAGGTGTAGTAAAGAATGTTATGAATAGGTCCCATCACTCTAATGGAAACATCATCCAAGTCGAAATTGATTTAGTAACGGAGACAGTAAATGCGACGTTGGAACCAGTTGTAGTCAGAAATGTTCTAAATAGGTCCCATTGCTGCAATGGCGACATCCTAGAGGTGCAAAAAAATGAAGTCATGAAATGTATGTCCTGAAAAATAGATTAATGCCTCTTAAGTTCCTATTCATGGGGACAATACACAATATCCATATAATTTACCTTGTCAAAGATACATCAATTAGCTATTCACTTCATTGTAGTAGCATCAACTGCATCTATTCTAGAAAACAATTTTTCACTTGGGATTCTCCGACCATAAGTAAGCAATAACAATCTTATCTATTCGAAAAATCATATCTAAAAATCAATTAACGATAGAAAATAAATGTTGGAAAATGCATGGGTCAGTTGATATCTTATTAAAAGTATTGTCCACTTTCTACATCATGTCACCATTAAAGATATACCCGACGGCCAATATATTCAGGTATATGGTTGTTGCCATTAATAGGAAGTTGCAAAGAAGATTTCAACTGCACAAAATAAAAGTCCAAACATCATAAAGAGATTAACTTTGATATGACAAATTATGATGTAAAAATAGCTAAGGTGTTCTTAAGAAATATTGAAAGCTGGAAACAACATACCACTAAGGGATTATCTACTATGAGAAAAGGTAGCATTCTCATGATATTCTTGATGTAATTTAGTAGAAAACATGGTATCCAACATAGTCTAGAGGGATTTCCAACAATGATTGAATAATTTGAATTACCAACTTAGAAATAGGTACAAAAACAAAAACTTAAATAAAGAAAGTGTAATACAAAGAAATACTCAAGTACAAAAACTCATATCAGGTAAACATGGCAAACATCATCTGACTAGTAATTAATAACCAGTTAAAATTGCATTGATTGAATCCTAATCACAGGTCATGGATGTCAAAAGCGTAACATGATTCCATATGTATATTGGGAGAAATTAAACAACATTTGAAACATAAATGGTTATTATACAAAGTAGAAGGATTACCAATTGTGAGAGCTGATCTCATGAATTGTTTAGTTGGGAAGGGTCATGTCCTAATTTTCAATGCGAGAAGAGTAAATAATGAAAATATTCAAATTCATTATTACTACACATATTCCTTGGCTCAGATTGTGAGTTTTTCATTTAACTCTGCTAGACTATGCTTGATTCATCAATCAATGGTTAAACTTGGTCAGGTTTGAAAAAACCAACAAGTTTGTGCCTCTATAAAGGAAAAATGATTTTTAATTTATTTCCATGTTTAATTTTCCATCTTGGGTTGTGAAAAAAGTTTATATATACTAGAGAGTTTGCAAGTTTTGATCCTTGGACACTTAAATCTAACTTATTTTGACTCATTTCAATGTTTGAGAACATAGGGAAGAAACATAAATAGTCGATAGTCTGTGGCTTTCATATCAATGGGGAAATGATTCCTTGTAAAGAAGGGCCTGTTCAGCAGCCCATTCAACTTCAAATATGGAATTTTGAAGGACTTTTATCTGTTTTCTTTTGGCTATTTTACCGAAAACAAATTTCCCATAAAAATATATAGGAAATAAGACTTCCACCAGAGGGCATAAAAATACAATTCAAGCTTTTGCAATAAATCTGGGTAGTTAGTGAATGCTTTCAAGTAACACCTCACTCACTCACTAGGTCACCATGATGTTCTCCACATGCATATATACCACACAATTGGCAAAATTAGAAGAAGAAAGCCATGGATAGACGTGATTAATACCCTTAAAAATCCCCACGACAATCTAGTCTCATAAATTCGAGTTAACATGGCAAGTAAATAAGAGTTGCAAATAAGTATTTAATATAAAATAAAAATATACGTTTCAACCCTCCCAATGCATATGTTAAGATCCAAGTGAGTATTTTCTACACACATGCCACCGACTCCAATAGTTTCCTTCCAATGTCCTGTACAAGTTCAACGAAAAATGGGTAGTAATTGTTTTCGGTAGGAAATCATATAAGCTTGGCCCAAGCTTCTCAAAAACCTTTTTTTACATCCATCCACAACCTTAAAAATAGACGCTAACAACTAAATACGAAAAGAAGGGTACTCAACGTTTATGAAACAAATGAAGATATAAATTTCCAGAGAATACTAACGATGCAAGTGTCATTGCGATAGTCAAATTATTCTCGCATCTGCACACAATTGTATGGGGAGATGAAATACATCGCAGAAAACCATTTACAAGTACTACATGTACGTTTTGAATAAAAATTTTATCCAGGCATGTTGGTTTACATGACAAACACAACCATCTATTAAATTGTACATGTGACAATAACACTTGCAAAGTAAAGCATCAAAACTCTCTGATAGTTAACCCAGGAAAACCAAAACTTGCCTTTAAAGGAATTCTCTTTGATGTCTTCATGTTCACTTCCTATGTCACCCTCCTAAAAGTTTTAAGAATTTTTTTTCATTAAAAGTTTTTTGGTGCACATCGTCCTTCATTTTACCCCCCTAAGCATTTTCCTTGCTTTCTTTATTGAGGATCACACCATCTTGTTGTGAATAGAACTTTTTTGAGTTTTCTCCATAATCCATTTGCCTCTGTTTGATGTACACTATTTGAAACAGAGGAGAACCCCTACCAATGTCAGTTTTCACTTCCTGCTCAATACAAGCCTACTCATCTACATAAATCATCATCACATAGGTTTCCTTACATGTTCAACAGAGAAAATAACTAAAACCTTCCCCAATCATACCTCAAAGTTAGTAATATACCTTTGGTTTACCTTGGAGGAATTTTCTAATACCCATGAGAAAGACAAACTGTTCCATCCAACAATATTGAAGTTCAAAGTTCTTGAGTCCTTTGTGTTAGTAGTTATGACATCAATCACCTGACCAGTAAATAGAAATTATTTTCGATTCTCTGCCCGATAGGGGATAAATCACATTTAAGATATTCAAATGCAATTGGTTTTTATACTTGCCTACTTTGGGAAGAGAGAGTCAATTCTTTCTATTAAACTCTTGTTTCTCCAGTTATCTTCATGTTCTTGTGAACCTGACAGATAAATATATAAGAGTGATTTTAAACCTATTACAAAGCTACAATATCCTCAATAATTCATGTCTATTTCAATCCACTTAGAGCGATTAAGTTTTAGTTTGGGGACACTACTTAATTTTATAGGATTAGACTCTAACGTATCTACAATTGCATTGCACAGATCCTAAAAAAAATCAAAATGGTCATAGAAAAATACAATTGAGATTCAAGATGTGGAATGAGCATACCATTATAACAAATCCATCTCTTGATAAGTTGTGCTTTGCTGTTTTAAATAACAAAAAATATATAAAATGTTATGTAGAAAGAATTTATTGAGTGAAATAACTATAAAAATACTGAAATTCTGAAAAGGGGGTTGCTTTGTTATCATGAATATATTAAGGCCGAGATTCCATTACACATCAAATAAAATGGTGTGTGTAATATGTATGCTTTTATTTGGCTAATGTGCTATGAAAAATATGGAACAATGTGAAAATGATATTTATAGTAGAAAGTAGTTGGTGAACCAGATTATTGTTGTGAATTGGGTCTAGCTTGGATGGATCAGAACTGGGTTTAGCTTGGTGGATGAGAAGTGGATCTAGATAATGGGTGGAAAATGGATTTGGCTTGGATAATGGCTTGGATAATGAGTGGATGGGAAGAATGGTTATTACTCTTTCCATCGAGATTCAATTCCCACAAGTAAAATGTTGAACCAAACCCTTAAAAATATATATTATTATAATATCCATCCAGCTTATGCAGGATCCAACGCACTCTTAGTACCATCCTCTCATAACAAGGAGTATGGTCTCCGAATGTCGTTTGCCTCTGCTTGATCTATACCATTAGAAGCAGAGGAGCACATGTACCAATGTCAGTTTTGACTTCGTGCTTAATACAAGCCTACTCAACTACATAGATCATCATCACACAGGTTTCCTTACATTTCAATAGAGAAAAAACCAAAACCTTCCACAATCGTACCTCAAAGTTAGTAATATCACTTTGGTTTACTTTCGATGGCTTTTCCAATACCCATGAGGAAAACAAATCATTTCATCCAACAATATTTAAGTTCAGAATTCCTTAGCTTTTTGTGTAAGTTGGTATGACATCAATCACTTGTCGAGTAAATAAAAGTTATTACAATTCTATGCTCGATAGGGGATAAAACACATTTAAGATATCCAAATGCAGCATGTTTCTTATACTTTCCTCCTTTGGGAAGAGAGATTCAATTCTCTCTGTTAAACTCGTTTTTCTCTAGTCATCTGCATGCTCCTGTGAACCCCACAGATAAATATATAGTTCTTTTAAACCTATGACAAATCTCTAGTATCGTCAATCATTCCTCTATATTTCAATCCACTCATAGCGATTAAATTTTAGTTTGGGGACACTACTTAATTTTCTATCATTGGACTCTAACATAACTGCAAGTGCATTGCCTAGATCCTAAAAAGGAACAAAATGACCATAGAAAAATAGAATTGAGATTCAATATGTGGAAAGAGCATACCATGGTGTAACCGCAAATATGACAAGGAATCCCACCATAACTAATAGATGATGAAAACCATGATTTCCCCTTCTTCCATTTCTGCTACACTGGGAGCCCTTCCACCCCCCATTAAACATGCCTCATCTTTTCACACAATTATTTCTCTCTCAACCCTAACACCACTTCTCTCTTTCTCCTCCTCCTAAACAAATATAGACCAATGAAAAACTTACACTACCATAATGCTCTACATCAAACCCACATCATGGTTAGTAGAAATATATAATGTCAACAACAACAACAAAAAATTCTTAGATCGCATATATAATTCAAGGAATTTGACAAATTTTTTTACCAAAGGCATTATGAAATGGATAGATCAGTTGATTTCATGCCATTTTCTTTACAAAGAAAGTGATTCTTACATGGTAAAATCCCGGATGAAGATGGGTAGAGGGGCTGGAAGTAGATATATCTGAGGGTCTCTATATATGTTAGCCTTTTGTATTATTATTTTTTTATATATAATTAACGGAAACCTATCATTCTAGTTCAGATTCTATCATAAATGTTATTATTAATGGGGATTCCCATCAGTCTGACTTATTGGTCATCCATTACTACAAAAGCACAGAAAGAATAAGCAAGCATTGTTGGGTATATATGATTCCCCTCAACTTAGTAATTTAACTGAGTAGGTACCACGATGATATTTTGCAATGCAAGCCATGGTAGCCACGGGTATCTAGATAGGTTTCAACTGCACAAGGAGGAGGTGGCTCGTTCAAGGTTTGTAGATATGAGAAGAAGAAGATAGGGTTGAAAGATGCTCATACAATAACTACCTTCTATCACAATTTGTTGAGTCTATTAAGGCTAACATTTAACTTTAACAAATACTCTTCTCATAATGAACCAATTAGATGACAAACAATTTTTTAATCATCTAACATCTGATCTGATGGTACATGAGGCTACATGTGGCACATGAGGGAGGGAGTTCGTGTCAAAGGTAATGCCTTACAACCTAAAAATGAGTAAAATAATGATTTAAATTAACAAATTAAAAGAGTAAAAAAATACTTTAAATTATCAAATTAAAAACAATAATAACTGAAGAATTTAATGTTGGTCATAATTAAAATATTTCAAATTGCGCCTTAGTTTTACATAACTTTATATATAGAATGTAAAAACAAATACTTTACGTTTTAGTAAGAAAAATAAATTATTCACTTCTCAATATAAAAATGAAAAGAAATAGTATTATTGATATTACATATAACTTTATATATAAAATATAAAAACAAATCATTTACATTTTAGTAAGAAAAATAAATTATTCACTTTTCAATATAATGATGAAAAAATATAGTATTATTGATATTACATGATGTGTAATTTGTTAATCATTCAATTTACATGTAATATTAAAAAAATATATATTAACAATAAAAAATTATTTTATGTATAGTCTATTTGAAATGTGACTTACAAATACCAACCTCATTTAGTTGGAAGGAGAGCTCATTATAACAACCTCAGATGGAGGAGCATACAAAGAATTGAGGATGCCTAGGGAGGGATATAGGAGGTGAAAGGAAACTGTTGTTAGTCAACCCTACACTACACTTCAGAGAAAAAAAAGCAATTAAAAGAATATTTTAATATGTCAATACTTTTTAAATGATCACGGGGTATTCTACCAAATCTTCCTGCAAGGAGTGGTCCATTTCCAAGAAAGTCGTGACATCAGATTGAAGGGGGAATCCCGAGATTTAAAATATGCATGTAAAAAAAATAATAAAATTAAAAATTAGAATATGAAACGAGAAAAATAATAAATAATAAAAAGAGGGTAGTTGGGAACTATATTAAAAAAAATACAAATTAGTTAAAATGCATATATATATAATGTTTTGTTTTAGATGTTTACCTTATTTTTTTTTCAATTGAATTATATTTAATTTAAGTTGAGCTTAAATTATAATTTTAGTTTTTATTTTTCATTTATAATTTTTTAAAGCTATATTAATATTTTTAAAATAATATTTTATTGTTTTTATTTTTATTTTTTTAATGTTTAAATAGTATTTGTTTATTTTTTTGTTTATTTATTATATTGGCCGCAAATATGGCATTACGTAATCAATTTTTTTGATTGTGTATTAATTTGTTTTAAACCAAAAAAAATTGTCACTTATCCATAATTTAGCATTTTGAATTCAATTTTTATTATTTTTTATTATTATTTAAATTTATTTATTTGTAAAGTGATTGTTTGAGGTTTTATTATGGGCTTTTTAGTATCTTCGATTTCTATTAGTTACTATTTTATTTTTTATTCTTTTTCCTTTTTATTCAACTTCTTTTTTTCCTTTTCTGTTAATCCTATTTTCATAAATGGTAGTTTTTAATCCATATTTCCAATTTAAGATGGCAAATTTTAAAGAGGAAAAAATAATTAAAAAACATTTTCCAATAATTTTTATTTTTGTTTTCATTTTTAGCTCTATTATTTTTTATTTGACTTTTTTTTTGTCTTTTATATGGTTTTTTTCTCTATTTTCCATTCCAATTTTCCATTAATCATAGTTTTTTTTCTTGTTAATTTTTAATTTGTCCTTATTTTTTTCCCTTCACATTTTTATAACATTCTTTCCCTGGGAGCAACAACTATACAATAAAACTTTCATTTCAATGAATATAATTAAATTGGTAAAAAATAATTCTATAAATAAGAAATTAATAAAATTAAAACAAAAAATTGAGTGTAATTTTCTCTGTTTGTCTTATATATACACATCTCATTCTTCACTCTACATATATCTTAAAGGCCTCTTTTGTCACACACCCCGGTAACCTCACATGTAAAAGCAGGGAGTTAGAATTTTTTTATACAAATTACCTACAAGTAATTATCAAATTCACAACTCCACAATTCCTCATTAACCATTAGATATTATGTTCATTAGTCCATCAAGTAAATTGCAATAGAAGACAATAAGTTGCATAACCATTGCACAACCATTAACCACCACTATGGTAGTGTAATAACATAAACTGTTTCATGAATCCTTGCATCCATTTCTTGATATCCTTAACCATATTAAATAATCACGTACTAGGGCATTATGATTATCACATCAAATAAAGAAACATCACGATCAAGGATTCAATGTCATCCAACTGACACAAAAGGCAATCACACCAATCACACCATTGAACACTGATATACCCTGGAAACCCCGTAGGGTGAAAACCAGCAAATGTTTAATCTTATTATTAGATGCTCGTGACGGTTTTCACCCCTCACTCAATGGCTTATAAGGGGTTCCATCCCTTAGCCATTGTTATAAAATCATTACAATGAATTATCATTAAGTTGTCACATAACTAGCTAAAAGCTAATACAATTTCTATGAAACCCTTTACTTACGTACCGCCACATGCAACATTCCTTGTGGCATGATTGTTCTAGCAATGTACGATCCCGAAACTTGTACTCATCTACATGGAACGTTAATCCTCTTCCTGCCACAACATTAAACATCACTTTTCTTTGGCTCCAACCGCCATCGCTTCCTGTCAATGTTATCATGAACCAGCTTTGGCAACAAGATTAGATACCATATTAATCAACCAATAATCAACCTCTAAAAGAGATCTTTTAACATCTACTCATATGCATGAGCAAGCATGACATACTATTTTACTAGTACATATACTCAAGTAAATATTGTTTTACCTCCACAATGTTTATTCACACTAATGCATAATTCTCTTTAAGAGATCTAACTCATTAGTTCTGCTAACATGTATAACACAATCGTTATATCTTCATACATATAATAATGTTCTTTTCACATAGTTATTTTTCGAGAACTCAACATAGTTTCTCTGTCATACAAAGAACATAAATCGTATATCACAATGACTATTCTTTGCGCATACATTAGGTTATCATAATAGCACTTCTTTAAAGTATGCAACACATATTCCCTTCACTAGAATACTACCATCATTTCATGTAACAAATCACATACTTCTTTCTAAAGGAAGTCATTATAACCCCATTTCTTTATCTTCCTATATGTAAGTTCCTCATGCTTCCATTTCAAGAAATTATTATAGATTCCATCTTTATGCATAAAAATTCAGGAAACAATAACATGGTTAACTTAACTTTTTATGCACTAAAATCAAGAAACTGACACAACTCATCAAACACTACAACCTTTTCATGAGATTATCATTTTCAAGAAAGTTAACATAATCACTTTCTCTATGTACACACAAAAACACCTTTCCAAAATCACAACAGTTACACTTATGTGCATGCAACTTGTGTTTTTCCTAACACAATTATGTTTACTTCAATGCACATAACCTTTTCATGAAACAAGTATGGATTCTAGTTCTTTTATGAACACTATTCATATGTGTCTTTAAAGGAAAGAACCTGTATTTTTATTTTCAAGAAAACTCTCATAAAATCCTTCATCTTCATACATGAAGTATGCACTCTTTTTCCGAAAAGAAACTATAGAAATGAATATCTATGTGCCTAGAAGCACATCATTAACTATTTCTATCATGCATGTAATGTGTAATCATTTCACAAGAAACTTAGAGATTAGCTAGTATCCCAATGCAATAAAGCATATATCCCTTCTCAATAAAATCCAACTTAACTGTTATTTCTTTTATATGCATTCATTAAAATACTTTCTTTACCAAGAAAGCATATAAAATATTCAATCTTTTACTGCATGCATTAACATATTTTCTTTATCAAGAAACATATAAAATAATCATCTTTTAGCACATGCATTAACATATTTTCTTTATCAAGAAACATATAAAATAATCATCTTTTACCGCATGCATTAACATATTTTCTTTATCAAGAAACATATAAAATAATCATCTTTTACTGCATGCATTAACATGTTTTCTTCACCAAGAAAACATATAAAATATTCAATCTTTAACTGCATGCATTAACATGTTTTCTTTACCAAGAAAACCTATAAAATATTCAATCTTTAACTGCATGCATTAACATATTCTCTTTACCAAGAAAACATATATTTTCTTTACCAAGAAAACATATAAAGTAATCATTCTTTTACTGCATGCATTCAAATACTTTCTCTACCAAGAAAACATATAAACTATTCAATCTTTTACTGCATGCACTAACATATTTTCTTAGCTTTTAAGTCCACTCATCTTTTCACATTCTTCTTTGCATACTATTATGCATATATTATCTATATTTGGTAATAAATCCTTCAAGAAGATACCAAAATAGAACATGCCTATACTTTTCTTCAAGAAGGCAAGCAAGTTACTTATCTTTTCATGGTAGTCTCCTTGTCTCCATCACTTCTGTTCTGGTAGCCGAACCCGCCAGAGACACTGCCTCGTGCTTCTATCTCTCGTCCAGTGGTCTATACATCATAGCAATTAAATAATAGTCTCCAAAGAGTTGCTAGCTCTCTATCATCACAAACTAGATGTTGGCTCCAATGCATAACCTATAAATCCACCTCGCAAATCCGCTTCCGTGGCTTTTCCCTCTATGCTTTATTTAGTAGCAAAGCCTAGTCTTGTTACAAGCATGCTCCCGCCATCCTTTAAGGTGAGCCAGTAAGCATACCGAATCAATGGAAGTAGGGTAATTGGGAGGGAGATGAGATGTGGAGGGTTATGGCATCATTCTCACCTTCGGTTCCCCGTCTATCCGTATCCATCTTTATTTCCCCTCACTCAGTTTCCTGAATATCAAGAATCAGTTTGCAACTGATTCGTAAGTTTTCAAACTACAATTACTCAACTGATTATTTTTACACTCAGTTATTTTAGGAATGTTACATCTTGCCATTATTCTTTGCACTCAAATATCATACATTTGGAAAATGACAACTTGTGAAGTTAAAGTTGGCAATGTGATTCCTATGATTATTGTCATATTATTATTTATGTTATTATTATTCAACATAGTTGTTGTAGATGTTATAAATCATCCAAATGAGAGTAAATTTTATTTTTTTAGAAATAAATATTTAATATATTCATTTTATTTATTTATATATCTATGTTGTATGTTTTTAAAATATTTAACATATTCATATTTTCAATTGTATTGATGAGGATTTAGTTGTGTCCTAGTGTGGTTATTTATATTTCATTTGAAATGTCTCCTCATCAACCATTCCAAAATTATAAAGTAGTAGATTCCTACAAAAAACATCATATAGGCACATCATGCATTACAAATTAGTTCAATATCATTTTGTGCTACACAAGTCCACATCAACTAGCTCACCTCTTTCAATATTATACAAGCTACCACTATGTATTGGTGACTAATATGATTATTATTATCAATTTACATAATAATTATTTATACAATGATTTGTCTTCAAAGTAGTTTATTTTATAGAAAATTGTATCTGTCATTTGAAACATGACATTGTGGACATTTGAAATTCCATGGGACAACCATTAGTTGGTTGCAAATTTTTTGAACCATCTTCTTCATCACACATTGGTGAAATTATGCATGCTTTTTCAATTAGAAAATGTGTCTTAGTAGTTGGAAATGTTAAGAAATGTAAGTAGTTTTGGTTTTCATAATTGTTGCACTCATTTCAATATGCATCTTATGTAACAAAAAAGGATAAAAGAAAGAAAATTTATTATTGTTAAAACATGGGTTTCGTGCTCATTATTGATGGTCTTTTAGGTAAAAGCATGCTCTTCATGCTTCGAGGGTTTCTTATGTCTTAGGATTTATTTTTATGAGTCAATGGAGTCAACATCATGTTTATAAGACCCTTTCATGAAATTTGTAATTGCAAAAAGAACTATTTTTTACTCTAGAAAGATCGAAATATCCAAGAGCACAAGTTGGCCCTAGGATCCTTAATTTGTCATAAAAGGAGGGAATTCAAACCATTGAGGAGGATATATAAAGAGGAGTTTGACTTTGTTTGGAGGCACACTCACTCACAAGTTCGATTATCAAGAAAGAGTTTGATTTGTACCTGGGAATGAGAGAAAAAGGAGAACGAACATCTAGAAGAAGTTCAGATGTTGAAATATCTTGTTTTTGGGCTCTATCTCTCTCACATGTGTGAAATTCTAAGGTTTCTGGGTTGCAAGAAGAGGCCGAAGTTGTTGCGTCAACTTGAAGTATGAAAAAGTACAAAAAATGGTGGCTGCAAGGAAGGGAACTTTGTCTGGACCTTTTTTTACCATAGGAAGGGTAGTCTTTCTCCTAGAAGGTCCCAGAAGGAGGTCAATTTAGGGTTTCTTCAGGAGTTTTAGGGCCAAAGTTGTAGGTTGAAGTTGTAGGTTGAGTAGCAGTGTATTAGCTAGCATATGAAAGTTGCGGTGTGTAGAAATTTGGTGGAGATACAACAAATACTTGAGGAAGGCCTAACTTGGTGTTGGGAAAAGGACTTGGTCTAGGGGTTGGGTATTCACATGTCATTTGAAGAAGCTTCTAAGAATATAAGAGTTTATGGGTTTTACCTTTTAGGGGGTTTTTCCCTAGCTGAGATTCTACATCTATGTCCTCTTTTGTTTTTATTACTTCTTGATATTGTTTGATGAAAAAATATAACTAAAGGAACATAAAGAAGATAACTAAGATTCACAAGCAAGTATCAAGGTTAAAGAAAATAAGTTTAATAAGCTACTAGTTTAAATATTATAACATGGTAAGAGAGCTAAGGTGAGGAAGGAACACAATTGGATGGATACTAGTAAGAATTGTTGATCAAGGCCTTAAAGAAGAAGATTGTATTTTCAAGCGATCTGGTTAAAGGATCATTGATAGAAGACCTTATAACCTAGGGTTTCTACATTGAAGAAGATCAAATATACATCCATATTGAAAGGCAGGTATTTATCTCGTAAAAAGGAAGTCCATTGACATTAATCTTGGGAGTTGGTGTTGGAGGAATCCTAGAGAACATGTTTCTAGGGAATCAAAAAGGACTCTACAAATATCTTGAAGACATCAAGAAGGTTGGAGATATTATTCAATAAGTATCATAATATCTCATAATTATTTAATATTCAAGTCATGTAGGTTATTTGTGCAAGGATAGTAATAAGCTCATTGAGGCTTCAAATTATTTAGCAGGGAAGAAAATGATTGACTTGATAAGCACAGATAAATATGTAATGGGATATGTTACCAGAGAAGTTACTGAACCTGAAAAATATAATACACAATAAATATAAATGCGCAAGAAAGGGGAATTAAGATCTCAAAGGATCATAGTGGAATAAATCAATTATTCGCTAGTTCCATTTGTGGCAAACCTAAAGACTTTCATGGTAGTGTATGACAAGATAATCAATAAGTACTATGCAAGTACAAAAAGTCAAAAAATGTCATTACAAAACAAGATATAAAAAATGAAGAAATCAAAGGATGAGAATATGTCATCCTTCCTCATGAGAGTATCTAAGCTAACATACCATTTGCAAGGACTTAGGGAACCCATCACTGATTCTGAGGTGACCGTATGTGTTCTGAATGCATTGCCACCATAATGGAGAAGCTTTTCAACAAGTGTCAACTCCAAGAAGGATTCAAGTCCCTTTGATGTGTTTTGGGCACAATGTATACTGGAAGAATAAGGGATTAAGTTCAATGATGACATTGTATCAAATGAGCAAACTCAAGCCTTTCTAGATCGAGTCAAGAAGAAGAAGAAACGAATGTTTCACAAGCCCAGGAAGAATGATATCTCCAAGGTGCAATGTTTTGGATGCAATGAATTTAGAATATTTAAGGGGGACTTTCTAAACAATCAAAATAATAAAAGAAAGGATAATAGCTCATGTAGATAAAGTAGTTGGAGATGCCGAGAAGAAGGAAAATAAGCAATAAGTGAAGGACCTTTACTGTTGAAGAAGCTTCACTAACTTCAAGGCTCTATGCGAATATTAATATTCGTTTTTATACATTATGCATAAGAATCGCAAGATATAATAATATGATAGTAACATGTATGAAATTTATTATGTTTCTTAGTAAAGATAATATGGGATATAATGTTCGACCATTTGGGCACACTATTAATCCAGATTATGTTAGAGATTGTCATCTTGCTTAAATAGATCATTATGATCCATGAAGGACCATCATCCTAGAAATTCCTTGGGAAAATCATCATGACATGAATATTATGTATTCTATGTAATTTGGAAATGTGCTTGTAAAAAGGGTTGAAAGTTTGCAATTGATCAGGATACAATTTTTTTGTGAGATAAATGGATATCTAGATGGTTGGACAAAAGCATAGGAATGCATGCTAAAAGGTAAAGTTTAGATAAGATTCATATGTGCAACACTATTATGAAATGAATTTGGTTATAAATATATGCTTAAGTACTATTGGTGCTAGAAAAGAATAGAATGTGAATTTCTTAAGAATGTATAGAATATTGGGACTTTCTCTAGAATATGTAATTGATATTGATTAACATCTAGTATAATCTCCAGAAGAAAAGTTGTAATTTGATGATCAAGTTCAATCCTTGGACACTTTGATGCATGAAGGAAATTCAAGTAGGATATGGTTGATAAGGATGTTGATGAAACAAGAAGGTCACCAAGGTGAGGTAAGTCTATTCCATTTCTTGTTTTGGTTATCTAGCTAACATATTATATTTGGCTACGAGAAAAGGAATGTTGCAATAATACATTATGACATTAGCGTCAAGTTCAACTGTATGGATGAAGAATGTTGTCTGGTAGCTGGAAAATATAAATCCAAGATGAAGTTCATCTTGGGATTAAAAGCATAGTTGTATGAGAAGATAACTTGAAGGTCGAGGAAGATCACATTCATGATTAGACTAAAGATAACGAAGGACCAATACAATACCTTCATGATTGAAGAAGAAAGTGATGAGAAAGAGAGATGACTTGGATCTTATAACATGAACGAAGAGTGGAGAAGGTTCCATGATACCTTGAGAAGAATAAGGTTCAATGCAAAGAAAGGAGGGAACCATGTAGCTATGGAGAACTAGTATCTGGTACTTTGATCAAGACAAGCTAGAAGGCTTGTGATGTTGACTTCCATTATTGGAAGGACAAAATCTCCTCTATTTTTAGAGGGAGGAAAGAAGTATCATTTGATAAGGAGTTTCAATTTGTTCTCAAGATTAAAGGATAATGGCAATCACCTCTATGGTTGAGAGGGATTGATGTTAGACGTCACATTTTGCATTTTCCTGTTTAACGGTGAAAGAGAGAATGATAGATGATTGAAGAAGCATTCATGGTTTCTTTGAGGATATAGCATCCAATAAAGTAAAGGGACCAACACTTTTTGAGGACGAGACAAAAATCCAAAATAATAGTTGTCAAAGAGCACTAGTATTCTTTAAGGACTGAAGGATGGAGATCGAAGATAAGAATAGTCCTAAAAGGACATACCTTGTGCAAATCTGGATGGGGTATGTAGATTAGAGAGGTAGTGCAGTATCACAAATAAATCCTCCAAATATAATGCTCTTGAACCAAGGAAGAGCTTCTCCAATTAGGCCTCACGGATAGTGTTGGTTATAATGATGATGCTGACAATATGGCTTATCAATATGAATCTTCTTGAGAACTCTTTAGTTTAAGATATGATGTTGTATTGGTTTTACAATTATGAATACCTCCCTAGTCAAGAGGGAGTGTTGAGAAATGTAACTAGTTTCGGTCTTCATAATTATTGTACTCATCTCAATATATATCCTATGTAAAAAACGAGAAAATAAGAAAGAAAAATTATTATTGTTAAAGCTTGTATTTCATGATCATTATTGATGGTCTTTTAGGTAAGAGCATGTTCTTCATTCTTCTAGGGTTTTTTAGGTCTTAGGATTTATTTTCATGAGTCAATGGAGTCAACATCATGTTTATAATACCCTTGGCAATTTTTAATTTTAAAAATAATTATTTTTGAGTCTAGAATGTCTGGAATCTCCAAGAGTACAAGTCAGCCCTAGGATCCTGAAGTTGGCTTAAAAGGAGGGAATTCGACTCCTTGAGAAGGATATATAAAGAGAAGTTCGACTTAATTTGGAGACACACTCACTCACAAGTTTGATGATAAATAAAGAGTTTGATTCATAGTTGGGAAGGAGAAAAAAAGGAGAGTGAAGGTCTAGAAGAAGTTGGGAGGCCAAAATTTCCTATTTTTGGGCTCTATCTCTCTCACACGTGTGAAATTATAGGGTTTCTAGGTTGGAGGAAGAGGTCAAGTTGCAGTAGGACGAAGTACAAAAACTGGTAGGTGGAAGGAAGTAAACTATGTGTCTACCTCGTTTAACTTAGGAAGAGTTGTTTTGCTCTTGAAAGGTGCTAGAAAGGGGTCAAATTAGGGTTTCTTCATGAGCTATAGGGCCAAAGTTACTGGTCGAGTAGTAGTGCAATAGCTGGCAAATCAAAGTTACCGTGTGTAGCATTTTGGTGCAGATAAAAGAAATACTTGAGGAAGGGATGACTTGGTACTGGGAGAAGGAATTGGTTTAGGGATTGGGTATTTGTATCTCAATTGAAGATGATTCTAAGAAGAGAAGAGTTTCCATGTTTTCTCCTTGGAGGGGTTTTTGCTTGGCTGAAAGCAAACATCTCTGTCCTCTTTCGTTTTTATTACTTCTTGATATTGTTTGATGAAAAAAATAACTAAGGGAACATAAATAACATAAATAAGATTGACAAGCAAGTATCAAGGTTAAATTAAATAAGTTTAGTAAGCTACCACTTTACATTTTCTAATAGGAAATTGTATGGTATAGTAGACTTCTAATTGAAAAAATTCCAACTATCGATTTCCTCAAATAATTTTTATCTTTTGCATGTGATTTCAACTGGAAATCATATTGTTTATGCTGAAAATTGTATGGGGTATCATTTTGGAAATTGTATGGAGCTTTTTCAAATTTCATTTGTTTTCGATCTTTATTATAATTGCATTATTTTCCTTTGCCATTGGGAGCTAGCATCGTATTTGGTGTATCAAATCACCCACTGCGTAATGATTACCATATTGTTTTTATTGCATAAAATGGAAATTTCCAACTTATTTTTTTCTATCTTTTCACTTTGGCAAATATAATTCATTGAAAATTTAAAACGTTACAAAAATGGTGGTATCATTTCTAGTTTATCCATCTATATTTCAACAATTTTTATTATTTTTTACATTAATTTGCTTATGTTTAAAACAAGCGATAATTACTAAATATGTGACTTTGCATAATACAAATTACGGTTATGTGCCTAGAAAAGTTGGTTGTGAAGTCAATTTTTTCTCATTCACACCAGTTGAGGTAGGGCCCATCTTATTTCAATGCATAAATGCCAACATGAACAAGATCTTAATTGAATAATATTTTCATTATAGTGTTTGTGCATCCAAATATGATGCACCATAAAAAAATAATGGCGACATTTTAATTGGAAGTGAGATACAATATTAGTAAATAACGTTAAATGAGCTAACAATAGCTTCTCATCGAAGAACCTTTATGTTACTTTCCAACTTATGCATATTTATATTTATATTTATATCGAAGAACTCTTTTGGTGGAATTCCAGTGGTTGTCTCGTGGTTCCTGCATAAAACATGAAAGAATATTGACTACATAAGACAGATCAGGGCGAGTGTTTGTCAAATAAATCAAGCTGCCAATCAAATGTCTGTAAGTAGTGCTGTCCACCTTCCCCCCCACCCCAACCCCCTTCAAGTTTTTAAAGTTTCAAGTTTTGATCCATGGGGGTAAGAACAGGCTTGTAATCTTGCTTTCCAAATCGCTAAAGAACCTCTATTGCATACTTACTCTGAGAAATGAAAATATGATGTGGACATTGGAAGACTTCAACTCCAAGATAGTAGTGAAGTAATCCCAAATCTGTCATCTTAAAACCTGCATGTAACTCCGTTTTCACCTATGCTATATGATCATCATTGTTTCCAGTAATGATCAAATCATATACATACATAACAAGAATCACCAGATATTTACCCTGTTGTCACACATACAAAGTATCATTAGATTCACTTCATTGAAAACAAACTTTCCTAAGGTATTCATCCATTTTTGCATACCAAGCTCGGGGAGCTTGTTTTAACCCATATAAAGCCTTGATCAATTTGTAGACCTTATTTTCTTGCCCTTTAATTTCAAAACCTGGTGGTTTTGTCATATACACTTCTTCCTATAAATCCCCGTTGAGAAAAGCACTTTTGGCATCAATTTGATGAACTTTCCACCCTTTCTGAGTGGCCAATGTGAGTGTTAATTCGATGGTGTTCCATTTAGCTATAGGAGCAAAAGTTTCCTCATAATCAATGCCTTCTTGTTGCGCAAAACCTTTAGCCACAAGTCTTTCTTTATACTTTTCAAGTTCTCCCTTTTGGTTGTACTTAATTCTGTAAACCCATTTGCATCCTATGGGTTTAACATTTTGAGGACAATCAACAAGTTTCCAAGTGTTGTTATCAATGACTACTCGATATTCTTCAATCGTAGCCTATTGCCATTCTTTATGTTTTACAGCTTCATTGTATGTGGAAGGTTCAGTAAAAACATTTTCTATCAAGGCAAAATTTCCTTCGCTTCTATGTGACTTCCTTGTTCCTGTTTTATTCTGTTCATCAGGATTTACATCTTTCAAAATTTGAATTTCCCATTTTGCTAGTTGATTCTCACTTGTTTGAGATTCTAAAAAGTCACCATCATTATAAAGAGGATTAACGTAAACTAATGTTCGTCGATCAGGTGAAGATTCTAGAGAATCACTGTCAGAAGAACTATTGTTTCTTGGAGATGCGGATGACCTGCTGGAAGACCCAGATGGAGTTGTTGAAGTAGATGGATTGGATGAATCATCTTCAGATGAAGGAAAATCAATTTCATACTAATTTGGTGAATTTGGTTGAATTTTTGTATTTCCTTTTCTTTGAATGCCTTTAGTTTCTAACTTTTGAAGAAGACTTTCGATTTCTTCAGCACTCTTACTCCCTGTTTCATCAAAAATTACATCTCTGCTCACAATAAAATTTCCATTGGTCAAAAGACGGTACCCTTTCTTCTCATCAGAATATCCAATCATTGTACATTTCAAACTTCTTGAGTCAAGCTTAGTTCTTTTTTCTTTCGAAACTAAGGCATAACATACTAATCCAAAAACTCTAAGATGTTTAACTTGAGGTTTGAAACCAAACCAAGCTTCATAAGGTGTGATTCCATCTAAAGAAGCAGTTGGAGATCTATTTCTTAAGTAGACAGTTGTATGAATTGCTTCTGCCCAATATGCTAGACTTAACCTTTTGAAAGCTAACATAGATCTCGTCATTCCTAAAAAGGTGTGATTCATTCTTTCTGCTACTCCATTTTGTTGTGGAGTGTAAACATTTGTAAGATGTTTTCTTATGCCATGATCGCTGCAATAAGTTTTGAATTCATTTGAAGTGAATTCTCCCCCATTATCTGTCCTGAGAGTACCTATCTTTACTTTGACTTCATTTTCAACAAGTTGGCGAAAAATTTTAAACTTTTCAAATTTTTCTGACTTTTTCTTTAAGAAATAAATCCAAGTCATTATACTAAAATCATCAATGAATAGTAAGAAATATTTTCAACCACCGAATGAAGTTTGTAGTGGTCCACAAACATCACTGTGAACTAGTTGCAGCAACCTATTAGTGCGCCATGAAATTGTTGGAAAACTTTTTCGACCTTGTTTTCCATAAATACAAGCTTCACATTTTGCATTTTTTTTTTTGAAAGTTGGAAGTCCCTTAACCATCCCTTGTTTTTGCAATTTAGAAACACTATCAAAATTTAAATGTCCATATCTTACATGCCATAATCTTATAGGTGAAATTCCTATAGTCACTGCCCCTGCAAAGTCAAAATGCCTTGGAATAACTAAGCGTTTCATCCTTAACAATTGTCCATCTTCATTTCCTATGATCATAGTTTGCAAGCTCTGTTTCACTGAATTAATCTTAACGAAGCCATCTTCCATAATTACCTGATGTCCTGCTTGTCAAATCATATCTAAAGATAATAAATTTTTCTTAAAGGTTGGTACATACCATACATTTGAAATCATTTTCTCTCCAATGCTAGGGAGAGAAACTTTAACTGCACCTTTTCCATAAGGAGTATGTTTTGTATCATCTGCAAGAAAAATGGAATTAAGTTGGCAATCTTGAAAATTCCAAAAGAAGCCACGTTGACAAGTCATGTGCTGAGTTTCCCCTGAATCCAAGATCCAAGCATCTTCATAATCACTTTTAAAATGGGATGAAAGTTTTAATGCCAACGAAGAAGTAAAGACATATTATGAACTATCATCATCTTGATCATTTGCAAATTGTGTTGAGTGTTGATGAAACTTGGGGATTTTTTCAATAGAAGTTCGACAATCTTCAGCATAATGTCCAACTTTGTTACACTTTCGACACACGATTTGACTTAAGTCTCTTCCTCTTCCTGGAGACTTCCCTCTGCCTCTGCTTTGACTTATGTTTTGAGGTTGTCCTCTACCTTGATTATTATTTCCTCTTCCTTGAAAATTGTCTCTTCCTTGAAAATTGTCTCTTCCTTGACTATGTCCTCTATTTTGAAAATTACTCTGGCCTGAACCGTTGCCACTATTAAAGTTGTTTCCTCTGCTTTGACTTCGACCTCGACTTTGTACATTATGTGCTTCTTGATTCTGATTGAAATTCCCTCTGCCTCTGTTTTTAGAACTGTCAATTGATGATTTACTAGTGCTAGCCTCTGTGAAAAAGACATCTTCACCAAATTTATTTTTATTCCCAAAGGTTTTATCATGTTGGGTCAACATTTCGCAGTGTTCATCAAACTTTAGCTTCTCTAACTTTACAGTTAATTGTAGAGTTTCCAAAAAATGTGTGTAGGAAGAAGAAAGTCCAGCAATTAAGATTGTGACCATAAAACTATCATCTACTGCTTGAAAACCAACATTAAGGATTTCCTGCTTAATATTCTTAAGTCTGGAGATGTATTCAAGAACATCACATCCTTCAATCAATTTTTGTTGCAATAATTTTAACTGTAGATCAACTTTCTTTGATTCAAGCTGAGTATCAAAGAAGTGTTTAAAAATTCTCAAAGATGACCATGCATCTGTAGCATTTTCTATATGGACATACATTTCATCATTAACAGAAGATTTAATGAGAGATAATGCTTTGGCATTCTTAACTTCCCATTTTGCCAGTTTAGCTGCATCTGTGGGTTTATTTGGCTTAATATCACCATCACATATATCATGCCATAGTTCATTATAAATAAGAGTGCTTTCGATGATTCGTTGTCATGTTTTGTAAGATTTTGTGCCTTCAAGTTTGTTGGAATCAGAAAACAAATTAATCAACTTTGACATTGTATTGTTGAAGCTTCACACCAAGAATCAGGCTTAGAAAAAAATATCAAGATGGGCAACATAACATGCAACACACCACACAAAAAAATGATCTATTAGGGCTTGGCCTTGACCCTCATATAGTCGTTGAAACAGGAGAAAAATGACTGAGCTTTGCACTTGGCTCTAGTCAATTTCTCAAATAGTTACAAGGTAACTTTCAAAATTTGACTTTTACAATGATGCTCTTGCAACTTCTGGTAAATAAAAAATGTTACCACCCCTCAAAGTAAAATTACTTTGAGTTACAATGTCACACTTATCTCTCCAAATAAGAAAAATTACAAATAAAAATCTCCTTATTACTCCAAAATTTACAAAATTTACTATCCCTAGCATTTACAAATAATCTTACACCTTCTCACACCTTATTTCTCCAAAAATATTGCCAAAATACAAATTTTTAATTAATATTAAAACCTCCTTTATTGTTTTCACTCATGTCTTCAAAATCAAAAGTAAAATATGTTGCAGACAGGTTTGCACCCTCAATTGTTATGTCAAAAACGATAATGTCGTTGCAAGTTCTAGCTGATTTTTTTAAAAATAGATACTGAACAGACCTGGCACCTAAGCCCATTCAAATCCATGTTATACAGTGCAACTCCAAAGCTCTAGACGCGTTTCTGGAAACAACTGAAATAAAAGAAATCACAACATGCCTTATTCCAGATATCCGTCTTCATCGGGTCTAACTGACTGCTCAGATTCTACAGAAGATAACAATGCCTCACGTTATGTGAAGCTTACCAAGGAGCACAATGCTGTTATTGAAGAGATACGCCTGAGGGAGCTCAATCAGCCTGTCCACGTTCCACAGTTGGTTGTACACAGATGTCATCAATGTGGGCAAGCCCTTCACGAAAGCTATGAACCACCTGCTGATGAACATTGGACAACAAGAATATGTGGTTGTGCTGAAGAAGCCAACCTATACCAAATAGATCACACCCAAAATGCATGAATCTTCCTCTACCTAGTCGCGGAGATTCTGATTTCTCTGTACGCTTAAATTTGTTGAAGCTTCAAATTACTTCTGGCACTTCTATCTGCACTACTCTAATTCATTTTGTGTGAATCGTTGGCACATCTGACATAATTAGGAAATAAATTACAAACAGGAAAGAACCTCAACCGGAACAATCTCCAAGGGCTGCACCTAAATATTCCAAGAAGAATCTCCGAGATGTGCCATTGAATTCGATTAGTTTGAGGTGTTGAATTCGATGTGAAAATTAAAGAAATCAAGTATTTAGTTTGCTTAGGGCAGTACTGAAACAGGACTGGGTAGGAACCTTCGTCTCACTTCGCATCCAAATTAATGCGAAGAACACTTTTGAAGTTGCGGCGAAGCCTTGCAGCGTAGTCTGCGAAATCTCAACTGCTATGTGTTCAAGCACATCTGCAAGAAAAAAGGGAGCTCCAATCGAAAAAGAAAGTGGTACTTTACAGTACCCAAAATTAATGCAGAGGTATATATATATATATATATATATATATATATTTTATTAAGCGGAGCACTCAATTGCTCAAAATTATGAATGCCCACTGTAACAGGCAATCCATTCATTTCAACTTCAATCTAAAATCAATGATATAATTAAATTTCTTTTCCTAAAAATTAATAAAATAAAAATAAAATAAAAAAGAAGAAGAAAGAAAACAAACAAACAAACAAAACAAAAAAAAAAAAAAAAAAGCAAAACAAAACAAAACAAAACAAAAAACAAAAACAAAACAAAACAAAACAAAAAACAAAAACAATAAACAATAAACAATAAACAATAAACAATAAACAAAACAAAACAAAACAAAACCAAAAAAAAAACAAAAAACAAAAAACAAAAAAACAAAAAAAAAAAGGAAGGAGAAGAAGAAGAGATATCAAATATTAACTGGCCAAATTAATGGAGTTTTCCATGTGCCCGTAGAGCTGGAATCTCCTCCTCACATTGTTGTAGCATTACTAGAGCTCTGATACCACAATAATAGCAGAAGTGTCCTCCGACACGTAATTTTATTAATCAGAAAAAACAATTACATCTAGAATTTTGCAAGAGTTTACACCCGAACAACAAAACGCTCTTGCAATGAGCTATTTATAAGCTCAATGTTCTAACTACCTTTGATATGGATCACTTATAAAATAACAAGTGTCCATTTACAATAAAAGCTATTCAAACAACTTACTAACAATTCTCCTAAATTAGAGCCTAAGATACAACACATTTGTAGAGTCATATCTTGTTACAACAATATACTAATTCTAAATGTCTCCATTAAATAACTAAATATTCTAGATTAACAATTATTAATTTAATATCTTAAATTAATAATTATTTTATTGTAACTTTATAACCTATGATAATATTTGTTTTGGATCATCTAACATTGGATAATACATTATCTTTCAAGCATCAATATAGGAGCTACTTTGCACCCAACAAGTGACTATATATGTAACATGAGTAATTAATTATTCTTGCATGTATTGTTAGTTTATTTTATTATGCAAACAAGCATAATTATCTTATTGAGTATTGAAGCATTTTATGTTTTTCGCTTGAACATATTGAACAATTATATATATATATATATATATATATATATATATATATATATATATATATATATATATATATATATATATATATATATATATTTCTTGAAGGTGTTGATAATAGTAAAATAGCTCCCATATGCATGAAATTTGTATATCTTTAATTTTTTTTTTTAATTTAATATATCTATATTTAAATTAAATGGTTACAATGTAACATTGCCTAAGCACATTTTTATTAAAATATTTTACTTACTAACATCAAGGAAGCATAAAATAACAAAGATAATAAATAATAAATCCATAAGGACTATTACATTCTTTTTCCTACATGCAATTGTCGTGTTGTTGCAAGATGAGGTATATGCAACTTTCGTACTTTATTGTTTTTTACTTTAATTTAGTTATAGTTAAACTAAGGGGTAGGTACTATCGACTATATAGAACTTGTTTATTATGTTTTATTTAAAATATAATTTTGGTTTCCAGTTTTTAATTTTTTCTAATATGTCTTGCATGCATATATATATATATATATATATATATATATGAAAAAAAGTTATTTTCTATACTATATAAAATAAAAAAGATAATACCCTATTTTTAATTTTTTAAATTGATTTCACCACATACATACATACATACATATATATATATATATATATATATATATATATATAATTTTCTTCTCAAATTTTTAATGTAATTTATTAAAAAATAAATAATTAATATTTAAATAAAAATTATAGAATGTCACTTCTAGATAATAGTCAACTTCGGGTTTTTCTTTCCCGATGGTACCAATGGTCAAGGATGTTATCTCAATTAATTAGTCATTTTAATCTCAAAAAGAAAAGAATAGTTAACATAACTTTGAAAAAACATAAAAGGCAATCATTTGGGAAGAGAAGAGATAGAAAAACTTTAAGTGCTGAGTGTTAGGGTTTTTCATATTCATGGTATTTGGACTTTAACTTCTATGGTTGAAAAATTCTTGAATTTCAACCTTAAAAAATGGGGCAAGGTTGCATCACCACTTTTGCATTTTTGGCATGTTTTTTTTTTTTGTAGCCAATATATTGGGAAGTGTTTAAATTTGAACCCTAAAAGGAAAATAGAAGATGTTTCATCACCATTTTTTTCATTTTATAGTGGTTTTTCATGTCTTTTATAATCATGGTATTTGGTTTTTAATTCGATGGTTAGAAAATATTGGAATTTCGACCCTAAAATGAAAAAATGTCTACAATGAATTACCACTTTTCAAAATCAACATGAAAATAATGATTTGATGTGACCTTGAGAAAAAATGAGAACTCAATAAAGTTCACATTAAGGTTATAACATTATTTGATTGGAGATATTCAAACCCAAAACCCCGCATCAATATAAAATAATAGGAGTGATGAGAGTTTCCAACAAGAGTTTACTTTTATCCCATACCCAACAAAATATAGATTTATGGTTGTTTTCAATTCATAATAAACTTTCTAGCCTCAATTTATCCCTTCTAAATTCTATAATTTTAGTTGATCTTGTGAAAAATATCAACTCTAAGATATTTGTATAAAGGAACTTCCTCCAAGTTTTGTTGCCATATATGAAAGTATCATACGTCATTCTTCTAGATTTAATTATGATGACTTTTGTTTTAGTGGTACCGCCATCATACCCATCTTGGAAAAAAAATATTTAAGGATTCTTATTTGTTTCCCAATTTCATAATGACTCCTCACTATAGAAACAATAGTAAAAATAAAATAAAAGAGTTACGATTGTAACAATGAGAATGGGGCCAATACAACCTGGATCTTTCAAACACTCTTCTAGCTTATCAATGTATATGCTGAAAATGGTGGCAAGCAAGGGAAACCCAAGATTGACTCCAATATTATAGTTAATTTCTTTTGATAGACCCTCAATGGTTCTAAACATGGAAATAAAATTCTCGTACAACCTTTTGAAAATAACCCTCAAGTCAAGAGGAGTCATTATCTCTTCCTACCTCTTTTGTAGGTCTTTCCTAGGAATATGATCAAAATGTCTTCTAAAGTCAATGAAAAAACAAAGGATATAAATTGTATTTTTACGAAACTCTTGTACAATGATATTGAGAGTAATAAGGTGGTCCATAGTTGAATTACATCTTTTAAACCCATATTTACCTTTAGCTCTTTTATCATGACTTTCTACATGTACGATAATCTTCTTTTCCAAAATAATTCCTTTCATCTTCGCTAAAATGTGGCTAATCATAATTATTTTATAATTAGAGGGAATAAATTTATCTGCACTTCTAAGTGTAGGTACAATAAAGCTCTATGATTAATGATTAGGAAAGCCTTATTTCACTACAATTGAAGAGCTTATGTATGTGAGGGATAAGGATTTTCCCTCCCATTTTGAAAATTTATCTTGATAGCCTTCAATTTCTTTCATTTTTGTAATTGAGAACCCCTTAAATCCAAAATCTATGTCTTCTAAAGGAAAAAATGGAAAATAATAACTAAAACTAAGCAATATAAAATAAATAATATATTATTATAAATATTTTACAATTATTCATTTGAAAGGAATTTATATGCATGTACAGAAAATGAATCATGAAAAAAATATGTGAAAGTTATATTGAATTTCTAAAAGTTATTTATTTACAAATTTTTTGTTACATGGGAGGTGAGGTAACATGATGTCGAGCGATGACTAGGGTTTCAACATTTCTTCGATCAATGGGGAGTTCTAGTAATTCAGAGAAGCAATTTGTATAAGGAATGGTAGATTAAGCCTTGGTTTGATACAATACCATGTTAAAATCTAGGTCTGTTCTTTTAGTTGTCAAAGAAGCTCCATCTCTTAATGTTCTTTTAAAAGGGGATGCTTCCAGCACTGAAACATTTTTCTCACAACAATGTTTAGTCTCCATATTTAATAGATTTTGGTCGAAATTGATTGATCTCCACAAGTGGATTTATGATACATGGAAACCTCTCTTGACTGATGATTTGAATATTTACACATTGGATTGATGTTTTCTTTGTTGTGATTTTTGATAATATGGAGGATATGCAAACTATTTTGAATCTAGGACCTAGTTTTGTGGTAGTGTTGGCTTTTTCATGCAGTGCTGGTCTCCCACCTTTGATCCAACTACAACATCAATCTTTGTGGCTCCTATTTGGGTAAGGCTCTCGAACCTCCCCCTACATATTTGGAAGCTCCCAATGTTATCTTCCATTGGTAATGCATGAGGGAAGTTTTATTGTCACATCTAGAATCTGTAACTTTTTATAAAACCACTTATGCTCGAATATGTCTTGAGATGGACTTGAATAAGGGTTTTCCTATTGAGATTAATCTGAGAGCTCTAATGTATGTGTGGGTTGAGAAGGTGTGTTATGAGAATGTTTCATTTTAATTTCGTGCATGTTATGAAATAGTGCATGAAATAAAACATTTCCTAGAATGTTTACTAAACAAAAGGGTCTGGAAAAATAATTGGAGGCTCAAAGCAAACATTACACAATACATAAAGAAGAAAGGACTTAGGGTAAGAAAGAAGCAAAATAAAAACAAGCAGAAGTTATTAACAAAGAAGATTCATCGAAGGAACAAAAGCCAGTAACGAAGATGTGCATGAGGATCTTCCAGATTCAACAATAGCAGGAGTGCAAGATACCCCATTGAATATCGAACCCCCCTCTAGAATACACAAGGAAAAAAACTAGAAAAATAAGTTCTTGGGCAGATAACAAAAATAAGGAAGAAAACAACAATGCTCACTCATTGAAGGGTGATACATCGGTGATAATAGAAAATGCGAGTTGCATACAAGTGGGGAAGAAGGGCAAAAAAATTTGTCAAGGAAAACTAGAAGTAAGTCAAAATCAAATACAAAGTAGTAAAAATGAAATGTAAAGGTATTTGGATCTTAGGAGTCATTTGGAAAAAAGTTGGCTACTGAAATTTTTATATCACAGGGCAATCACATAGGGATTGGATTGAGACACCTTGCTTAATCTCAAACCCTCAAAGAAAACTGGTAATGGAAGAAATGTAATAGTTCTGAGCTGGATCCTTTATTTTTTAATAAAATTCTCATACCCATTTCTTTGGAAAAAAAAATGCAAATTCTTTGTTATCTTTTTTTATTTTAAAATTAAAGATAGAGTTAAATAAAATATTAATAGTAAACATTAAAGTTATTATGAAATATTTTAGACGAGTCGTGTGGGAACAAACTAATTTGCATACATGTGGTTTTACTCGAGTAAAGAAAGAAAAAAGAAAATAGTCTTAGTGATTAGTCTTTCCAAACAAGATGTAATCAGTGGTTCAACTCATCTCAAATGTGACCTGCAACGTCGAGTTCACAAACTAACCGAGGTACCATGAATCTCACACCTTAATAAAAACAAATACAATACCCCTTTCTCAACTCGATTGATGGTTAGTGTGTATTTTTAATATAGTGATAAATATGTGTATATCTTGATGCTAAATGTGGATTTTCAATATAATTAAAAGTGGAAAGTAACTTAAACCCTTTTTAAGCAAATGAATATTTTAAGAATGTAATAATAATATTAATGCAAATTTAATTTTATATGAAATTATTTTTTAATTTTCTATTTAGTATAGTCTTTGATTCACTTAGTATCACAAATTTCCATTAAAACGGATAACCAAATTGTAGCTACCCATTCAACCCGAACGAAATGGTAGATATCCACTAACCCTGAAGTGAGAGTCGTTACCATGCGGGAATTCATTCCACGAGGTAACTAGGCATATATTATAATGAAAAGTTCAAATTCATTATTTATTCACACGGATTTCACATTTGAAATGAGCATTTATCGTCTAATTTGGAACCTACTAGATTTGTCGGAGATCATCGAATTAACCGCGTAGCTTACATTTAGCCACATACTTGGACGTAATTAGTGTATAATAAGTTTATATATTTTAATATTATTTGGTCGTGAATCGATTTTTTCCATCTAATAAACTGGTTAGCCTTTACCTAGATTCATCTTAATCTAGACAAAAAAAAAAAAAAATCAGAGTGAAAAAATAATATTAATGGTCTTTTAAATTTACGACTTACTATATTTAAAAAAATAAGATATACAAGATATTTACTAGCATAACGATATTTATATTTTTTTATCCAAGATATTTACTAGCATAACTATATTTACACTAAAAAATGTAATTGCTATACAGCTTGAGGGGCCTAATGGTTAAGAGCGTGTGTTTCCTCCTAAGAGGTCACAGTTTCAAAACTAGAGGGAGGTAGAGTATGTATGCCTTCGTAGACTTTTTTTTTTTTTTTTTTTTTTAACACTAGGACAATCGGTAACTGGTGAGAGTTATCCTGGGCAGGCCCAGGATCAAATCCAACTGGCTGCCACTATAAACCTAGGCTAGGTGCAGCAACCTGCAAGCCACACATAGCAAGAACTTATGCCTCAACAAGAGCCGAGACGTCCACTCTGGGGTCGCCTACTCTTCTAGCCAAGACACAACAGGCCATGTACTCAACGAGATTTGAACCTCCGTCTCGTGGGTTTCACCCAACGAAACTTACCGTTAAACCCCATATCACTGTATGCCTTCGTAGACTTAGCAGTCAAATCGCTACGCGGAGATGGGTTCCTTGTCCCACAAACAAAGGGGTCTCATACACCAATTTGGTGTGGCTTCGTTGTGACCTAAAAATAGATATTATTATTATATTATTATAAATTAATATTACTATTATTAATAATTAATATTATTTTTATTAAATTTATTAAACCAAAATTTAAAATAAATATAAATATTCCTAATATAAATATAAATATAATTAACTAATTATTATTATTGTTATTATTTATTAATAATAGAAACAACTAAATTTTATTATTATTTTATATTAATTAATTAACTAATAATATTTTAATATTAAAAATAATTAATATAAATATTATTTTTAATCATTTATAGTAATTATTATTAATTAATTAATTTCAAATCCAATGAATAATATTAAAAAACTATAAATAACATTATATCCAACAAATATGAACCCTTAAATTAATAAACCTAAGGTATTTATATAATAAACCCAAAGAGAAAATAAAAGGATTTATACTAAATATCCAACGGACTATAAACCCAAGGAAATAATATTAAACCCCAGGGATGAATATTATAAACTCAAGGTATAAAAACCTCAAGATAAATATTATAAACACTAAATCAATCATGGTTGACCATGATTCATTTTCATATTGAGACAATCTTTTTCACAATGCAATGTTGGACCATGGTTGACGTGATTGATTTTAATTGTAGACAATCTTTGTAACAATGCGACGTTGGACCATGGTTGATTTTCATATTGAGAAAATCTTTATCACAATGTGACGTTGGACCGAGGTTCACCGTGATTATAAACGCAATGGATTTATATTAAACCCAAAGATTAATATTATAAACCAGATGAATAATATATACCTAAGGGATTGATATTATAAACCAAAGGGACTAATAAACACTAGCGATAAAAATTATAAACCCTAAAATAAACATGGTTGACCATGGTTGAGACAATCCTTGTCACATTGCGGCATTGGACCATCGTTGACCATGGTTGGCCATGATTGACCATGGTTGACCATGATTGATATTATAAACCCAATTGAATAATAAACCCAATGGATTGATCTTATAGACCCAAAGAATTAATATTAAAACCCCATGGGATTATGAACCCAAGGGAATAATATTAAACATAAGGGACAAATATTATAAACCCAAGGTATATAATGCCTAAGATAAATGTTATAAACACTAAAATAAACATTGTCAAAACATTGTTGACAGTAGTTGAACATGATTGATTTTCATATTGAGACAATCCTTATCAAAATGCGACATTCGACCATGGTTGACCATGATTGACCATGGATGAACATGTTTGATTTTATAAAGCATGGTTGAAAATTGATCAAGGTTGACCATTATTGACCATGGTTGACTGTGGTTGACAATGATTATCATATTGAGAGAATCTTTGTAAATGCTACGTAAATTATAAACCCTAAGATAAATATTATAAACCCAAAGTATATAAACCTTAAGATAAATATTATAAACACTAAAACAAACATTGTTAACAATGGTTGACCATGGTTGATTTTTATATTGGGACAATCCTTGCCACAATGCGACATTGGCCCATGGTTGACCATGCTTAACCATGGTTGATTTTCATATCAGCACAATCTTTGGGACAATGCGACCTTCGACCATAGTTGACCATGATTTACCAAGGATGACCATGTTTGATTTTATAAAACATGGTTTTCATGGTTGACCATGATTCACCATGGTTAACGATGCTTGTCTTATTGAGACAATCTTTGTCATAATGAGACATATATTATAAATATTATAAACCCTAAAATAAACATGGTTGACTATGGTTGACCATAGTTGATTTCCATATTGAGACAATCCTTGTCACAATGCCATGCTAGACCATGGTTGACCATATTTGACCATGATTGATTTTTATATAGAAATAATTTATTACAATGCGACGTTAGACTATAATTAATCATAATTAATTTTCCATATAATAAAACTTATTAACCAATTTATTAACCTCTATGTAAATTCAATCCAACCCCAACAAAAAATAATAATGAAAAAATAATATTAATGGTTTTTTAAACTGGCGAATTACCGAACCTAAGATATTTAAAAAAACCAAGATATCTGGGATATCTATTATATCCACATAATTATAATACACAAACTAGCCCCACCTCGAATCGTCCAAATCACCCAGGATAATAATAATAAAATATTAATTATCCTTTGGACCGACTAATTACAAAAGATATGGTATCGCCCATCTCCAGATGGATCCAATATTTAGAGGATCAATTACTACGAAAGCACAGAAGCGAAGAAGCATCCAAAGCAATGAAGCAAACAAAGCATCCTGGAAACCCGATGGAAGTGGTGGTCCTGTATTGGATTGTGGTGCAACTTTCAGTAACACAATACATGGCAACCAATAATAACTTTACCTTAGGGGCTTAGGGGCCAGAGTTGTTGAACCACTTGTTGCAATTATAAACAGTGCAGAAGGCCTGCAAAAAAGTCACCGCCAAAAGTATCGCTGCAGCTACCAGAGACAGGATTTTCCACGACCCGAATATGTGTTGGTTCAGAAACTCCACCGCAACAACATTCCATTTTCTGTTATAATGTTTGTTAATGTCCTTTATAACCTTGTCCAGATATGCAACTTTTGTGACACAAACGCACTTACCCATGCTGTTCCACAGGTTCGCGACCTCTCGATCGCTTCGGAGGTGGTTTGAAATAATTCCGCTCTCTCTCAGCAATCTAACATCTTCTTCGCTGTCGATCATTCCGTTCATGAAGTCGGTGTATCGTGTGAAAACCAGCGCACCTGGAGCTACATTAGCTTCTAATGCCACCAAATTTCTCAAGATTACCTCCGTGTTGGTATCCAACTTTACTTTTGGAAGGAAAAGCGTGGCAGTCTTCTCATCAAATCGTATTGTGGTAAGGTCCCCCTCGGTAGGAACGAATCTGAGACCCGCAGAGTACAGATCCGCCACAGATGGAATAGCTAGCTCGTCTCGCGTGGGCGGTATGAGCTTAACGGAGGTTTCTTCCCCGTTGCTCTCTCCGTCTCCGTCTCCTTCCTCTTCCTCAGATTTGATCTCATCTTTATCGAAAAAAAGAACCAAGGGTTTCAAGGCACTCAGAACAGGTAGATTCTCAATAGTAGAAAGAACACGTGAGGGTAACTCTGTAAGATATCGAACGGGACCTACCTTAATGGAGGAGAGAGTCTTCCACAGAAAACTGAAGGCCTGTGTAACACTTGACACGACCTCCGTATCAGGGGTATCGTTTCCTTCCTCAGTTGAACTTGAACTTTGATTGTTGGAAACAGGGGCGATAGCGTAATACAGCACCTCAAGCACATGCCCTCTCTCCTTTATATTGAGATTTGAATTCTCGGACACCTTAAAGCTGAAAGGCGATAATTCTTGGCACAAAAGTCTCATCAGGCTAGACAGCCTCTCCTCTGCCTTGGCTTTAGAACCCAACTGCAACTCCAAAAGTGTTCGCAAAAGAAAGAGCGGCAACTGATTTTCCAGCATCATGAGATCTCTGAAAATGGAGTTGTGAGTAGAACCGGTGCCTGTCCGATGTAAGACTCGTCCCAGCTCCTTGACTTCTACGTCGGAGCTTTTGTCGGCGTGTCTGACATAAAACTGCAAACACTCAAGAAGAAATGCGGCGTCCAGGGCCATGATCCACGCCAAGATTTCTTCGTTATAGTCGATGAAATTATGATAGCAGCACCGGATTTGCCAATCGTGCTTCCTAAATTCCTCTACAACAACAGATTCAAACTTGCGGCCTTTGATTCTTTTCTGAAATCTACGAGCAGCTGCCAGTTTGTACCGCTCCATTAGAAGGAGCTCAGATCGCCAATGGTGATAGGGACCGATAGAAACGGATTGAGGAGTGTACGCCTCGGGCTTCAGTGCAAATAACTCTTTGGGCACATTAAACACGGACGCACAGAAGTCGTCCTCCTCTTCTGGATCTTCTTGCAGTATGTCCAGGCTTTTCTTTATCTGAATAACCCAACCACTGTCATCGATCCTCACTTGAACATTAGTGTTGGATTCCATGTTTCCGAGTCCGAGTAAAGAAGCTACAATGAAACAAATGAGAAGAACCAGGAAATATACCTCTGATAGAGTTAAGGGACTGCCCAGCCTTATATGCAATTTATCTGGTAGATAAATACAGCAGACTGAGGTATTATCCTCTAAGACTTCCTTTCTACCGGGTATCCTTAGCTGCCAGTTTCAGAATGATATTATAGATTATCCAGTGTGTTATTCCACACCTGCCAACCAGTTTGAGAATTACATTCTTCATTATACACTGTAGCATCCGACGATACACATGCTTTCTATATTTTTCAATGTGACTTTTGTCACCCGTGACCATGTGGCCAGAGTGAGGTACTGTCCCTATTTTATGATTTTGATTTATTTAGGGCGTATGTCTATTCTTTCGATAGTAAATTTGACTTATTGGATCCAAATTCTTCCGCATTCGGATAACACCACAGAAAAATGTATGATTATTCATGTCAATAAACACGTTGATTATTCCGGTTTTATCATGACGTGGCCTCCTTTGACCATATCCGACACGTAATAGTGCTATAGAACCAGCCATACGTAAGCTATCGAATCTATAAACTTTGATGTGTTTTTAATCGGCTATGTTTACTTAAACCTTTTTATCATTATTATTACTATAATGAAATTAATACATAATGTATATTAGTATTAGATAAATTAAATGATTAAAATGCTTATTTTTTAATACATTTTACATTTTAAAACAAGAACTCTCTTTTTCCATTCAAAATATTTTACATATATTTTATTTATTTTATTTTATAATATTTCTAACATTCCATTCTCACTCTCCTTTAAAAAAATTTGGAAATATTTAATAAAAATTAAGTTAAATTATAATTTTAAAATCCTATTTCAAAATAGTAACATCACCATAAAGTTGAATGAAATTAGCATCCAAGAGTATTGTTATGAAAATATAACTGAAGCCTAAAGTTTATTATACTTCATAACTTTTAACCTAATTGTGAATAGAAAAAGCCAAATAGTACATAGTGAAAATATGAATAAAAAGTTAAGTTTTACTATATAGCTATTTCTAAATCGGGGTGCTCTACTTCCTCCACTTATTTTGATGCTAAAAATTTTTCAATTACAAAGGGACCACTTTTAGAGATAGAGTGGTGACGATGGAGTGGAGAATGGCACATTTGCTGACCTACCCCATGACTTTGATCGCTATATCCATAACTATGCCTCTTTGCATGGGCATTGAGTGTCCATAGTATTACAACTATTATAAGAGAGGTAGCAAGGAGGATGGAATGTCCACTATCTTAGTACTCGAGACGATAGCCCATACTTCGTACCTAATGCTCATTAGGGCCCTGTGGGGTGGGAAGCCGGTTGAGTTAGAGCGGATGAAGCTTAGGGAATGGTAAGCTCCCCACTTGGTCCAATCATAGAGTCTAAACTTCTCCAGGTAATGGATATACCAACTCAAGCACAGTGGATAAGCTTGTGGATAAATCATAGGAGCCACTAACCTTTGATACACCCTGGTGGGAAAGCTATCTCCATGATAGCCAGTAAGAAACTGTAGATGGAGAGGAGGGAAGAGAGTGAATATGAAATGAAAAATAATACAAGAACATTGGATACATATAACATGAGAGTATCCAAAATCTTTGAAATCCCAATTGGTCACAAATGAAGATGAGCCAATTAGTGTTGCTAATACCAAATTGTAGAATCACATTTCCTTGTGTCCCCACGTTATTCATGCCGGCTATGTTGCATGGAGAAAGAGCATCAAATTCATAATGGTAACCTTGGTTTGACATGACAACAGTTAAAGAATATGAACAAATTCTTCAAATATCATAAGGACACACTATTGGACACCATTCAAGGTTTCTTGCAAGAATTTCCAAATGTATTGATCTAGGAAAAAGACTTGATTTATTGATTTGATCCATAAACATGGTTTATCCGTAACTTCAAATTCCCTACATAAATTAGACTCTATGAGAATCTTCATATAATTTTGTTTTGGGCTTGCAAATATGAGTTTTCATTGCGAGCATCTCAAACATATTGTCTCCCTTAGGATGGCCCCTTCTAAGTTTGTCTCCCTATAATCCTTACAGAAAAGCATTGTGTAGGCCAACCACATGTTTGTGGGTTGTGACTGCCATGGAAAATTTTAGGGGCGAATGTTCGCCCTTTGGCGAAATTAAGGGGTTTTAAATTTTTAGTGGGTGAATATTTTGTATCATAGTACACTTTTACAAATCACCTCAAATAGCCCACCTTATTTTAAGGGAGAGGGTAAAAAAGTTAAATTTATCCCTTGAAATTAGGAGTTACAACCTTCCATTCGCCCTAATTTTCAAGATAGGTTTTATTTAAGTGAATCCTATGGGCCAAGTACCATATTTATAAAAGAGGTATGGTAAATTAATAAAAATATAAATAAATGAGAGATATGGTAATAAATAAAACATTTTTTATATTTACTCCATAAGTCACCTTATATACATGCAAGGGTGTAAAAAAATAAAAATATAAGTAAACTGGAGGTATGGCAAATAAATAAAATGTCTTTTTATACTTGCTCAAAAGGTATGGTAAATAAATAAAAATATAAATAAACTAGACGTATGGTAAATAAATAAAACCTCTTTTTGATGATGATGATGATGATGGTTAACGTCCACTGAGACCAAATTGGTCTATCGGACCTACAATTTTCTTAATTTTTACTTGTCTGGCTCCTCGTCTTTCTTGGCGAGATTGGTGTTGTAGCTTTCTTTCTTTTCTCTACGGTCTTCCAACTTTCTTTGTCCTGCATCTCCTTCATCTCTTCTGGTTCTTGGGACATTGGTGTCTTAGCTTTGCGATCTATAGTCGGAGAAGTTTGGTTTAGGAGATCTGCTTTGCTGTTAAATGAAGATTTCTTTTCTGCGGTATTCAAATCCTCATAACTGTTGATTTGTTGGGGCGGGCTTTCTCCTTGCTTGCTTTGAGAGTTGTTTCCTTCTTCCTTGATTTCTTGTGACTTAGAGTTTTCTCTAGAATATTCTTCTTTGGTGACAGTGTAGTGTTCTTTTTGTGCTCCTTCCCACCATGTAGATCTGTGGTGGTTTTTTCTAGCAAAATTTTTCTCAGAGGCTTTTGGGCAATTTTTGGCTAGATGCCCCGTCTCAAAGCACGATCGACATCTGAAGAGGACACTTTCATAATCAAGCTTCTGGTTCCACACATAGTCTTTACTTGCTAGGTTTATTTCAGCTGGGAATCCGGCGCTGAAATCCATTTCCACACAGATGCGTGCATAGGTGGTTCTGGCATATTCCTCTGTTTCTGGGCACCTGCAGTAAAATTTCCCAATTGCATTTCCGATGGCTTTTAGCGATGAGAGATTCCAGAGATGCAAGGGTAGGCTTGGCAATCTCACCCAAACTGGTGCTGAGGTTATCACTGCTGTAGAGGGATCGAATGATGGGTTCCATGGCTTCATGAATAGGCCTGATTTTTCCCAAAACCAAGGGCCGGAATCTAGAATACATTGTCTGCTTTCAGGATTTTCAAAATCTACTATAAAGAAACCTCTAGCACAGGGGTAGATATTAATTTCATCAGAAATGATAGGCTTCCATACCTCCGAGATCCAATTGTGGAGTGCTATCAGCCGCGGCCAAAAACCATTGAACCGGCAAATTAGGGCACTTTCGGAGAACTTCAAAGCTTCATCGAGTGAGTCTTGGACCACTTGGATAGTGGGAGCTGGGGCTTCACTCACGATATGGGCAGGAGATTGCCCTCCAGAGGCGGATGAGCCACCAGTTATTTTTGCAAAGCTCGGAGCCATATTTTACGCAGATCTGCACCAGATCTATACTGCAGATTCAATTCGTGCGCTCTGAGCCCGTGATTTAAATTCCAGTGATGAAACCCTAGCAAGCTCCGGAACCGCGACTGATCGCCTGCGAAAGACGAGGTATTTAAAGATTTTACGGCCTGAGAACCGGTTGGAAACCCTCTGAGGGCTGCAACTGACTGAGATCGAGGAGAAAACGGGGAAGATGCCGAAGAAAAATTGGATGTCGAAACAGCTCGAGCTATGTCGTATACGAGCCGCAGATCTGCAATTTGAAACCGCAGATCTGAGACCGTGATTTAAATTCCAGTGATGAAACCCTAGCAAGCTCCGGAACCGCGACTGATCGCCTGCGAAAGACGAGGTATTTAAAGATTTTACGGCCTGAGAACCGGTTGGAAACCCTCTGAGGGCTGCAACTGACAGATCGAGGAGAAAACGGGGAAGATGCCGAAGAAAAATTGGATGTCGAAGCAGCTCGAGCTAAGAGAATGATCTATGCCGCAGACGAGAACGATCTATGCCGCAGACCAATAGTTACATGAAAGGAATTGAAAGGAATTGCATATAAGGAATTGAAAGGAATTAAAAAACCGCAGATCTGCCGCAGACGAGAACGATCTATGCCGCAGACGAGAACCGTAGAACGATCTATGCCGTAGAACGAATATTTAGTCCATATCCCTCGTTCTATTTATGAAGGCTCAAAATTATTTAAGTGAATCCTATGGGCCAAATACCATATTTGTAAAAGAGGTATGGTAAATTGATAAAAATATAAATAAATGAGAGATATGGTAAAAAAAAAATAAAAAAAAAAAATTATATTTACTCCATAAGTCACCTTATATTTACGAGCACTCAAAAAATGCGTTATATTTAGGTGAAACCTATGGGCAAAATACTATGGCCCAAATACCATGGGCTAGATTATTATTAATACCATGGAAAAAAACATTATTAACCCTAATATTAGTATTAATAAAAATAAAAATGACACATGGTATTGACCCATGGTATTCACCTAGAATGTAGCCTATTTAAATGGGGAATTAAACTAGCATAGATCCATCTTTACTCTGGATCTACTAACCCCGAGAGGTATCAAATATCGTGATATGCAAACTAGCATAGAGTGAAAAATATTTGATCCCTCTCAGGGCTTGGTGGATCAAGAGTAAAAATGGATGTTGTAATTTAATGTATGTTAAACATTTTAGCTTGGTTAAAATAAAAAATAAAATAAAAATCAACTATTAATTTTATTAATTTTTATAAATTACTAATAGTAATTTTTAAGCTCCAAGTTTATGATAACCCATGGTATTGACCCATGGTATTCATGTGAGTATAGACTATTTAAAGGGGAAATTCTATCATCTTAGATCCATCTTAATTCCGGGTCTACCAAGTGCTCAGAGGGACAAATAGATTTCATCCCCCTAAGAGTGGTAGATGTGGAGTTAAGATGGATATAGGTTGGTTTTTATGATAATGAAGATATTAAATAGACTTAGGAAATTATATTGTAAAAACATCTTAAGGTGAATGGTTAAAGCATAGACAATGGACAAGTATATTTGTATACTTCGGTTTTAAACTGAAACAAATCCAGGGCTAAAAGGAATGGATTGATTGCACTAGTCATCCTTCTATAACTTTCCAACATAGGATGGAGTAAACAGATTGTAATTTGGGTAATTTTTCTAACTACAAACAGGAACATACTTGTGTATTGGTAAGGTGGTTACAAGGTCCCTGGAAGTGATGAATTTGAATTTTTTCTGGTTTTATATATAGTATTAGGTTTTTTCTCATGCTTTCTATGAATGACACAAGTGAATTTTATCCTACACCCACTAGGTTATCGATATGTAATTTTGGTAATTTGATTTCAAAAGATATTTTAAAGAAATGCAATGATTTCATTTGTGTATTCAATAAACACAATATTCTAATGGAATTCTGCATTTGTGGTTTACCTATATAGATTCCATGGAGAAGTATTAGTGGTGTGACATCAATTGTCCTCAAGCAGAGGCTTTAGTTTTACTCTTTTCTGGAAGCAAATACTTTCTTCCAACATTTCTGAGTTCCATGAAAAATTTGAAAGTCCTAATAGTATTCAATTATGGGTTCAAGAGAGACATAGTATTCAATTATGGGTTAAAGAGATCCACACTAAATGATCTATCGGCCTTATCTTCACTTAGTTTAAGACTATTCACTTGGAGAGGTTGCATGTTCCCCCACTTCAAGAGCATAATAAAGTCATGTAGAACTTAGAGAAGCTATCTTTAAGCTTTTAGTGAAGATTGAAAAAATGTCTGGGTTCAATAACACCTAGTTGAGCATTAAGCTTCTAATAATGCCAGATTTTAACCTAGAGCACTTTTGTGATTTGGAGGAGATGCCCCCTCATATTTGTGACACATCTTCAGTTGTGAATTGGACTATTACTAACCGTCATTTCCTTCGAAAGTTACCTGATGACTTGGGGAACCTCAACTCTTTAAGAATGTTAAGGAAGGAAAGAAAGTACATTATGCTAAGTTCTCTTATGCTTTTCGATTTTTTCTTGGATATCTACAATGTTTTAGGTAGGAAAGTACATTCTATTAATGAAAATTTGTCTTGATAGAAAGGCCCAATTTCAAATTCTAATGCTTTCAAAAAACATTGTATAACTGTAATGTTTCTAAAAGGAAAGCATATTTTTTCAATTTAAGTATCATGATCCCATATTCCAACTTATTTTTCATTAACCCATTAGGCTTTGTAGCTTTGAATAAATCCATGTCTTTTGATAAGATCCTCTTCTAAATTAGAAAGCAGTTTAACCACATACAATGTCTTGATTTTGTTATTGAGAAAATAGAGGTTTTGAAACAAGCTTGTGCCATACAAGGACTTGATTCATTGATTATGTATCAATTATGGCTCTTGATGTAACAATGTCTTGATTTTGTTGCTTGAAAATAGAGGTTATGCTTTACTATTTCTCAGAATTTCTTACAATCTTTCCATAAGTATTGATTTGTAATCTCAGTCACTTAGGGATGACAATAATGACAAAGGTAATATTCCATGGTTTGAAGTTCCCGTCTTACTAAATATTTAAATATATCACCACAATTTAACTATTAGTTAAAGGAATTGTGTTTGATTTGTAAACAATTCATTGCTTGATTTATATATTTTGATTTTTTCCCTTTTTTATTTTTTTCTCAAATTTGGTATGAGATATATTCCAAGATTTGGGTTCCCTAGTTTCCCCACCGTAGCTACGAGGTTCAGATGCTATCATTAAATATTCTCAGAACATTACAACTTTTCCAGTAAGTGTGCTTTGAAACATTGTTGTTGCTTTTCCATGGTGTTAATGCAAATAAGCACTGCAACTAGTGCCATTATTTAGATTAAGTGTTGAAATCTAGCTGGTCTTGTAATTATGGAGTGATTGTTTTCTAGCTACTAAGGCCATATGCATTTTTATCTCTTATGTTGTCTTGATATATTCAAATTCAGAATAAGAATTGAAGTCTCGTTTCCACCGTAGATTACAATCAGTTTCTTGAACATAATATATAGTAGATTATCTTTTACTAATAAACTATGGATGTGATCCCTCGCAGGAAAGGAAAATCAAAGTAACTTTGATTTCACATTGATTTTTCAAAACATCCACACAGGAAAGGAGATTCAAAGTGACACTGATTTCACACTGATTTGTCAAAATGGAGGCAAGAGAAAAGGAAACTTTGTATTCAACAATGCTCTTAATTTCAAATGTACATGCACAAACATATTAGTAGAAAATATTGAAGGGTTGCCTAAGTAATATTTTCCATTCCACTATATTCTTTACATCTTGTAAATAAATAACTCGGAACAATTCATTACACTACTTGTTATTCTTTATTAATCAGTGGTTAAGATTTTGATATTGAACTGGCTAAGATTTTTCTTCCTTCTTTGAAATTGTGTGTTCTATAATGCTTCTTTTCCATTCACTATGTATAGCAAATAAAGTGTGTCTAATGGAGTAGGAAGATTGGAAAGTCTTGTGATCCTTGAACTATGTTACAAGGCAGAAACCCAACGAGTCAGGGTATGTGCATCCCCACAAAGGAGTCACAAATACCAAAGTTGGTATTGGCTAGTGCCTTGAGCTAGAAAATTTCCTTTACCCTTGTATTAACAGTGAATCTAGAGAGGATTCTAATATTGTCTTGATAAGATATATATCAGTTAAGATTGATGAATAAAATTCATGAGACATGAGCTAGGATGTCCTTGCAAGGTGGTTGTTGATTATTGGAAGCTATGATGGCCATTATGTTAGGCCAGGTGGTCGCACTCCCTTTATCGTGAACACGATTCTGATCAAGATGGAAGACTTCATAGTCTAGATTGATTGTTTAGCAGTGATAGTTAGTGGGCTCATTCACAAAAGCTTCTATTTCACTAATCCTTTTTATAGAGTTGCCAGATTCAACTTCCAAAGGTTTTAATTACACTATAGAGTTGAGTTCTGAGAGAGTAATGATTCATAGTGTTAAGTATAGCAGCTATGACACTTGAATGAAGACAAGCATAGTAGAGGTATCAGACTCTGTTATAAGCTTACCTGCATATTATAAGGGACTTGGTTGGCTTTTTTATAACTTTATAAACAAGTTCCATGTCGTGGAAATGTGAAAAAAAAACAGTGATATTGCCACCATGTGGCTCTTGTCATATATGGTTTTATACTTTTTGAAAAAATTCTCTAAGAGTTCACAATGCTAAGATTCACTAGGACTTTACAAGGTTTTATTATTTAGTGAAAGACTCGCCAAGATCTTACAAGATTTTAAAATTGAGTAAAATATTCACCATGCCTGGTGAGAGATTCACCAAAAAATTATATATACATATTATATTATTGATAAAATCGCCTTACATTTTTCCTATATACCATGGAGATTCGCCCATTTATTATACATATAAATTTAGGGGGTGTTCTTAAAATTTTCCCTGGTGGCTGCTCATGGGAAACAATGTTAGTCATTATTCATGTGATTTGAAACAATCGTAAATACATTTTTGAGCTTACTTTCATATTTCCTATTTATGCTATTCACATCAATACTTGGTGCTCAAATGATCACTTATAAGCGCTTCGTCACGAGGTAGTTTCTTTATTTTTTGTGGAAAAATATTGTTGCATTTGTGAAATACATGATGATGAATATTTAAAATAAAATGAAATAGGTCATGATGTAATATTGGCTTTGATACATTTAGTATCTAAACTATTTTTTTAATAACTATATGGTACGAAAAATGACACCTATGTATCTTGATATTTGTAAGTATGCTAAAAGAAAAATAATAGTTTAGTCATCACAAATAAGGAATTGATTTAGGGGTTTGAAGTAATTATGTTTTCAAGTAGAAGTAATGTTTTGTATGGATAGTTTTCTAGATAATTGGGAGTAGTGGATGTAGGGATTGATATCTCAATAGTTGTTGAGGACATGAAAGTGGTATGCTAGTGAGGTTATGCGACATGGTGTGGTCTATAATTGACTTCACAAGATCCATGATTCAAGAGTGGCACTTGGGGATTCAATTTTGGAGTTATACCTGTTGAAGGTTGGAAGGCATCTTGATGGAGTTCAATCTATAAAATTTTAAAAAGATTAGAGTTGCTGATGATGACATCACTTGTGAAATATCAAAGACACTATCTTGTTGCACAATGTTTTTTGAGATATTAACTTATACTTGTCTTGTCCTTATTTTGGGATAATCATCATCATCTAATGTATTAATTATTGTAATATCTATGTGAGTTTTTTGGTTAGGAGGTTGTTAGTTACCTCTCATATTTAGGTTTTTTGGAGATATTATGTCAAATAACTAGATTGACTAGCTAAGATAGTCAATCTATCTTAAGTTTCTTTGATGTATAAATATATGATACTGTGACGATAATAAAATATGAAAATTATTCTTATGCTTGCAATAAGAATTATCTTTATATATATGATATTGAAATAATTTTCCTTTTGTTTTTGTAAGCTACAGTAGTGCCTTTCTTTTTCTGTTCATATAAAAATAGGTTAAGCCATATACATCGTTTTGGTGGCCTCAACCCGCCCAGATGGGAAACCGGATTTGTTGGCCACCTGAAATTATTATAAGCCATCCAGTAACAAAAATGAATAAGTCTATCTATCCATGCTAAATAAACTTCACAAAAACAAATGCTAAGTATGTTCCAGACATTCATGAAACTACTAACAGGAAAATGTAAAACTATCCTCAGAAAACAAACATGATAAACAACTACAAGAACTACAATTTCAATCTTCCACCATCTCCGGAGCTATTGCCACGTCCTTTGTAGCTGGAGTAATCTTCTTCAGCTGTTGCTGGATTTCGTCCAGCTTGCTATCCTGCATAAGCATTGTGATTTGAAGATTCTTCATTTCTTTCTTCATATTAGGCATACCCTGAGCCAGCTCAGCCATTTCACCTGCTACTTACTCCAATGCCTTGGCGAGTAAATGCTTCAGCATCCAATAAACATGCAAGGCCTACTTGTATAACGTCATTTGTCCCCTGTTGTTTCTTGGGTCAGGAATGAGGTCTCCCCACTCCTCTATTTCCAGCTCCGAGTCTTCTTCCATTACATTTTCTTTTAGTTCCTGAATGAGCTTGCAGATATCTTCGTCGGTTCCTTCTCTATATGCCCTCTCCACCTCTTGCATTGTTTTTCTCATGGTTCTCTGACTGCGTCTCTGAGGAGCTAGCATAGAGGTCATTGGGTAATTACGACCTGGCTGGTTATGCCTGCCTCTTCCACCACGCCCCCTTCCGCGGCCAGGGCGCGCCATTTTGCTCCTTACAGCTGCCTATTTACCATGGCCAACAACGAAGGTTAGATTCTCCCTAATTACTTTTGTTCCCGTCTCTCGAGTTTCCCTTTCCTAGATTTTACCCTCCCCACTCCAGATTCTACCAATGGTTTGGTTACTCCCAGGCTTCTCTACCCTTGGCCATGGTAAGTGGGTGCTCTCTGTATTCTTATCTGCCTTCCAGACTACTTTTTTGACCTTCTCTGACTGCCCCTGTGCCCAACATTTGCACAAACCCTACTGTCCTTTCCCCTGGTCTTCGCGGTTCCTTACCGTGCTAGGCCCTTCCTCTGCATTTCTCATCTTGCCATCCTCCGCCTCTTTATTGCGTGTTGTAGGGGAGATTTCCAACTCCCGCATACTTCTCCCTCTCTCTGCTACTCCTAGTTCCCCCCTCTCTTCTATCATACTACCAAAGATTGAAAAAAAATACAAGATCAGGCATCAAGAATACATACAGGGACCTTAGTTTAGGCTCAGAAAAAACCTGTTTGCATTGTGCTCCTACCATCTCCTTCCTTCGCCGCATAGTGATCTCACTACCACTCTTCGCCACCCTAATTAACCACCTCCCACCTGTCCTGCCTCCTAACGTCCTTCCACCTCCATTTCCTATTACCTCCTCCCCCACTCCCCTGTCACCTCTATGCCTCGGGGATCTATCCTTCCTGCATGCTGCTCCCACGTCCTATTGTATCATTAGAATGTTTGGTGGCCAGCCTTGCCAGCGTTTCTCCCTCATGATCCTTTTGCACATCCTTTCCCATTCTCTCACCGCAATTGAGGGATGATATTGAAATATGTTACTCAATATGTATAATGAAATATTTTATTTATAATTATCATTGAAAATTTTCAACTATAAATATTTTTGAAATGATATATGTATATTCAAGGTTAAGAATTTAAAAAAATATATTTATGAATAACAAAAACATTCTATTATTCTTCATGACTAGTTTGTGGTTTATACTAAACTATAATATGAATATTATTTTTATATGCAACTTGTAACTCTATATTAAATAGGGAAAGAAGTACTTATTTCCCTGGAATGAAAGAAAAAAAAAAAAAGAAAGAATCAATTATTAATTGTTTTATATTTTTATATAAAAATGATGTATAATTAAAATAAAAATTGAAATATTTTATTTATGTTAAAAAAATTGTTATTATTATTTTTTAATTAATTAATGTAAATATTAATTTCACTTTATCTTTATATAAAATAAATATAAGATTAAAAACCTTTTCTACTTTAAATTTTTTATTTAAATATTGTTTTATTATTTTTAAACATAATGTTTTATCAAAACATTAAAATTAGATAACAAATCTTGACAAAATAAATATAATTAAATTAATAAATATATGTATTTTATATTCTATATTTATTATTTTACTCATATTTTAAATTTTCTTTTATAATGTATTTTCTCATAAATATTACTCTAAACCCAATAGGTTCTATCAATTCCCGTAACAAAGTTTAACCTATAATTCGTCTTAAATTTTATGCATATTATTCTCGTGTACGTAAAAACGGTACGGAATATAGAGCTATACAATGCTTTGAAGTGTTTTAGTTTATATTATAATAGGTTTAACTGAAGGAAAATTTATAAAATATAGATTAATTAATGGGGGAAATTTTAATTTTCAAACCTAGACTAAAGATACAAATCATTTGTAAAAGATATCAACTATTTGATATTTAAAAAAAAAATTGGTTATAAGTATAATGGCTGGCATTCTAAAATTTCAATTATTAATAATACTACGATTGCTGAAAATTTTGGTCAACGAAACCACTTTCAAATGTAAAAAATATAAAGTAAGTTTTATTTATGTTTAGCTTATTCCACATATTGCTTAAGAGAAATATTGTATAACAACATAATGAAGATTTTATTTATGTTTAGCTTATTTTATATAATGTTAGGAAGCATATCGTATAATCGAGTTTGATGACGATGGGTAGGGTAGGGGTAGGGTAGGGTAGGGTAGGTGTTTTTTGATGAGGATGTCTAGGGTAGGGTAGGGTAGGGTAGGGTAGAGTAGAGTAGAGTAGAGTAGAGTAGAGTAGAGTAGAGTAGAGTAGGTGTTTTTTAAAATGAAAAATAAAATATTTTTTAAATTTAAAAATAATGTTTAATATAAAAAAAAGTATGTTTAGTTATTTTTAATTAAAAAATATCAATAATCTAATTTGACAATGGTGGCTCTATTTATTGTTGATATTACAACTCATTGTCTTAAAAATATTTCACTTATTCTTAGTGTTAAATAAAATATTTCATGTCCACATTACTTAATATAATTTCATATTTATGTTAAAAAAGGACAAAGTAATTAGAAGTTAAAAAAGTATGAAGAAAAAGTTTAAAATTTATATATTTTCAAAAATATTTCAAGACAAAATTTAAATAAACAATTTAAAAATTGACAAGCTAGAAGGTTGTTTAGAGGAAGTAGGCTATGCTGGTAGGATCTTAGCTGGGATAGTCATCGTCCTTCTTCTCTATGTTGACGATATTTTTCTTCTTGAAGGTGCCCATCTGATCTTGATAAGCAACTTATACTTCTTAAAGATTTCTTCTCTACCATGGGTATGACTGTTAACACTGACAAAACAAAAGTTATGATTATCAAATCCAAGAAGGACACTTACACTAATTTTATGTATGACAATAGTAACTTGGAGGAACTGTCTTCGTACAAGTACCTAGGAATTGATATTCATCACAGCTCAATTGAAACTATAACATTGAGAAAAGGATTAATGGGGGGTGGAAAGCTTATTTTGGCCTTGAAAATAATTGTAAAACGATAAACCTTGTAATGTGGGATAGAAAGAAGTTCCTCTTTGAAACTTTAATCACTCCTATTATCTTATATGGATGTGAGGTTTGAGGTTGCAGCATCTCTAGAAAATCCTGGAGAAATATTGAGCAAATCTAGAAGCGTTTTATAATGTATAACCTCAAAATTAAAATAAATACACCCTATCCTATTCTTCTTATAGAAGTGGGTCTTTCCCCTATTAAGAGCCTAGCTATGACTAGGCTTATGTTGTACAAGCACAAACTCAATAACATAGGAGACCATAGACTTCCTAAGCTAGCTTTAAATTCTAGCCAAAACCACCTAAGGCTTAAATGAGGATGGTATAAAGACATGAGGGCTTGGTTAAACCATTGGGAGATTGAGGAGAATGTTGCATTGCAGAACATTGGTAACATTAAAAATATTGTTACTTCTAAGTTCAAAGAAAAAATGTGGTGTGAGAAAGATTTAGCAGCTAAAAGAAAATTAAGATATTATAAGGAGGTCATCAGCCCCAACCTAGAAGATGAAAGGTATCTCTCTCTTTTAACTAGATCAAAGAAGAAAATTAATATAGCTAAGATTAGAACAAACTCACATGAGCTCCATAGTGAAACGGGTCGTTGGGCAGTTCCTAAAACACCATGGATGGAAAGGATCTTTCATCTCTGTGAGAATACTAACATCGAGGATGAAAATCACTTCCTCTTAGAGTGCCCCGTGTACAACCACTTTAGATCTCAGTTTCATAATATTTGTTGCAATACTGACCTTCCTAGCCTTTTACGATGTCAAAATTATAGTGAGCTCATGAGGCTTCTCTCCAAGATTTTTGAACATAGGAATATAATCTTAAATCAAACTAAATAATTCATTTCTTAGGTCAATAGACCAAATTTTGGTCTCTCATCATCATCATCAATAATTCAATACAAAATTTAAAAGTTATGTTAATAATATTTTAACTTCATACATATCTATATATAGAAATTGTCAAAAGAAATTATTTTAATGTTGTTTATAAGAAAATATTCAATTTCCAATGAAAAAATAATTAAAAATTTAATGTATTCTATATAACATTAAAAAATAAGGTTTAAAAAATGAAAAATTACACATTGTATATATGGAGAGAGAACTATTATATATTCATTGGGATCTATAAAAGATGAGAGGGATGTAATGTTTTTTTCGAAGTGAAAAGATTTGATCCATTTTGTTGCAGATTTCCAAGTGAACTATGTAATGTTTTTGATCTGCCAAAAGTTTCTGATAATTACTATGTCCATCATTAAGGACCAAAGAGCTTGTGTGAGTAAACAAATGTTTAAAAGTTTTTTTTATGAAATAAAAGGAACAAAATACCCCTTACTAAATTTAAGTCAAATAAAATCAATTAAAAATAATAATCATTTGTATTTGATCAAATTCCCACTTGAAAATTGAGTAGTAATCATTTTAAAATAAAATAAAAATTAATTGAAAATGAAATAAGAATCAATCAAAATATAAAAATTATTCATTTGAGAATTTATTTATTTATTTAGATAATAAAATAGAAATCAGTTGAAAATTAATGATTTAAAATAAGAATTATTTAAAAATAAATAAGCTACAAAGATAACTCAAAATAAAAAATTGAAATAAAAATTAATAATAATAAATATTTATTAATTAAACTAAATAAAAAATATAATTTAAGGAGACAGATTAAAAAATTGAAATAAAAATTAATAATAAATAATATTTATTAATTAAATTAAATAAAAAATATAATTTAAGGAGACAGATTAAAGAAGACCAAAAAAACATCAAATAAGTTCAATTTAGAAATGATGAACAAATTTTTGAAAATAATAATAAGATTCATAAGGAAGAAATTTGATCTTTGGACACATACCAGATTAGGTTGAATTCGATTTAGTAATGATGAACACATTTTTGAAATGATAATAAGATTCATAAGGAAGAAATTTGATGCAGGAGTTTAAGTGGGTACAGTGAAATTCCATGTACAAATTGGAGAATGAATAAAATACGTGACACAAAGCATATTAAATTCTAGGCCAATCAGTGCATATCTCAAATTCGTTTGGTTTTTCAAGCAAATTCATTTCGTTTCATGTGCAGATTTAGATGTACAAGTCATACGTTCCCTTTGTTGATGCCAGGTTCACAAATGTTATTAATGGTCAAAAGGATGCTCTTAACTACTGTCATTTTTATTTTTTGTGGTTTAAATAGATGTCTACGCAACAAGCTATACAGACCAAAAGCTGCAGAGTGTGAGTTTGGGTATAAAAAATATAAATTTTCATATTTCAAAATAAAAATAAATAATATAACATTAAATTTCATGTTGAAAATATTTTAAATGACTAAAATGAGAAATATACATTATTCATAATGTAACATAGGCTTAACTCGTTAATTTTCCAACTTTGTTAAAATGTGCGGAAAAATAAAGGGCTACATATACTAATTTATAATGTATTTTTTAATGAGTAATATTTGGGAAAAAAAGTCTTTAATTTTCATGTATTATTAAGAGCCAAAGCATATCAAGAAAAATTTAATATGGATTTTTGTGTTCATTTAAGAAAATTTGTTGGAATCACGATTTACACCAAAATTTGTAAGTGTTAGTCAACGATCACATTGCTAGAGAAAATGATTTATAAGAGGTGGTTAGTTCATGTTGTGAAACACATAGGAAGCGTTGGTTTATCCAATGTGCAACAACTTCCCCACAACACGAGTTGGGTGTGTATTGAAATTGTGAATAGTTATTTTAATTAAAAAAAATCTATTTTTTTTTTGCATATTAACTTTCTTGAAAATATATTAAGGGTTATCATGTAGTATTAAACTCCAAAATGCAAGGAAAATAGTTGGAATCAGTTATGACCAAGAAGGGCAGGAACTAAAGAAGAAAAATCCCCCTTTTTCCACAGTTGAACTGTTGGTTGTGCAAACCACCATGAAAATTCATAGCTGGACATAAATGTCATGAGGTAAAATTGACTTAAAGGGGACTACAAGAGATAATGGAATTCTAGAGAATAGGAAAGGGATAGTCGGAGAGAAAGACTGTACCCATACCCAAAAAATAACTGGACACTGCGAAGGATCAAGGTGGCATGAAAAAGAAATGAACTTTTGATTTGTTCTTCTGGCAGAAAGGACTAGAGCTCGAGGGGAACTACTGAGAAGTGTAGTTCATGGTTGGGAGGAACATGGAAGTATTTAATCAATTTTCAGGTTCCCCTAGATAAATATATATGATTACCTCATCATGAATTTGTGTTTTTTTTGTGAAGCTAAAATTTATATTACTGTATTATTGTTTTACATGAGATATTTCGCTATACTATTGTCTACCCACTGGGAAACTAGACCAACAGAATAGATATAAAGTTAAGAATACAAGTGTCCGCTTTCAACAATTTGGACAAGAAAAAGAAAGCATAATCCCTGAATACATAGACATGTAGGAGAGAAAAATTGTGGGAGTTCTGCTTGACAAAGTAAATATGACTAAATTGTGACAAAATTGAACTACCCATTCATAGTTAAGACACAAAATGAAGTTTTGTGAACACCTTGAAGTGTTGCATAGAGAGCTGCTAGTATGGAGAGCCACCACTAAGAAGAATGAACTACAATGAGATCCTTTGGAGCATTTTAGACCTCTATTGTACCACCCACACACCTTTGGTTGACCAATAGGCCTATCCACGACAAGAAACAACCACAAAACATGAATAGCCTTGATGAGAGACATGCTATGAGAAACCATTATAGAACCATACAAAAGCATACTATTGAGAACATAGGATGTTCTAGAGCTTCAATATCCATTGTGAACCACCACAGAGTTGTCATAGTATGCTCATCCACCCCATCAACACTATCCCTAAAGAAATGGAGCATGAGCCAAGCAAGCCATGCACGTAGCAAGGAAAAACCCTTCTAGGAGCCATGAGCTATGAGAGACACAAGAGGGAGGTGTTCAATTGCCACAATTTCCAGAGATGAGCTTACAATATTGAAACCCAAATTCCACAATGATAGAGCCAAATCTGCAAGACTAAGATAGAACTGAATGTGCAATATGGAGGCCATTGTTGGACGATAGGAGAGTTGGCTATGTGTTGAAGAATATTCAGATATGCCTATTCACGGAGAGGAAGCCAAGCATCAGATATGATAGATGGACCATTACCATGAATAGAGGAGGCCAGGAATAACCCCAAATTCCCCATGCTCTCAAAGGAGATTGAAAGGTGCATAGAATGACTACAACACTGACACCCCTCCTTTGTGAAGACCACTTCAAACCAACAAAAGGACCAACCAACAAATGAAGAGAGATAATCAAGAATGCAAGCATGGTGGGAGGTAGAAACAAACATTGCAAAAAGGAGAAATGGCCATGTTTGATAGCGCACCTAGTCTCTCAATTGACTTAGGAAATGTGTAGGTGGGTCATGACACTGCCATACACAACCCCAATGAATACCAATATGCATAATTATGTATCACCATGATTAACCTTCAAGTTACAAGGCAAATCTCATACCAAAACCTAGAGTGGGAGAGAACATACATTACTGTGAAATATAACCATTCGTTCCATCCTGATGTGGAATTTGCGTGGGCCAAGTGGATTGGAAATCTAAGAGCTATCTACATGGTTAATCTAAAAGACATGAATTATCACGTGATGGGGGAGGTCACAAATTTGTGTTAATTACATCCATTATGAAGTTATAAACTATGAGTGATTTTAAGTAGGAAATCTTAGAGTAATTCTTATTATTTTCCTGTATGTGTTCGAATAAGTGAATGGATGAATTTTTCTAACTTATTTGTAGGCATCGAGCTAAAGGATTTTGTGTAAGGGTTGAACAAGAACCCTAACCATGAACCAACCTTGGCAACCTTGAGGAAGAAAAAATATACATACATCTGGTTCGGAAATAAATGAGTTTCTTGTTAAAGTAGATAGTGGTAGAAAGATAGATTAATTATAATATAATAACTTAAAAAGGATAAGTAATGTGGGAAAGTTATGCCCAGGTTAGCTGTAGTTAGCTGTATACAGATAACTTGACACATTTACCATCCCTGCGTTGTTTTCATTGGCCATAGTTGGTGAACCCGACGTGAAGTTCAATGATGTTGTTCTGATCTTGTTTTGATCTAGAGTTAACATAAGTACGTAAAGGAAAATCGACGAAATTTTGTGACATGTGTTGGCCTGATGCGTGCATGCTAAGAACTGTGGGTTTGAAGATATGAAAATTTTGACTACGCAGACCCTGTTCGTGTCACATGTATTTGTTCGTGTCACATGTATTTAATTATTTGACCCGTGTATGTGGGCGGTAGTCCATTTAATGGCACGTATGTGATTAGGGCGGTTTCTATTTCGTAGATTATAGAAAAGTAAATGCTGGTTGACATGTCAGGTATTTATTTTTCGTTTTTTTTTTCCACGCTGCTATCTTGATTCACGTGTTGTAAGAGAGGGGAAAGATAAATGCATGGCATGTCAGCTAACATTTACTTTTCTATAGTCTACGAAATAGGAGTTTCGTGTGACCAACGAGTTAAAAGATTGTAATAAAAGGTTGTAATAGGGCCTCAAACACGAAAGACATGGGTGCAATACACAGCAGGTTACAAGGTTGTAATAGGACCTGAAACGCGAAACACATGGTGCAATACATCTGCAAAATGTTGACTACGCACATAACACACAAGGTCCAGACAGTCTCGCATACACAAGGCAAAGTCCGAGAGTCCTTGCGCTAGCTTTTCGGTGGAGTAAGACTGCATACCTAACACACAGTCTCAGCCGCTTTTACCTTGATGGAGAAAAGACCGACTCCCTCCCTTAATCGTCGGGAACCTCCATAAGGGTTCTCCAACCATCAATATCGACCAAAGCTCATTATTCGGTGGTTTCAATGCTTCCTGTAGTATGACCATGACCGTGAGAAGAACATGGCCATGATGTAATGGTGACTTGTCCATTTTTTAAAATAATAAATGTGTTGTGGCTCTAAAAATGATTGGAATGTAAGAGAATTAACTAAGTTGATTGGTGATAAGTACATAACGCGTAACATATTAAAATAATAAAATTCATTTGTATTGTTGACTTGACGACTCAGATTTTGGGTTGCTATACGTGTATGTTTCTGTAGAATAGATTTAAGCTTATTGTTGTTGTTTTATCAACAGTCCAACAATTATGCACAATGTAATCTTTAAATTCAATTGTTAGCTGATATAAAACTCAATTGTTGATACTTGCATTGAGGTGTATTTGATTTTTTACGATAAAAGCATATGAATTTACATGAGCAACATTCAGAAAGAAGTGGCAGAGGATAGTAGAAATGTTTCTCATCGATGAGGAAATTAGGAACCATGATCAATACACCACACACAGAGGCTAAGTTAGTGATATATGCTTAGGCCACGGGTAATAGCCAATTGTACATATGCTTTGCATAGTATTTATATGGTAGTTGAACCAAGACTATTCCTTCCAAGTATGGCAATTTTTCACTATTTTGCTGTGCATGGTATCATTAATATTCATATTTAATAATGACATTACAATTGTGCAGATTGTGTGTAGTGTTTGTTCATTATTAAATTATTAATTTTCATGAGTGAAACTTGGAAGGTGAAATGTGAATTTGTTTGTTCCACACTTTGGTTTATTCATAACTCTTTCCATTCATAATATAAGTACATGAAGGGAGATTTTTGTTATAGGAAAAACATATAAATCAACAGATTTTAGTTTTTAAGGAGTTTTTAAAGTAATAAAAGTTGATAAAAGTTAAAGTGGGCGATGAAAATTTATTCTTTGAATTCAATAGTTGGCATAGTTTTGTCCGGAAAGGAAAACTACGCAATGCGGTTTAAAAAGATATAAAGCACACACATATTTAAAGGCATTGCCATATACAAGAGGAAGGAAAAGAAAGAATTTGTCCTCATCAATGCTACAGTGAATTAGGAGGTAAGCAGACATATTGTTTCAATGACTGATTCATATGATGCACTTAAGGAGTTAAAAGATCTGTATGATTCTCATTTATAACTATAACTCATATTGCATCTTGTGAAACTTTTTAATTTGGATTTAAAAGATGATTATCTGATGGCACTAGATATAATGTCTCTTAATAATAAATAATAATAATAATAAATCATAAATAATATTAAAAAATACAAGAAAATAAATAATAAACAATGAATAAAAAATAATAAAAAATAAAATAGTAATAAATAATAAATAACCATATTAAAGCTCTAAATAAATATAAATAGAAATAAAACAAGAAAATAGTAATCAGTAAAGCTATCAAAAAGAAATAAAACAAAAAATCAATAAAGTTGCATGTAGACACATGGAGTGTGTGCATGTGGTTCCCCTTCCAATGTTTACTCTATTTATTAGTTGGTGAGGAAGATGGAAGGCATTCCATCATTCCAAGATTCTATCATTCATTCTCTTGGGAGAATAGTGTTTTAAGACAAAGGATTCCCTGGCAGTAGTATGTTGATTAATGGATAGCTCTTGAAGGGCTATGGGACCATCTTGAGGAGGCCAAGCGCCTGATGTTCTAGGCTAGGTGCCTGTTATTGGATTGGGATGCCGAAGTCTAGTGGGGGTGTAAGGACTTCGATGCCTGGGGCTGTGCACCTTAGTAGTTGTGGAGGGAGTGGGCCAGCCTTGCGAGATGCCCAGAGTCATTGAGTACCGTACCGGATGCCTGCCTTGGGGTAGATGAGGTCTGAGTCAGGCACGAGCCTTGGGGCCAGCCTTGGACTAGGATACAGACCGGGGAGGCTTATGCCTGGTTCCGAAAGTGGGAAAAAGGATAGAGATTCCTTGAGATTTCTCGGGTGTTGTGAAAACTTTCGATGCCTGCTAGTTATACTAGTTCAGTAGAGGGTGTCAGGCGAACATGAAGTAATAAATAATAAAAATAATAAATAATAAATAATAATAATAATTCAACTTAACTTTAAGATAAAGTTCCTTAGAGCGGGAGAGTATGTAATGTCCCTTAATAATAAATAACAAATAATAAATGATAAAAATAACAAATTATTAAAAAATATAACAAAATAAATAATAAACAATAAATAAATAAAATAATAAATAATAAGAATAGTAATAAATAATAAATAACCATACTAAATCTCTAAATAAATATTAATAGAAATAAAACAAGAAAACAATAAAAAATCAGTAAAGCTATCAAAAAGAAATAAAACATGAAAGCAATAAAGTTGCATGTAGGCACATGGAGTGTGTGCATGTGGTTCCCCTTCCAATGTTTGCTCTATTTATTAGATGGTGAGGAAGATGGGAGGCATTCCATCATTCCAAGATTCTATCATTCATTCTCTTGGGAGAATAGTGTTCTAAGACAGAGGATTCACTGGCAGTAGTATGTTGATTGAGGGTTCAGGGGTGGCTAGTTGTAGCAAGATTTTGCGCAATTGAGCCTACGATTAGGTGGAGAGTCGTCCCCAAAACCTTGTTGTAGTTAGCAGACTTCAACTGAATTCACAGGTAAGTGTCTCTACTCATAGTTCTGAACTTTGATGTTAATTAGTTGATAATTGCATGTTGCTTATAAATCATTTGATTAATCTAATTAATTATGTATTGTTAATTCAGGGTTGTTACACTAGCTTCATAAAATCAAAGCTATATTGCATGAAATAGATGCCATTAGAGTAAACATCAATTTGCCTCTTGTGACCTTCATAAAGGCTCTCTATCTTACCTACTCTCACTACATTGAATCTCTACAAGTGAGTGGCTAGATGAAAAACATAACATTTGACACCATAGTTAAGAAGGTTGCAGAAAGAGAAAAATCATTTTGCAAGAAGAAGCAAGCAGTAAAAAAATTGTATGCATAACCCATAAAGGGAAGAAATATTTTTCTAGACGAGACATTAGTGAAAGAGGATGTGGGAGAAATATTTTCATATGAAGGGGCAGTAGATAGAATCAGATAGAGAGACCGAATCTACATTGTCTCCATTGTGGAAGAAAAAGACATCAATCCAAAATATGCAAATATCCATGTGATAAAATCAAAGAACACAAAGAAAAGGACACAACTCTAGAACAAGAAAACAGTAATACACCATAATAAACCCATTATGTTGTTGCTCATTGTAGTATTTGTTTGCATGTGGATGTATTTAACATTATATTTTCTTCCTAAAGAGAGATATGGCTTCTTGACAAAAGCGCCACTTGCCACATGACATTTCAGAATTGAGCAGTTTAATGAAAAAGATTGTGTGGCATACATTGCTAACAAGTCCAATATCAAGCCTTTAGGGATTATAAGACTCGAGCTGCACGAACTTTCATATTTTTCATACATGATGTTATCTGATGTTATCCATCTTCCTTAGTTATGAAGGAACATGCTATCCCTTCTGAATGTATGTTCACAAGGTCATTCCATCCAAATTTTTGAAAGGTCGAGATAAGGATGACTTTCAACAACAAGATTGTGATTATTAGAGAGGAATATGAATGGTGGCTGAAGCTAAAGGGGGAATCTACATCTTCCATGCAACATTCAGGCCATCTCACTTAGTATAATGAAGGTACAATATCTTCAAATCTTCTATGGCATGCTAGATTTGGACATATTAATTATTATGATCTTCATTTAATGAAGAAGAATTATGTTTTTTGTCCTCCAACTATTCCTTGAAACTTAAGACAATGTTCTTCTTGCATTCTTGGATAACATATAAAATAGCCATACTATGACCCAAATTCTGGAGAATGTAGAAAAACTTGCTTTGATTCATTCATATTTGTGTGGTCCTATTCCCGTACCTTCTACACATGGAAATAAATATATCATGACATTTATGGATGGCTTCACCAGAATGTTATGGATATCTATGCTAAAATACAAGACTAAATGATTTGAAACATTTAAAAACTTTCATGTATGGATTGAAAATGAAGCAAAAACAAATATTTGTGTACTTTACACTAACAATGGAAAATAATATACTAGTAATTATTTTGAATCCTATCTTCGAGAATATGTGATGTAACATCAAACAAAAACTCCATACAATCCTAAAAAATTTGGGGTAGTTGAGAGGATAAATAGAACATTGTTGAATATGGTTCATTCTATGATGTTGTTTAAGAATGTAAAACCGATGGTTTTGGTTGAAGTAGTTTTGTGTGTAGTTTATGTAAAGAATAGACGTCCATCAATTGCTATTAAAAACAAGACTCCCTATGAAATATGGTATGGCTATACTCCCTCAATCAGGCATCTCAGGGTTTTTGGTTCCACATGTTATGCCTTGATTCCAGAATAGCAAAAAAATAAAATTGATACAAGGAGTCACAAATACATTTTATTGGGGTACTCAGATACAACCAAAGCCTATTTTATTTACAATGAGACAAACAAGAAATTCATACTTTCTAGATATGTCATATTCCTTGAGTCCACCATAAGTGACGACTTTGTTAAGAGACAACTTGATTGTCTAAAATGGCATTCTTCGATGAACACATATCATGAATATGATAATGATATCCCAAACGTTGAAGGGGAGAACTCAATTCTGGGTCAATATTTGGATTCTCTCTCTACAAAACTAGAATCAACTCGTCCTCCTGAAGAAGTTCCAAATATATCATCAAATTTGGATGATGTTATAAGTAGAATTAAGAAGTTTAAAATTAATGATGATACACCATCAGAGGAGTCATCTAGTCCTTATACTAAACAACCAAAATGGTTGATCAAGACACTTGAAAGTGTCCAACCTTAATAGATTAAAAAACTGGGACCAAGAGTTCTACTAGAGAAAACAATGGATGTGAAAATTCATGTGATGTAGATGCCACAAATATTTTGTATAATTGTGAGCTAAATTTGTGCACTGACTTTGAACCTGCTTCCTTTAAGGAAGATGCTTCTCATGATGAATAGAACGAAGCCATGCAGAAGGAATATGATGCACTCATAAAAATGGGACTTGGAATTTGGTGGACCCTCTATATGGAACCAAACCAATTGGGTACAAGTGGGTCTTCAAAAAAAATTATAAAGTAGACAAGCCACTTGACAAATACAAAGCAAGGCCCATGACAAAAGGATTTGCAGAAAACGAAGGTGTTGATTATGAGGAAAGCTTCTCTCCACAACCAAATGGGTGATCATCGAGACCATATTCTCTTTGGGAACATATAAAGGATCGAAAATTCATCAAATGGATGTAAACAAAACTTTATTGAATGAGGATTTAAAAGATTTTTTATGTTTTAGCCTAAAGTTTTTGTTGTGAAGGGACAAGAAAAAAAGGTATTCCAACTCATTAAATATTTATATTATCTAAAATAGGCATCACAAGCATGGTATGAAAAGATAACCGAGCATTTCTGAAGCTACATTTGAAACATTACAATCCTGATGATGCAATTTTCTTTATCAATAAGGTTGGAAAAATAGTTGTGTATCTTGTAGTATATGTAGATGATTTATTAGTTACAAGAAACAATGAAACCTATATAGCACCCATGAAGATAATTTTTAAGCAAGGTTTTTAAATGATAGGTTTGGGACATATTCATTACTACTTAGGCATTGAAGTCAATCCAAATCTAAAAGACATATTCATTTCCCAAAAGAAGTATGTTGGAAGAATACAAAACAAATTTGGCATGATAGATTGCAACCCTCTCTCCACTCCAATGGAACAAAATTTGAAGCTTACATTCAAAGAAGGAAATGGATTTGAGGATGAAACTAACTACATACAAATTGTAGGAGTCTCAACTACCCCTTCATGACCAGAAAAAATATATCATATGTTGTGAGCACCTTTCCATATTTATGCAGAAACGATGTGAGGGACATTGGTTTGTTGTGAAAAGAGTCGTAAGATACTTAATGGGAACTCAAGATTATGGAATGAAGTACACCAAGGTGGATGAATTTAGTGTTATTGCACATTCTGATTCAGAATTTGATGGGGACAAGGAGAATGGAGTATCAACTTCAGGATACCTCATGAGTATAAAATCAATAGTTGTCTCCTGGATGACACACAAACAATTAGTTCTATTAGATTTGACAACAAAGGTAGAATATGATGTGGCCGCAAAACCAACATGGGAGAATGTGTGGCTTACAAAAATAATTCAAGTCTTGGATAAGAAATAAGTCAAATTAACTCACTTACTTGTTGAAAATACTTCTACAATCAAGTTGGACAAGAACGCTAGATTAAATGATTGAACCAAGTACAACATGTTGGGTAATTCACTTTTGAAAAAAAATTCTCACGTTTTGACCAAGAAAAAATTGTGGGAATGATAAGCACATGCAGGAAAGCAAATGTTCAAATTAGTCAAAAGTCAAGAACAAAAAAAGGAAAGTGGTAGGTAGAGGTTATACTTGTGGAAGCTACGAAAGAAGGATCTATGTGCTGGTTTTGAAAGAATCAAGATTATATGGACCAGGGCACCTATATGTTGTCAAAGTGGACAAAATCAAGTAAATATGATAAAAGTGGTCAAAGTGGACCAAATCAAGTGAGTGGGATCAGAGGAAGAAATCTATACAAGGAAATAAGAAATGAGTTGAGGGAGAGAAGATATGATCCATTCTAAAATGTTGTCGAATTGAAGATTGAAGGTTTATGTCTTCCTTTTGACTATAAATTGGTTCCATTATGTTTTTCTCTTATTTTATTGTGAATATCTTGTGCATGCTCCAATGGTCCAATTCTATTAATAAAATAAGGTGTTGCAGGGATACGTTATGTGTGTATATGTGTGGAATGGTTGTGAATTAGTTGATCCCGTTTAAAAATTTTCTTATGATGTTTCAATGTATCTTCTGGTATTTATCATTGGCAATGCTCTTGTCTTGATTAGATAAATATATTTGAATATTTGTGCAAATGTTGTAGGATTACTAAAGTGATGAATGAACTATTTGTTAATTTATCCTTAGTGTTATCCCTCAATCCCCTTCTTCATTGAATGTCTTGACACACCTTGGGTGAGATGTTTTTCCCCTGCAAAGGAATGTAAATGACGACGTTGCACTCGACTACAACAAAGTCTTTTTTTGGGAACCAATGGTTGAAGCTTGGGTCTTTTAGTTGAATTTTATGTCAATAATTGGTTTTATTTCTAGGACCTATGTATTTTGAGGGCATCTAGATCATGGTGTCGAGGATTATCAAAGGAGATATTGAACAGTTGTGGCATGAGAAACTCGATTTGTTTATCCTACAGCAAACTCAGCTAAGATAGAAGAATTTGGAGTGGGCTAAGGACGAGATCTTATTTGCAGAACCCACTTACGATCAATATGAGATATGATAGTGCACATTTCCTAAGGAATTGCATAATTGGTTGAGAATTTTTTATATTAAGACAATAATTTAGAACCTACTTCAATTAGAGAACTTGGACTACTACAAATTTATCAGCTTTGAATCGACTTGATTCTGATTTGACCAAAGCTGTCGATTTTTTTGTTCAAGAAACTCTTGAGGGTTACATTATTGAATTTACTATGGAGAATCATCAATCTGTCTCCAAAGCTAAAGAAATATTGAAATACATGTTTTGGGGTAGGTTGTTGAAAGAGATCCCTCTAAGAATTAATATTTTGATGGGAGAAGAAAATTTATTTTCGTTTCAAGTAAATAATATGAAAACTTAAAACCCTAAGTACTGGGAGTAGGGTTTAACGGAGAGATGCTTCTTAGTTATGGAGTATGAGGGGACATTGTGATGGATGTTGAGGAGTTGTAGAGAGATTAAGGTCTTAGGGAATTAAGAATGGCATGGATAGTTGATGATTTGTGACAAAAGGAGTTGTGGGGGATCAGACAAAGGAAGAGAGAGTTGCAGTGAATAGGTGAAGATTCTGGTAGACTGAGGTTGTTGATAGAAGGAATAGCCAAATGTTGTGGAATAGTGAAGTAGGAGGAGAACCCCATTCTGGAAAAGTAAGAGTTTCCGGAGGAGGGGTGGTAAGATATAGTGATAGTGGAAGAGGAGTCCACCAAGAGTTAGCAGAAATCTGAATTTTTGAGACACCAAAAAAACTAGTTTCGATGAATAATTGGAGTACTCCTATCGATGCTGACATGCATTTTTTAATGCAAAAACTATTTTTTAAAGATCATTCAGTCCAAGAGAATAGAAATCAATAGAATAGTGATGTATATACTTCTCTCCCCAACCTCCTCTTCATACTATATCATAATCATACTCATTTTCTTTCTAAACTAATTAAAACTTTAAAGTTTAGAAAATTTATAGTGGCTATGCAATTGGAAGTTTTAGTGGGGTTAGTATTCTTGGTAGTAGTGTCCAAATTTTTTTTGCAAGTTATTTAAAACCTGGTTCACAAGGTTTTGTGTTAGTTCCACCTGGTCAGGAAATTATGGCAGGGAATGTGGCTAGAGTCTTTGGGTCGATGAGACAAATACATTGAGAATCATTGGTACCTATGTGATGCCATCTTGATGGATAGATAGACTCCAAATTCTACTAATATTATTGAATTTTAGATGATTTTGAGGGATCGGGAACTTCTATGGTTTATTAAGTGGTCTGGCTTAAACCTAAACCCAACAAGCCCTAACAGATGCAAAATTTGTATGCTTGAAACATCATTACTGCAATAGATTATTTGACATGCTTGGCTGACAAAAATCCTATTAAGGATTGCACTATTAATATTGTTGCTAGGTTTATATTTGAAAACATTATTACTATATTTTGTTGTCTAAGGAGCCTTACCAATGACTAGGGATCACACTTTATTAATGAGACACTCTCTACACTATTGCGAGAATTTATGATATAGCATCACAAGAGTAGCCCATATCATCCACAAGCAAATGTAACTATCAAAGACTCTAAAAATATTTTCGAAAAGGGACTTACTGAAAATATATTGGAAAAGTGACTTATCAAAGTATGTTCCAAAAACATAGATGATGGGATGAACAAGTGCTAGCCACTTTATGGGCTTATCGCACTACTGTAAAATGATTTCGTAAGTATACATCATTCCTACTTGTTTATGGACGGGAAGCTATGGGAGAAGCTAAGTTTATTGTTCCAAATTTTTCCATTTCCCATGCCACCAAAATGTCTAAATACAACTACTTTGGAGAGAAGTTACAGGAGTTGTGGGAGTTGGATGAGCAGTTGTTCCTTGCAGATTTTCATCAAGTTGTTGAAAAAGAGAGACAAAAGTCTTCACATGAAAACACATTTAAAAAAAATCCTTCTCTATAGGAGATCAAGTATTTCTATAACAAAAAGTACCTCAAACATCCAGGTAAGTTGTAAATTCATTGGTTGGGTACCTTCTTTATTGCAGAAATATGGGGATGTTAAGCTCTCTCAGCTTGATGGACTTAATTTTCCTGGTTCAGTCAACACAACATACCTAAAGCCCTGCCATATACCATAAAGTTAATTTTATACCCTTTTCTCTCCAAAAGGGTGCACCAGTTAGGTTTTGGATTTAGTTAGTCACGACAATTAGTTAGTCAATTTAGTTGCGTTAGTTATTAAATTATTTCATAGTTACAGCCCATCCTAACTCATTTATATAGTCAGGGAGGTGTAAAGTGTTTCTTATATCCTTTCTTAATTCATTAAATGCATGTCTTTTCAGCTAGCAAGGTATTTTCCCTTTAATAGTGACTATCAAGAAATATTTTTCCAAGTGCAAAATTGGGTGGGTCTACTTGCTAAGAAGAATCAACCTCTATATGAATTACGAAAGAAAATATAACAACTCTTTGACCAAGATTTCACCATTTCTGATATTACCTAGCAAAATGATTTACTTATTTAGGCTGAAGCACTAGAAATGTAGTCCATCAGTTGGAAGAAAAGTCACATGGCACCAAAGTTGTATTCCGAGATCTTTTGCCCCCAGGAAAAAACCATTTTCTACACTTGAGGAAGCTTAATTATGAGGCTGATGCTAAGTGGAAAAAAATATTTACTTCTCCTCCTAAGTAGCCCAATGCCGACAATACCGCTCAATATTTCGATAAGGTTGTTGCATTACTTGGAATTTGCAAGTTTGCAATGGAAGAATATACTACTTTCAAAGCTAGATTATTGCAAATCGTACCTAAGTTGGGTCCTTAATTTGAAGGTCGAGTAGTAGAGTAAGAAAAAAATGAAGTATCTACAAAATTTTCACAACCACAAGCAGTGCCGAGTGTGCAACTTGAAGATTGACTCGAGGACAACACAATGAACTGTGGTCGGGACCTATTGGGTCCTTCATATTTTGGAAAATTTAATCAAGTTTTGACGAGGAAAATCATGTAGCAATGATAAACCCATGTGGAAAATAAAATGGTCAGATCAGTTACAAGCTAAGAATAAAAAAGGCAGGTGACAAATAAATGTCAGAAGCACTTATTTTGGGAGTTGTGGAAGACACAAAAGAAGGTTTTGCGTGCTGTTTTTCAAAGAATGAAGACGATATGGAGAAAAACACCCAGATGTTGTCAAATTGTACCAAATCACCTAGATGTTGTGAAATTGGAACAAGATAATTGTGGCCAAAGTTGACAAAATCAAGTGAGCAATATTGAAGCAATAAATCTTGATAAGGAAACAATAAATGAGTTGAGGGAGAGAAGATATGATCCATGCTTAAATTCTCCTAGATTGAAATCAGGAGAACCAAAAACTGATATCATGATGAGAGAAAACTTGAAATCGTGGCCTAATAAGAAGAAGGATAGATTTATCTAGGGTGGAAAAGGAGGAAAACCTAAGCAGTTTAAGAAATTTGTTTAGGGAAATCAAAATCGAAATTTCAGTAAAAATAGTATTAAGAGGTTCCAAAGAACATAGATGCAGACTCATACTAGACCTAAATAGACCAAATTTAGTAATAAAGAATTTAAGGGAAAGGTAAATAGCGTTTAAAGTGTTGGGGTTGTTTAAAATCCCACCTTTTATGAAGCTGTCATTATAAAAAAGCACCAGGTAGAGCACCAATCCACCATGGTGGTGATAGGAGATAATATTTTTAACCAATATATTTTTGTATTGATAGACCCATGTGCTAGTTTGATTTATATTAGTCCGCAGATTGTAGAAAAATGTAAATTAAAGTGTGAAAAATACAAAAAATCATGGCTTGTCTAGTTAGCTAATGGCAAAAAAAGAAAAATTACTAAATGGGTAAGGATATTCCCAGCCATGTTAAATGGAAATTAGAATACTATGATTCTGAACATCTTGTCACTAGGTTCTTATGATGTTTTGGTTGGAGGGGCACATGGAAATTGTCAACTGCCTTGATAAAATTGTTACCTAAACTTTAGTAAATGGAGAAACCCAAATTATAAAAGGAATACACAGGCCTATTTTTGTATGTCGAATATATGCTTTACAATCAAAAAAGGCTAAAAGGAAAGGATGGGAACTATTTTTCATCCAAGTGGAAGACCACTCACAGGATAATCCAACCTAATCTTTGAATGATATAGAAGATATTAGAGACCATCGAGATGTATTTCATGATGAAATCCCAGCTTTACCACCTAAGAGAGGGATATATTTTGATATAGAACTAATACGAGGAGCAACATTGGTTCCAAAATCACCTCACCAGATGAGTGTACCATAACTAGTGGAGATAAAAATGTAGTAACATGAATTGATCAATAAAGGGTATATTAGACCCATTGTTTCTTCATTTAGTGCACTAGTTCTATTTGTCAAAAAGGAAGACGGAGAATTCATATTGTGTATCGACTGTCAAGACTTAAATAAATTGATGATTAAAAATAAGTATCCCTTGCCCAGAATTTACGACTTATTTGACCAAGCTATGGGAGTGACTATATTATCTAAAATAGATCTCATATCTAGTGATCACTAGGTGAGGACTAAAGAATAGGGTATTCCAAAGACAACTTTTTGAACCTGATACAAACACTATGAATTTCTATTGCTTCCTTTCGGGCTTATGAATGCACTTTTTACCTTCATGTTTTTGATGAATAATGTCTTTAGAAAATACTCAGACAAGTTTTTATTAATATGTATAGATGATATATTGATTTATTCAAAGACACAGGAAGAACAAAAACAACATTTAGAAATAGTGTTGCAAGCCTTGCATGAACATTAGCGATACACTAATTTCTGCAAATGTGAATTTTACCATGATGAGATATAGTAACTTTGGCATGTGATATCTATATATGGGATAATAGTGGATCCCAAAAGGTATAGACTTTTCTTAATTTACCAATTCCAAAGGACATGGAAGATGTGAGATCATTCACGGGTATCAATAGATACTATTGTAGATTCATAGAGGGATTTTTCTAAATGAGCATACCCCATGACCTCCCTAGAGAAGAAAGTGGTAAATTTTGAGTGGTTGCAAAAATTGCATGAAATGTTTGAGAAATTAAAGCATTTACTTATTGTTGCACCTATGTTAAAAATAACAGAACCTTATAAGAATTTTGTAATGTGTACTGATGCTGGTTTGGAAGTTCTAGGATGTGTTCTCATGTAGGGATATCATGTGGTCGATTATGAATCATACAAAATAAAGGAGCACGTAAGAAACTATGAAATTTACAACCTTCAGTTAGCAATAGTCATCCATGTGCTTAAAATGTAGAGACACTACTTAATTGGAAAAATGTTTCCCCTAGTTACTGATTATGTGAGTTTAAAATATTTTTTTCAGCTAACCTAACCTGAAAGCCAAGAAAGCTAGATAGATGACATTCCTGAGTGAATATGAATTAACATTAAAAATATGAAGTGAAGGGAAAACAAGGCATTGGATGTGCTAAGTCGAAGTCTAAAACACATTTGTGACTTAACAATAAGTAAAATTGAAATAAATTTTATTGAACATATCAAAACAAAACAATAGAAGATAGGGGTTATATTCATATTTGTGAAAATATGAAAATTAAGTTTCATTAAAGAAAATAGCCAGATTATGAAATCAGTGAATGTGGACTATTAACATTGAAAAATAAATTTTATGTTTTGATTGTGGAAAAAATTAAATAACTAATATTGGATGAACACTACAAAATCTCTTTCTCAACTCACCTAGATTATTACAAAATGATCATTTCTCTTAAAAATGAATTTCATTAGCCACATATAAAAAATAGGTAGTTCAATAATTGGAAAAATGTGAAGAATGTCAGCAAGTGAAAGTAGAACATCAACATCGAGCGAGATTGTTAAACCTCCTATCTGCACCAGAATGGAAATGGGAGGTGATTTCATTAGACTATTAGTTGGTTACCCATGAATAAAAGAAAACATGAATATATTATGGTGGTGGTGGATAATTTATCTAAGGTTTCTCCTTTCACACATATTCAATTTACTTATAGCTTTGGGAAAGTGGCAAAATTCTTCATGAAGTAAATTTTTAGACTTCGTGGAATAACCAAGGAATTTATATTAGATAAAGACACAAATTTCACGAAAAGCTTTTGGAAGGCATTGTTTATTGGAATGGGTACACAACTAATTTTTAGCACCACATACCATCAATAAATAAATGGAAAAATAAAAAACCTTAATCGGGTTCTTGAAGTCATGCTACATGTGTACATAATGAACCGACCCATGAAATGGGAGGATTATCTGCATTTAGTGGAGTTTTCCTATAAAAATATTTATTAGGCATCACTCAAGAGGAGTCCTTTCAAGGCTTTATATAGATATAAGTCTCCCATTCCCTTATCTTTGAGTTGCCTGAAAGATAGCCTTATGCCAGGGCTATATCTATTATAGGAAATCCGACTAATGGTGAAAAAGAACAAACAAAACCTAAAATTAGTGCATGATAGAAAAAAAAATTACGCATAGTTAAAAAGGACACATAAATAATTTCAAGTGGGTGAATACCTATATATTAAGGTGTGACCTCAAAAGAGTTCCTTAAAATTGGAGAACACTTCTAAACTAGCCCCCCAATTTTGTGGGCCATTTGAGATGCTAGCCAAGGTAGGCTCAGCAGCCTACCGTCTTGTACTACCAACCCACATTAGAGTTCATAATGTATTTCAAGTTTCTCTTTTGAAAAATTATATTCATAATGTTACTCATATAATCTGTTGGAATATTGTACAAGTCAAACTAGAAAGCGAGTTCTAGGTCGAGCCTCTATAAATTTTGGACTGAAGTGGAAATTGTATTCAGAAATAGAGCCATTGCCTAAGTTAAAGTGCAATGGAAGCACTTTTGGCTTGAGTAGGCCACGTCAGAGATGGAAGATGGGATGAAATAAGTTTTTCCTATGTTGTTCCAAGAAACATGGACACATGAAAACATAGAGGACAATGTTTTGTCTTAAGGGGAAGGGAGATGTAATACCCCTGGAAGATTTACTTTATCACTTTTATATGAACATGTGACTGAAAAGTTAAACTGACATGATTGATATGATGTGAAAGTGTGAATATTTATATTAATTAAAAGAGGGAGAGAAAAACTATTTTGTGTGTTAACATTTTTGAAAATATATTAATGGTCATCATGTGAGATTAGACTCCTAACTGTCAGGAAAAAAACTGGAATCAATTATGCCAAAAAAGGGGAGAAAACAAAAGAAGAAAAATCCTCCTTTTTCACAATTGAACTGTTGGTTGTGTAGACCACCAAGAAAGTTCTTGACGAGAGATAAATTTCATAAGGTGGAATTGGCTTAAAGGGGATCGTAGGAGATAAAGGCAGTGTGGAAAAAAGGGAAAGGACAGTGGGAGAGAAATTTTGTACCTCTACCCAAAAATTACTAGGATGCTGCTAAGGGGCAAGGAGGTGTGAAAAATAAATGAAGTATTGATTTGTTCTTCTAGCATAAAGGAGTAGAGCTTAGGGTAAACGACTAAGAAGTGTAGTTCATGGTTGGGAGGAACATGAAATTCTTTAATCTATTTTGAGGGTTCAGTTAGAAAATTATATATGATTACCTGGTCATGAATTTTTGTTAATTACATCCATTCTGTAGTTTAGAGCTATGAGTGTTTTTAAGTAGGAAATCTTAGAGAAACTATTATTGTTTTCCTATATGTGTTTGAGTAAGTGAATGAATCAATTTTGCTAACCTTCCATTAATGAAAAATAGGAGGATTTTGAATAATTCTATTGCAGGTAACTTAGAGGTACCAAACAAAGGATTATGTTTAAGGGTTTGAACAAGAACCCTAACCAAAAACCAGCTGTGACAACTAGTATCGAGTGAGTATTAACAGAAAGTATAAAAATGGGCCTAAGGTAGAGTAACATTAAGGAAGAAGCAATATACATACATATGGTTAAGGAATAAATGAGATTCTTTTTAAAGTATATTGTGATTGTAATAATTATAGGAACGTTACAAATATGCAACTGTGGTAGAAGGATAAATTAGTCATAATATAATTACTTAGTACAAATAAGTAAAGAGGAGGAAAGTTATTCCCAGGTTAGCTATTGTAGGCCATGACAAGGAAGGGAACCTCATTAATTTTCCAAGAGATAGAGAGCCTTGGGGAAATGTATTAATAGGGAGTATATAAAATTTCTGATGGTCCTCCATGACATGAGTCCTTTGGGTCTTTAGCCTAGTTCTAGGCCTATTAAATTAAAATAATTCTTACAGAGTTAATATGAATTTTTTGCCAAAAACAATATATAAATTTTAGAAAAAGGAATCTTGTATGCATGCATGATAAATTCAAAGAATAATAATCCCTTGAACACTATAGTAGGCATGATAAACTACATGTAAGATTATATGAAATTGCAATTATATGCTTGTAGAATACATTTAACAGAACTAGATTATAAGGGCATACAAACTCTAAGTAGAAATAGAGTGACTTGTGAAAATTTTCAGAAGGAAAAGAATTGCATAATATGTTTCTCCAAATGAAGAAAGAAAAATTGATTGTCCGAATTTACAGGCTTCAACTTTAAATTATACATAAGTACTAAAGAAACACAACCTGGGTATATGCATGTGATGGTCATGCACAATAAAATTATAGAGAATAGGATTTAAATTTCTATTATTGAACAAGGAATATTTACATTCACAACCACCTAGGTATCAGTCATGCACCGAACTACAAAGTATATTGAGATCTCTTATCATATAAAGGTATTTGTTTATCACTCTTTATTTTCTAGTCATATAAATAGTCTCAAGTTTAATAAAGGTTGGAAAAAATTGAAAATAAGAGCAATATATAGATCATGATTTACTCATAGTTACTAAAAATAATTTGGATTTTCTCATCATAGATTCAGCTATATGCTCCAAGGATGACCCATATAGATTTCATGAACCATCCCTAACTCTAAATTTTCAGTCATGGGTTCTACATCTCGTTGCCCTATTTATTTATTTTTAAATATCATCTACATTATAGCTCCTCACATTAAAGAGGTTTCAATTTATTATCTAGAAAATCCTCCCATTTTCATTTTTAATTTTCAACTTATCCTCTTTGATATTATTAACTACTTTGGCTTAGTTTTCCATTGCCTAGACCCATTTGGATTTTTTTATTTCAAAAGAATTACATTTGAATAGGGAGACCCCTTAAGAACACTAAGAGGGTAGACAAATATTCCATCCTCTATTCTCCTCTATAATTTTTTACTATGCAGTCTCAACCAAAATGAAATAGTTTAGATTACCTTAAAGAAAACACAATCTTATGAATTTGAGAATCTTGGCATACATTAAATATTAAATATTTTAGAAGGACTACAAAATGCATAACTTATATGGGTGATAAAGGTTTATTTAGGTGGCCATAGTTGTCCAAGGATTAACAAGCTATTTTATAGGAAGCAAATGATTACTCCCTTAATAGTGAGAAAATTTGCCTTAAAGAATCTATTTCTTGGTATACTCCCAAAGGGACCTTACAATAATGCTTGATGGTGCCATATCCTAGGAATATTTGATTAGTAATATGTTTCCTTTGATCTATGCATATTTAGAGGTGAGAAAAGGTTTCTTGTTGAATTCAAAATATACAGGTAATAGTGAGCTCAAATTGTATCATATATATTTCCTCAAAACTATATTTTTTTGAAAATTTTCTACTATCTTTTCAATAAAATGATCACATTCAAAATAAAATGAATTGAAGAGGTAGGTGTTGCCATGTCACAACCAAACACAGATAACTAACCATATGACTAAGTCAAAACAATTACAGTTAGTAATTGTAATCCACCTTTTTGTATCCACCAAAAATGAACTTGTGCAAAATTTTGATCTTTGTAAGATTTTTCCCTTTCCTTGAAATTAGTTGTTTTATTTCAACTTCTAATAGTTATGACAACTAACCATACATGTAACCTTTCTAACAATTCACAAAAATATGTAATTTTTGGCCCACATAAGGGAGACAACAACTTCAATATATGGAATCTTCACCATATATTCCCCTTCTAATTCACTTTTCACAGATATCTATAAGGAGAGGGAGATAGCTGAAGAACCATATTGTCTAAATAAAGATGTAGATGTACAATTTGCAAAAAAATTATATATCTATAAGTTTTTATAGTGTAAATATAAAGCTTAAGTAGAGAGATAATGGCATACAATGAATTAATGAAAAGAAACCCTGATAATTAAAGGAATGTGAAATTACCATACCCATATTGAAATTTAAGTAGGGAATTGAAGGTATAAAATTAGACAAACAAGTTATAATGTTTAAACCCACTGAATTTTATTTTACATTGTAAATTTATTTTCTAAAATAATATGCTAAATCATTTACTTAATATTTTTCAGAAATCTTCAAACACCTATATAAACCTCAAAATACTACATTTCTGCTCTACGAAACTCAAGATATGAAAACCACTTTGCTCCCGCATAAACCTAACCTATTCACAAGAATATAATAGATAAACAAATTAATCAATTCCACGAGTCTTTTCATTCCTATTCTTGCCTAAAATAATGTGGTATTAGCTTGAAAATAATTGTGAAATGATCTTACCTTTTCCTATTTGCAAAAGGTTTATAATTATATATAATCTTGCAAGTGCTACCTTTCTCTTTTTCGCTGTGAAAAACTCGAGTAATGAGGACCGCATTTTTCGTATATGGAACTGTATTGATATCTCGATTCATATAGAAATGAATAGGCAATTACTATAATTAATATCATGAAGTTTCGAATAAACAACACTATTAGGCCCCACCATTGAATAACATTGGCACTAAGTCACATTACCAGTAGAGAATTACGTAGTACCAGGTTTTATTTGATTGTCATGACATGCTACAATTATTGTTCAAGGGAAGAAATATAAATTTTATTATATGGCTCTGTTTAAAATCATGATGATTCATAGTTAACTGTAAATTAATTGATGTCTAAATGAAGCAGTTACGTGTTAGTTTGATGTAAGGGATGCTAATGATCTTTTATGGTTTGGATAATTATACCTAATATATAGATATATATTAATATGTAGTATCGTTGATATTTTTGTCCAATGTGATAGGAAATCATAAGGATGCATTGATACAAAATCAACCTGTTATTACATTCCAAATTGATCAGTAAACTTTATTTCAATAATCTCATATTTAATTGATATTGTCAAATTTATTGATACATTAATTGTGTACATAGAAACGGGAAACATTCTCGTGAATTAATATAAACACGAGTAATGGGATTGCATGGAGGTATACTAAGTACCAGAGTAGCAATTACTTTCTTTTCACGCATGAGTAGTTCTGTGATCTGAATTGAAAATTTCAATCACAATTTTACTTTGACAGTGCGTGTTATCATGAAAGTAGGAGATAGATTTTATCACTCACAAGAGTTAGAAGAGGGTGAATATTTCTTCCTCAATGACCATGTTTTTTATAACAAAATTAAATGAATATTGTTGAATAATGTTTTGAATATTGTATTATTTCCTTATTAAGAAAATATACATATTCAAAAATATATAAATAATGATAGTCTTAAAAATACATTTAAAATAATAGAAAAAATATAATAGTTAGGATTTTGGCTGTAATTAGGAATTAGTTCTTATTTTCTAACCGGGTGTTTCATCTCTCTAGCTAAACTCAATTATATAGGATTTGTAATCTTGATTTGTTTATTCAATAAATTGAACCAGCATGGTGGGCATCCTCAAGGACGACTCACCTAAAGACGGTTAGTTTCACTCATTTGTTTTGTCTTCTTAATATTTCTAATTAGTATGAGAGCCAGTATGGGCCTGAGCCTAGGCCAAGGGTGTCACACCCCCAAGCTGGTGGTAGTCTTTCAACCGCTCTAGGCGAGGTGCGGCATCACCGAACACTTTCTTTTCACCAATACTTATGTTTGTGGACTACACCTAACCACTTATCCTACTTAGTTTGTGTTTCACAACCAAGTATTATTAGTGTTTCCTTTATACCAATGAACACCCATACACATTCATTAACGTCAGCAATTATACATGAAGAAAACAATTGGACAGTATAAAGGGAGGGGCAACTCCCTGAACAATGAGTCTGCTCGATAATATATTATACAATCTTCAATGTTACAAGCTTTACAAGTATACCTGGAAACCCCAAGTTTCATACTTAGCCAAATTTACAATCTTTGGCAAACTCGGTTGCCCAGCTCGTCGGCACCTCCACACGGTCGCCACACTACTCACCAACCCTTCATTCACCTCTTCGCACGATCGTGTTGTTTGCCCAACTTGGGTGCGCCTCCAACTCACCACACACGGGCGCCTCCACCCGAGACACACCTTTGTCCACAATCTCAACACTTAACCAAGTCACCGTGCACACTTGCACGACGGGCGGGTGCTCACCCGAGCCACCCAAGAACCCGAGCTAAGTCGTTGCACAACCGAGTACCCACACAGACTGTGCACACCTCTCTCCAACTGGCGGGTGACCTCTACCCGTGCCCTTCACCCAAAACCAAGAAGCGATCTACCTCCTTGCGGCCTTGCCCAAGAATGGGCGCATCACCAAAATCTGCGCCTCTTTATCTTGTTGCGTCCACCTCTTAGATCTGTGCCTCTTCACATGTTGAGCGAAGTCGTTGTTGAGCGATGGTTCCAAATGAACCATCCACGCACAATATATATATGCTTCTTGGTGTGGTCGTGCCACTCTTGGCCGACATGTGTTTATGTGCCAGCCGACGCCTTCCATCACTAATTTGCTTGGTCGGCCTACCAACCAATGCCCAAAATTGTAATATTTCCATCGTCGGCTTGTTCATGAACGCCTTCATCCATTCTTATAAACACACGACTTGCTTCTTCTTGTACGCATGCATGCTCCCAAGTTAGCTCTATCATGTTTTGTTAACTCGTGCGCTTTCCATCGCACATCGCACCGGCGGTGAGTTCTTAGACCGCAGGTCCTTACATCCTCCTCCACCTGAAGTCGTTGTCGTCCTCGAAAACATAACATTCTGGTAGCCATCCACCAACATCGAGATTTTCATATCCGAACAGTCTTATCCATGATATCAACTTCTCCACATACTGCAAACATCCCTGCAACATATGTAGAACCACAACCTCCATCATGCCTCGTCCCTCCATAGGCTGCCTGTCAAGATACTCCACCTAATACGAACATATCTCTACACATTGGTACCCCTCATGACTCGAACTAGTTGGGTGATTAGTCCAAATGTCACGCTCAAATCATAAGAATGCACATCCTTATGTTCCCATCAGTCTTTCACTGAATTCTGCTACATCTCGGACTCATCAAGAATCTGTCCAATTCCCATGCTCAAGTCCATGGAATCTCCATCCCATATGCAACATGTTCAGCTCATGGCCTTGTTGCACAAGAGTGTACAACCTCTACACCAGCTCATATGTCTCCATGGCACAACAACATCTACACAACATCCTTTGCTTCGGCATTCCCCATAGAATGTCCATGAATGACACCTCTACACATGCTCCTGCATAATGTCCCTGCATAACTGTCATCCTCCATGTCTCCAACCTGATGTCCATGACTCTAGTTATCCATGATGTCCAACCCATGTAGACTCCATCCCAACATCTGGCCATCTCCATTGAAGTTTGCAATCTGTCATAAAGAAGCCTCCTCTTAAGGCCCCTTTCTAAGTTGGTGTAGCCCCTTCCAATCAAGGTCCCTGCACCAACCCATCTCTAAGGTTGTCTATAGACAAAGGAGGGCCAGGAAGTTTCCTCCCTGACTCTCATCCACCCATGTGTCAAATTGATGTTGTGTCCTCAAGTATCTGTGCACAACCTCAATCTCCTCACATGTACACCCAAGCTCACCTAGCTTGTCCTTTGTCAACTGAAAGTCATATATGCACATAGCATACCTGCAAAAGTCCACTATACCAGCTAGATCTCTACCTTCATAATCCTCATCAATCACTGCCTCTAAAGTAGTACTCAGATTCCCTTCATTCACAACTCATTTGTGAAGATCATCAGTAGAAGATGCCTCTGTCAAGTGCTTCAAGGTTCCTGAGATTGCCCTCTCACTTACTTCATTCTTCCTTGCTATTACAACGAAGTAAATCAGCTTCCCTTCCTTTGTTGTTTGATTCATACTCCCATGTCCTCTTTGCTCCACATCCTCATGCTTCACATTCGGATCTTTGGGATACAAAGTCATAGAATTCATCCTTGATCTATACCCCAAGCAACTCCTTCTATTCATCGGAACCATCATGGTTCTTTCTTCAGTTGTGATGAAGAGAATGTCCCGATCCACCATTGGTATGGCTTGTGCAAGCTTCATGAAATCTTGCCCCAACATCATAGAATGATCATCCATGTCCCCGATCCTCAAGTCCAACTTTCCAAACCACGATCCCACTCTCACTTGAGTGTTTTCCATCACACCAATAACAGCTTTCATGGTAGAGTTGATTGCTTTGAAAGCACTCCATTCATTCTCCATCTTTGCTTTCTTCCCAAAAGACTTTGCTGCTTTCCCGTATCCACCAAAGCTGCAAATCTCTTGCCCTTCACGGTCACCTGCACAAAACTCAGCTTCAAGGCATCACCTCCTTCTGTCATCTTTATCTTGTGTCTCACATCACCAACCTTCTTCAAGAATTCGGCCTCAGAAGTGTCAATTGGCTTGTGCTCCAATCTGACATTCCTCCTAAGGTACTTCACTTCCTTACTTGGCTCTTCTAAGCAACTCGATCCTGGCCTAGCTTGACTTCCTTCAAGCTTGTCGTCCATCGCCTTCTGCTCAAGTACACCAACCAAGTACCCATTGACTACTTCCATAGAACTAAGCTTCCGAACATCCTCTGGATTGTCTTGGTAGTGAGTTCCCAGCCTGTCAATGTAGTCGAGCTCTTCCTGCTCAATTACAATGATCTTCTTTCCAAGAAGCTTCTTCTTTATTTCTTCCTCAACTTGCTTGATTTCGGCTTCCACCATGGCACTTTTCTTCCTTAACCGGGTTCTCTCATCCAAGAGCTCTTGAAGACCGAGACCACTTCATCAGATCTCCTCATCAAGTTCCTTGAGTTCACCATCTATCGTACTTCCGCATTGGCTCTTGAGTTCTTCAAGTTCCCTCCTTAGTTCCGAACAACTTTCCCGAATCCTCATGTTCTCAGCCTTCATCGAAACCCAGTTAGAACTCCATTGACCCATCTATTCCAACACTTTGTACCGGAAGACTTCACCTGCATCATGGCTAGATTCACTTGCCATAGGTTCATCCACCATCTTTGACTTTCAGTCTTCTCTAAGTTCCTTGCAAACATGAACCAACATTTGTTCCACTTGTATGTGAAATCAACTTCCTTCACCTGCAAGTACCTGTCACGAGCAACCCTGCTCGATCACCAACTGTCAAGCTTCTTCAACCCTGAATCAGCTTCAATCACCAGCTCCAACCGAGCTCTGATACCACCTTCACCTCAGTGAAGGTGTGTAGAAGCTTCAACCTTCAATGCCCGAATCAGCTGCTTTGATACCAACTGTCACGCCCCCAAGCCGGCGGTAGACTTTCAACCGCTCTAGGCGAGGTGCAACACCACCGAACACTTTCTTTTCACCAATACTTATGTTCGTGGACTATTCCTAACCACTTATCCTACATAGTTTGTGTTTCGAAACCAAGTATTATTAACGTTTCCTTTATACCAATGAACACCCATACACATTCATTAACATCAACAATTATACATGAAGAACACAATTGCACAATATAAAGGGACGGGTAACTCCCTGAACAATGAGTTTGCCCGATAATATATTATACAATTTTCAATGCTACAATCTTTACAAGTATACTTGGAAACCACAAGCTTCATACTTAGCCAAATTTACAATCTTCGGCAAATTCGGTTGCCCAGCTCGTCGGCGCCTCCGCATGGTCGCCACACGACTCACCAACCCTTTGTTCGCCTCGTCGCATGATCGTGTTGTTTTCCCAACTTGGGCGCGCCTCCAAGTCGCCACACACAGGCACCTCCATACGAGACACACCTTTGTCCACAATCTCAACACTTCACCAAGTCATCGTGCACACTTGCATGACGGGCGGCCACTCACCCGAGCCACCCAAGAACCCGTGCTAAGTCGCTGCACAACTGGGTGCCCACACACACTGTGCACGCCTTTCTCCAACCGGCGGGTGACCTCTACCCACGCCCTTCACCCAAACCCAAGAAGCAATCTACGTCCGTGCGGCCTTGCCCAAGAATGGGCACATCACCAAAATCTACGCCTCTTAATCTTGCTGTGTCCAACTCTTAGATCTACACCTCCTCACATGTTGAGCAAAGTCATTGTTGAGTAATGGTGCCAAATGAACCATCCACGCACAATATATATATGATTCTTGGTGTGGTTGTGCCACTCTTGGCCGACCTGTGTTTATGTGCCAGCCAACGCCTTCCATCACTAATTTTCTTGGTTGGCCTACCAACCAATGCCCAAACTTGTAATATTTCCATTGTCGGTTTGTTCATGAATGCCTTCGTCCATTCTTATAAACACACGACTTGCTTCTTCTTGTACGCACGCATGCTCCCAAGTTTAGCTCTATCATGTTTTGTTTACTCGTGCGCTTTCCATCGCACATCACACTGGCGGTGAGTTCTTAGACCGCAGGTCCTTACATCCTCCTCCACCTGAAGTCGTTGTCGTCTTCGACAAGATACCATCCTGGTAGCCATCCACTAAGATCGAGATTTTCATATCCGAACAGTCTTATCCATGATATCAACTCCTCCACATACTGCAAACATCCTTTCAACATATGTAGAACCACCGTCTCCATCATGCCTCGTCCCTCCGTAGGCTGCCTGTCAAGATACTCCACCTGATACGAACACATCTCTGCACATTGGTACCCCTCATGACTCGAACTAGTCGGGTGATCAGTCCAACTGTCACGCTCAAATCATAAGAATGCACATCCTGATGTTCCCATCAGTATTTCCCTGACTTCTGCTACATGTCGGACTCATCAAGCATCTATCCAATTCCCATGCTCAGGTCCATGGTATCTCCATCCCATCTGCAACATGTTCAGCTCATGGCCTTGTTGCACAAGAGTGTACAACCTCTCCACTAGCTCATATGTCTCCATGGCACAACAACATTTGCACAACATCCTTTGCTTCAGCATTGCCCATAGAATGTCCATGAATGACACCTCTACACATGCTCCTGCATAACTGTCATGCTCCATGTATCCAACCTGATGTCCATGACTCTAGTTGTCCATGATGTCCAACCCATGTAGACTCCATCCCAACATCTGGCCATCTGCATCCAAGTCTGCAATCTGTCATAAAGAAGCCTCCTCCTAAGGCCCCTTGCTAAGTTGGTGCAGCCCCTTCCAATCAAGGTCCCTGCACCAACCCATCTCCAAGGTTGTCTATAGAGAAAGGAGGGCCAGGAAGTTTCCTCCCTGACTCTCATCCACCCATGTATCAGATTGATGTTGTGTCCTCAAGTATCTGTGCATAGCCTCAATCTCCTCACATGTACACCCAAGCTCACCTAGCTTGTCCTTTGTCAACTAAAAGTCATATATGCCCATAGCATACCTGCAAAAGTCCACTATACCAGCCGGATCTCTACCTTCATAATCCTCATCAATCATTGCCTCTGAAGTAGTACTCGGACTCCCTTCATTCGCAACTCCATTGTGAAGATCATCAGTAGAAGATGTCTCTGTCAAGTGCTTCAAGGTTCGTGAGATTTCCCTCTCACTTACTTCATTCTTCCTCGCTCTTGCAACGAAGTCAATCAGCTTCCCTTCCTTTGTTGTTTGAGTCATACTCCCAAGTCCTCTTTTCTCCACATCCTCATGCTTCACATTCGGATCTTTGGGATACAACGTCATAGAATTCATCCTTGGTGTATACCGCAAGCAACTCCTTCTATTCATCGGAACCATCATGGTTCTTCCTTCAGTTGTGATCAAGAGAATGTCCCGGTCCACCATTGGTATGGCTTCTGCAAGCTTCATGAAATCTTGCCCCAACACCATAGAATGATCATCCATGTCCATGATCCTCAAGTCCAACTTTCCAAACCATGATCCCACTCTCACCTGAGTGTTTTCCATCACACCAATAACAGCTTTCATGGTAGAGTTGACTACTTTGAAAGCACTCCATTCATTCTCCATCTTTGCTTTCTTCCCAAAAGACTTTGCTGCTTTCCTGCTTAAGAAGCTATGAGTAGCTCCCGTATCCACCAAAGCTGCAAATCTCTTGCCCTTCACGGTCACCTGCAAAAAACTCAGCTTCAAGGCATCACCTCCTTCTGTCGACTTTATCTTGTGTCTCACATCACCAACCTTCTTCAAGAATTCGGCCTCAGAAGTGTCAATTGGCTTGTGCTCCAATCTGACATTCCTCCTAAGGTACTTCACTTCCTTACTTGGCTCTTCTAAGCAACTCGATCCTGGCCTAGCTTGACTTCCTTCAAGCTTGTCCTCCATCGCCTTCTGCTCAAGTACACCAACCAAGTACCCATTGACTACTTCCATAGAACTAAGCTTCCGAACATCCTCTGGATTGTCTCGGTAGTGAATTCCCAGCCTGTCAATGTAGTCGAGCTCTTCCTGCTCAATTACAATGATCTTCTTTCCAAGAAGCTTCTTCTTTATTTCTTCCTCAACTTGCTTGATTTTGGCTTCCACCATGGCACTTTTCTTCCTTAACCGGGCTCTCTCATCCAAGAGCTCTTGAAGAACAAGACCACTTCGTCAGATCTCCTCATCAAGTTCCTTGAGTTCAACATCTATCGTACTTCCACATTGGCTCTTGAGTTCTTCAAGTTCCCTCAGTTCCGAACAACTTTCCCGAATCCTCATGTTCTCAGCCTTCATCGAAACCTAGTTAGAACTCCATTGACCCATCTGTTCCAACACTTTTTACCGGAAGACTTCACCTGCATCATGGCTAGATTCACCTGACATAGGTTAATCCACCATCTTTGCCTTTCATTCTTCTCTAAGTTCCCTGCAAACATGAACCAGCTCTTGTTCCACTTGTATGTGAAATCAGCTTCCTTCGCCTACAAGTACCTGTCATGAGCAACCCTGCTCGATCACCAACTGTCAAGCTTCTTCAACACTGAATCAACTTCAATCACCAGCTCCAACCGAGCTCTGATACCACCTTCACATTGGTGAAGGTGTGTAGCAGCTTCAACCTTCAATGCGCGAATCAGCTACTCTGATACCAACTGTCACGCCCCCAAGCCGGCAGTAGTCTTTCAACTCCTCTAGGCGAGGTGCGGCACCACCGAACACTTTCTTTTCACCAATAATTATGTTCGTGGACTATGCCTAACCACTTATCTTACTTAGTTTGTGTTTCGCAACCAAGTATTATTAATGTTTCCTTTATACCAATGAGCACCCATACACATTCATTAACATCAACAATTATACATGAAGAACACAATTGCACAGTATAAAGGGAGGGGCAACTCCCTGAAAAATGAGTCTGCCAGATAATATATTATACAATCTTCAATGTTACAAGCTTTACAAGTATACTTGGAAACCCCAAGTTTCATACTTAGCAAAATTTACAATCTTCGGAAAACTCGGTTGCCCAGCTCGTCGGCGCCTCCGCAAGATTGCCGCATGACTCACCAACCCTTCGTTCACCTCGTCGCATGATCGTGTTGTTTTCCCAACTTGGGCGCGCCTCCAAGTCGCCACATGCGAGCGCCTCCACCTGAGACACACCTTTGTCCACAATCTCAACACTTCACCAAGTCACCATGCACACTTGCACGATGGGCGGGCACTCACCCGAGCCACCCAAGAACCCTTGCTAAGTCGCTGCACAATCGAGTTCCCACACACACTATGCATGCCTTTCTCCAACCGGAGGGCAACCTCTACCCGCGCTCTTCACCCAAACCCAAGAATCGATCTACCTTTGTGTGGCCTTGCCTAAGAATGTGCGCATCACCAAAATCTGTGCCTCTTTATCTTGCTGCGTGCACCTCTTAGATCTGCGCCTCTTCACATGTTGAGCAAAGTCGTTGTTGAGCGATGGTGCAAAATGAACCATCCACGCACAATATATATATATGCTTCTTGGTGTGGTCGTGCCACTCTTGGCCGACTTGTGTTTATGTGCCAGCCGATGCCTTCCATCACTAATTTGTTTGGTCGGCCTACCAACCAATGCCCAAACTTGTAATTTTTCCATCGTCAACTTGTTCATGAACGCCTTCGTCCATTCTTATAAACACACGACTTGCTTCTTCTTGTACGCACGCATGCTCCCAAGTTTAGCTCTGTCATGTTTTGTTAACTCGTGCGCTTTCCATCGCACTTCGCAACGGCGATGAGTTCTTGGACCGCAGGTCCTTACAAAGGGAGTTGGAGAGTGAACAAGAATCGTGTTGATTGTCCATCCTTTTAATGAGCAGTGTGAGTTGGGTTTTCAATGCTATTTGTTTGTTTGCGTAGCTCATGGAAATTAATTTCTGTAGCGGGTGGACATGTGTTACTGTGCTGAATTATTGTACAATGTTGTCCTTGTTGTATGAATCACTGTCAATGAGAAGAAAATGTGAGAAGCCTGAATTTACTACTATACAACGCTCCGTCGGGGACGCCAATCATCCAAAGATCCCATCGTTTCATACCATATTGATAATGATGGGTCTTTGTTGAGATATGTTGAGCACAAGCGCGCTAGTTGCGCTGATATTCGTTGAGATATGAGGTGCACCATTCTGTGCCGGGTTGGAGTTGGGTGTTGTGCCATGTTGAAGACCAATATTTTGCTGTTTGAAATCGTTACATATTAAAGTGGAGCCTACTGCATCAACCTTTTTCTGCACTATGAAGAAGGCGATAATAAAACAACCATATTTGACCATTCAAAGTTCTATGAGATATGTCCTACTTTTGGTTGGCTCATGATTGTGACAATGAAGGTGTTGAACAAAGTTCATGTGCATAAGTCCAGTGAGAAGGCATTGTTGTGTGTGTGGCCAGGCGTGAGCCACTATTATTTGCATTAGTTCATTGTTGTTTGTTCGGAAGATTGATATTAACCATAACATTCTCTCAGTTACTGAAACGTAGTCGGGGCTTATTTGAGTCGTGTCATCACTCGATGATAGAAACTTCTGCAACTGGAATTCACCTCATGCTTGGGAGCTCTCTATAATTTGTTCAGGCGTGTTTGTGTTCAAGTCATGAGATCTGTTGCCCAAAGAGAGTCGTTGCGCTAATGGAGAATCGAGGCCCTTTCTGTGGTATAGATATATCAAGTGGATTACTGCACATGTTTTAATCAAACCAGAAGGGTTGGCAGCGTCATTGGGGTATATGTTGCATCTTTTGTATTCTATTACCTCTATGTCGCACTACTCCTTAATTATGTATTTGCAGCTTCATGTTCACATGTATGGAAAAGAGAGTCATACTCGGATGCTCAACCAACTTGCTAAAGTAAGGAACATCCTCTTTTTATTCCAAGAAATGATTTATTTAGATAGAGTTGGTAGTAGCAACTTTGATTATGGCAACGTCTCTTCCCATAGGTAGACAAGGTCCTTCATAAAGGGGTACATTTAAAAAAAAAGGTGTGGCATTTGTTACATCGTATTGTTTCAAATTGATTTCAATTCCTTCACCTACTAAGATGACTGTGGTGTAGTGAGCGTGGAGTTTCACCTGAGTGGAGAGTCCACTATGGTGTGATTGTTTTTCAAATAGTGGTCTAAAGTCATATGTGGGTAGAGATAAAGAAAGTTGATGTTTTGTTAAAGTTTATTTTCATTTATTGGAATCATGAATAAAAGTATTGATCTTTATTGAGCCTAGCTAACTCAATGTAGGTAAAGTTATTATGTTAGAATTTGGGACGCTAACAAATGACAAGTTAAGCATGGAGTTCCAAGACTTAATTGACAAAGACAAAGATAAATATGCCCAAGATGTGAGCAATTTCAAAAGATGAGGTAAAGGAGCACCAATAGAAAATAAAGGATGATGGACAACCAAGTGAAATTTTATGTGAGTTAGTGTTAGCTTGTTGGATAGACTCACAATTATAGTGTATTATGAGTCACAGATGTTATTTGTAAGAAAGTCTATGATGTATTGGTCATTGAAAAGTTTGTAACTAAGGTTGTGTTGTAAGCATTGTAAGGCATGTATACTCCCATCAAGTTCATGGTAATCTTAAAACCATTATATAAGTGCAGGTTTGTGGTAAGCCAGAAACCACTTGTGAGAGCGTAGGTTTGTGGTAAGCCAGAAACAACGTGTGAGAGTGAAGTGGACATGGATTCTTGTAGGCATGGTTAAGGGTCAACCGAAAAAAACTTGGGCGTGGTTTAGGGTAAGCCGTTAAAACCAAGAGCATGGTTATCAGTAATCTAAGAAAACCCATGATGACGAATATGGAGGGAGATTTACACGTACAAGTACAGGTATGTAGTTATAATGGTTGACATGGCCATATATGGGAAGGGCATCCTAGTAGACTGGTGGTTGCAGCGATTTTGCACCCATGCATTCCAGTAGATGGTCTTTCCTTTATATGGACGTCGACATATATTTTAAAATTTTTTGTAAACACAAGGACCACAATTATACTTGGTTGATTTAGATCAAGACAAGTAGTCATTAAAGGGGGGACCTAGAAAATATAATTACTACGTGTCCTTGGTGTGCTCATCAATTCTAGAATGAGTATGTTCCTATTAGTTAGGAGCTTTTTGAGGTATAGTTGGTTGAGAGATTCTCTCCAAATAGTTAGCTTCCTAGATTAGTGTGTGGTTAAGATACTCACTCAACCAGGAGATTGTATATCCAAGATAGACTGGCTATCTCGAGACATAGCGTGATGTATTTATATTGTATTATTATATACACGTGATTACAATTTTGGAGTGAATTTAGAAAATATTTGTAATAATTATGAGAAATCATAAACTACATGTTACCTTCGGTACCATTAATGAATTTGTAAATTGATAATGAGTTAAAAAAATAAATCTCCCAATACCAAAAATTAATTAGGTTGAATTTAGATATGAACAACCATAAATGTAGTTAAAGGTATTTTTTTTTTGTTTCTGAGAGTAACCTATCAACTACCCTAACACGGGGCTACCAACAAACCTCTGGGGGTCTACAACCGATCCTCTTGTTCTCCTCTCCATAGACCGGGTCACAACCGTGGGATTTGAAACTTGGATGTCTTAGCTATTGCAAGACTCACATTACTTTGATGGAAACAATTGAGCTTCCCCCTTAGGACATAGTTAAAGGTAATTTTGAAATTGAATTGAAAAATAATTTATTTATTAGTGAAATATAAATTCATTCTTTTTGGAAGGTGAATTTTATTACTAAATGAAAAATGATGGTTTATAATTCGTAAGGTCTGCCTCTCACTAGATGACATCCCAAAATACAATCTCGGTAAGGAGGAGAGGGATAACTACGTTCTAATAGGTCTAAAATTTAGCAAAATATGACTAAGAAGTTGGCCTAAATGGCCTCATACACAAACATATGAAAAAAAATCAGTAGCGAAAAACTTTTCACACCATAGTCAAGGGGTCTCAATCTAATCTTGCAACCTGGATCAGTTCTTTTGGATCCTCTAGATGTGCTCCCCTCACTAGAGGAATGACATCGTGTTGTTCAATCGTCTCCACTGTTTAATGCAAATACCTTATATGCATGTGCTAGTTTTCAAGAGAGTGAAGGATGTCCATGCAACTCTTATGCTGGTCCAAGATAGTCTTTCTGAGAAGAAATTTTAGTTGCCAATTTAGGTTCATTGCATGTATTGGTTAAAGTGACCCATCGTATGATCTATATCCTCAATCTAATCAACCCATTTTGTCAAAATCCCATGTCTGAGAGGGTAATACTATGGGAGGAGGCTTCCCCCCAGTCTGGGTTAGTTCCACCTAAACATTAACTAGTGTGATCTCCCTATAGCGGGAGAAAAAATATTCTATATGATGATGCATGCGAGAATGACCTCTTTGAGCATTCTCTTGGAAGTAAGTGGCCCCTCTTTGAACTCTAGCATTTTTGCGCGGCATGGGGATAGGACCGCTAGAAATGTAGATATGCAAACGCACCCAAGCCTCACCCGACTTTTTAGACTAGTAAGGGAGGATATCCAAACAACTGCTAAGAAGAGAAGGGGACAATAAGACCATTGGGATAGTTGTAAGAGACCACAGGGCATTGAAAGACATAGGACAAGGTGGGGGCACTATAGGAGAATTTTTCCAGCAATTCCCTACCCGGTGCCCATGAGAAACATTCATCGATATTTTCCTAGATCCACTTCCCCTTAGGAATGTCAACTTGGAAATGAGGTATGAAGAAAAATTGATAAGAATGAAAGTAACGCCAGTATGTTCACCAGAAGAGAGACACAAAAGGGAGAATTTTCAACCCCAGAGTCCACAAAAAAAACACACCGAGAATGATAAGGAGAAGAAGATGAAAATGGGAAAAAAATTGAACAATGCTTCTACCCCGAAACCTCATTGGCCACCCTACAAACTAGCTAAAATAAATATAAAAGAGTAATTTAAAAAATTGACAATGATATACCATTTTCTATCAATGCAAGTAGCAAAAGAGTCACGAAGAAAAATTTGATTATCTCATGTGGAAATTCCAGTTGGGAAAGAAAATGCGTTGCCTTGACCGATTTTACTTGGTTTTTCCCTGCAGTAGTCACATCGCCTTTGTTGCTGACAAGATAACCTTCCCTTCCGCCTCCTACCTCAAATGTCATGCATCTATGGATTCTACCCTCCTCAGCCACAAATTCAACAACTTGGTTTTTTAGTGCATCAGTCACATCACCTTTGTTTGTGACAAGATAACCTTTCCTTCCACCTCCTGCCTCAGATGTCATGCATCTATGGATTCTACCCTTCTTAGCCAAAAATTAAGCAACTTGAGAAAGGAATTAGAAATCTCTACAATTGTATGATTGACAAGATCGAGATGAGTACCCATAATCCACCACCGCTCTCTCACCATTACAGATTAATTGCATTTACAACCGGCATTTAACTTTGTCGAGAATGAGTTGCTATATGCCCAATATATTTACCAGGTAGGTTGGTGACATCTCAACCACTCTGTCTCAATGGCCACCCTAACTGTCAGAGGCCTAAATCTTTTTTCCCATTTGGAGTGTTGTGCGACATTGGCTAAACATTCATACTTAGTTTTTTTCATGTTTCTTGACTATGCCTACAAACATCATTATTAGTGTTCTCTCTCATTATAGGTTATGTGCAGAATAAACATAACATCAATAGTACAAAATCAATTCCCAGCAAAGACCAACACAAAATATACAAATTTGTAATTTCATTTATAATTTTTCAGTGCATATATTACATATGGTACAAGGGGAGGTTGATTCTACTTAAACTCGGCATCTACCATAAATTTTTCACAAGTCGGAACTCTACCTGGTTCTTGCACTACCGCGCCCTCTATGGCACCTAGAAAAATGCCCGTGCCCTTCACCGACACTCTGCACCCAACCACAGACCCACCACTGTGACCACCTGGTTGTGTAGCGCACTGCACTCAGTACACACTAGCCTTTGTTCCACAGTCTTCTACCGCCGCTGCCCAAAATGTCAACCGAACCCGTGTCTACTATGCGACCGCCCTGTAGTGTGGGATCCCATCGCTCTTCTTGCACCTATTCGCTATGCCAAACTCCCCAGCTCACCTTCACATTATGAATTGTTCGTTGGTTGATATTCGATGATGTTTTCACACTCGACCTACTACATATCTATATGCCCCCACCAAGTGTTATAACATGTGGGTTGTGTTACTTGGGGCATCATCCCACCAAGCCATCCTACCCTCCATGTTCGACACCCCTATTTATAAAGCGTCTACCCAATCATACTTTCTCTCTTTGCTCCATATAATTACCTCTCCAGATTCCTTCACCGCACGGTCCAACACTTATTCATTTTTCCAGTTGTCCACCCATCCTCGGTTATGTGTGCATTACCCGGGAGTGCACCCCCATCACACGCCCTTGGAAACCATGTTTTCCAAGTCATCGCATTTTTCGTTGTTTCGCCTCACCTACGCGCACGCCCGCCTGAGCGCACATGTGCATGAATTCCCGACTCAAGTTGCCCGACACGCCTACCCATCGCACTTTTTCCCACCGCACTCGAGTCATGCCCATCTATCATCTCACATCCATCGCACTTGGGTGCACCCATGTCACTTTTTTCCTATGTATGCCCGTGTGTGGCGCCTGACTCACGCGAGGGTGATGATGCTGACTCAAGGTCCTGACATCCTCGCCCACCATGATTCATTATCATCCTCTCAAATCCTATTGATCGTGCCAACCCATCATTAAACTCAACAATCTCCTTTTTCCATCTCCACGTTGAATCCTCTATTTCCCAACCACTCTCCTCTGGTGCATCCTTCCATTTAACGAAGAACTCCCTCCATGTAGCACTCCCAACACCTGTAGTCCTAAGATAAAATCTATTATCCGAAATCAAGTTCGGTTTATCCATAATCATGGCTTGTCCCCTCGGTGGTGTTTTTCTCTTAGGATGATGTGCATCAAGTCTACATCTCTTGAGCTAACTCATATGGAACACAAGATGTTTTGAATGCATGTGGTTAAGATGTTCCAACTCATAAGAAACTTCCATAACTCGCTTCTTCACCGGAAATGGCCCTTCATACTTCCTCATCAAAGATATCGCAGTCCCTTTTGGTGCCTAAAATTGATCTATGGTGATCCTCAGAAAAACCATATCCCCACATTGAAGTGTGAGTCGTGTCTATCCTAATCTGCCAATTTCTTCATTCTCCCTGCAGCAACATGCAGGTGCACCCATGCTAACTCCAAAGACTCCTCCCATGTTGTCAATAATGTCTTTGCATGTGGACTCCTCAAAATCCTCTCGGTAGCATAGTGTGTGGAGGAACTTGCACCTATCCATTGAACAACTCAAATGGACTATACTCGGTTGCAAAACTCTTCTACATGATGTAGCTAAACTGATCCACATGAAAGAGTTTAGGCCAATTTTTTTTATCATCCCTCACATAATGTCTCAAGTAGTCCTCCAATAGTGCATTAATTCGTTCATTCTACCCATATGTCTGCAGATGGTAACTCGAAATCCGCAGCAACTCTGTCTCGAGCAACCTGAAAAAAGTGGTCCAAAATCTGCCTATAAAACCCGAATCTCAATCAGACACAATACTCAATGGCACTCCCCAACACTTCACAATGTTTTTGAAGAATAACTCAGTAGTATTCTCACCTCCACATGGTATCTTCATTTGAATGAAGACGACATACTTGGAAAAACGATCCACAACGACTGTAATCCCATTATACCTCTGCACTTGTGGTAACTGAGTGATTAAGTCCATCGAAACACTCATCCATCTGTTACACAAAATATTGTCACCATGACTTTTTGCAGTCAGTGTGAGTCTATCACCACTAATACTGTCCTCCTTTGCAAGTCTCAAACCTCAGCTCTTCATGTCAAGCCTTAAAAATTAGAGAAAGTCCTTGAAAATCTCTAAAACGCTGGTTCCGCACTTTCTCTTAGCATTAACTGCGGTCCCTTACCCCTTGGTCATGTTACCTGTGGACCTGCCTGCTCTGTCTCTAAAGGAGTGGGTGTGGACCCCTGTAAAAGTAAAAAAGGCACAAGTTTATTATTAAAAACTCACTTTGGATTAATTTTGGATGCTTCTAGAAGGAATCTTGAGGTGGCAAGTTCACTCCTAGGTGGTTCATGCATCCCATAACTAAGGGAGCTAACCCCTTGATGAGAGGAGCGTATCCCTTTGAAGATTTTTCGGGCGGATAAATCGTTCTTGCGGACAAGATCGATCTCCCTAGTATATATGGATATCTAGCAACAAGAAAACCAAAAATATTCTATCTTTCTCTAAATATTGCGATTTATAAATAAAAGCCAAGAGATGTTTAAGACCCTACCTCAAGTTCAATGCTAGTTTGTGGAAGCCACACTCTGTTAGTCCAAATGAGTTCCCTTTTAAAGAACCTACAAACACAAACAGGCACACATCAAATAACACCTGCATAGCCAATATAATAAACCATATTTATCATCATGATCAAGGAATTCATGAAATAAACCATAGAAGAACAAGAACAACTTTGACAAAGAATCTCCTCTACTTTGACAAGTTTCACTCTCCTCCCAAAGAGATCAAAAGGTATGTAATCTTTCCTCTCAATCTCAATTAGGAAGTCTAAATTCCAACAACATTTACCCTAAAAAATATTCAGCTTTTAACCTCTCTAGCAACCAGCCCAATGCCTCAATTTATAGTGCAAAGGAAGGAAGTTACCAGGTCCACCTTCAAAGGGATAGAGTCCTCCTTCAAAGGGATAAGCTTGCTTTTCGCTAGATATCCATAGATACTAGGGAGATCAGTCTTATCCGCAAGAACGATTTATCCACTCGAAAAAATGGCGACTCCACTGGGGACTTGAATTTTTGGTTTTTTCCTTTGCTTTTACTTTGACTTGAGAAACTTTTTCTCTGTTTCTGGTTTTTGCTTGATGTGTGTGGGATTGGGTAGTTTCTTTAGATTTTGAATTGTTTTTGTTTTTCACGCTTTTGAGAGAGGACCGCACGTTCTGTTTGTAACACAGTGAGGGCATCCCCGCACTGTCGCTTTACTACACAGAGCGGTACCGCACCTGGTTGTACTGGGGGCCTGTGGACCCTATCAAAATTTTGAAAAACTTAAAATCTTTTCATTCAGTTAAGCTTAGGATTTTTTTATGTGTTTTAGCCTCTGCCTAGATCTGCACGTGTCTTGTCAGAAACTTTTTGTAGGTGAATTCCATTGGCATTTAGGTTTTAGGTGAATTTCTAGAAGTTTTGTGTGCCTGGCTTGATTTTCCTTTGGTCTTTGTAGTAACTCAAAGCTTAGAAGCCTTAGAAACCTCAGATCACCCTGTTTTTTGCTGGTCTTCTTTATGAGTCTGACCGATTTGTAAAATCTGCCTTTGGTGAGGAATACATCTCGTTTTTTCTCTTTGCAAAGCTTCGAAAGAACTTGTTTTGAATGTTATGGATTTCATTTTTAAAAAGAAAACAAAAGCTGGTTGTTTTTTGATTAATTTGTTATTCTTAACAAGTTAGTCCTTAGTTTGCTGATAACTAAGTAAAGCATCCTTGAAAAGAGATTTTGTAAGTTTTTACTTCAATTAAATTTTTAGAATTTATGGATCTCAAGATTAGATTTTTAATAGTTTTGAGTGTGTTGTAGAAATTAAAAAAAATCTCTTTTGAAAAGTTTGTTTTTGTAGTATTTGAATGTTGAAAAGGAAGGGATATTTTTCGTGAGCATAATTAGTAGTCTCGTTTTTGAGTTTATTGAAAAAGACAAAAAAGTTTTTCTTTTCATTTGTTTGTTAAGGAAATATTTGTTTTTTCAAGAATTTGCATTCTCAACTCTTTCTTTAGCTAGAAATTCATTGAATAAAAAGGATTGTTAATCATCTTAGGTGCATTTTTAGTGTTTTGGAGTCGAGTCTTCACACCATAAAGTTTTATCTCCACACCTTTTGACTTAAGAAACAACCATAAAAATAACGCTTAAAGTAAAATCAATCTAGCAATCTTTTTATTTCTAGGGCTCTTTATCACCAACATAGCTTAGGCTAGTATCTTGGAGTAGGGAGTAATTAACTCTCCAAGATAGTAAAAACAAACAAGTAGCTATATCTTGCGATAGGAGATAAATTCCAATTGTTACATCTATGCTCTGGGAAGCTCCTCTTAAAGGAGTCAAGCACGAGGTCATATCTGAACCAGTGGGGTAATCAATCCTTCCTCATTGGGAACGATAGCAGATATACACGTATTAAAAATGGTAAACCTCGGATTAACCATTGTTGAGGAGCCTGGGGTCACTTGTTGGTGAACCTTGGATTATGTCAAGGAGCCTTCAAGGGGATTGAGATTTGCTACTCTGTGCTTGCGTGTGTATCGGATCACAGACTGTTCCCCCAGGTATATTTGTTTCTGTTTGTAACCATAGTGACCATATTCTATAGGATTCTTTCCTAAGGTGACGGTGGAGGGAAGGTCCCACTATACATGGAGCAGACGTCGACTAGACTCACTTGGACTCTCTGGGGGGTTCTCTTCACTCGAGATGGTTTAGTGGAGAAACTTGTGCCAGTCTATTTCATTAAGCGGGTTGTCGGGGTAACTGTTCCAACCGCCATTTCTGTATTGAATTATGCGACGTTGGATTTCATCACCAACTAGTGTTTTCGGTACGGAAAGTTACTGTTTGTGTGTGGTTTGACCTCCTAGATTCTTTAGGTGTGTGATTCAAATTGTTTGGTTCTTTAGAGACTTTAGGTGGTTTTCATTGAGATTTTTCTTTGTTTGCGTGTGAAGTAATTAAAATATTTAATAGTGGCTGAATTACCAAGACAGTCCCGTAGACTTCAGGGCCAACCTCCTGAGTTTTCACCAAGCCAGCTTGAAGTGCTACGAGTTCTTGTAACTCCTAGTGACAGTAGAGTTGGGTCACCAGAAGAAGGAGAATCTTCTTTAGTTGTGCATCCTGATTATCAAGTTCAAGCACCAAAGTATATTATTGAACCTATTTCATTTTCCGAAGTTACTGGTAGTTTTTCTTCTACTAGTGAGTTAGCTGAGGAACCTGAAATTTCTGAACCTGAAACTAAACCTGCTGCTATTCCATCATTAGGATTTGCTTCTCCAACTTCCAGCGGTCCTGGTTTACCCAAGGTAGAAAGAGTCATTACCCAAAATCTTCCTTCTGGACTTATTGTTATTGAAGAACTTGTCACTCCGGAAGAAGGTATATCTATCCTTGAAAATCAACCAGCTATAGAACTTAGGGAGCATGAATCGATCTTTTACAGTCCACCTAGGAGGGACACTTGGTATCTTTCATTGACCAATTTTCTGGAAAACTCGGGACTAAGTTTTTCACCACCTCATATTCCTTTTCATCCAACACCTAGAGGTTATTATCCTCCTTTGAATATGTCGAGACAGTCATCCATGTTTTCTCAATCTCCAGAAACATTTTTATATGGCGGTCCTTCTATTCCTTCTGGGTATCAGTCACTTACTAGTACCTTTTCAGGAGCATCTCCTCAACCCGTTGAACAAGGGTTATTAACTGGTAATAATGGAACTAAGACGTTGAGTGTAGAAGATATTCTTATGATTTCAGGTACCATTCCAAATCCGCAACCTCAAGGTAGTCAGTTACCGCTTGGGGGGCAACCTCAAGGTCCTCAATTATCGCCTGGGGGGCAACCTCAAGGTACCCAGTTACTGCCTAGGGGGCAACCTCAAGGAAAGTACATACCTTCGGGACAGTACGTTCCTCAAGGTGAACCCCAGACTCAGTATGTACCTCAAGGTAAACCCTAGTATTAATATATGCCTCAAGGTCAATTCCAGTTTCAGTATGTGCCTCAAGGTTATCAACCTCAAGGTCAGTACCCAACCCAAGGTTTCCAATCACCTTCAGGTCAATCATTTGTCCAAGGAGCTGGAAATGTACCTTTAAATTATCAACCCTACCCTCAACCCGGTTATGTTCCTCAATATGCTCAACCTTCTATGGGTCCATACCCCGGAATGAACGTAGTGTGGGATCCATCTCAATCTCAACAGATCTTGCAACCGAATGTGCAGTTTTCATCTCAATCTGGACAACCCTTGGTTTCTGGTTCAACCCGGCAACCTGTCCAGCCTACTATTCAAACTTCTGCACCTGGTGTAGTTTCTCAACCTGGGCCTAGTTTGCCTCAAACTCCTCCTCAAACGACTGCTGCAACTTCTGTTCCATCTACCCCACCTACTTCTGGAGTATCGGTAGCTCCAATTTTAATTTTCTTGCATCAACTCCTCAAGCATGTTTACCTCAGTCTGGACCTACAATTCAGACTTCGTCTCAAATGCCTGTAGGCCAACCTTGTCCAAGTATGGTTGTCACAAGTCAACCTGAATTTACTTATCAACCGTACCAGGGACAGTACCAATTTGGTCTTGCTATGCAGAACCCAGTCTATCAGTATCAACCGTACCCCGAATATACTTATCAGCAACCTCAACAACCCCAGTACGGTCCGGTTAATCCTGGTTTTCCGGGAGGATATAATATCCCAAATGCAATTCCAATTCCAAGTTATCTTGGATATCCTCCTCCTGGGGCCGGTCTCATGACCCAGTGTTTTCGAGACCCTAATCGTCAGTTAGCGTTCATTGCAACTTTGGACTTGCTTTATTTGTCACGCCTTACGAACGATTCGATTAATTATCTTCTGTTTTGGCCGCTAGTGCCGAATAAGTTGCCCAGTGATATCCCAAAGTTTGAAGGTAAATCAGGAGAGGATCCATGAAACCATGTGATGACTTATCACCTCTAGTGTGCATCTAACTCCATTTCAGATGATTCAATTCGTTTACGTCTTTTTTGCAACGCACTCTAATTGGTTTTGTGGCCAAGTGGTACATTGAGTTACCGCAAGCCACTTTTTATAACTTTAGTCAGTTAGCTACTTCATTTTTAATTCATTTTCAGTTGCCTGTCAGATATGACAATGGCATGGAATTATTAACTTCATTAAAACAGTCAACGTCCACTTATATTTCAGATCACATTCATGAATGGAGACGTCGACGGTGTTTAGTGAAAGTTTTTAATCCAGATCGAATCTTAGCAGAATGGTTTGTTAAATCATTATTACCTAAAATCACTGAGGATGTAGCTCAGGCAGGAGTTGTTACTGAAGAGCAAGTAATTGCTCAAGCTCAGTACCTTGACCTTGTTTATACGCAGTCGGGTACTTTACATGAGAAAATCCTGACCTTCCTAAACAAAATCAAATAAATGCAGCTCCTTCAGGGTCTCATGCCGTTGACAGTATGATTGGTTCAGTTAATACCAAAAGTAAGAAGAATTCTTCCAAGAATTCTTCTCCTATCATAACTTTACCAGATTCCCCAACAGGAGACTCTTCCACGAAAATTTCTACCGATATTCATGTCGTAGAGTCATCTACGGCCAAATCAAAATCCGGCGATAAGAAGAAGGGGAAGAAGAAAAATAAATCAGATAAAAATTTGAAAGAGAAATCAGATAAAACAGAATCTACTGATGAGAAATGTAAACCTTTTTATCCTTGTCTCATTTGTGACGAAGAGAATTTTACAAGAGACTGCCCTCATCGCGCTGAGGTTGCGAAAATCGTCAAAGGTTCTCAAATGCCTGTTGTCTTGAAGGATCCTTTTCCTAGTCAAGATAGTAAGATGATAGGTTCTTCCTCAAATGCCTCAGAAGAACCCATAATGATGATGTCCCATGTTAGGATAGCGACACGGTCACAAGATTATGGAAGTAAAAGTCCTATTGGTGGTATGGAAGCAGAATCTTCTAATTCGAACCCATCAACTTCAACTCCCGGATCCGATCCACTACAGATCGAGAAACCTAACCCAGACTTAGTAATCAAACCACCCGCCAAGGGTATACTTCAAAAGTCAGCTTTCAATCCACATGCGAGAGCTGCTGAGAACTATAACATTGTTGAAGATTTAGCTATTTCCCCTTCAACAATGTCGGCTTTGGAGGTGCTGAAATCATGTCCAGCACAGCGTAAATTGCTATTGTCGGCTATAGGAGCTGTTGATATTCAGGACTTGAACCTTATAATTTTCGATTTAGAAAATAGTACACCTCGCTTACCTCATCAAATGGCTTTCCAGATTCCAGTGTTAGTAAAAAATAGACCTTGTTATAGGGCTATGATTGATGAGGGAGCTTCAATGTGTATTATGTCGATCCAGCGTTGGAGATCGCTTGGCTCTCCTACACTCAATCAATCCCCAACGATTCTAAAGGCTTTCGATGGCCATGGGTTCCATCCTTTTGGCATTCTACAGGATTTACCTATAGGGGTTGAAGGCAAAACTGTTAATCTAGATGTGGAAGTGGTTGATGCCCCTTTAGATTAGAACCTTCTCTTGGGTCGTAGTTGGTCTTACGCTATGACTGTTGTTGTTTCATCGGTCTTTCGACTTATAAAGTTTCCTCATAATGGAAAGATCGTAACTATAGACCAGCTAACTTACTTTTCATCCGACCCAGCCTCTTCTGAAAGTATCCAGCATGTCGGCAAAACAACTATCCCTTATAAGGATGTTGGAGTAGGATTAGTTAAAGATTCTGGTTTACTAGGGAATTTTTCCTTTCCTCCTCTTAACGTATCGCCTTCTACTGCAACCATTCATATGATTTCATCAAAGACTATTGTTTATGATGATCCTTGGATCGTACCTTCCGAATTTGAGATGGATTCATTTGGTGATGCTATGCCTTTGTGTCCCTATGAAATTGCGTATCAGGCTGTACAGTCATTTTCCGACTCTTCTTCAACTGAAATTGACCTAATGAATGTGGTCCATGAAGAATCACTTTCAACATCAAACTCAGATTCAACAACTTTTTCCGAACTTGTTCATACTGATGAGAAGATCCGTGAAATCTTGTCTATTGATGATTTACCATGGGAAGATCTTCATCATAGATATTCGTTTTTACCTAAGATTGATCATTTTGAAAATGATTTTTCATCTATTTTTACGACTGATTATGTCGCGGAACCACATAATCAATTGCAAAATCCTGATTCTGAGTTAAATTTGGGAAATTTTTCTCGAACAGTTCCTATTGGCATTTTGGTTAAGCCTGGAATTGTTGAAAACATTCATATAGGTGCCTCCTGTATGGAAAATGAATTTCAAACATTTAAGGCCCTATTTCAAGAATTCTGCGACGTGTTTTCCTGGTCATATGAAAAATTGCCAGGAATTGATCCAACAATTGTTGTTCATGAAATCAAAACTTACCCGGATGCTAAACCCGTCCGGCAACGTTTGCGTCAGATTCACCCGCGAAAAGCTGCTGCTATTAAAGCAAAAGTTGAAAAATTACTTAAAGTAGGTTTTATTTATCCAATTCCCTTAACGGATTGGGTATCGAGTATTGTTCCTGTTAACAAAAATCAAGGAACAATAAGAATATGTATCGATTATAGGGATATTAATCGAGCCTGTCCAAAAGGAAATTATCCAACTCCCTATATCGATGATATCATTGATGATTGTGCCGGCAACGAAATATTCTCCTTTATGGATGGTTTTTCTGGTTACAATCAAATCAACATTCTACCTGCTGATCAACCAAAAATGGCTTTCATTTGTCCATGGGGGACGTTTGCTTACTGCAAATTACTTTTTGGGTTGAAGAATGCTAGAGCAACTTTTCAAAGAGCTATGTCTTACGCGTTTCATGACATCAAGCACATTGTGAAACCTTATCTTGATGATTTACCTGCTCATTCATTACGTAGAGCCGATCATCTCATTAATTTACGAGCAATCTTTATGAGATGTAGGCATTATCGAATTAGGTTGAATCCAAACAAATGTGTTTTCTGTATAGAAACGGGCCGTTTACTGGGATTTTTTGTTTCGAAAGCCAGCATTCATGTCGATCCCTCGAAGGTTGAAGCTATTATCAAATTGCCTCCTCCTTCGACTCTTCGCCAACTCTAAAGTTTGCAAGGGAAAGAAAACTTTTTACGTCGATTCATTCCTAACTATGTTGAGATCACAAAGGGTTTTACCAGGTTGTTGGAACAGAATACTCCATTCTTTTGGGATGAGATAGCTGACAAATCTTTTGATGCACTAAAACACGCGTTGACCCATGCACCGTTATTGCATCCTCCCAACTACAACCAGGACTACTTCTTATATCTCGCTGCCTCTCATTCCACCATCAGGATGATATTATTTCAGGAAGATGAATTCGGTAGTGAACATGTGATCTACTACCTTAGTCGAACTTTGAATCCAACTGAGCTAAAATATTCACATGTGGAGAAATTGGCCTTGGCAGCTGTTCAAGCTGTCCAACGTTTTCGTCATTACATTTTACTACGCAAAACTACTGTAATTTCCGACTGTAACCCTATGATCTATATTTTGACCAAACAATTGCTAGGGGGCAAGTATTCCAAATGGATTGTTATCCTGTAGGAATTTGACTTGGAGTTTGAAAAATATAAGTCAAAGAAATCATTAGTTTTTGTGGAGTTAATGTGTGACTTCCCGCGTGCTGATACTGAAACTGTGGCGGAAGAGCCCATTGTGGATGAATCCTTGTTTCTTATTAGCACTCTTGATCCATGGTATGGAGATATCATAGTTTATCTCCAAACCCAATCCTTTCGGCCTGAAATTTCAAGATCTCAGCGTCGGAAAATACGATTCCAATCCCAACAATACAAAATTATTGGAGATACACTTTATCATCGTGGGGCAGACTCTATTTTCCGACGTTGTTTAACTCATGAGGAAGTTGAAAGGGTTCTAAATGACTGTCACTCTGGAGCATGTGGCGGTCATATGTCTGGGTTTGCCACAGCCCAAAAGATATTGCGCACTGGCTATTTCTGGCCGTCTTTGTTTAAAGATTGTATTAACGCGGTCCGAAAATGCCACAACTACCAAATTTTTGATCGAAAGATGCGTGCTCCACCTACTCCTCTCCACCCTATAATTGCCGTCGGTCCTTTTGCAAAGTGAGGTATCGATTTTATTACATGTAACCCTCACTCGGTCGAGGGGCATGCGTATATCATCCTTGCGGTAGATTATTTTACCAAGTGGGTCGAGGCGATGCCTACATTTCTGGCAGACATCAAAACTGCTGCGATTTTCATTTTCAATCATATAATTGCTAGGCTCGGTGTTCCACAAGCGATTATCACTGATCATGGGCGTCATTTTCGAAATATTATGATGACTGAACTAACAGACCAACTTGGCCTGTGTCACGATAGTTCTACTCCATATTACCCACAGGCTAATGGTCTGGTTGAAGCCATCAACAAAGTTCTGGTCATTATGATCTGATGAATCATTGGGATTCATAGGTCGAATTGGCATAACATATTATTTTTAGTGCTTTGGGCATATCGAACTGCAGTAAAAACATCAACTGGTTTCACTCCTTTCCAACTAGTTTATGGTTTGGAAGCTGTGTTACCCATTGAATGCGAAATCTCGTCATTGCAAATGGCCATAGAATTACTTCCAGCCACTTCCGAAGAGGAGAAACGTTTGTTGTACTTGGCTCAGCTAGATGAGAATCGACGTGATGCTGCACTAGCAATCGAAACTCATTCCAAACGTATTAAAGCTCAATACGATCGAAATGTTACACCTCGTAGTTTTTCAGAAGGAGACCTAGTCTTACTGTACGATCAAGAAAATGATAAGTTAGGTGCTGGAAAATTCGTACCCATGTGGCATGGTCCTTATGTTGTTAAGCAAAAGTTGGCAAAAGGGGCCTATGAATTGGTACACTTTGATGGTGTCTCTTTAGGTAAGCCCAGAAATGGTCTTTACTTGAAGAGATATTATGCTTAAACCTAGGTGTGGAGATTTTAGTTAGATTATTTTCTTTCTAGCTGGTGTGTTTTAGATTAGAAAAGTGTGCTTAGTTTAGAGAGTGTTTTTGTCATTATTCCTGCTTATCTTGATTTTACTCTTGATATTGCAGATGTCGACGTCTCTTCAAACATACATTGGTTTCGCTGATGGTGCTTGTCGTAATACACGGAACATTTCTTCCGCAACTTGGGTTATCTATTCACCCTCTGATGAGTTGGTATCTATGCATGAGGTAAGCCTCAGTCAAACAACGAACAATATTGCAGAGTATAGTGCAGTGATTGAGTTATTATCTGAATCCATCTCATTTGGGATTCGGAGTTTGATTGTGAGGTTAGATTCTGAACTCGTTGTATTGCAGCTTAATAGAGTTTATGCCATTAGAAACCCGATGTTATTAAAATTATTTTTAAGAGTTCGTCTCTTGAAACGTGAATTTGATTATATTGAATATCAGCATATTCCAAGATATTTAAATACATTAGCAGATGCAATTGCTTCTCGAATGTTAAGTAGACATTTGCAATAATCAAACAGTAAATTTAAAAACATTTCATAACATTTTTTACAAGATAGCCAGTAATAGTGATATAGAATAGCATAGAAGTGTGTCAAATATACATTGTCTTCGATCATAGGTTGAAAAATACCTTATTATCAGCAAAAATGATAGTACAAAAAGCAAAAATGTCATATGAGTCTACAACAGGCAATCATCCTATCACTGGTGATGATCAAGATAAGAAACCACTGTACGAGCCACCCTACAAAGGAACCTCCTGAAAGGTCCTAGGACCCCAATCACATAGCGTTGTAGCTTAAGAGGAATGTCATCTATGCTAGTCTCTGGAATGTCTGCTATCAAACGCTCTAGATGGTTTTCCAATTCGGCCAAGGTCTCTGTAGATTCGTCCCATAGGGCTGGTGCTGCTGCAGCTCGCTGTTTCCTCTCATAGGGCTGGAGAGTGGCTTGTCACCGTGGACCTACATCTGCATTTGAAAATTTTGCTATCAGTTTTAGGATGATTTAAAAAAAAAATAAAAAAAAATAAAAATGAAAAAAATAAAAAAATTAGAAAATGTTGAAAATGATTTTACTTGAGTCATCCCATTGCTCTCCTTGTGGAAGAGCCATGTCTGGGTCACCACGATAATCCATCCCAGCATAAGGAAAATCCTAAATCGTGAAAACTTGGTTCTCCAACCAAGGAAAATACTCAAGAGGAAATCAAACAACCTCTGAACCCTCCTCAGGATGACGGGCCATAACTGCAACCCAACGCATCAGCTTGGGCTCTCGGGGAAGTCCAGCTTCAACGGAAAGATGCTGTGGGACCAACATTGGGACCCTCTCTAGACCAAAGCTCACAACTAAGAAACCATATCCAAAGTTTTTCAGTTGTCCGTTCTTTGCTCTAGTCAATTGGCCTTTTACATTAACCAACACAGCTTCGCACCAGTTGAAGACGGTGCCTCGAAAGCAGTCTACTGCCATCTGCATTTGGGATCCAATGGCCATATGTAGTGCTGCGCTTCCGCAGAGTCTAGTGACAGTAAATGCAATCACTTTGAGTTCAGGACAGGAGATGGTTTTGATATCAATCCCTTTTTCCTTGGTTCGATCGTTACAAAACTCTAGCCGGAGGCTATTGACAGACTGGCCACCTGGCCTAGTCCCGAATAGAGTCAATTGTTCACCTCCCTTAGGCAAACCAGTCAAAAAGTAAATGTCTTCTGGCTCCATTTCGAGCTGGTGGCTACCAATAATGAAACACTGGTCCTGCACATTCCACCTGTCCACTAGCCACTGCAGAAATTCTACTTGGGCCCTCACTCCAGGTATGTCCCAAAATTTAAATAACCCGCATGCCTATAATGCATCAATTGAAGGTTTATGATTGATTGCGGCGAGGTCCACATCCTCATGCTCCCGTTCCCGCCAGCTAAGCATGGTATATACTCTACATTGAAAGAAAAAGCTGATTAGAATATTTTAAATCAAAGTTTTTGGGTGGAATTTGAAGAATTTGGAATTTTAAAACCTATGTCGTGGGGACCGCACTCTCTAGTTAGAGATAGTGCGTAGGTCCGCACTCTGCCCGAACAGCAGGTGCAAGCCCCTGGCTTTTTTCTGCATACGAAAAAGTCAGGGTCAGTAGATTTCGTGTGCTGCGCCTGCGGACCCCCGTGAGCGGACTTTTAAACAAATTTCTTCCTAAAAATCAAAATAAAACCCTAAAAACAAATTTCAAATGGTGGAAATGCAAGAGAAAAGTGATGTGGATTACCTGGAGGTGACGGTGTTCGATTCCAATGGACGGATTTTCCGCAATCTTTACAGGAAGTTTCTTACCCAAAAGCTCTCTTTCCCACTCTGAAGTCAAACGGTAAAAATGAATTTACAGAAGCCCTTTTTATAAGTTTTTTTGAATAAATGAATTTTTAATTTGTTTATTTTTCACTTTAAAGAGGTAACTTTTGAAGCATTTTTATTTATTTTAAACAGGTATGAGTAATGTTTGAGTTTTTGTGCAGGATAACTGATTTTTCAGGCAAAATTGATCATTTTCAACAAAAACATTAGAGTCATCTTTAAGCTCTTTTCTGACTCCTAAAATATGAAAAGATTGCCGAGTTTTTCTTTTTAAGCTCGTTAAAACGGAATTAAAAGGACTGTCCACTTACAGCTCTTTTCTGACTGTATAAACATGAAAAGATTGTCCGATTTTTGTTGTTTCAAATTCGATATTGGTTTTAAAACGACGTGTCGTTGATCGATTTTTTACTTTTTCAGATCAGAGACATTAATTATGAAAAGTACTCCTTGATCGTAATGGTCAAGCGGTTCTCTCAAGTATTATTTTATACTTTTTCGGGCTTGGGAGACACAAATTTACGAAAAGGGACAACCATGGAGTTTTCTTAATTTTTTCTTCCGACTCCCTAAAATTGAAAAGCACCGAGTTTCTCCTATACTGGACTCGTTAAAATTTAACAGTAAAGGACTTGTTCAATTACAAACAGGAACGGACCACTCCTTCTTAGGGTTTGAATTTAAACTAAGTTGGACTCATCCGAAGGATGAGCTTATAACCAAAGAAATGTTATCCTCCTCAAGCTTCTCAAAAATAAAGAGGTACTTGCCAGAAATGGTGGGAGAAAAGAGAGAAAAATGAACCTGTTTGTCATACTTTGTATCTCAGAAAAACATTTAACCACTCTTGAACACGACACTTTTTTTTCACCTGGGTTGGGAAATCCTTTTCCTAACAGTTAATCAAACCATATTGAAAGTCTTCAGCCGGTTTCTGGGTATTAGCTTTGGGTCAATTGTCACCAAACCATCTGCAGTGTCGTTATGTGCTCAAGAGGTCAGTGCAATAAACCATTCATCTGCAAAATATCTATCATCCATCTTAACCATCCATGAGTCATTCCTTGCAAATATATTTCTTCAACTTGATCTATGATTTCGTGTTGTGGGCTCGCCTACGACGAATCGCTTTCTATCGACTTCAGCTCATTATCTAGAAAGATGATCTAGAAATCGTCAGTACCTTGGAATCTGCATGCCTCAATGGCAGGTTTCTCGCCTTCGACAACAAGTTACATCATTGACCTTCAATCAAAGGATTCCGTGACATGTTCGACATCAACACATCTATTCACATTTCATGGATTGTACTGAGTACTTTAAGAGCCATTGACATTATTGGTGGTTTTTCTCACACTTGTTAACAGTTTACATCATTAACTGGTAATCAAGTGGTTTCTACCATGTTCGACTTCGACACATTCATTCACATGGATAAAATCGTACTATTTCGGGGAGTAGAAATCAAGACCCTGGATCTAGTTTCCACCATCCAGGCTGCGAGGAATTTTGTTATTCATTATATAGTGGACTATTCATAAACAGATGGTTGCGCCCATACTGTGTCTACATGTGTCTATACTTGTGATGTATTGCAAGATAATTCCTATATCAGAGCAGTTTAGTTAGTTTTCTAGTCAGTTTTGATCTGAGTATGGGAATGCCTACCTCAGCGATGATATGATCTCATATATATATTTTGTATTGAATGTTTTTACAGGTTCCAACTAGGCTCTCCACAAGATGCTCCTCAAAATGATAAAGTACTTCACTCTTCTTAGATGACAAATACTATCTATTACAGACTTCGCGCTTTAGGGGGCAATCTGTTACACAAAATATTGTCACCATGACTTTTTACAGTCAGTGTGAGTCTATCACCACTCATATTGTCCTCCTTTGCAAGTCTCAAACCTCAGCTCTTCATGTCAAGCCTTAAAAATGAGAGAAATTCATTGAAAATCTCTAAAACTCTGGTTCCGCACTTTCTCTTAGCATTACCTGCGGTCCCGCACCCCTTGGTCATGTTCCCTGCAAACCTGCCCGCTCTCTCTCTAAAGGAGTGGGTGCGGACCCCTGTAAAAGTAAAAAATGCACAAGTTTATTATTAAAAACTCACTTTGGATTAATTCTGGATGTCTATCTTTCTCTAAATATTGTGATTTATAAATAAAAGCCAAGAGATGTTTAAGACCCTACCTCAATTCCAGTGCTAGTTTGTGGAAGCCACGCTCCATTAGTCCAAATGAGTTCCATTTTAAAGAACCTGCAAACACAAACAGGCACACATCAAATAACACCTGCATAGCCAATATAATAAACCATATTTATCATGATGATCAAGGAATTCATGAAATAAACCATAGAAGACAGCTTATTGAGAAAAATGAACTTGATTGTATTAACTTTTAACAAAGAGAACTTTACAACCTTGGTGCCTTGATGTTGTACAAGCTCCTCCCAGGGTCCAGAAAGAATCTCCTCTACTTTGACAAGTTTCCCTCTCTTTCCAAAGAGCTCAAAAGGTATGTAATCTCTCCTCTCAAGCTCAATTAGAAAGTCTAAATTCCAATAGCACCATCATCTCTCTGGATTTAATAAAGGCTGAAATAATCCTCCCCATCTCTAGTTATCCGATTTTTCCTATTAACAAATGATGCACATGTGTACATACTCGTCCACATCCTCCCTCATCTTCTCCCAAAAGTAACCCCTCTCCAACAATGCCAAAGAACGATGCTGTCGTGGGTGGCCAACCCATGGAGAATCATGGCACTCCTTCAAGAGGTGCCTCCTAAGTCTAGATGACTTTGGAATGTAAATTTGGTTCCCATAGAACAAGATTCCATCTCATAGGAAAAACTTTTGAGTCCTTCTCTTGCTTCAGAATCCTCTTTGCCTGAATATCGGTCTCCACACTAGCACAAAATCTACTCTGCATCTCATTGGTCATCTATACCCAACTCCTATTGTGTTCAACTAAGTCTTCTCCCTCTTCAAGTGCAAAAAATTGTCCGTTCCTACTGAGGGAATCTGTAACCGCATTGAGTGTACCCAGCCTATACTCAATAGTCATGTCGAACTTAGCCAAGAAGTGCTGCCAACAAGCCTGCTTCACTAACAACTTTGGTTGGGATGCAAAATAACTTGCCGCAACATTGTCAGTCTTGACAACAAAAGGCTTCCCAATCAAGTAATCCCTCCATACTTGTAAACAATGGATGATCGCAGTCATCTCCTTCTCATGAACCGAATATCGTCGCTCTCTATCCTGCAACTTCTGACTCTTATATGCCATCAAATGGCCATCTTGCAAGAGCACTCCCCCTATCGCAAAATCTGAAGCATCTGTGTGCACCTCAAATGGTCTCTCAAAGTCAGGTGGCCTCACTATCGGTGTTGTAACCATCCTCTTCTTCAAATCCTCAAATGATGCTTGACACTTCTTCATCCAATTCCATCGCTTGTCCTTTTTCAGAAGGTCTGTCAGTGGTTCAGTCACCTTGGAGTACCCCTCTACAAAATTCTGCTGGTAGTTTTTCATCCCCAAGAAAACCCTTATATCATGGACATTATTTGTCTTGGCCTAATCCTCAATCGCTTGTATCCTACTTGGCTCCATCAATATATGACCTTGACCCACTATGTGTCCAAGGAACAGAATCTCGATTTGGGAGAACATACACTTCGACTTCTTCAAGTACAACTGATTTTTCTTCAGTGCCTCGAATACCAAAGCCAAGTGCTTCTTATAATCCTCCATTTTATCACTGAATATCATGATATCGTCCAACTATACTACCACAAATGAATCTAGATATGGACGCAAAACATCTTTCATCATTGTGCACAATGTAGCAGGAGCATTGCACAACCCGAATGGCATGACAAGGAATTCAAAACTGCCATACCTCATCACAATCGACGTCTTCTTCTCATCCCCCTCTTCTATCCACAGTTGATAATACCCATGCCTCAAGTCCATCATGGAAAGCACTCAGGCTTTCACAAGCTTGTTGAAGTAATCCATAGCAAGTTGCAAAGGATACATGTTCTTTATCACCTTCTTATTCAAGGCACGATAATCACAACACATCCTCAACTTATTTGTATCTTTCTTCCTCTGGAACAATATTGGAGCACCATACGAGGACCTTGAAGGTCATATGAAACCTGCATCATCCAAGTCCTTCAACTACCATTTCAACTCCTCCAATTCTGACCCTGATAAATGATAAGGAGCTTTTGCTGGGGTTTTCTTCCTTGGTTTAGCTCAATTTTACGGTCCACTTCTCGTCTCAATGGAAGTACTTTCGGAAACTATTGGGCATCAAATCTTCATATTTTTCCAATACATCAGAAATATCGACTGGAATAGGCATCCCTACTCCATCATCATCCTCAACCTCCCTGATGACTATCACATATGTCTCAACATAGGATTCCTACATCACCCTATTCATACTTACTGCAGACACATGTTTAACCTTCACTTCCCTTCTCTGCGGGTGAGAATGTAAAGCCCATGTACGTGTATCTCTAATCAACATAATCTCATCACGGAAGGGGAAAACAATTGCCTTGTTTCCCTTCAAAAAATCCTGCCCCAATATCATGTAAAAGTCATTCATCTCCATCACAGTGAAGTCCAAACAAACCTGCCAATCTGCAATTTGAAGTGGCACATTATCTACCAATCCTGACACTTTATCTTTCTACTAACCTCCACATCATTTCAAACAATATGCAATCCAACTTCCTTCGCAAGCCCTGTCATCATGAAGTTATCTGTGGCACCTGTGTTCACCAAGGCTTGGACGGTTCTGCCATGAATCTCCAAGTCAAGAAACCCTAAACTATGCAGGAAATTTTCCTTTTTCTCAAAAACTTCAACTTGCATACATCTCTGGTCTCTGTTGTACCCTGTTTTATTGGCTCTGATACCATTCGTCACGACTTGAAATCGATTTTCCCATTTGGAGTGTCATGAAAACTCTCTAAACATTCATACTTAACTTTTTTCATGTTTTCCATAGTATGCCTACAAACATCATTATTGATGTTCTATTTCATTATTAGTTTTGTGCGGAATAAACATAACATCAACAATACCAAATCAATGCCAAGATAACACCAACATGAAATATACAAATTTATAATTCCATTTATAAATTTTCAGTACATACATTACATATGGTACAAGGGGAGGTTGGTTCTACCCAAACTCAGCCTCTACCCAAAATTCTGCACAAGTTAGGACACTGCCTGATTCTTGCACTATCGCAGGCTTCATCGGCACCTGAAAAACTACTTGCACCCTTCACCGGCACCCAACCGCAAACCCACCACTGTGACCACCTGCACTCACCTTCGTTCCGTTGTCTACTACCGCTGTTGCTCGAGCTGTGAATCAAACATGATTTGTTATGCAACCAACTTGCAGTACAGGCACATCTCCTATCGCTCTTCGCTGCACTTGATTGGTATGCCATGCTCCCGTACTCACCTTCGCACTGAAAATTGTTCATTCGTTGATGTTCGATTATTTTTCCACACTTGGCCTACTCCATGTATATATGCACGGACCAAGTGTTATAACATGTGGGTTGTGTTAATTGTGGCGTTGGCCCATCGAGTTGACCCGCCCTCCAAGTTTGACACACTTGGGTACAATGCGTCAACCCAATCATACTTTCTCTTGTCACTCCATATAATTACCTCTCCACATTCCCTCATCACTCGGTCCAACACTTAGTCATTTTTCCATTAATCCACCCATGTTCAGTTATGTGCTTGCTATCCGGATTTACACCCTCGTCGCATGCCCTTTCCAACCATGTTTGCAATTCATCGCACTTACACTATGTCACCTCACCCATGGGCACCTCACTCGGGCGCGCTTGCTCGAATAGCCAACTCGGGTCACCTGATGCGCCCACCCAAATGCCCAACTTGGGTCGCCCATCGCATGCTCGCCCGTCGCACTCGGGTCATGCCCGCCCATCGTCGCACTTGGGTGTGCCCATGTCGCATTTTGCCTATGTGGGGTGCCTGACTCACCCGAGGGCAGTGATGTCAACTCGGGATCGTGACACTAACATAGATATAGTCACCCTAACATTTTAATAATAATAAGTTAAAATTTTAAAACAATTGTAGCTATGACCTTTATATCGTTGGAGTCTGATTGTGAATGATAAATTTTTATTGTATGAAAAGATCAAATATATATATATATATATATATATATATATATATATATATATATATATATATATATATATATATATATATATATATATATATATATATATATATATATATATATATATATATATATAGTAGATAGATAGATATATGGTGATGTCGACTCGGGATCGTGACACTAACATAGATATAGTCACCCCTATATATATATATCTATATATATATGGTGATGTCGACTTGGGATCATGAACTAACATAGATATAGTCACCTTGACATTTTAATAATAATAAGTTAAAATTTTAAAACAATTCTAGCTATGACCTTTATATTGTTGCAGTCTGATTATGAATGATCAAATGGTATTGTAGAAATGTGAATAAATAGTAAAGCAATTATAATTAAGATATAAATAATAATAGTTATTTTTTGAAATAGTAAATTAATTATAATTGAGATATCATATAATGGTAATATTTTTTTAAGTAATAGAAATAATTCGTGGTTTGATCATTGTGAAATGAAAGTATATTTCATTTTTAAAAATAGAATATGAAGATTATTATGCTTGTAGTGGAGTGTTCAATGACCATTTATTAGTCTTAAAACCATTGATTATGAAATTCATTTATTTTTCTATAAAAAATATTCAATATATTATTAGAAAAAAACAACTTACATTTCGAGGGTTTCTGACTCTCCCTGCTTCACATTAACTCAATTTTTTAGTTAGGAGAGTCGGAAAAACCATAAGAGGTATGTCTTGTCATTACATATAATCCCATGGTCAAAATGGCCAGATGCTCCAAAAAACATGCGAAACTAACACACATCATATGCATTTCATGTTAAGGAGGTGATTTCTAAGTTTTATTACACAGGTCAGTTGGAATCCCATGATCTTCATGCATTTGATAATCAATATGGATGAGGCATACTTCAATTTCATCCATTCTTTCATTTTTGTAGCATTGGATGTGTCTCATTGAAGCCAATTATTCCAGGATCTCTTTCTAATGAAACTGCACATTGTTGATGTAAGCCACAATCTTATTTTGGTCCTCGTACTTATGTGCACGAAGAATGTATAGGTTGGCCTGAATGTCACACAATTGTTAGGAAATTGCATCCAGAGAGGGTGGTTTCTCCACACAGTCCAGAGATTGGGCTTGGGCATGGGTAACCTCTCCTCCCGCATCAACACCTCCCACCTTCTCCTCGATGGGATCCTCCAACTTGTTGACCCATGCACCTGGTTGACCTATTGGCATTATGAATTAAGTGTTTTCCTTGATGGAAACTTACCTGATGATTTGTCCTTAATGACAACCTATTTGATGAATAAAAACCTACTTGATGAGTTGTCTCTTAATGGAAATCTTGTTGAAGGTATAAACAAATGAGTTTACAGATGTGACAAAGATATAGATGACTAATGTATTGAAAGGCATAACAGTTCAAAGACAGAGAAATGATAAATATGAAGGTTGAAGAAGTATACACAAGCTCTATGAAGAAAAGTCGAGTACACACTCATGTTTTGTGAAGAAAAGTAGAGTATACGTAGGTTTTGATAAGTAAATCCACATATACACGCGAGTATGAAGAAGAAAAGGCATGTATAGTTTATGCACCATGGTATTATAAATACCAAGGGTACATACCATGGTATTTCCCTGTGGTATTGAGCCCAGTAATAGATGTTTTGATGCCTTCTAAGAAAACCATCAATCGGAGTATGGTTTTGACTTGTGGTATTGAAAAAGGCTAAGATATATAATATGATGAAGATCAAAGTGGTGAAAGTGGTGAAAGTGTGCAAGTCATGGAAATATTATGAATAGTTATATCTGAAGAAAACAAGCATGTTATGGGTTATTGATGTCTTTCTTGATCTAAACTAAATATGAATCTAAGATTCTGATGATGGATCAGATCCAATAGATGTGAGATGACAACCATGATTATGAAATGCTCTGTTCTGAGTTAACGCGTGATTTTTCTATGTATGCCAAGATCTGGGTATGTCTGAAGTTCTGTGTTGCAGCAAAGATTTGAGTATGGATTTGTAGATATGTAAACGGGTTTTACAGCCTGCAAGGCACATACACACATGAATTTGTTTCTAGTAAAATGCGCACACGTAGGTTTGATCCGTGAAAAGTCTGTACAAAAAGTAAGGTTTTTGATGAAAGGGTGTCTGATCAGTTTTTATCAGTTATGATGTGTTTCTACTGCCTTTCAATGAATTCTTCTTGTTGATGTGGGTTTAAACAATGATGTTTTAATTATGCATTGATTGATTGAAGAATATTGAGATAACTTGTTGATTGTGATTGAAGATAAGAGATTGTTCTGTGATTGGTTGAGAATGTTGCAGTAGATCAGAGTATGATCCAGTGTTTGTTTTAGAATGGAAGTGTTCTTGTTTTTCACTTCACAAAAGTTTAAGATATGTATGCGGTTATGCTTCACGAAGGGCGCGTACACACACGAGGTGGCTATGGCAATGTAGCATATACATGTTGTTAGATGATTGATCAGGGTTTACAATAACAAAATCTAGTTTATGTGATATGCAGTATGATGATTGATGTTCTGGTTACAATGATCTTACTAATTGGTTGAGTTTTGATTGAGTTTCAGTTGATTGGTTTTCAGTTATTGGTCGATTCAGTTGTGTCAAAATTTTATGATTGGGTTAGAGTGATGAGTTATTGTTTAAAGATTTATATTGATCTTAAATGTTGGTAGTGGGTCCAGTATGAAAACTTATGAAATGTGGTCCCCAAAATTGATGGATTTGGAGGTTCCTTCTAGTAGAAGCTGGTAAATTAGATCAGGTTGTTGGATCTCCCTTCTAGTAGGAGTTGGAGAACGAGCGAAGGTGGTAGCCTTCTGTAGGTCAATGCTTGTATATTAGTATGAGTCTACATCAATACAAGGTTGTAAAAAGATTTTATTTATATTAAAAGAAGACAAAGATGACAACAACAGGTGGCTTTTTCCCGCATTGGGTTTCCACCTTAAATCTCGGTGTTCATATGTGTTGCTTATGTGTGATGGTTTATTTTGTTCTTACTGCACATGGTTATTGTATATCTAATGTTTAATAAAGTACTAATGCACAAGTTGAAGATAAAAAAAAAATGATGAATTAACTAAAACATAAGTTTACTGGATGTACGATAGTTGTATTAAGAACAATGGCATACACACGTGCGTACCTCTCAATAAAGTCGAGTACATAAATCAAAATATGGAATGAAAAGATTGTGAATTTGAAAATACTCATTCACCACCCCCCCCCCCCCCCCCCAGTATTTTTACCAACAATTGGTACCAGAGAAGGTCCTTTGGCAAAACCTTGATCACTTGAAGGAGATCCTTCAAGACACTGGGAAAGAAGAAAAAGAAGAAATCAACTCAAAATAAGAAGACATCTCAAAGCGATAGTGACAGCGATAGAGACGATTTTCTATTAGATGGAAGAAAATATTCAAATTCAGAATCACCTCAAAATGAAGATGATTAAGAAAAAGAATTATCAAGTATTGACTTTTTATCCTCTAGTGATACATTTCCATGTTCATGCAATATTGAATACAATGAATATGACAATGAAACAACTGAATTTGCTCCTATGGGTAAAACTGAAAGAAATCTAATGGTTCTCAAAGTAGAAGTTAAAAGGCTCACATATAAAATTAGAGATCAACAATATCTATTTGATAAAAGAGAATGTACCTATAAAGAAGAGGCTACCAAGTTAAAGAGTCAGTTGGAAGAAGGAAATAAAATAAGGAAGTAGTACAAGGAAAAGGAAGATAAATGTCAAAGGCTACAGGATGAAGTAACATCATTAAGAAATCTAGTGAATGAAAAGGATACAACAACCAAGGAACTTAAAGAAAGAACAAGTTACTATAAAGATCTTGAAGCTCAAGTCATCTCTCTAAAAGTAGATCTTGAAAAATCAAATAAGCGGAATGAAGAACTACTTCAAGGTGAATCTAGCTCACAAGCTGAGGCAAGGAATTCTAATGGAAAATCTGAAATGCTTAACAAGGAGATAAGAAGTCAACCTCATCAACAACCAAGGAAAGAAAGTCTTCATAGGAAATCATTTATTCCTAACTATAGAAATGTTAATCGAGTTTCTCCTCTGATCAATAATGTTGAATGTTCTATATTTCATAATCTTGGACATGTTGCATCCAGTGGTAGAAGTAGAATGTTTCAATATAATAATTGTCTTACAGAAAGACCATCAGCTTCCAAGTACTTTAAGGGATATTATTTTTCTTGCAACATTTTTTATCACAAAGCCATTGATTGAAATAGAAGGAATCTGAATCATATAAGATGTTATGCTTGTAACAAGTTTTAGAATTTAACAAAAGAAAGTAGGAACAAGTCTATAGATCACAATAGATAACATGGTAAGCAACCAGATAAGAACCTTAAGATCATAAAATATGAAAAAAGATGGATCCACCAATAAAAAAGAAAAGGAAGAACATGTAAGGTGTGGTCTTTATCTCTTCTCCTTTGAAGAGGAAGATGAATGGTATATATATAGTGGATGTTCTCATCACATTACTGGACATAATAGTAAAATGGAGACTCTCAAGAAAAACCAGCATGGTAATGTTATTCTTGGATTTGATGTTTCAGCAAAAGTTCTAGGACAAGGTAAAGCTAGAATTAATAAAACTAGAGCAACAACTAATGCATTATTAGTTCAAGGACTAAAGAATAATATTCCAAGTGTAGGACAAATGGAAAATAGAGGAAATATAATTGTGTTTATATAAACCAAGTGTAAGGTTATGAATGAAGTAAATGGAAAAGTCATAATAAGAGGATACAAAAATCGAGACAAATTATATGTGTTTGAAGATCAGAATTATCATAGATATGAGCAAGGAACAGACTGAGAGTAAAAGAATATTGTGCCTATTGCAGTCTCTTATTCTTAAAATGAATATTTCTAACATTGACTGTATAAGTTGTGAGAGGTACTTGACCTCATGGAAATATAATATGGTTATCATGTCCTTAGGATCAATGATGTGTAATCTCAGGGGGAGTAATACATGTTAATTCTGATGGTTGTTTTTTATTTTCATGTTGCTTTTACTAGTGACAGTGTCTCTGATGAAGTAACAGTAAACATGTACAGATATAACAAACTTAGGAGGAGCTAAAAAATGTCAAATTTCAGTATTTCACTTTCTGTACACAGATGTTATGAAGAAAAGTCGCGTGTATACGCGAGTTCTAAATTGCACAGTCGTGTATATTTTAGTTTGGTGAAGAAACAATGGGATAGACTCAGGAAAAAGGGTTTGATGTGGTTTGGTCAATTATCCATTGGATTTTATGCTCTGGTGGTTAGAGGTTACAGTATATTGATGCTATTTAAAAGTGCTTTTGACTTGTATAAGTTTCTGATGACTTGATGGATGACTGGTTGATGATGATGCCTTGATGATTCTTACCGATATATGAAATGATATGACCATATATGACAGTGAATAGTTGGCACAAGTTCAGGGGGAGTATTTTCTATGCTGCTAATAATGCATTGTTGGCATTATGTTTTCTTAGAATTCCTTGGTATTTAATGATATGATGATTCTTATGTTGCTGAAGGTTTTAAATAATGCATCATGTTATTCAATGATCATGGGTTTCCTATGATGAAATCACATATAATACTTTTATATTGCCTGAGAAACATAGTTGTTTTGATGCTACTAATTAGTTTTATGGATGATTCTTTTGATGATGCATATGGTACATATGTTATGTTTCTTACATGGTGATCTTCATAAGTTCAAGGAGACAAACAAAGCTTGAGCACACAACTTCATTATTTCATGATGATAAGTGTCACTCGTTACTTTATATTGATGTCATCATGCCTTCAAAGATGCATAAATTGCATATGGTGCAGTTATGGATGAGGATTCCTATAGTTCTTGGCTATCACATGGTATATTGTTTTTTATGGTATCAAGGAGATGACTTACTAGCAAAGTTTTACAAATGATTGTGAACTTATGGCTTGATTTTCTCATTGATAAGAAGCCAAATACATAATGCTATATCTATAATAGATGAACTAAAAATAAGGATCTTATGAATAATTTTCCTATTGATGACGTGATAGTTATTCTTCGATGAAGAAAATGGGCCAAGAGAATGGTGTTACTACAGGTTTTATGAAGACATGGCTTACTTAATCACAAAGTGATGATGATAAGGAATGATGAATGCTTTTCCCTATATTACTTTATGATGATAGGATTGGTTCTCACATATGTTGATTATCATGGTTGATGCTTATCAGATGTGGGGTGTTAGAAAACTCCCTAGTGATGATACATGTTTCGATATGTTAGGGATTGTTGAGATCATGCGATTCTTGCTATGAATATTTGATAATGATGTTGTTGTCATGGATGAGGACTGTGGTGCCTACACATGTACATGATATGATGTGAATGGTTGGAGATATGAAATATGCTTAATTTTTGCATAAAAGGCTATGTTTTTTTATGAACATAGATTAAGGCCTTTTTCTTCTAAGGGAAAAGGCAAAGTTGATCTTGATGACGTCAAGATGATGAGTTGATAACATGTATCCACATAAAATATTATGTTGCATACTTGGTCACAAGTCGATGATATCAAAGCTACATTGCCTTATCTTGTGAATTGATGATGGACATATACAAGCTATTATTCTTGCTATTGATGAACAGATGCTTATGGTGCAGATCATATATGGTGTATGATAGTTGTTGATGACTATCATGGTATTATTAAGGTCATTAGTCTTGATTATGAATGCCATTTGATGTAAAGGTAATATAAATACCCGTGATGTATTCATTGTAAAATGCAGCGATGTATAGACTATTGTGGTTAAGTCCTTTTGGACATATGATGTAATTTGTAACCCCACTATGTTTGGGAAGGTGATGTAATAATTATGTCAAATATGTAAACCCATTATGATTGGGTGATTGATGTAAGTTTGAGTCCTTGGTGATAGAGTCATAGAGTCAATGTACATCAGTCATAGATTTCGGCATCTACTCAGGGGAGCATGATCAGTGTTCATACTTAGTGGTTCAGATATGGAAGTATTCATTCAACATTGGTCAGCGTTTGGCCTTGATGTCAAATGGGGAGAGTATATTGGTGTTTGGAGAGTATCTTGGTTTGGTTCTTGGTTATAGGTTGTGGTGATCAAACACTAATGTGCTTTCCATTTAGTCCAAAGGGGGAGATTGTTGGAAATATGAATTAAGTGTTTTCCTTGATGGCGCCCTGCCTAATGAGTTGTCCTTAATGAAAACCTATTTGATTAATGTAAACCTACTTGATGACTTGTCTTTTGATGGAAACCCTGTTGAAGGTATAAATAGATGAGTTTACAGATGTGACAGAGAAATGATAAAGATGACTAATGTATTGAAAGGCATAGCATTTCAGAGACAGAGAAATGAAAAGGTGAAGGTTGAAGAAGTATACATAAGTTCTATGAAGAAAAGTCGAGTACACACTTAGGTTTTGTGAAGAAAAGTAGAGCATACACAAGTTTTCTTAAGCAAAGCCGCATACACACGTGGGTATGAACAAGAAAAGGCTTGTATAGTTTCCACACCATGGTATTGCCCTATGGTATTGAGCCCGGTAACAGATGTTTTGATCCCGTCTAAGAAAACCATTGGTTGGAGTATGGTTTTGACCTGTGGTATTGAAAAAGGCTAAGCTATATAAGATTAGGAAGATCAAAGTGGTGAAAGTGTGCAAGCGATGGAATTATTATGAATAGTAAGATCTGAAGAAACATGCATGTTATGGGCTATTGATGCCTTGCTTGATCTAAACTAAGTATGCACTTGAGATTTTGATGATGGATCAGATCTAGTACATCTAAGATGACAACCATGATTATGAGATTATCTGTTTTGTGTTAACATGTGATCTTTCTGTGTATATCAAGATCTATGTATGTCTGAAGTTATGTGTTGTAGCAAAGATTTGAGTCTGAATTTGCAGATTTGTATGCGGGTTTTATAGCTTGCAAGGTGCGTACACACGGGGATGTCTTTCTGGTAAATTGTGTACATGCATGTTTGATTTCTGAAAAGAGTGTACACACATGGCTATGATTTGAGAAAAGTGCATACATAAAGTAGGGTTTTTTATGAAAGGGTGTCTGATTAGTTTTTATCAATTCTAATGTGTTTTGTTCCCTGTCAACGAAGTCTTCTTGTTGATCTGGGTTTAAACGATGATTTTTTTATTATGGAGTGATTTATTGAAGAATATTGAGATAACTTGTTGATTGTGATTGAAGATAAGAGACTGTTTTGTGATTGGTTTAGAATGTTGCAGTAGATCAGAGTATGATTCAATGTTTATTTTAGAATGAAAGTGGTCCAGTTTTTTAGTTTACAAAATTTTAAGATCTATATGTGAGTATGCTTCATGAAAGGCGCGTACACACGGGGGTTTGCTATGACAAAGAAGCGTTTACATTTTGACAGATTGTTGATAAAGGTTTGCAGTAACAGAATATGGTTTTTGTGATATGAAATATGATGGTTGATGTTCTGGTTATAGTGATGAGACTGATTGGTTGAGCTTTGATTAAGTTTCAGTTGATTGGGTTTCAATGATTGGTTGATTCAGTTGTGTCAGAATTTGATGATTTAATTAAAGTGATGAGTTATTGTTTTATGATTGATATTGAGCTTAAATGGTGCTAGTGGATCCAATGTGAAAATTTATGAGACGTGGTCCCCAGAGTTGAGGGTGTTGGAGCTTCCTTCGAGTGGTAGCTGGTAAATCAGATCAGGGGCTTGGAGCTCCCTTCCAATAGCAGCTAGAGAATGAGTGAAGGTTGTAGCCTTCAGCAGGTGGGTTCTTGCGTACTAGTATAAGGTTACGCCAGTACAAGAGCGAGGGTGTTGGAGCTCCCTTCTAGTAGGAGCTGGAGAACGAGAGAAGGTTGTATCCTTTTGCAGGTGGGTGCCTGCGTACTAGTATGAGTTTGCACCAGTACAAGATTGTAAAAATATTTTCTTTATCTTAAAAGAAGATAGAGACGACAACAACAGATGGGTTTTTCCTGCATTGAGTTTCCACCTTAAATCCTGGCGTTCACATGTGTTTCTTATGTCTGATGGTTTACTTTGTTCTTACTGCACATGGTTATTATCTGTCTAATTTTTAATAAAGTACTGATAAATTGGCTGAAGCTAAAGATATGATGAATTATCTGAAACATAAGTTTACTAGATGTACGCTAGTTCTCTTAAGAACAATCGCATACGCACGCGGGTACGTTTCAGTAAAGTCGCGTACACAAATCAGAACTTGAAATGAAAATATTATAAGTTTGAAAATATTGATTCACCCCCCCACCCCTTCTTAGTATTTTTCCCAACGCCTACCAAACTCAGGTTGCTCGGCGCGCATGCCCAAGCGCCCAACTCAGGTCTCCCAGCGCGCCAGCCCAAACGCCCAACTCAAGTAGCTCGATGCGCCAGTCCATCACACACTTTCCTGTCACACTCAGGTCACACCCACCCATCGTCGCACATCTGTCGCACTTGGGGGCACCCATGTCGCATTTTGCCTATGTGTGCCTGTGTGCAGCGCCCGACTCACTCGAGGGCAGTGATGCCGACTTGAGGTCCTAACACTAACATAGATATTGTCACCCTAACATTTTAATAATAATAAGTTAAAATTTTTAAACAATTGTAGCTATGACCTTTATATTGTTGTAGTCTTATTATGAATGATAATTTCTTATTGTATGAAAAGATCATATCTATATATATATATATATATATATATATATATATATATATATATATATATATATATATATAGATAGATAGATAGATAGATATACATTTATTTAACATGAATTAAGAGAAAGTGCAAAGTAATGAACGAATGGTATCACAGAAATGTGAATAAATAGTATAGCAATTATAATTAAGATATAAATAATAATTATTATTTTTTGAAATACTAAATTAATTATCATTAAGATATCATATAATGGTAATAATTTTTTAAAGTAATAGAAATAATTCGTGGTTTGATGATTTTGAAATGAAAGCATATTTCATTTTTTAAAAATAGAATATGAATATTATTATGCTTGTAGTGCAGTTTGCAATGACCATTTATTAGTCTTAAAATGATTGACTATGCAATTTATTTATTTTCCGTAAAAAATATTCAATATATTATTAGAAAAAACCATCTTGCATTTAAGGGTTTCTGACTCTCTTTGCTTCACATTAACAAAAAATTTTAGCTAGGAGAGTCGAAAAAACCATAAGAGGTATTTCTTGTCATTACATATAATCCCATGGTCAAAATGGCTAGATGCACCAAAAAACATGCAAAACTAACACACAACCTGTGAATTTCATGTTAAGGAGGTGATTTCTGAGTTTTATTATAGAGGTTAGCTGGAATCCCATGATCTTCATGCATATGATATCAATATGGATCAGGCACACTTCAATTTCATCCATTGTTTCATTGTTGTGGCGTTGGCTACGTCTTGTTGAAGCCAATTATTCTGTGATCTCGTTATGATGAAACTGCACATTGTCAATGTAAGCCATGATCTCATTTTGGTTCTCGTACATATGCTCATGAAAAATTTCCACATTGGCCTAAATGTCGCACAATTGTTATGAAATTGTGCCCAGAGGGAGTGGTTGCTCCCCATGGCCCAAAGAATGGGCTTGGGCGTGGGTAACCTATCATCTTGCATTAACAATCCCCACCTCCTCCTCGATGCGATACTCCAACTTGTTGACCTGTGCACCTGTTTGACCACGATGACCGCCACTGTGACGAGGGCGCCCACGTTGCAGCTGCCCACACTATTTGACTTCCCTCGCAAGACCATGCCCCATGGAAAACACCTTGCCTAAATACCAACTTAAGCTACAACTGACAGAACCACCCACACCTCGACCAATACATCACAACACAACTGCAACTATCAACAACCCCAAAAATACCTCTGCTAACATAGGGAACTAGTCACATTGACCAACCAAATCGATGGGGGAAGAAATCTCATACAAATGAAGCAAATAGAAGATAAAATGACGAGAGCCCTATCACTAACGATAAGCAAGGTCTTTGAAAAACACATAGAAGTACCACGCCACTCTAAGAGGGTCTCTGCAATGGAGTCGTGAATGAAGACAAGAAGCCAACATAATAAGGGTCAAACTTGAGCCTTAGGAATTCCAACCACCCAACCATAGACCCACAAAGGAGGAAGCAATTTGACAGCATGGCTGACGCCGAACTGGACAACAACAAAGACAAATTCGACAAAAGATTGAAACCACCCTATTCATAGAATAAAATCTTTAGCTACCCAATTACGATTCCAAACAGAGGTGAAAAACCACCCAACACTTAGAGAAAAACTAAAATAAACAAGGATGAACCTCCCAAGCCATAGTCCTATTCGCCTAAGAAAGAGACCCTCGACCTTCACCTCAGGGGCCAAATTCAAAGAAAATAACTTCTGCAGACTACACTGAGTCGACACTTGCCTAACAAGCCCGAGATCTAGCAAGAAAAGTTGTCTGAAGGGATAATTTTCTTGTATATTCACTGCACTACATGTGTCTACCTAGAATGGATAGGGGTTTGTATCCCAAGTAGGAGGCTTGCTTGCAATTTTAGACTAACCTTCCACAACACTCTCACCCAAGAATTCAAAACATTCACATCTTCTAAGCGTTGGTCCACAGGGCACCTTGGAGCAACACCCTACAAAATTCACACTAGCAAAACCTCTAGCAAACCATTCACACATTTCACAGTTACTAATGATACCCAAAGCTGTTAAGACCGAAAACCAAATAGCTTTCCTTCTCTCAATAATTTTCGGGTACTGCATTCAATGATTTGTATTATCATCACATCTCATCCACTTAACGTCGCACGGGGTGAGCATTAACACTCATTGATTGCACCGTGCCACCGTTCGTGACCCATCAGGGAATTTTTGGCTATACAATTATTATCATATTTTTGTTATAATTATTTACCATGCCATTAATAAAATATTTTAATTCTAATTTTTTACCATGTAATTATTATAATTATTTAATTTTATAATGAATATTATATATTTTAATTTTTTTATAATAAAATAAGTTAATTCATATTTAAATATTATTTTTACATTATATTAATATTAAAATTCTTCTAAGAGTAATATTAAATAAACTATCAGAAATATAAAATGCAATTTAACTATTATATAAAATGAATTTTATATTATTTTGTTAATTTTTACCAAAATTTGATACAGATTTTACAAGTCATCAATTTAAGTTTTCGATTTGCAAAGTTCAAATTCCATAAAATCATTTATAAATTTGAAAACACATTTTAAATAACAAGAAATCGAAAATCTCCCCTAAATTATATTTCCAAATTCATAAAAAAAAAAAAAAATCACCAATTTATTTATTAATTACATTCCCTACAAATATGATTATATCTACATTGATAGAGTGGATGGGAAACCTATAATGCCACTACTTTATTTATTAGTTAGATAATTGCCCAAATTATTCAACCACATAAATTGATTACATTACCTACAAATATGATTATATCTGCATTGATAGAGGGGATGGGAAACCTATAATGCCACTGCTTTATTAGTTAGATTATTAGTTAGATAATTGCCCAAATTGGTCAACCACATAAATTCTCATTCGCAACTATCCATTATTCACAGATATTTTAATTCGCGACTATTCATTATTCATTGGTTGTCAGAGATGCCCACAGAGCAAATATGACTATTTAAAATGTCACTTTTTAGGTGTATTTTAACTTATCGATCAAATCAAGGTTGGAAGTGGTCAAATCACGATTTGGGTAATTCTCTTATCTATTTAAATGATTAAAATTAGTTTTAAGAAGTGGTCAAATCACGATTTGGGTAATTCTCTTATCTATTTTAATAATTAAAATTAGTTTTATAATTTAAATGAAAAATGATCATTATGAGGACAAAATTTTCACTCTTTTTTGATGGACAAATCACTCAGTAAAAATTTCACTGTTTTTGCTGGACAGATCAGTCAGGCGACGCATAAATTTGTCAGTTGATTAAGACAGAAGTTAAACATTTATATAAGTTCTGGTTGATTATCAAATATCTTATAAAGTGTATTGGGCCTCTTAAATTCCATCGCTTTGTTCAATGGTGAAGCCTAAGTACTTGAAGATGCAAGAAGACAAATAAATAATAGTTGATTACCATGACATTACATATGCTTAGCTTAAAACTGTAAATTGTTTAAAATAAAAATTAAACATTTACGAAGATTCTTTCACGTTGTCAATTTTTTTTTCTATATATTATAAAATGCAATTTATTTGTCAATTTCCATCTGATGGTGAATCTCAAAATATAAATATAGAAATACTGGTAAGTCAAAAATATGTTAGTAAATGAAGATAAGTATATGATATATTACAGGGTGAAGATTAAAAAAAATTAACTAAATTAGATTTTTATTTTAAATTATTAATAATTGTTATTTATAAAAAAATAATATATGAATTAAACAAATATATATTTAAAAGTATATGATAAAAATTTAAAATATGATATTTAATTCTATTTTACGAAGATTCTTTCACATTGTCAATTTTTTTTATATATTATAAAATGCAATTTATTTGTCAATTTCCTCTGAAAAAAAAGGTGAATCTTAGATATAAATATAGAAATACTAGTAAGTCAAAAATATGTTAGTAAATGAAGATAAGTATATGATATATTTTACAGGGTGAAGATTAAAAAAAATTAACTAAATTGGATTTTTATTTTAAATTATTAATAATTGTTATTTATAAAAAATTAATATATGAATTAAACAAATATATATTTAAAAGTATATGATAAAAAATTTAAAATATGATATTTAATTCTATTTTACGAAGATTCTTTCACGTTGTCATTTTTTTATATATATTATAAAATGCAGTTTATTTGTCAATTTCCTCTGAAAAAAAGGTGAATCTTAAATATAAATATAGAAATACTGGTAAGTCAAAAATATGTTAGTAAATGAAGATAAGTATATGATATATTTTACAGGGTGAAGATTAAAAAAAATTAACTAAATTGGATTTTTATTTTAAATTATTAATAATTGTTATTTATAAAAAAATAATATATGAATTAAACAAATATATATTTAAAAGTATATGATAAAAAATTTAAAATATGATATTTAATTCTATTTTATTATAAATATTTTAAAATATAAATAAGATTTTTTATAATATTGTAGATTAATATCAAGATATCAATATCACATATTTAAAAAAACCATATATATATAATTTTACAATTTTAATATTTTTTAGTTATTTGAAAGCTAAATAATATAACTACTTTTCATATAAATCTTAACTTTTTTACTATTAAATATATTCCATGAATATTTTAGATACGTTATTTCTTTTTAAAAAATTGTGAAAATTTTATTTCAAAATATACACTTTTATAGAGATAATTATAAAGCTCAAAAACAACATAATGTTTTGGGAATTAAAATTAATTAATAAATTGTAGTGATAATTTAACTATATATATATATATATATATATATATATATATATAGATATAGATATAGATATATATATATATATATATATATATATTGATTTATATAGCAATATATCAATACCACATATCCAAAAAAAATATTATATATATAATTTTTTTTAATTATTTGAAAGAAAAATGATGTAACTACTTTTAATATAAATCTTAACCTTTTCTATTATTAAATATATTTTATGAATATTTTATATAGATTATTTCTCTTTAAAAATTGTGAAAAATCTATTTCAAAATATACATCCTTATATACATAATTATAAAGCTAAAAAATAATATAATATTATGAAAATTAAAATTTAATTAATAAATTGTAGCGATAAATTATCTCAAAATTATTTATGACTATGTGTCTATGTGTAACATCTAAACATCAATTCCATTATAAACTTTAGGAAAAATCATAAAAATTATTATCGCAGAGACTCATGACCTATTAAACGATATATATATACATTGTTATTAAGGGGTTCGTATCCATGGAAATGTACAACATCATGATACTTTGTACAACACTTAAATGTGTTTAAATGATAAATTTATTGGACAAGTTGGAAGATCTGACCGGGGATCCTCCTGATTAACTAAGCACATGAGTCTATGGTTTTCTCTGACATATGGGCCCTCGGCTGTAGCTCCAGGCGGCAGCAATCTACGTTGTGGGATGGCAACTCCATTTGACCTTGCCATCTATCATGATTGTCCGTCGTTGATCCTCCGTTGGCCATCAGACGATGGAGATGAGCTAGGGTTTAACCTAACTAACTCTGGGCACCGAAACCCTGATCTCTCATTGTTGTCACTCCTCTGTGTCACGTTGCTCTGTGAGGGTTCTGGTTTTTGTCCTTTGCGTGAGGTGGTGGCCGAGGAGGTCGATACCACCATCATAGCAGGTGTATGTTGGTTGCGTCTCATTGAATCTAATTGTTTTGTGATTTCTTAATATGATGAAACTGCACATTTTCGATGTAAGCCATGATCTCATTTTGGTCCTCGTACTTATGCACACGAAAAATGTCCAAGTTGGCCTAAATGTCGCACAATTGTTATGAAATTATGCCCAGAGAGAGTGGTTGCTCCACATGGCCCAAAGAATGGGCTTGGGCATGGGTAACCCATCGCCCCACATCAATAACTCCCACCTCCTCCTTGATGGGATACTCCAACTTGCTTACCTTTGCACTTGGTTGACCATGATGACTGCCACCGCAACGGGGGCGCCCACATTGCAGTTGCCCACACCGGATGACTTGCCTTGCAAGACCATGACCCATGGACTACACCTTGCCTAAATACCAACTTAAGCTACAAGTGACAGAACCACCCACACTTCGACCAATACATCACAACATAACTGCAACTATCAGCAACCTCAAAAATACCTTTGTTGACATAGGGAACTAGGTATATTGACCAACCAGATCGATGGGGGAAGAAATCTCATACAAATGAAGAAAATATAATATAAAATGACGAGAGCCCTATCACTAACGACAAGCAAGGTCTTTCGCAAACACATAGAAGTCCCACACCACTCTAAGAGGGTCTCTCCAATGGAGTCGCGAATGACGACAAGAAGCCAACATAATAAGGGTCAAACTCGAGCCTTAGGAATCCCAACCACCCAGCCATAAACCCACAAAGGAGGAATCAAATTGACAGCATGGTGATGCCGAACTGGACAACAACAAAGACAAATTCCACAAAATATTGAAACCACCCTATTCAGAGAATAAAATCTTTAGCTACCCAATTACGATTCTAAACAGAGGCGAAAAACCACCCAACACTTAGAGAAAAACTAAAATACCCAAGGATGGACCTCCCAAGTCGTAGTCCTAGATGCCTAAGAAAGAGACCCTCGACCTTCACCTCAGGGGCCAAATTCAAAGAAAAGAACTTTTGCAGACTACACTAAGTCGACACTTGACTAACAAGCCCGAGATCTAGCAAGAAAAGTTGTCAGAAGAGATAATTTTCTTGTAGATTCACTGTACTACAGGTGTCTACCTAGAATGGATAGGGATCTGTATCCCAAGTAAGAGGCTTGCCTGCAACTTTAGACCAACCTTCCACAAAAATCTCACCCAATAATTCACAACATTCACATCTTCTAAGGGTTTGTCTACAGGGTGCCTTGGAGCAACACCTTGCAAAATTCACAGTAGCAAAACCTCTAGCAAACCATCCATGCATTTCACAGTTGCTAATGATAACCAACGCTGTTAAGACCCAAAACCAAATAGCTTTCCTTCTCTCTGGAATGTTCAGGTACTACTTTCAATGATTTGTATTATCACCACATCTCATACACTTAACGTCGCGTGGGGTGAGCATTAACACTCAGTGATTGCACAGTGCCATTGTCAGTGACCCCATCAGGGAATTACTTACTATGCAATTATTAATTTTTTTTGTTATAATTATTTACCACGCAATTAATAAAATATTTTAATTATAATTTTTTACAATGTAATTATTATAATTATTTAATTTTATAATGAATATTATATATTTTAAATTTTTTTATAATAAAATAAGTTAATTCATATTTAAATATTATCTTCACATTATATTAATATTAAAGTTCTTATAGGAGACTCTGATTTCTTGGATATCTCAGCTTCTTGGAATTGAATCCAGACTTCTGTCTTATGGAATCAAGTACCTTGGATTCTGCCTAAAAGCAAAGGCCTACAGGAAGGCTGACTGGCGATGGCTTATTAAATGCTTCTTCAGCAAGATCTCGCTGTGGGAATTTAGATCTCTTTCTCTGGGTGGCAGGGTTGTGCTTGTCAAATCGGTCTTGTCGCAGCTATCGGTATACTGGGGCCACCTTTTTCTTCTCCCAGCTTGTATCATCCAAGCCATCAACAGGATTTCTGCCAATTTTATATGGGGGGCAAAAGCTAATAGGAGAAAAATCCATCTCGCGAAGCTGAATTTCTTATCTCTGCCAAAGAAGCTTGGTGGATGGGGTTTGCTGGACATAAGGCTCTTTGGGATTGCTCTTGTCTGTAAATCCCTATGGAGGGGCATCTTTGGCTCAAATCCCTGGAGTGAAATTATTTGCCAAAAATATAAAAAAGGTAGAGGCATAGAATTCTAGTTCAGGTTTGATTCCATTGGCATTAAGCAGGAGTCTACTATTTGGCTCAGTTTCAGGCGGATCCAGCGTTATTTTCTCAATAATCTCAAATGGAAAATTTTCTCTGGCCGGAAGATTCTCATTGGCATCGACTCTTTTGCTGGCTTCAAGGGTAATCTACAGGTTCCAACTCCTATCCTTTTTGACCTCCACAGATTTGGTATTTTCTCATGGGATAGAATTATCAAGGAATGGAGAGGCCCCTCTCTCTCGCTTATGGACGCTCGCGACATCGGCATTCCGCAGGCCTTGTCCTTTCTATGGGATAATCTCAAAAACTCTCTCCATCTGGGTGGGTTAGTGCGCTCTGTTAATGAAGACCATTTGGTTTGGTCCTTATCTCTCTCTTCCACTCAAGCAAATGTTAAGGACATTTATCTGGACCTCATATCAAAATCAAACAGATTGAACAGACAGTGTTTTCCAGTATTCTGGTGGAAACTTGGCTGCCCCCTCAAAGTGACTTTATTCTCTTGGCTGGTGTTTTTCAACAAAAATTTGACTTGGGACTCCTTAAGGAAGCGATCTTGGCATGGCCCCAACAGATGCGTCTTTTGCAAAATGGAGGAGGAAACAAACTTCCATTTGTTTTTCAAATGCTCGGTCTCCCAACAAATCTGGTATGAATTAGCACTGTTTTTCTCCTTTTCGCATCTTAACTTCATCTCTGTTGATGTAGCTTTTGCCTGGTGGGGAAGACAAGAAGCTGCTCTTCGTCCAATCCTTCCCATCACTATATGGTGCCTTTGGAAGTGGAGGAACTTAAAAAATTTTGAGGATTCAAAAATCTCCTCCAAATATGTTCTGTGTTCTTTCTCTGCTCTCTATTCTCCTATCCGCTGAAGCAGCCCCTCTGGGTTTCAATTTTGTCTCTATGATCTTGTTGTTTCTTAAGGTAATCTCTTTTGGTATTATGCTTATCTTGATGCTTTTGCATGTTGACCCATCAGTCTTTCTCACATGCGATCTTCTAACAGATCCATCAGAACAATTTTGTATATATTGCCTTAATATAATATAGTGCTTTTCTTTCTAAAAAAAACTATCAGAAATATAAAATGCAATTTAAATGGATTTTACTTTATTTTGTTAATTTTTGCCAAAATTTGATAAAGATTTTACAAGTAATCCATTTAAGTTTTTTGATGGGCAAAATTCAAATTCCAAAAAATAATTTATAAATTCGAGAACGCAATTCAAATAACAAGAAATCCGTAAATTATATTTACAAATTCATAATTAATTAAAAAAAAATCACCAATTTATTTATTAATTACGTTGCCTACAAATATGATTAGATTATATCTACATTAATAGAGTGGATGGGAAACCTATAATGCCACTGCTTTATTAGTTAGATAATTGCCCAAATTGTTCAACCACATAAATTCTCATTCGCAACTCTCCATTATTCACAGATATTTTAATTCGCGACTATTCATTATTCGTTGGTTGTCAGAGATGACCACACAGCAAATATGACTATTCAAATTTGACTGATCGATCAAATCAATGTTGGAAGTGGTCAAATCACGATTTGGGTAATTCACTTATCTATTTTAATAATTAAAGTTAGTTTTATAATTTAAATGAAAAATGATCATTATGAGGATAATTTATTTATTTATTTTTATTTATTTTTTTTTTTTTTGGGGAAAAATCACTCAGGAAAATTTTCACTGTTTTTGATGGACAGATACTCAGGCCACGCATAAATTTGTCAGTTGCTTAAGACAGAAGTTAGACATTTATATAAGTTCTGGTTGATTGTCAAATATCTTATAAAGTGTATTGGGCCTCTTAAATTCCATGGCTTTGTTCAATGGTAAAGCCTAAGTACTTGAAGATGCAAGAAGACAAATAAATAATAGTTGATTACCATGACTAAAACTGTAAATTGTTTAGAATAAAAATTAAACATTTACGAAGATTCTTTCACGTTGTCAAGTTTTTTTTCGATATATTATAAAATGCAATTTATTTGTCAATTTCCATCTGATGGGGAATCTTAAATATAAATATAGGAATGCTGGTAAGTCAAAAATATGTTAGGTTAGTAAATGAAGATAAGTATATCATATATTCTATATTGATAAAAAAAATTAACTAAATTGTATTTTTATTTTAAATTATTAATAATTATTAGTATAAAAAATTACTATAGGAATTAAACAAATATATATTTAAAAGTACATATGATAAAAAATTTAAATTATGATATTTAATTTTATTTTATTATAAATATTTTAACATATAAATAAGATTTTTTATAATATTATAGATTAATATCAAGATATCAATACCACATATTAAAAAAAATTATATAATTTTTTATAATTTTATAAAATTTTTTTAGTTATTTGAGAGCAAATAATATAACTATTTTTCATATAAATCTTAACTTTTTCTATTATTAAATATATTCTCTATTATTAAATATATTCCATGAATATTTTAGATATGTTATTTTTTTTGAAAATTTCATTTCAATATATACACCTTTATACACATAATCATAAAGCTCAAAAATAACAAAATGTTTTAGGAATTAAAATTAATAAATTGTACTGATAAATTAATAAAAAATTATATTATTTATATAAATTTAAATTGATTTACATAACAAAATACCAATACACACATTCATATATATATACATATAACTTTTTTTAATTTTTTGAAAAAAATAATGTAACTGCTTTTAATATAAATCTTAACCTTTTCTATTACTAAATATATTTTATAAATATTTTATATAAATTATTTCTCTTAAAAATTTGTGAAAAAAATATTTCAAAATATACATGAAAAAAATATTTCAAAATATACATCTTTATATACATAATTGTAAAGTTAAAAAATAATATAATATTATAAAAATTAAAATTTAATTAATAAATTGTAAAATAAATTATCTCAAAATTATTTATGACTATGTGTCAATATTTATGACTGACATAATAAATTAGAAAAATTTGAACTTTAAATTCCAAATTTCAGACAAAAATTTCCATCAAAGTGATTGCTAATCAAACTATTCATAAAAGCTTAAAAATTGACATTTAACTTCTTAAATAATAATCAATAGAATTTTAACTTCAATCAAAATTTTTATATCAAGACCATTGCTAATCAAACTACTCCTAAAAACTTAAAATTTGACATTTTGACGTGTTAAATGACTAAGAATTTCAAACACATGTATACAGGCATGGAATTTAACGTTTTGTAAGAAGTATTTTGTGTTTCAAGACATATTTGACCGCAAGCTAAAAATTTAACCCGTTCGTCTCTTTTATATCTGCAACCGGTCAGAACTACGTTTGATTTTAAATTTAAACCGTAAAAAATTATAATACCAATACCATTTAAGGGATTTTCCACTTAGCATAAGTTTAAATATAAGTAGTTCGCTACACTCTCAATCTCTCCGGCGTACCTGTATTAAATCCACAACTCTGCCATAAAGCATAATTGCAATGAATATTTATAATTGGGAATTTAGGTTTCCAACTACTGTTATGCACTCTCAAGCTCTATAACTGGGATTACTCATAAAATTTTTGGTAAAATATTTTTATTTTTGTAAACTGAATGCAATTGACTTTTATCCATATGATTCATGTCAATTTGTTGTATAATGCAATGTCGTATAACACCCATAATTATTTCTAGTTAGAATTTGTGTGTTTATAACTAAATTGGTTAAAGGTTCAAACATTGTACAATCCTAATAACCAAATTGTTGTCTCAACTAAAAACTTTCTGGAATAATATTTTAAGAAGACACCATATGATTATAATTTTTTAAAATGATTAGGATATAATAATATGATTGATTGCATATATCAAATTCCAAATTTGATATGTTATTTATTTGTGTGAACTTGTCATATGCATTTTGAAATTTCACATATTCAAATTTAAATGGATTGAGATAGCATTCATACTAATAGTATTGAATGCATCCAAAACTTTAAATTTATTGACATAAGTGTATCTATGGACTTCACACTTCCTCAAGAGTTGAGAGGCCATCCTGATCCCACTTGCATGCCTAACCAGGCTTTAAAATGTCTATAGTTTACATCGTAGCTATCAGTGCAGTAAAGCACTGAAGTATTTTGAGCCGTTTTTGACTTGTTAAAGAAATGCTAGGAGTTACTCCCAATGTGATTGTTGAGGTTGTACGTTTGATTGAGGCGGCTAGTTTTATGAGTTTTATGAATGTACATGGTTTGAGGTTAATAAAAAATTAGTTGTTTCAGCGAGTGGTATGCACTTGAGGTTGGAGGCTTTTCTTATCTAAAAAAAAATGAAATGCTATTGTGTATTTTTTTTAAATAATTTAATTGTATTTTTTGGTGGACTTTTAAAAATAATTTAATTGTTTTTTTAGGTTTAATGTTGATTTAATTAGTTATAATATATTTTGGGTTGTTTTATAAATTAATTGTTTTAATGATTAAATGAAATTGAAGTTCAATTTAATATAATTATAACACATAACTCTTAAATAAGAAGTAAGGATTAGTTGTTTTGCTTATATTTTCAAAAGTCTAGAGAATTTATAATACTTTGTATGAGTAAGAATAAAAATAAATTATGGATAGAATAAAAATAAATTATGGATATCTCATTATTATAAATCTTTTAGTCAAAAACATTAAGTATGAGTTTTAGTAGTTTTTTCTTTATCAATTCTCTCTCTCTCTCTCACACACATACACACACATATATACTAAATTAAAAGCATATAAAATTTAAAGATATAAAAATTAATGGAATTAATGTCTAATTATTTTTCATTATATAAATAGAAAGTTATCATATGAATAACAAAATCTATATCCTTAAATCCACTTTGCAAATTGAAATAATTTTTAATGTCAAATATTTTATAACATAAAATAAAATTGAGAATGAAATAACTTATTCCTTTAATTTGAAAATAAGATACTATATAATTAAAAAGAAAGAGAATTAAACAAAAGATATTACTATGGAATAAAATTGCAACAATTAACATGTTTATGCTAACTTACTAAAAACAAGGCACTTTTAAAGGAAGATTAATGAAAATTGAGATGCAAAAGTAGTTGAAAGAGAGTTTCGAGATAAAGAAAGGTTGACATTCACAAATTTGCCTAGAATGTAAAATGAAGGACATGAAAAATACAAAAATGTCAACAAATTTCCATTTGACGAGTAGAGAGGATTTGAAATTCCAGACCTGCAGGTATATATAAAGGTGAAAAAAAGAAGGCATTTTAACACGTTAAACGAATGTGAATGTAACATAACATGCTAGCCGTGTTCAAAATTGAACACATCACCGCCAGTCAAAGGAAATTCCAGGCCTGCATGTATATATAAACGTGAGAAAAAAAGAGCATTTTAACACGTTAAACGAATGTGAATGTAACATAACATGCGAGCAGTGTTCAAAAGTTGAATACATCACAGCCAGTCAAGAGGCCTCTGGCACGTCATAGAAGTGTTCAGCAAATTTTACGCGTCATAAAATTTTTTTAATTTTAATTTCTACATGTTTTTTAAAATTTTAAATAATATTAGAAAATGCCCTGTGAAGAGCTGCGAGTCCGCCTGACAATTCCGGAAATTTATGTTATCTATTCAATTCCGGAAATTTACGTTATCTATTACCAGGGACCTGATTGCAACTTACATTGTTATCTAACTGATAATTGCAGCTTACATTGCTATCTAAATGACACATACAGTCTAGATTCTAGAGTGTAGGGTATGCATGCAAGAGGTTATTGCAGCATTAAAGAAAGTTTAATGGCTAATGGAGGTTGTTGCACCTTGCATGACCTCTCCACTGATCCATGAAACTACCCTACATTTCCTCAATACGAACCTACCCTACATTTCCTCAGGCGTAGACGGATAATCGCTCGCGTTATGTTAAAAGATTTCATACCTATAAATACGAATATTTTCACCGCTCAAGAAATTAATGCAATTCAATTTATGGGCACTCTGCTTGCGTACGGTTTAAGACACAACATCTGTAGATTCTGCCTCTTCTGAACAAATCTCCTCTAGACCTACTACAACACTCCCACCAGAATCATCGTTCGGTTTTGTATAAGAAGTTTGACAATTTCATATGGTAGAAATCCTTTGTCATTCTTGATTCATTAGGACTCAAACTCTGTCCCTTAGGCATTGGACGATTTAAGCATGCAGTTTTCATGGTGGTTGTAGAGGGCCAGAGGAAATTTTGTATATAGTGGGAATTTTCATGGTGGTTGTAGAGGGCTAGAGGAAATTTTGTATATAGTGGGTGTTTCGTTAAGAACAACAACAACCATGGGTTTTCAGAAGTTTCCTTCAGTGCACTCTAAAGATAGTGAACTCCATCTTAACAATGATTGGTTAGCAATGGTGTTGTATTCTCTTTGGATGCTCAAGGAATGGAATTCGAAAGAGAAGGCATTAATGGTAAGTCGATATTGAAGCCTCCTTAAACGCACATAAAGGGTGAAACATGAAACAAACTGAAACTCCATCTTAACAATGATTGGTTAGCAATGGTGTTCTATTCTCTTTGGATGCTCAAGGAATGGAATTCGAAAGAGAAGGCATTAATGGTAAGTCGATATTGAAGCCTCCTTAAACGCACATAAAGGGTGAAACATGAAATAAACTGAAAGGAGACTATTGCAATTGGACGTTATGAAGTGACACAGATTGATTTTACTTTTTGCAACATTTGCACTGGTGCTTTAGGGTTTATGGTTAAAGATGTATGTGCAAGTGAAATGATTCCTTGTGAGTGGAAACTCTAATTTCTGGGTTGAATGATAGGTACAAAGTGAGGACTAGGGAAAGTGAATTTCATTTATTCCACATAATGTAATATATAAATACCAAGAATGTCATTTCATGCACTAAAAAAAGTCTCAAACCCCCACAGCTACCCCACGCTGGCAGTTTTTCCCTAGTTATATGTACATATTTTCATTTTAATATTTCCCTTCTTATATTGTTACTGCCAGGTCTTTTACACTATCTGTAAATTAACCTCATATAGATCTATTTGAATATGCCCAGATTGTAAATTTTTCATCCCTGCAATTCATTTGCCCAACTTATAATCAAAAGATAAATCTCAGTAGCCTTGCTGATTCTGTCATACATCAGAACCACCATCCAAGGACAAGAGTATCTCCTCCTACAGCTTCTGTCACTCAGTGTCCAAATCCTAAGTGTTTTGAAATACCTTCCCCTCATAATACTGAGTATGTATTAATGATTCATGAGCTTCCATCTTTGGAAAATGAAGACCCCCGCCTCAAAGACATGTTTAGCAAAATGCGTCCTACTAGTATGCCTCGCTATGGTCTAGGATATCTAGAACAACTTGATGAAATAATCCCTCAATCCAGATTTGACAAATTTGTGCCTTTTGATTGTTAAAAGCTGTCAAAACCAGAAATGCACAAGTTCTTTTCGGTTATGGAAGGATGTAGGAAGCATACAATTGATCATCAATGGATGAAAAATATTGTTAATTGGGATTTACACACTCATCCTGAGGCTGAAAGTTTTGACCTTACCACTCCATACCTAGAAAAAATCAGATTATCCCATGAATGGAAAACATACATGCAGAAGAACAATGTCTAGTTGTCTTTTTATGAATGGAAGAGGAAGCAAGAAAATACAGATGTACAAATGGTAGATGTTGAATCATCCTCAGCAAAACATTCTTGGACTACCATAGATGGCGGAAAAATTGAAACTCCTACCACCTTCCCTCCTTACAAAGGCATTGTATTAGGAGAATCAAAAAACAATGCTAAAACCATTCCACAGGTCATAAAAGATGACAGTGCCCTTGGCATTGATGGTAGGATACAAAAAGCCAGTGAATAGATAAACTGGACAAATACAACAATTAAAGGGCTAGAAATGAATTGTGCAAAGTCTATTGAAGTTAAAAAAGATTTTGATAGTATAAAAGTCTTTGTAAATAGTATTAACAGAACTCTGAATGATGTGAACTATTCCACTACTGTATTGAAAGGTTTTGTTAAAGAATCCTTAACAAGGATAGAAGATGTTGAAAGGAAAGTAGATATGGGAAAACAATCTAGTCAGGAATCTATTGAAGAACTATCTGAAAAATTTGATAAACTTCATATAGCCCCCAAAGACAAACCAATTCCTGTTTTTTCTCTTTTCAAGAGATCTATAAATATTCAGCGTCCCGTTAAGTCTGTTGATAGATTTCCTTCTCTCTTCCCTAAAGAAATGGCCGAAGAAAAATCTGAGCCAATGACTATCTCCTCACTATTTAAAGAAGTAGAACAACCTGAAAGCTCAGAACCACATCTACTCCCTATCTATGAGCCTCTCCAAAGTCAATATACCAGGTATCCAACACTTGATCTTAGTGGAAAAGGGAAACTTCTAGAAACACATAACTTCCATCCTGAATCACACAAAGAATGGAATATTGAAAATCTGACATTTGCTCAGATTCGACGAATGATAGATCTTATGTTTATAGAATACAAGCTCATGTGCCTAAGGGGAAAAAATGAAATAGAAGCTTCTAAACCTATTGTTTAGTGCTTTACTATAACTTTGTTGAGATGGTGGGAAATGGTGTCATCACTAGCAATAGTGGAAAAAATGGAAAATGAAATCTTGAAAGATGAAGCGGGAGATATCATTCATAATGTTGATGGAGATCCACAAAGCAGTATGATTGGGGCACTAACTTCATTCATTTTAGAACATTGGTGTGGAGGAGAACTTGAACTTGCCAATAAGCATGAGATAATTCTCATGAATATTAAATGTAATAAAATGTATCATTATGAAGATTTTCATAGAGACTGGATTCAGAGAATATATGAGGTTGAAGATAGAAAAAATCTCTTGTGGAAACAAATCTACTTAGCATCATTTCCTTCAAAATTTGTAGATTATCTAAGATAACAAGATGCTTTTCAGTTCCCTTTTGAATCCTTTACTTGGGGAGAAATATACAACATCATAAAAAAGGTTATGGTAAGTTTATGCACTAGTATGAAAGTTAATAAATCTCTGCAGAAGATGTCAAGATTACCAGACAACAAATCCATCTATAACAAGTATGGTCTTGCTATAGATGACCCCATAGTAAAAAGAAGAAAAGCTATATATAAGGCCAAGAAAGAAAAAAGACAAGAATACAGAAAATATCCACAGAGGAAAAGAAAAGGGACCAAGAAAGGATACTATAGATATGTGCCAAATACACATTACTATGAACCCAAGGATATTAATCTATAGACACATAAGAAATATCAGTGGAATAAATTGATTTTTTGGCTCTGTGGCCAAACTGGACATACCTCCAGTCATTGTCCTTTATCAGAAGAATCTAAGAGAAACAGAGGAAAGAAATCCTTTGAAGCTGCAAAGAAGAAAAGGACAATAAAAACAGAAGGCATGGTGCCAACCCTATGTTATAAATGTGGTTCTAAGAATCACAAATCTGATAATTGTCCAAACATATCATTTAGAGAACAGATACAACAATGACAACTCTATTCAACATCTGAATCCTCTAAAATTTCTTCTTCAGAATGCTCTGATGAAGAATTAAACATGCACATGAATGAATGTGACTGCAATGATTCTGACAACTATTATTGTGAATCAAGCGCTGAATCAGAAATCTCATATGATGAAGACCATGTTTCTCATCCAAAGGAGAAGGTTCTCATGGCACAAACCATGGATGATACCAAAACAACGCTACTTGCCCAGATCAGAACATTAGGAGAAGGAGAAATGAAGGAAAATTTACTAGAAACGTTTCTAAGCACAATGCACAAAAATCAGGGGAGCAGTAGCAAGACTGCCTCTAAACCTGAACCAAACGCATTATTCATCGATGCCTCATTTGAAAGAAATACAATATCTTTCCAAAGAAGCCAACAAGACTCTAAGACCAAAGCCCTCACATTAGGAGAAGTCATCCAAGAGATTCATCATCTCAAAGAAGATATTGTCTCTCTAAAAGCACAGGTCTCTGAGTTAGAAAAAGGGAAGAAAACTGAGGATAGATATGATGACTACTACACTAACCCAAATATTGAAATATTTGAAGGAAAAAAGGATGATACTATAGGGTTCACCGACATGAGAGTAATGTCTATCCAGTATCACCAATATCATGTTATGCTAGATAAATGTATAGATGGTGAAATGTTTTCCCTAAGAACACTTATTGACTCCGGGGCAGATGTCAATATTCTGAATTCAAAAATAGTACCTGCAAAGTACTGGGTAAAATCCTTTAGACAAGTGATTGGGTTAGGAAACAAAGATCTACTGTATGAAGTCCCTCAGAACTCTATTTTCTTTAAAGAGCATTGGATCAAATTAAAATTTGTTGTTGCAAACATTCTTGTTGACTGTATTTTGGGGAATGTATTTTTAGCAGCTGTGGAGCCACATGGATCAGCCAGATTGAAAAATGGCAAGGCTGGTTATTTTATATCTGTACCAATCTCAGATGAAATATTACAAACAATCAAGTTACCCTTTGTCTCTACTCCCAGAGTGTTTACTATGGTAGAAGCAATGCAGCAAATCGAAAAGGAAAAGAATAAAATTGAAGAGCTCAAGGAGCTAAAGACTACCATAAAGATAGGAGACTATCTTCAGACTCCTATAATTAAACAAAGGATCTCAACTCTGAGATCAAAGATAGAAAAAGAATGTTGTGCTGAAGAACCGAATGTGTTTTGGCATAGAAAACAACACTGTGTAAAATTCCCTACAAAGATAAGTATGAAGGGAAACCCTGCAAGAACAAAGCAATCCCTATGAACAAAGAATATAGAGATATCTGTCAAAAAGAGATACAAAGCCTCTTGGAAAGAATATTGATTAGAGAATCCAGCAATCATTGGAATTACTATGGTTTTTATTTTAATAAACATTCAGAACAGTTAAGAGGTATCCCAAGACTGGTCATAAACTATAAACCTTTGAATACTGTCTTCTCAGATGATACTTACCCCATTCCTCACAAAGGAAATCTTTTAGCAAGAATAGCAGGGGCTAAAGTATTTTCTAAATTTGATATGAAATTAGGATTTTGGCAGGTGGCAATTAATGAAGATGATAAGTTTAAGACTGCTTTCACTGTCCCAGTAGGACACTATGAATGCAATGTCATGCCTTTCGGACTAAAACATGCCCCCTCCAAATTCCAGAAGGTTATGGATAATATTTCCAAGCCATATTTTGATTGGTTACTAGTATACGTTGATGATATACTTATATTTTCTAAAAACATCCATGATCACTTTAAACATATCCAGAGATTTGTACAACTTGTCAAAACCAATGGATTGGTTCTTAGCAAGAAAAAGATTGAATTATTTTAGACAAGTATCAAGTTTCTTGGCCATACAATTAAAAATGGGCAGATCACTCTGCAAAAACATGCTCTGGAATTTGCAGATAAATTTCCAGATATTATCACTGACAAAACTCAATTACAGAGATTCTTGGGATGTTTAAACTATGTAAGCATCTTTTACAAATATTGCGCCAAAGATAGATTATTACTCAATAGAAGACTGCAAAAACATCCAAAACTTTGGTCTCAGGCCCACACTAAAGCTGTCAGAAGAATTAAAATGAAGGTAAAAACTCTTCCTATTCTTCATATCGCTGATGAATATTCTTTCAAAATTGTTGAAACAGAGGCCAACAATGAAGGATGGGGAGGAATTTTGAAGCAAAAGAAAGAAGGAAAAGAACAAATAGTTCAGTTTGTCTCAGGGACTTGCAGCCCACCTGAGAAAAACTATTCCACTATAGAAAAAGAGGTAAAAGCAGCATGGAACTGCATTGATAAATTCGATATCCACCTTATATACAAAAAGTTTCTCTTAAGAACAGATTCCTCTGCACTAGATAAAGTCCTTAGTAAAGCTATAAATAAATTAGGAGAAGCTAAGTTCGCAAGGTGGCAGGCTCTATTCGAAAATTTCAACTTTGAAGTCGAACACATCAAAGGCGAAGAGAATTGTCTGCCTAACTTCCTAAGCAGAGAATATTTAAATAAGAAAGACACTGCCATGGTGATAGTAACAAAATGGGACCCTTCCAAGCATATAAAGACTCTGAGAAATATTTCTGAAACACATAACTGGGAAGAATATTGTTCCAAAAGGAGACCAACATGGCAGCTAAGAAACACAAAAGTGCTTGATGCAAATTTGCAACCTCATTCATATATTCAGCAATTAGTACCTGAAAGGAAAGTCTACCCCAAAGGTAGAAAATGGATACACGACATGGTGTATCAGAGGAGTATGATGGCTGCACATTTGGCTGAAAAATCCTTAAGCCAAAATGTTACAGATATCACTATGATCTAGACAGAAGGAAGCGACCAGAGGAGAATCTTCCACAAATATCTTGCCATGAATTGGACCAGATGGTTGGGATGGTACGACATGCCATAAATATGGCCACAGGGTAATCAAGCATTATCTTCCCGGAAAAAGTTGCTTGAATTACCCTGTGACCACACTTCTGGCATGTCGTACCATCCCAACCATCTGGTCTGATTTATGGCAAGATATTTGTGGAAGATTCTCCTTTGGTTGCTTCCTTCTCTCCAGATCACAGTGATATCTCTAAAATTTTGGCTTAGTGATTCTTCAGCCAAATGTGCAGCCATCATACACCTCTGATACACCATGTCGTGTATCCATTTGCTACCTTTGGGGTAGACTTTCCTTTCAGGTACTAAGTGCTAAATATCTGAATGAGTTTGCAAATTTGCATCAAGCACTTTTGTGTTTCTTAGCTGCTATGTTGGTTTCCATTTGGAACAATATTATTCCTAGTTCTGTGTTTCAGAAATATTTCTCAGAGTCTCTGTATGTTGGGAAGGGTCCCATTCTGTTACTATCACCATGGCAGTGTCTTTCTAATTTAAATATTCTCTGCTTAGGAAGTCAGGTAGACAATTCTTTTCACCTTTGATGTGTTCAACTTCAAAGTCAAAATTTACAAATAGAGCCTGCCACCTTGCGAACTTAGCTTCTCCTGCTTTCTTTATAGCTTTAATAAGGACTTTCTTTACTACAGAGACATCTATTCTTAAGAGAAACTTTTTGTGTCTCAAGTGGATATAAAATTTATCAATGTAGTTCCATGCTGCTTTGACCTCCTTTTCTATAGTAGAATAGTTTTTCTCAGGTGGGCTCCAAGTCCCTGAGACAAACTGAACTATTTGTTCTTTTCCTTCTTTCTTTTGCTTCAAAATTCCTCCCCACCCTTCATTGCTAGCATATGTTTCAACAATTTTGAAAGAATCTTCATTAGCGATATGAAGAATAGGAAGAGTTTTTACCTTCATTTTAATTCTTTTGACGACTTCAATGTGGGCCTGAGACCAAGGTTCTGGATGTTTTTGCAGTCTTTTGTTGAGTAATAATCTATCTTTGGCGCAATCTTTGTAAAAGCTGCTTACATAGTTTAAACATCCCAAGAATCTCTGTAATTGAGTTTTGTCAGTGATAATATCTGGAAATTTATCAGCAAATTCCAGAGCATGTTTTTGCAGAGTGATTTTCCCATTTTTAATTTTATGAACAAGAAACTTGATACTTATCTGAAATAATTCAATCTTTTTCTTGCTAAGAACCTATCCATTGGTTTTGACAAGTACAAATTTCTGGATATGTTTAAAGTGATCACAGACGTTTTTAGAAAATATAAGTATATCATCAATGTATACTAGTAACCAATAAAAATATGGCTTGAAGATATTATCCATAACCTTCTGGAATTTGGAGAGGGCACGCTTTAGTCCGAAAGGCATGACATTCCATTCATAGTGTCCTGTTGGGACACTGAAAGCAGTCTTAAACTTATCATCTTCATTAATTGCCACCTGCCAAAATCCTGATTTCATATCAAATTTAGAAAATACTTTAGCCCCTGCTATTCTTGCTAAAAGACTTCCTTTGTGAGGAATGGGGTAAGTATCATTTGAGAAGACAGTATTCAGAGGTTTATAGTTTATGACCAGTTTTGGGATACCCCTTAACTGTTCTGAATGTTTATTAACATAAAAACCATAGTAGTTCCAAACACTGCTAGATTCTCTAATCAATCCTCTTTCCAAGAGGCTTTGTATCTCTTTTTGATAAAGATCTCTATATTCTTTGTTCATAGGGATTGCTCTGTTCTTGTAGGGTTTCCCTTCATACTTATCTTTGTAGGGAAATTTTACACAATGTTGTTTTCTATGCCAAAACGCATTTGGTTCTTCAGTACAACATTCTTTTTCTATCTGTGATCTCAAAGTTGAGATCCTTTGTTTAATTATAGGAGTCTGAAGATAGTCTCCTATCTTTATGGTAGTATTTAGCTCCTTGAGCTCTTCAATTTTATTCTTTTACTTTTCAATCTGCTGCATTGCTTGTACCACAGTAGACACTCTAGGAGCAGAGACAAAGGGTAACTTGATTGTTTGTAATTTTTCATGTGAGATTGGTACAAATATAAAATAACCAGCCTTGTCATTTTTCAATCTGGCTGATTCATGTGGCTCCACAACTGCTAAAAATACATTCCCCAAAATACAGTCAACAAGAATGTCTGCAACAACAAATTTTAATTTGATCCAATGCTCTTTAAAAAAAATAGAGGTCTGAGGGACTTCATACAGTAGATCTTTATTTCCTAACCCAATCACTTGTCTAAAGGATTTTACCCAGTACTTTGCAGGTACTATTTTTGAATTCAGAATATTGACATCTGCCCCGGAGTCAATAAGTGTTCTTAGGGAAAACATTTCACCATTTATACAGATATCTAGCATAACATGATGTTGCTGATATTGGATAGACATTACTCTCATGTCGGTGAATCCTATAGTATCATCCTTTTTTCCTTCAAATATTTCAATATTTGGGTTAGTGTAGTATTCATCATATGCATCCTCAGTTTTCTTCCCTTTTTCTAACTCAGAGACCTGTGCTTTTAGAGAGACAATATCTTTTTTGAGATGATGAATCTCTTGGTTGACTTCTCCTAATGTGAGGGCTTTGGTCTTAGAGTCCTGTTGGCTTCTTTGGAAAGATCTTGTATTTCTTTCAAATGAGGCATTGATGAATAATGCCTTTGGTTCAGTTTTAGAGGCAGTCTTGCTACTGCTCCCCTGATTTTTGTGCATTGTGCTTAGAAAAGTTTCTAGTAACTTTTCCTTCATTTCTCCTTCTCCCAATGTTTTGATCTGGGCAAGTAGCTTTGTTTCGGCATCGTCCATGGTTTGTGCCATGAGAATCTTCTCCTTTCGATGAGAACATGGTCTTCATCATATGAGATTTCTGATTCAGTGCTTGATTCACACTGATAGTTGTCAGAATCATTGCAGTCACATTCATTCATGTGCATGTTTAATTCTTCATCAGAGGATTCAGATGTTGAACAAATTTGTTGTTGTTGTATTTTTTCTCTAAATTATATGTTTGGACAATTATCAGATTTTTGATTCTTAGAACCACATTTATAACATAGGGTTGGCACCATGCCTTCTGTTTTTACTGTCCTTTCCTTCTTTGCAGCTTCAAAGGATTTCTTTCCTTTGTTTCTCTTAGATTCTTCTGATAAAGGACAACGACTAGAGGTATGTCCAGTTTGGCCACAGAGCCAAAAAATCAATTTATTCCACTAATCTTTCTTATGTGTCTGTAGATAAATATCCTTGGGTTCATCATAATGTGTTTTTGGCACATATCTATAGTATCATTTTTGGTCCATTTTCTTTTCCTCTGTGGATATTTTATGTATTCTTGTTTTCTTTCTTTCTTGGCCTTCTTTTTACTATGGCGTCATCTATAGCAAAACCATACTTGTTACAGATGGATATGCTATTGGTAATCTTGACATCTTCTGCAAAGATTTATTAACTTTCATACTAGTGCATAAACTTACCAGAACTTTTATTATGATGTTGTATATTTCTCCCCAAGTAAAGGATTCAAAAGGCAACTGAAAAGCATCTTGTTGTCTTAGATAATCTATAAATTTTGAAGGCAACACTGCTAAGTAGATTTGTTTCCACAAGAGATTTTTTCTATCTTTAACCTCATATATTCTCTAGATCTAGTCTCTATGAAAATATTCATAATGAGACATTTTATTACATTTAATATTCAAGAGAATTATCTCATGCTTATTGGCAAGTTCAAGTTCTCCTCCACACCAATGTTCTAAAATGAATGAAGTTAGTGCCCCAATCATATTTCTTTGTGGATCTCCATCAGCATTATGAATGATATCTCCCGCTTCATCTTTCAAGATTTCATTTTCCATTTTTGCCACTATTGCCAGTGATGACTTTGTTTCCCACCATCTCAACAAAGTTCCAGTAAAGCACTGAACAATACTTTTACAAGATTATATTTCATTTTTTCCCCTTAGGCACATGAGCTTGTATTCTGTAAACATAGTATCTATCATTTGTCGAATCTGAGCAAGACTCAGATTGTCAATATTCCATTCTCTGTGTGATTCAGGATGGAAGTTATGTGTTTCTAGAAGTTTCCCTTTTCCATTGAGATCAAGTGCTAGATACTTGGTATATTGACTTTGGAGAGTCTCATAGCTAGGGAACAGATGTGGTTTTGAGCTTTCAAGTTGTTCTACTTCTTTAAATAGTGAGGAGATAGGCATTAGCTCAGATTTTTCTTCGGCCATTTCTTTAGGGAAGAGAGAAGGAAATCTATCAATAGGCTTAACGAGATGTTGAATATTTCCATATCTCTTGAATAGAGAAAAACAATAATCGGTTTGTCTTTGGGGGCTATATGAAGTTTATCAATTTTTTTAGACAATTTTTCAATAGATTCCTGAGTAGATTGTTTTCCCATATCTACTTTCCTTTCAACATCTTCTATCCTTGTTCAGGATTCTTTAACAAAACCTTTCAATACAGTAGTGGAATAGTTCACATCATTCAGAGTTGTGTTAATACTATTCACACAGACCTGTATACTGTCAAAATCCTTTTTAACTTCAATAGACTTTGCAGAATTCATTTCTAGCCCTTTAACTACTGTATTTGTCCAGTTTATTTGTTCACTGGCTTTCTGTATCCTTCCATCAATGCCAAGGGCACTGTCACCTTTTATGACTAGTGGAATGGCTTTAGCATTGTTCTATGCTTCTCCTAATACAATGCCTTTGTAAGGAGGGAAGGTGGTAGGAGTTTCAATTTTACTGCCATGTATGGTAGTCCAAGAATGTTTTGCTGAGGATGATTCAGTATGTGCCACTTGTACATCTGTATTTTCTTTCTTTTGCTTCTATTCGTAAAAATACAACCATACATTGTTCTTCTGCATGTATGTTTTCCATTCATGGGACAATCTGATTTTTTCTGGGTATGGAGTGGTAAGGTCAAAACTTTCAGCCTCAGGATGAGTGTATAAATCCCAATTAAGCATATTTTTCATCCATTGATGATCAATTGTATACTTCCTACATCCTTCCATAACCGAAAAGAACTTGTGCATTTATGGTTTTGATGACTTTTTACAATCAGAAGTCACAAAGTTGTCAAATCTGGATTGAGGGATTATTTCATCAAGTTGTTCCAGATATCCTAGACCACAGCGAGGCATACAAGTAGGACACATTTTGCTAAACATGTCTCTAAGGCAAGTGTCTTCATTTTCCAAAGATGGAAGCTCATGAATCATTAATACATGATCAGTATCATGAGGGAAGTGTATTTCAGAACACTTACGATTTGGACACAGAGTGACAAAAGATGTAGGAGGAGATACTCTTGTCCTTGGATGGTAGTTCTTATGTATGACAGAATCAGCAAGGATACTGAGATTTATCTTTTGATTACAGCTTGGGAAAATGACTTGCAGGGATGAAAAATTTACAAACTGGGAATATTCAAATAGATCTATATGAGGGCAATTTACAGATGGTGTAAAAGAATTAGGAGTATCTACTACTTATGGATCAATATACATGGATGATGCTTTGCAATCTAAATCGATTCTTCTGCGATCTATTGTAGATCTTCTAGGAAAGGATACTATTACAAATGCTGGTCCTTCTTGTATATCAGTAGAAGTAATCTTTTGCAATGTTGGAGGTTTTGGGTTATCAACAACCCAATGTTTTGGGAAACTTAGGTCCTCCCATTTAATAATCTGATGCTCTATCTTTTGATTTTGGGTATCTGTTAGAACAACCACACTAGATTTGGATTCTTTGCTAGGAGCATGGAGAACTACAGGATAGAGCATATTTGTGTGTCTAAAACAACCACGAGTTTGAATGGCAATATTATTTCTCTTTTTCTTCATATCAAACCCTGTTGTTTGAATCTGTAGTTGTAAAATATCCTTGATGTGCTCATCAAATGTATATATAGAAAATTTGGGATAGCAATCAAAGTATATTGGTCCATTTGATAATGGAGCAACCATTCCTCCTATCAATGAATTTGAATACTTGTTATGTGTCAGATCTCTGACTGTGACAAGAACAAAAGTATTCAGTCCTCTATGGACTAAGGGATTGATCCCTACCCTTATGCACCCTAGATGAAAATATTTGGTTCCTAGTCTTTTGGCTTCAGCCTGAAGTTTCTTAGTGTCAAGAAGAGAAAGTGTTTGTACAAAATCTAAGTTCTCTTGTATTTGACTAATACTTTCTTTGATAGATATTCTAGTTACAGCTTTAAGATGAAACATAGATAAGTCAGCATATACTTCTGACGAGGAGATACTGGGCAGACACCACTTAGGTGCAGGCTGACTTTCAAAATATTCAAGTTCTGTAGAATTTATAACCCTTTTAGATGATGAAGAAAACATATCTCTTAATGGGTTTTCTTCAGCTTGTTCTTCAGCTTCAAGCTCTCTGAAAGAGACTAATATTCTAGAATTATCAATTTTAGATACTTATAGATTTTGATTACTAACCGTAATGAACGAGACGTTACTGGCTTTGATACGGACTGGTGTTCCTCAGACCTCGGCGAACCTCAAGCGAACCTCTTGTCTCACAGATACTAACAGACAGTTTTAACACATGAAAAAAAAATGTACTCAAGCGGAATGTGTCATGCTTAGAAAATGGATACTCATATATTTATGCAAAAGTTTCTTTACAAATTCAGAGAGAATTTCTGAAGCTCCCTTCTAGAGATAGACTATTTAGGCATTTATCAGATGTTGCGACTTGTCAAGCAAGAAAATATTTGAAGGCTTCCTGGACTTTCAAAGACTCTGTCTTAGAACATGAATTATTTTAAGAACATACACACTTCAAAAACCTAAGAATATGGCCACTTTAGGTTCTCACTAGAGCTCTCACTCTGATGCGCAGGCTTCTCAGATCCGACTCTAAGGAGATGGAAGCAAGAACTTCCTCCTCGAACTCAAAAACTCAAAAACATAAAAAAAATCACACTCACACTCTGAATGCCCAGAATGAGCCTTACTCCTTCCTTATATAGGAAAATGAGGGAACATACATCTCACTGTCAGGCAAACAGATTCAGTACTATCTTTCGTCAGTCGAAGAGATGTGGCTCAAAGCTCACCAAAAGTCAGAGAAGTGTTCTGAGTCTCGTGACTGAAGAATCTTCATACTAAGTTACACTGTGGAAGATTTTAGCAAATCCCACGGAAAACATTATACTGTAAATAACTTTTATATAGTGGATACTTTTAAATAGAGAAGCCCACGAGAAAACTGGTCACATTCAGCCTGATGACTAGAAATCATTATTGCACTGTGGAAGCTTTAAGGACAAGCCCACGAGAACCATTAGTCCCCTAGGGGTGTGGCCCTTGGAAATCTTATCTGAGAATATCTACAAGAATCCCAAGCCTTTGTATAAATTCTCCGTACAATCATAGGCTTTCTTAAGACGATTTGGTGTTTAGTCTTAGTCATGACTAGCCATTCATGTTGTCTTTTCATAAAATAACCAAGAATTTGACTGTCTTAATAATTATTGACATCTCCAACAATTTTACATGGAGAATGCCCTCATTCAGTTAAAAATCCACAAGTGTGACATTCATATCGAAAGTCACACTGGAAGAAAAGAGGATCCGTAGTAGTCTTATTGAGGCCAAAATCGTTCCACCATTGTTGAATCCATTCACCTTGCCATTGTCTTTGTGTGGTCCCTGTGGCCCCAAATTTCACTATTGTGTAGTGAGTTTCGTTTTTTCCATCTACATTCATGATGTCCCACCACAATTTTTTGTAGTCTGAAAAGTTGTAAATGGTATCCAGGAAGATAATGCTTGGATTACCCTATGGCCACATTTCTGGCATGTCATACCATCCCAGCCATCTGGTCCGATTTATGGCAAGATATTTGTGGAAGATTCTCCTCTGGTTGCTTCCTTTTGTCCAGATCCTAGTGATATCTCTAAAATTTTGGCTTAGAGATTCTTCAGCCAAATGTGTGGCCATCATACTCCTCTGACACACCATGTCGTGTATCTATTTGCTACCTTTGGGGTAGACTTTCCTTTCAGGTACTAAGTGTTGAATATCTGAATGAGGTTGCAAATTTGCATCGAGCACTTTTGTGTTTCTTAGTTGCCATGTTGGTTTCCATTTGGATATCAAATTTATCAATGCAGTTCCATGCTGCTTTGACCTCTTTTTCTATAGTAGAATAGTTTTTCTCAGGTGGGCTCCAAGTCCCTCAGACAAACTGAACCATTTGTTCTTTTCCTTCTTTCTTTTGCTTCAAAATTCCTCGCCACCCTTCATTGTTGGCATCTGTTTCAACAATTTTCAAAGAATCTTCATCAGCGATATGAAGAATAGGAAGAGTTTTTACCTTCATTTTAATTCTTCTGACAGCTTCAATGTGGGCCTGAGACCGAGGTTTTGGATGTTTTTGTAGTCTTTTGTTGAGTAATAATGTATCTTAGTTTTGTAAGGGCCTTTAGGAGTGAAACACCGATCAATCTCTTAAATTCTACTTATGACTGCTTGTTGAATATCAAAAGCTTTTTCAATGCAACATAGGAAGTAATTTAGGAAAACAATGCCCACTATCTATTTTGGACAAAGAGACAACTTTTATAGTAATCTTTTCTTTATTCATTATTTTTTTCACTTTTCCTACGTCTTTCTTGAACAAACTACTTCAAGTTTCAACCACCAAATAGAGAATTCTGCTCTGTTACTATTGGTCCATTCAAACGGAAAAGGTTTTTATTTTAGTATGTACTTTAAAAAATAAACTTTCCAAACACACGACCATTTGCAAAAATTCACATCTTAATGATTGCTTTTTAGATATAAAAAATCATCTCCAATAAGCTATCTAGCACTTCTGAACAAACAATTTTGGCCACATTTATAAACAATGTTATGCTTCTATGGACTTAATGGTGTGATCACAGGACATAGTTGGATACTTTCTTATTAGAATTAGGAATTTGAACAAACAGTAGAAGGACTGGTTGTTAAGAAAATATTTTGCCAAGCAATCGTGTAAAGATAAATTTGACTAAATTCATTCCCTTTATTTTCGTTTATTTATAATAGTTGTCAATATATTTTGATGCATGTTATTGGTTGTTACTCTATTGACATTTTTACACTGATAGAAGCAAGGTTCTCTTAGAGCTCATGGTGGAAGAGATCTATGGATAATGATGATAACATAAAATGGAAAAAATATCTGTATATGATGTAATGTCAAGAAAGGAAAAATGTAGAAGAAAGAGTGCATGCAAAAATGAAATAAAATATTAGTATAGAACCATTTTAACCTAGGATCTAGAATTATAGAGAGGCCTGCATTTAGGTTTCTGGATTCCTCTTATCGCTTAAGAAATTGATAGATCTAAGGTTAGGTTTTTGGACCTCTCTCATTGCTTAAAAAATTGATAGATCTACGGTTAAGATGAATTTATACTAATTCTATGACACATTTGTTGTGATTTGGAAAGAAATGTAGGTTTGTGAAAATGTATCTTAAGAAATGCTAGTTACAACTTTCTTTTATTTTTTTTGTTGATTGAAGTGTTTTAAGAGTTGACATTTCAAGTACCTTCATGGAGGGATGTGCCCCTAGATGATGGGCATAGATCTGGGAAAAGTTTCCCTAAGGAATAGTTAAGGCTTTCTTTTATTTTTTTTGCTGATTGAAGTATTTTAAGACTTGACCTTTCAAGTACTTCATGTAGGGATGTATCCCTAGATGACTGACATAGATCTGGGAAAAGTTGTTGCATATAACATTGATCATGTTAATATAGTCCAATATGAAGTTTATGGGATGTGAAATTTGTTATATTTTGAAAATTCTTCTATATGTAACAATCTTTTATAAAGACAAAAATTGTTGTTTTTTCTTTTCTAAAATGAAATGTAAATATAATATACTATTGTCAATTGAAATGCATTTTTTTTGAAAATTTTCACTATAAAAGGGCAGCATGTATATATGCCCTTCTAATTGAAATCAAGACCAACCCTTCAAATTTAATCACTACATGCGAATTTTGATGTAATGTGGAAGTCTTGGAACTCTGCCCATATATTTAACCATTGAGAGACCGGAACATAGGCAAGGCCGATAACTCCCCCCTTGACATGAAGTATTATACAACTTTGACCAAAAACTTAATGCACATGTTTAAATTATTTGGGAATTCTATCGAGTTCGATAGATTAGAATCAAAATAAATAATATTAATTTGATTATTATATGTAATATTAGATAATAGATAAATTTTCAATACCATAAAAAAAAAAAAACTTAGAATTATAGTTTTTATTTTTAATAAAGATTAATAAAATTCTATAAAATAAAATAAATTGCATATAAATAAATTAAAATTAAATTTTCCAATTTATAAATGGAAATGCTTATTTTCAAAATAATAATTTAGAATAATTGAAATAGTTCACGTTTTCTTAAAAGATTCATTTCTAAACGTTTAAGATCCTCATTTTCGAAAGGCTGCATCACTATAATAACGCCACGACGTGTGATAATCTCTGCTGATGAACCTTACCTGCCAGACTAGTTTTAATATTTGGGGGCCAGTTCGAGATATTAAAAATTTGATTCTTATATTTCAGATTTGAATTGGAATTTTGTATCCATCCATGTAAAGCGTAATAATTTGAATGAATCAAAATTATGAATATTTAATCTATAATGTGAATGAATCAAATCATGAATAAAATATTTTTATATATATTATATTTTCATCGCCAATATTATTGAATAGTTATATACTTCCATTTTATTAAAGGTTTATTTTAATTTATTTATTAAAATGAATAATTTCAAAATAACAAGTTTATTAAAAGTATTATATATATAAAAACTAAATTTTCTTGTATATAAAAATAAATGGATAAATGGGGAAGTTATTTTTATAATTAGTTAATTTTAATAACAATAATAATTTTCTTTTATGTTATAACATATTGTATTATTTGGTTTTTTTTCAACTTATGATGGATGATTGTTGAACTTTTTATTTTCCCTATTTTTTTAATTGGCTATCTATATTGATTCTCAAGAGAATATGCTCAACATATGCTTTGTCTCAATGTTTATCAATCGTTATAGTGTGTTATATAGTTGGTTAGGTTGGAGTGATTTTTAATAGATTTAAAAAGTTAGATTCGTGTAGTGTGTTACATAGTTGGTTAGGTTGCAGTGACTTTTAATAAATTTTAAAAAATAGATTCGTGTCGGGTGGCTCCCTAGCCAGCAATTTCCTAGGGATTTGAGATTATTCCCATTCTAATAAGGTCATATTCTAGTTAGATGGGGAAATTAATATATAAACAAATTTATTAAGCAAAATGGTACATTTTACAATATGTGTAATTTTTTTCTCAAGTTAAATTAGATTCGGTTGCTCACCGCCCACCAATTTCCTATAGATTTGAGATTATTCTACTTCTAATAAATTCATATTCTAATTAGATGGAGAAATTAATATATAAGAAAAAATTATTTAGTAAAATAACATATTTTAAAATAAATATGTAATTTTTTTCCAAATTAAAATTTGACCCTAACCTTTTATTGATAAAATATTCTTTATATTATAACCTCTATAACTTTTGGTGGTTTCGCTGCAATTAGATATAAATCCTCAACTTTGTATTCTAAACTCGATATAAATCCTCAGCTTTGTATTATTAACTCGAGTCCCTAAATATATCTACTGCAAATCGTGCACCAGCTCGGTCTCAGCAAATTTGGCAGTGAGCACCATCTCAACCCTAAATATCTTACGCACGTGAATTCACTGAATTCGATAAAAATGGCTCGATGGAACTATCCAAAAGTTAAACCATTTCCTATAACTCACTTCAATAATTTCTCCTTTACATTAAAATGTTACTTTTGGACGGTTCTTCCTCTACCTTTCCATTTAAGCTTCATGAACCGAAATCTATATAATTTACACTTTGCCACGTCATACCAACCCTACAGTGTCGTTGAAGTCCACCGAGGTGCTACACAACTCTCACGAGCTCTAGGGTTATTTCATGTGTCTACATTAATCGGATGGACGAGACACTCTTATTATTATTAAATTCATAAAATGAACGAGACATTTTATCCAAAGTTGCTTGTCTAAGTTATCTTGCTTTGGTAGTCAAACAAAATTATCTTGCTTGGGTGGTCAAACAAACTTTGGGTGAGATGGTTACCATGTGCAACCTCAGACTTTTCAACGTAGGGATTTGTATTTAAAACTTTGTTGTCCCTAACATTACAAAGTCTTAACATTACTAAAGAAACTCTGAATTTTTGGTGATGTAATTTTGGAATTAGAAACATTTATGCTTTTGATGGAACAACTTATATATGGAAGCACCTAAAAAAGCCATAAAACAAACCTTAGTTTAAACCCTTGTTTGCATGAAAACTAATATTTTTCATCAAATTAAGTCATGATGTATACGTGGCCGTTAAAAACATGGATGAAATACGAAGTTAGGTCACCTAAACCCAAAAGGTGCGCATTGTTTACAAGTAGTCATAACATTATGTGGGTAGATTCTTCCACAAGCCTGAAGCTAACATGTTGGTGGGTAGATTCTTCCACAAGCATGAAGCTAACATGTTGATTTTATTTATGGGACCCTTTTTTATTTTCAGGGATCTAAATAAAAGAAATATATATATATATATATATATATATATATATATATATATAAATAAAACTTATTTACAAATAGAGTTTTTATTAGTAAGGATAATGCAATCATGAATTATTTTATTATTTTAATTGTATTTTTTTATTAATATAGAGGTGTGTATTTTTATTTTTTTAATCTAGTTTAACTATATTTAAACTAAGCTAGAGTAGCTACTCTGTAGCACCCCGTGTTCAAATGCAGAAATTAGTTCATACCTTTCAAATTTCAATAATTAAACTAAGCGGCAGGAAACGCTAGCTATGTGGCCTTGTTTTTACTTGCATATTCATCATTCTTTTCCATGTTTCTAATTTTATTTTGGCTTGCATATTCATGAAAGATCTTATTAAAGATATAATTGATTCGGATTTAAACATGAACGCAACAAATTATAGAGATAACCATAAACACAAAGATGCAGTGGAAATAATACTCCATTTCATTAATGTAAAATATTGAAATATGCTTACAAACAGAACTAGAAATAAAACAACTAGGGCGATGGTAGCTTATCTCTGAGAAGAGATGTGGCAGCTACATACCTCTGAACTATGTTACAATGAGGCTTGAAGGCCTATTTATTGTTGAGAAATAATGGAAAAACCTAAACATCCAAAAACCTAACCCTAGAAGATGAAACACCAAACTGTGGGCCCCGTTTGGGTAAATTGGAACATCAACTTCCCGAGGTCGTAACTTTGGCATACGATCTCCGTTTGACGAGCACAATATCTCGTTAGAAAGATCTATCCAAGAACTACAAATTCGTGAAGAGCAACATCGATTCATGGACCCGTGTTGCTCCCAATTTTTCCAAAAACGTTGTTTAGGGCCTCAAAACGGCTCTAGAAGTTCAGGACCCGAAAAACTGCTAAAAATAGTAAATTGTGCTACAATTAAGGAAACTGAAAACCTTAAAGAAACAATGGTGGGGGTCCAAGTGGACTTGGCGGGTGGCCACCAATATCCACCTAGATCAATAATAGCGAAAAAAAGAATATAGACCTAATGTAGAATAAATATTCTTTGTAATATGTATTAAATTTTAATGTATAAGAAACATTTTTCATAATAGGGATTAAGTTTATTAAGCTTAACACTTAGGGTACTTTGGTAGAGTAACTTTTTTATTTTAGTATAGTATGGATTTGTTTATAGAGAGATTAGTATTTAAAGGACATGAGTTAGAGAGAGAAAGAGGGAGTGTGTGAGAGAATATGTTATTATTCACAATAAGTGTTTGAATATATGAATAATTTTAATATTAGTATTTAAAGGAAGAGAGAATGCTATTATCCACAATAAGTGTTTGAATAAATGAATAATTTTAATATTAATATTTAAAGGACGAGAGAGATTGTTATTATCCACAACAAGTGTTTGAATAGATGAATAGTTTTAATATTAGTACCTAGAGAGAAAGAGATTTTCTATGTTTTTAATCACAAAGGTCACAATTCTAGATGGAATTTTGAAAACAAATATTGTTGAAGATGATGAGAATTAAGTTCATGACAATATGCCCATTGATTACAACCATGGGGGACACAAAAAATATGACCAAGAAAATGTTAATGAGGTACTAGTGAATGATGGAATAAACAATTTAATTTGGATGATATTACAGATAAATAAATTCAACTATATGAGTTCATATGTGTATGAAACAATGTTTGCAAAAGAATTAAGGTAAATAGACGACAGTAAGAATCCTATTTTACTTATATAAATGTGATAAATTTTAGTAATAATCATTTTCCCAAGACAAATTTTCTTTAATGGAATATGTATATGAAACTATTTATTTGCATATTTTCACTTGAGAATAGTTATTTGCATATATTCACTTAAATTCATGAATTTATACACTACGAATAATAAGGGAATATTTGAGAAATAATTTTACCCAAACAATGATCTTTTGGAGCTTGATGTAGAATGTTCTCTTTATCATTTTGATTGAATCATAATCCCTTATAATTTATAATACAAATCCTCTTATAGTTGTCGCAATATTGCAAAATTGTACACAATCCATCGAGAGACTCGTGAGGTTCTACTAGGAAAAAATATTAGATTTAGAGAGTGAATGATGAACTCATCATGCATTAAAAAATGTTTGATTCCATTAGCTATTGGTGAGCCAATTGAAAAAATATTTTGGGTTTCACTTTGCTAACCCATCAAATTTATCCAATGGACATAGACCTCATCGACGATCAACAAAAGTTTGAATTCATTGATGATTGGTGAAATATTACTGGTTTCACTTTATAACAAACAAAATTTAGCTAATTATCGATGAGATCATTAAGGTTCACAAAATTTCAAATCCATGGATGATCGATAAAACATTTTGGGTTTCACTTTGGTGACCCATCAAATAGCCAATGGTAAATGAGATCATTAAGGGTTAATGAAAATTTGACTCCACCAGTGAGATGTCAAATATTTTGGGTTTCACTTTGGTAACCCATGAATTTTATCTAATGGAGGATGAGTTCATCGTGCTTAACAATTATTTAGGAGATTTAATCCATTAGTTCAAATGTATTTCACATAGGTAAGTTTCAGATTTGACCAATGGTTGATGGAACCCGCATACATTATCAACTTAATTACAATTTTAATTATTATTCGTCAATTTGACTATACAAGCTTAATCATATTAAATTGTTCATAAAAAATTAACATAAATTAAATATATGGTTATTAATTTTTTATTACGAGGGTGAAAATATTAGGGATATTATCTCTAAAATGAGTATCTTTAGAAAAATGATAAAATAAAATTATGACATTTTATTGCAAAGAAAAATGCTATTTTTTATTGTATTTTTGGTTTATATTCTTATAGGTTTAGTAAAATGTCGAGTATAGGCACTCATTAATGGGTACCCACTTTGCATACGTAGAACTTATCTGAACACAATTCAAAGTACATGAAAAACATATTTATTGAAAGAAACATATTATTTTTATGTATTTTCAATCTTTATGTATGTGGGTCTAATCAAAATATGTAGAGTGGTTACTCATTAGATGTGGAATTTAATTCCACATGCAATAAGTTCCTACAATTGAAATTTGAGTAAACCTGTAAGGAGTTGAGCCAAAATTACATTTGAAAAATGTCATTTTCTTTTTTTCTGTCCATAATATTTATCCATGTTGATGCATCATCATATTGCATCTTATCCGTTCTTTTAAATTTGATCTTGTTAATATTCTTTTCGTTTTGATGTCTATTTTTTCCCTGAAAATTATTCTAATGGTTAACCTCAATGATCCACACTCCATTTCTAATACAATTTGTATCACTAGAAAGGCTTCAACTATTAGATGGTGACGGAAATATCAAAAAAAAAAATTGAGTTAAATCAACATGGTGAAAATTTTGATACCCCATAACTTCAAGATGGTATAGATTTAAGAATTGAATATCCTACAAATATATGTTGTTAGGTGTTGATTATAGGGAATTACTAAAATACGATGGAAGGGGTAGGGTGAGATATTAGGAATTGTTTATGATATGAGGATGGATGTGGGTAGAGATATTATATAAATTTTAATAAGCATTCTTTGATATCTCACCCTAGCCGTAGTAAGGGCGGGGGTGATCAATGCTATTAGGAAATAATGTAGTTCTTAAAGAGAGAATCGATACATGTAAGTCAAATTTAAAATGTCTGTGGAATAACCTGTTCATAGTTTTGATTAAACATTTTAATCCACAAACATTTTAAAGGTGTATTTTTTATTATATGAGGGTAGAGAATGAGAAGAGATATTAATAAATGCTTAGTAATCCTTCTCTAACATCTCTACCCACTTGACAATGGGTGGGTGTGGGGGACCATATCAGGGAATGATTAATAAGAATTCTCCCATATCTCCCCCCATCCCCTGCATTAATGGGGTTGGGGATATGAGGGTGGGATTATTATAATCATTCCCTAATATCCTTTCCCACCATTTGTGACAGTCAGTGTAGGGAATTATATTAAAGAATTCGTGATAAGCCTCTCTTCATATCACATCATGGTTAGACTTTGAGGTGATATGATGGAATATTTATTAAGAATTCCGTAATATTAACCTCCATCCCATAAGATGATTGTGGTAGGAGATGATGTAAGGGAATATTTATTATGAATTTTCTAATATTAGCTTTCACCACATTTGAGTGTGGTGCTAGGGGTGGTATGAGGCAAAGGTTATGAAAAATTATGTAATATTTCCTTCCATCCTCACTCTCGTATTAATAATTTCCAAATATTTCCCCACACTTTTATTACCATATAAAAATAATCATTCATAAGTATTATTAAGCATTTGCTATTATTGCCACACTTTATATGTGCGTAGTTGCTGCATAAGTTTGGAGGAATAGTTTATTAAACATTCTAACATATTATTCCACCATAACCATTATATTGTAGCAATAGATTAACAATACCTCTTAAGTATTCCCTAACATCTCCCCATACCCTACCCTCATATTAAATATTTCCTCATATGACCCTTCACCTTCACCCTCATATCGTAACCGTTGAGATTAGGGTTGTGGTTTGATATTAGAGAATACTTAATAATCCTTCCCTAATATTTTCTACATCCCTCTCTTCATATTATAATGTCACCCCATCACCATCTTCATATTACAACAGTGTATTTATTAATGTTGACATCTAAACTAATATCCATTTAATTTGTTCTTATTTTATAAATATTTCTCTTATTCCATTTAATTTATTCTTATTTTATAAATATTTGTCTTATATTATAAATTGGTTAAACTTTTTTTTTTTAAATTAAACCATTTACCACAATTCTATCTTTTAAAAATTACAATATTATAACTATTTGATAAAATTACAACATTTTTAAATCATAAACATCTTGATTAAATATATAAAAAATTCTTATATTTATTCAAAATTATAATTATATTTATATTTATATATATATTTGTTTTTCTTTCCCATAATAAACGGTTATTACTAACATAAATATAAATTACGTTTACAATTTATAAATTAAATTTCTTAAAATATTCTGGAGCTTAAAATTATATTGTGATAAATTTATTATAATTTTAATATTATAAAATTCAACATTTTTTAATATTAATAATTTGACAAAATTTAAAATATTGTTAAAATAAAAAAAAATAGTTAAACTATATATATATATATATATATATATATATATTTTAACAAGAATGGGTAATGGATATATTGCCAAAGGTGGAGCAAGCTCCTATTACAATCGACTGTAACTTAAAAACACTGAGCAATGAAAGTGATTTGGGAATGTAGTCCCTTCTCCATTGCTTATATTCAAAAATTCATTGAGATCTTTAGTTATTCTTGAATATTGTCTTACGTATTGTCCTTCTAGAAAAGCAAATTTACATAACATTGGTCGTTCTGCTTGATATTCCTTCTGCTTACTGTTCATTCTGCTTGCTGCTATGTTTGCTTGCTGTACCTTCAGCTTGCTGTTCCTTATGCTTGATGTTCCTTATGATTGTTGTTCCTTCTGCTTGATGTTCCTTCTTTTGTTTACTGTTCCTTCGCCTGTTGTTCCTTCGGATGTTGTTCCTTTTGCTGTTGTTCCTTTTGTTTGTTGTTCCTTCGGGTTGTTGTTCCTTCGGCTGCTATTCCTTCGAGTGTTGTTCCCTTTGCTGTTGTTCCTTCTGCAACTGTTCCTTATGCTTGTTGTTCCTTCGGATGTTGTTCCTTATGTTGTTGTTCATTCGGCTTGCTGTTCCTTTTGTAGTTGTTCCTTCTGCTGTTGTTCCCTCTGCTTGCTGTTCCTTATGCTTGTTGTTCCTTCTACTAGCTGTTCCTTCCATTGTTGTTCCTTCTTAAGCTGTTCCTTATGCTTGTTGTTCATTCTGATTTTTGCTTGGCATTCATGAATATGCCTTGCTGAATTCCTAAAACAACTCTAACTCTGATTGTCAGCTGTAGGATGGTTAAGGCAAGGGATGAGTCGAGCAGGATCCTCCATTAAGGCTGAAATTTCCTTAGGACAACAGACAACCTTTGTTTGCCAGCAAATTTGCTTGCTTATTTAATTCCTGCAGAATGTGGTATGAGTCGACTATGTCAAATTCTTTCAATAAGTTTCGAATTCGCTGCAAGGTTTTGTTTAAATCAGGGTTATGAAAATGATCTTCGGAGTTTAAGAGATTAATCAGAAGCTCTGAATCTCAGAATATTTGAATTGTTTTATATCCTAGCTCCTTCGCAATTTGGCATGCTTTTAAGAGACTGTAACTCTCTGTTTGATTGTTCGAACTTATGCCTAAATCCAACCTGAAGCTAGTTTTATTCGATCTATCCAGGGAGAGAATCAATCCTCCTGCACCTGCAGTTCCTGGGTTCCCCTTGGACACTCCATCGAAGAAGATAGTGGCTTTTGAGGTCCCCTGCCACCACTTGAGAAAGTCACCTTCAGTGAGACGCAATTGCCAGGTTGGAGCTTTCATTGGTTTGCTGATTGTATATTTTCTTTCACCTGGCATGCATAATCCTATCCACTCAGAAGCTTCTGGTGGTAGAGGGGAGGCAAAGACTGTTTTATCTACTATTTCCAACAGGATGGCTTTAACTTTGGCAGCCACTTCCATTGAGTTTGGGAGCCTGTTGTTGAAAACACAATCGTTTCTAGCCAACCATACTTTCCACCAAAGGCATTTTGGAATAACTTGCCAAATGTTTTTCCAGACTACGTTTTTACTTTTTTTATCCGAGTTTTGATCTGCCCAGGAGGTGAAGAGGGCGACGACCGATATCTGGGAGGGGGGGGACACTAAGTCCATGGAGGACCATCTTCCAGACTGCTTGTGTGAAATCGCAGTCAACCATTAAGTGGTCAGAGGTTTCGATAGCAAAATTGCATAGGCTACATCTAAAGGGGCCATAGAATCCTTTTTTGGTCAGATTTTCTCCTGTTAGAGCCTTTTTGTGCATGAGTAACCAAGTGAAGAAATTCACCTTTGGTAGACTAAAGGGGGACCAAACAGATTTCCAAAGCTTCGGTGTTAGCAAAGGGGCATGTATAGCTTGTAAAGAGGAGAATCCTTGAGCTGCTATTTATATTCCAGTTCTTCCCCATCCCCATTTGTCTTTGGATGAGTGATGGATAGGGGCGAGACCAATGAGTGTTGCACATAACAAGTTTTTTTGGGATTCCAGGTGGTCGGGAACCCCTGGAAAAGTCCATCCTGCCCAGTTCCCTTTGTTGTCCCATGAACAAATATCTGCTAGCCGAAGGAGACCTTTGTTCACTAGCTAGATCTTTAAATCATTGTAGGAGTTTAGGGTGGCCAAAGGGGCATTCCCTTGTATAGTATCCTCCCACAGTAATTTTCTTTGTCCATTGCCTAGAATTCTGTATAAATGTTGTTGTACATGGTCAATGCTTCTTCTGACTAAATTCCATATTGTTGTTCCTGTTGGAGTAGATGTTGTTGTGAGGTTTCTCAGTGAGCTTCCCTTTAGGTATTTCTTCCATAGGATCTTACTGACAGGATGATTTTTATCTGCATACAGTTGCCATATGATTTTTCCACCAAGAGCCAGATTTTCCAGGCCTGGATCTCGTATGTGTAACCCACCTTGCTGGAGTGGTCTTTTTAGGATATCCCAACTTACCAGATGTAACTTGCTCTGATTGCCCTTGCCTCCATTCCAAAGAAAGTCTCGGAGGAGCTTGGAGATTTGTTCCGTGATAGTCTTGGGTGCTAGCAGGAGTGAAGACTAGAATATGGGGAGGGCAGAGAGGACTGTCTTTATCAAAACCATCTTCCCAGCCTTTGTAAGCCATTGGCCTCCCCAGTATGTTATTTTTGCTTTTATCTTGCTTATTACTTCCGTCCAGAGGGAGGGAGGGCTTTGTCCCAGGGTTAAGGGAAGGCCTAGGTATTTGATCTTTTCCCATTTGTCATGCCTAGGGAAACCCAATGTGCAGGCAATTCGAAGTATAGTTGGATGATCTACATTCCAAACTTAGACAACACTTTTTCTTTTGTTGATCAAGTCTCCTAAGATTGAGCAGTAGTGATGAAGAATTTCTTTGAAAGCTTTTGCTATCTTAATTGAGGCACCCCCCAAAAGGAGAGAATCATCCGCAAAAAGGGCATGATTTATTGGGTCAACTCCTCTTGCTGCCTTGATGCCTGGGATAGAGCCTGATTTCATTTCTGTTGTTAGCTTTCTGCTTAGGGATTCTGCCAACAAGATATAAAGAAAGGGTGACAATGGGCACCCTTGGCGGAGCCCTCTTGAAGCTTGAAAGAAGTCAGCAGGTCTGCCATTGACTAGGGGTGCTATTCAAGGTTTGTGAGTGCGGGCTTTTATCAATTTGACAAACTCAGCACTAAAACCGAAGGAGAGAAGGATTTCATAAAGGAATGAAAGATTAACTCGGTCAAAAGTGTTTGAAATATCCAACTTGATGAGCATGCCTTTTTCCTTCCGAGTGTGGCTAGAGTGGAGGGCTTCTTGCACTTGGATCACATTGTCTATGAGGTGTCTTCCTTTGACAAAACCGCCTTGTAGAGGGGAGATTAGGTTCCCTAACAGAGGCTTGATTCTATTGGCTAAGATTTTGGCAAGAATCTTGTAGGAGGCATTGCAGAGAGAGATAGACCGGAACTTGTTGAGAGTCTAAAGGTTAACTTCAATTAAACTATATTTTAGAAACATTAAAAGTGTTCGATATAATTTTATTTATTATAAAAATAAAAATTAATTCATTTAAAAAAAAAAACATACTACAACGGTGGACATGTCTTTTAAATTATAGTCTATGAACTTATTTCCTTTAAAACTAAAAATTTCTTGAATTATCAAAACAATTTTGAATTTTGAATTTTTTTTGAAAAAACAAATTGTGTCTAATTATCTTTATAGTCTATACTCAATATACTTTATTTTAATTATTTTCATCTTAATTAAAGTTGAGGTTGAATTAAAAAAAATACCACTGTACCACATGAATTAAAAACCACCTTTAAATATAAATTAAAAACCACTTTTAAATATATTTTATATTGAATGGATAAATATTAACATTTTCTTTTTCTTTTCTCCCTTACGATATAAGGAGAATTCATGAACATTTTTTTCATGTTCTTAAGAACTAATGAACTTATTTATCTCAAGCAAGATTAAGGTTGTTTTATATTCATTTCTTAATACTCATGAGATTAATGTAATTATGTAATCGTTTGTAGCCAAGCTAGGTAGAGTAACTAGATTTTAACCATATAAAACTCAAAATTGATGAAAAAATCCTTTTCCCAAACGAAAACAAATTAATAAAACAAACAATAGATATATATTAAAATAAATTATAATATAATATTTTATTTTATATATATATATATATATATATATATATATATATATATATATATTTTATAAAAATATTAATATCACTTTAAAATAAAATATTATTATTATTATTATAATTATAACTTTCTTCTTAATAATAATAATAATTATTATTATTATTTTATTTTAAAATATAATTAGAAATTTATAATAAAATTAATTTATATACAAAATTTTATAAGTTTAATATTTCAAATAGAAAATTAATTTTTAAGTCGAATGAAAAGTGATTTATTGGGTGCACATGTTCTTTTAGTCGTTAGTATGAGAAACAAAAGAAAAAAAAACACAGAATGAGATACTAAGTAAAAATTCGTGTCCTAACTCACGTCATTTCTGCTACCTAAGGACCATAATTAGTGATAATCCTCCTTTAGATTGATTGGTCGGTGTGTTTTTCTTTAGCGCACATGTTCGACACAATGAAAGTGGAAAATAAATTAAAAGAATTTTTTACATAAATGGGATTTTAACGACGTAATGATAATATCGGTATAATCTCACTTCGTGGAAAAAAAAATTATAATATTTTAATTTAATAATTTTATTTATTTATTTATCAAAACAAACATTATTAAATTTGATAAATCCATATAAATTTTTAAAAAATATGTGACGCGTAATAATGTCGAAGGTATATATTTAAAGATACCTTTTGTTGAATGTTGGTCAAGCTACACCATCTGTTGTGGAAAACCACATATTGGTTGCTTCTCCTCTTGGCTTCATCTCTCTACGGGTGTAGAGTTATATGTCTAACTTAGTTGGCTACATCTCTCTACGGATGTATCGTTATATGTCTAACTTGGTTTATGATTATATGTGATAAAACTCTTGCACTTTAAGGGAATGTATATATGGTATGGAGCCATTACCAAGGGTTTTGTTTCATTGGTATATGGGGGTTCATATTCAGCATCTGCTACATCTATCTATCTATTTCCATGACTATAGGCAATTTATTGTTAATGGTAATAATATTTATCTATTTCCATGACTATAGGCAATTTATTGTTAATGGTAATAATATTTAAATTTATTAAAGTAATGGTAGATTGGGTAATAAATATATAAGTAAATATTTTAATAATAATTATTAAAATTAAAATAAATAAATTTTGAGCCGAGAGGCTTATTTTACAGCTTAGTATGATGTGTAATCATGTTCGCCTATCATTAAAGTTGAAATTTCGCCAAAATAAAAATTAAAATTAAAATCTAAAAATACAAAAAATGAAATAACTATACAAAACATTTAAATAATGTAAACTAATAAAAAAAATTGCACGTGAAGAAATTGGATCCCTTTGGGCTCATGTTAAATCTGTATTTAAGATGGATATATTCTAGTTTATAATGATTTGAAAAAAAAAAAAATTCCTAATAATATTTTGTGATGGGGTGTGTACCAAGGCAATCGAGGGAATTGGGGGCTATGTGAAACACCTTGAGGAGGAGATTTCATTAAATGGAGGGGGCAAAATGGCCAACCCAAACATTCTAGTTTATGGTGATTTGAAAAAAAAATAAATTCCTAATAATATTTTGTGATAGGGTGTGTACAAGGCAATCGAGGGAATTGGGGGCTATGTGAAACACCTTGAGGAGGAGATTTCATTACATGGAGGGGGCGAAATGGCCAACCCAAACATGGAGACATATGCGAGTATATTACATTACATTAACCATGTTAAGCAATAGTCGAAGGAGGGGTGGAAAGTGAGTTTGAAATCCATTATTGTGAGGAAAAATCTTGCAGCGACAAGAAATGTGACCTTACCTTCCTTTCAAGTGAAATTTCGGTTAGCTAGAGGCGATTGTTTAAATAGAATATGGGAATATAACCAACTCGCATCGCAGGAAGAAACTCTTGAGGGAAAGGTTATGATAGTGAAGCTCTCTCGAAGCTGTGTAAAGAAATATTGGGCATGGTTCTATGAAGCTCTCGGTTAAGGAAGTCTTTTGGGTGTTCATACCATGCTCTGGCTATAGACCACCATGTTTTAGTTGCTTTAGAGGTAATTGGTATGCAAAGACCCTTGCTAGCCATCTTTCCTCAACGTGCCTGAGCCACGTCATCTTCGGTAATTCTAAAGCCTTCGTGTATTTCTAATTTATATTTTTGTACTGTTCTTGACTATGAGTATTGGCTTCTAGTGTTGGTTCCATGTATGGGCTTCGTTGTTATCTCACTATTGTAGTTGTGCTAGTCAGACAATATCACTGTGTCGTAGGTGTTATCGTTTCATTGTTTCTTGACATTGCATGCACGAGTCTTGTTTTATTTTCTATTGTTGGATTTTCCATCTCTGCCGTTGGGTGTATCTACTTTTGTGTTTAATCGCCTTGGTTTGATTGACAACTGTAACTAGTGTTCCTAGCCAGTTTTTTGTTGATATTAGAAGAATACACTCGGTCAACTACATGAAGCATTAATGTATGAGAAGTAGGCGTGGGGGGAAGGTTGCAGCCCATAGGCCTAAAACTGAGCCTAACAATAGGATTAGGAGACTGCTAAGGCCTTACATTTGGTGATCCCCTAGGAAACCCATAATGAAATTCAGTAATTGGAAATTGTGTAGCTACGTCTTCTTAAATACAAAGATAATGGACAAAATTGGACAATGGGTTCATAACCCTCGTCATATCAAGGTAAGAAAAAAGTCGTACTTTAATGAATTGTCACTATATTGAAAAATGAAACCCTTGTTGAAAAGGGTCCTTACTGAAAAGCTATATATATATATATATAATGTTTTTGCAAGTATTGAGGATATCAAATGTTTCCAAAGAAATCAATGGGTCTTCCTTGAGAGAATGGATGCTCAACGCACTTGAGGGCTACATTTTATACATTACTACTACGTCAACTCTTCCAAGATATAGTGCAAGGATACGACACCTATCACCTCTTGCGATTCATAGCTTTCGAAGTGTTTGCTACCAGTTTTTTGTTTTGTGATTATGCATTAAATACTTTTATTATGTTTTATTAACTATGCATTAAATACTTTTATTATGTTTCATTTGTTAATACATTTCAGGTTTGGACAAATTATTCTATATACTAGTGGTGGTCACAAATATATGGTTTGAAATAGGTAGGTTGAGACCACATGCCAAAAATATATATTTAGGATGGTGAGATGATTATGTACTGGGCAATATGATTTTGTGAGACAATATAATATTAGCTTGAAAAACAAAATAATATTAATAATATACCTATGTCTAATTTATTTTACTTAATTTTCTTTTTAAGACAGTAAAAAAGTTCAAAATCATGTTTATTTTAAATTTAAAGAAATAAAATCAAAATCCAAGATATTATTGATGATTAATTATATAAATATATGTATATTTAGTAAACAAACGTAGATATACATTGAAATTTTTAATAAATTTTAACACTATATTTTAATTTATGTTTTAAATTTTAAAAATATAAAATTTGAAATTTGTTAAAATAATTGGATTTACAAAAGAGTAGTTTAAAAAATACTTTATATAAAGAAAAATAATTATCTATCTGATGACTCTATTTTTTAAGTAAATTAAACTACAATTTTAAAATATATTTTAATATGAAATTTAAGAATGTTATTAATTAAATTAAAATATTAAAATTAAACATTGAAATGGAAAATGTTAAAAATTGTAAATTTAAAATATTTCACATTAAAATTATCTTCGTAATAAATTTAAATACACCCATTTTTATATTTCATTAAACTACAATTTTAAAAATAAATATAAAATTTTATGTTGATAACAAATTTAAGTATTCTATTTTTTATATTTAATTAAACTAAAATCTTAAATATAAAGGTTAAAAAGATTTGTAATTAAATTATCATTTCAAAAATAAAAAATATAAATATTAAAATTAAAATTTTGATTGTCAAAATGATAACTATATTTGTGGACCCAGCTAAATGGATACTGGGACCTCCTAAAAACGAGTTTTAGCTAGATCAGAAACAGCCATTGATCAGATTTTATAAGATCTGTTCCCACCAAAATTAGTGCCTGCACTGAAATTGGTAGGCCATAAACAAATTATATTCAAAATCAAGCTCTTGTCAATATGAGCGTGAAGCCGTCTTTATGCTTTTTCCGTTTTCGCTACAAGGAGCTTGCTTGACCTAAAGTGTCACGCCCCTACACCTGCGGTAGTCTTCCAACCGCTTATAGCGAGGTGCGGCACCACCGAACACTTTCTTTTCACCAATACTAATGTTCGTGGACTACGCCTATTTCACTTTTTCCTTAGTTTGTGTTTCGAAACCAAGCAATATTATGTTTATCCTTTATACTAATGAACACCCATACTCATTCATTATCATCAGCAATTATAAAAGAGAACAACAATTGCACAGTATAAAGGGAGGGGCAACTCCCTGAACAATGAGTCTGCCCGATAATATATTAAGAATATCAGTTTACAATATACAAGTATGTCTTGGCAAGACCAAGTCTCATACTTAACCAATTTTACAATCAAAGGCAACCCTGCCTTTTACAACCTTGTGCACACCTTGCACGATGGGCGGGTGCTCACCCGAGCCACCAAGACACCCTCGCCAAGTCCTGGCACAAATCCGCACTCTAGAACAAACCTGGGCACACCTTGCCCAACCTTCGACCAACTCCAAGTATCACCAAGTGAACGCCTTCAAGAAGTGCACATGAGCTATGCGCATGCCCTTCTAAATCTGTGCACTTGTCTTCCTCTCGAGCTCTTGTGCGAAGTGCTCGTCCAAGTTCGAATGATGTTTGAACTCCAAACATGCCACAATATATATCCAACGTTGTGCGTGGGTGGGCTGCCCAGCCGACCGCCCACACACCCCTTCGTCGCATCGTTTGGGCGCTTACATAAGTCGGCTTCACCCCATCATTGTAGGTCGGCCACCCCTTCGCCATAAATGCACATCGTGTGGGTATAAACCATCGCACTTCATTTCATTGTTGCACCTTTCGTCGCATATGTCGCAACTCGTCCGTGTGCTCTAGCTTGTCGCGCGCCCGCTCGTGCACCCGCGCACCCGTCGTTCACCACGCACCCGCCCGTGCACCAAGAGCCCACCGTGTGTGCTCACCCGTGCGCCCGCCCACGCGCCCGCCGTGTGCGCTCACCCGCGCGCCCGCCCGCGCCTAGCTAAACTCGAGGACCTTACATCCTCCTCCACCTGAAATCATTGTTGTCCTCGACAACATACCATTATGGTAGCCATCCACCAAGATCATCACTATCCATGATGTCAACTCGTCCACATAAGGCAAACATCCCTGCAACATATGTAGAACTCCATCTCCATCATGTCTCCAACTTAGTGACCAACTGCCACCAAGTACTCCATACCAAGGTATACACCTCAACGGTATGTCCTCCATCAGATATCATCTTGATCCATGATCATCGACCCCTCTGTCACAATCTCCACTGCAACATCTCGTGTCGACCTTGTCATGGGTCATCAATGTGAACCTCTGTCATGATACTCCAACACAATGCTAACATATCTCTGCACACTTTGCGACCCCATGTCTGAACTAGTTGGGTAGCTAATCCAACTGTCATGCTCAAACCATGAGAGTGAACATCCTCATGTCATCATCAGTTGTTCCTCAAAACATCTTGCCACATTCTTGACTCATCAAGAATCTATCTCCATAATCCATGCTCAGGTCCATGGAAACTCCATCCATCTCATCTGCAACATGTCATGATGCTTGATGCCAAGCCATCCCTGCATCATCAGTCATACCTGCTCAACATGTTTAGAGACTCACTGCCATGAGCAGCTAACAATGAGCCCCATCTTCTCATCCATCTAAGAAGATGTAGAGGGAGTAGAGCCTGTAGGCTCTCCCTCACTAATCAACTCGATCCACCTATCAGGATCCTCAATCTCCATCCTTTGTAGATAAGTAACCTGGTCTTCCTTCTAGACATCCGACCTCACATATGCCTCCTCCTCATCATCATCATCTTCAACCAAATCTAGCCTTCTTGACAAATCCAAGATGCTATCTGAAAGTGACCTGATGACCAATGACTGCTCAATAAGCTTTTCCTCAACAGTAGACAACTGCTTACTCATATCTCCCATTCTCTTCTCATCCTCCATTTGCATCAACCCCAACTTACAATCAGGTCTTGTCACACCAATGGTTGGCACACCAATGGGTACATCTTCCCTTTCATGAATTCCATCCCCAATACAGCTTCATAGTCATCAATCTGCACTATAGTGAAGTCAACCTTCCCTATCCATTCACCAAGTGTAGTGTCCACCTTCTCAGCTATACCAAGAATTTCAATAAGAGGAGAATTCACTGTCTTCATTTGTGCCTTTGCCGGTACAAATTTCAGCCCAATTCTTCTCGCAGTATCTTCACCCATGAAGTTGTGAGAAGCCCCACTATCCACCATAGTGAGTACATCAGCACCTCCAACCTTCATTCGAACATACTCTAATCTGTTCCTCTCAGGATCCCTCCTAGAGGCCACCTCCGTAGTAGCAGAAGCACCAAGTATCTGCATCATCCCCACAGAAGCATCTTCATTCTTCGCATCAGACTGTGCAATAGCAGCCACCTTTGGTCTAGAAGGACAATTCTTCACCATGTGTGGTCCTGCACATATCCAACACTTCAAGGCTTTCTTCGTCTTCGAACCATCATCCGATTTCGAAGCATCATCCTTCTTCTTTTCCTTTGGTTTATCAGACTTCTTCTTCTCATCAGAAGTCTCATCATAATGCTCCACCAACCTGTCAACAACAGCAAAAGCTTCCTCAAGTGTCCTAATCTTCTGCCTCTTCACTTCATTGCGTGCCCAAGGCTTCAACCCAATAATGAAGTTGAACACCTTGTCCCTCTCCGCCATGTCAGGAAGTTCCAGAACTGCACTTGCAAACTCTCGCTGGTATGCTTGTAGGCTCCCGGTCTGCTTTATGTACTTAATCTTCGTCCTTGCTTCCCATGTTTCATCCTGAGGACTGAAATGGGCCTGCAAAGCCTTCTTCATGTCATCCCACGAAGTAATGTCATCAACACTGCCATTGGAAATCTGGTCCATCCTCCTTCGCCACCACATCTTAGCATCCTTGTTTAAGAACTGAGCAGCTACCTTGACCTTTGTCTCCTCATCAGATAGACCCAGCCATTCCAAGTACTGCTCCATGTCCCATAGAAAGTTGCCAAGAGTTTTTGCATTCCTTGTGCCATCATAAGATTCTGGTTCCTTGACCTTCACATGAGGCACTCCTCCACCTGAGTTATGCCTCACGACCTTCTTCAACACTGCGATCTCATCCTTGGCTTCGTCAAGAGATTTCTTCAAGTTCACGATCTCTGCAAGACCTTGATCCCTTGCTTCTTCAACCTCCTTGACCCTTATCTCAAGTTGTGTACACATAAGATCAATGTACTCATGCTGTGTCCGGAGTTCATCAAACTCTTCCTTCATCTTTGAGTTGGCCTCTTTCTCCTTAGAGAACAAGTCCATCTTCTTATCCTAAGAAGTTTCCATAACCTCCATCCTTAACAACATCTTTTCCATAAGTGCTATAGTAGCATCTTGTCCATGACTAGACCCAGCCTGAGATTCAGCCGCCATCTCTAACAGCTTCTTCTTCTTCTGCAATCTAGTTTCGACCATCCAACAGCTTCACCAAGTCACCTGCAACCTGAACCAACCCTTGTTCCACTTGTGTGAAACGGCTTCCTTCACCTGCAAGTACCCTTTCCACTGTCACGAGCAACCCTGCTCACCAGCTTCAAACCGAAGCTCTGATACCACCTGTCACGCCCCTACACCTGCGGTAGTCTTCCAACCGCTTATAGCGAGGTGCGGCACCACCGAACACTTTCTTTTCACCAATACTAATGTTCGTGGACTACGCCTATTTCACTCTTTCCTTACTTAGCTTGTGTTTCGCAACCAAGCAATATTATGTTTATCCCTTTATACTAATGAACACCCATACTCATTCATTATCATCAACAATTATAAAAGAGAACAACAATTGCACAGTATAAAGGGAGGGGCAACTCCTTGAACAATGAGTTTGCCAGATAATATATTAAGAATATCAGTTTACAATATACAAGTATGTCTTGGCAAGACCAAGTCTCATACTTAACCAATTTTACAATCAAAGGCAACCTTGCCTTTTACAACCTTGTGCACACCTTGCACGATGGGCGGGTGCTCACCCGAGCCACCAAGACACCCTCGCCAAGTCCTGGCACAAATCCGCACTCTAGAACAAACCTAGGCACACCTTGCCCAACCTTCGACCAACTCCAAGTATCACCAAGTGAACGCCTTCAAGAAGTGCGCATGAGCTATGCGCATGCCCTTCTAAATCTGCGCACTTGTCTTCCTCTTGAGCTCTTGTGCGAAGTGCTTGTCCAAGTTCGAATGATGTTTGAACTCCAAACATGCCACAATATATATCCAACATTGTGTGTGGGTGGGCTGCCCAGCCGACCGCCCACACACCCCTCTGTCGCATCGTTTTGGCGCTTACATAAGTCGGCCTCACCCCATCGTTGTAGGCCGGCCACCCCTTCACCACAAACGCACTTCGTGTGGATATAAACCATCGCACTTCATTTCATTTTTGCACCTTTCGTCGCATATGTCGCAACTCGTCCGTGTGCTCTAGCTCGTCGCGCGCCCGCCCGTGCACCCGCGCACCTGTCGTTCACCGCGCCCCCGCCGGTGCACCAAGCGCTCACTGTGTGTGCTCGCCCGCGTGCCCGCCGTGTGCACTCGCCCGCGCGCCCGCCCGCGCCTGGCTAAACTCGAGGACCTTACATAAAGGGAAAGGAAGTAGCTCGATTAAAAAAGTTTTAATTAAATTACAATAAAAAATAAATTGTTATATACACTATAGTTTTAAAATGTCTATTAAAAATTATTTAAATAAAAATTAAATTACTAAAGCTTGTGGAGTCGCTTGATGGAGGATCGCATTGATAGTGAGGACTTATATCTGTTGAGGTTTTGGGTTCAAAACCCTAACTTATCCCATTAAAAAAAAGAAAAAAATTGTTAAAATTTTTCTAGTGATAAGTATCAGATAATTTTGAAATTGCAAATTCAATTGAGAGTTCATACTTGAATATATCATTTCTGTATCTATATAGAAAACATAGAAAAAAGAAGAAGATAGAATTATGCTGAACACTTCAATATGGTCATTGTGTATTTATAAATTGGAAGCAAGATGCACCATCTATATGTATAAGAGATTAAATCTTATTTTTTTTCTTGGTAAAATATCCAAAAATTTCCAATTTAAATTTATTTAATTGGAAAATTAAACAAATAGTAAAAATGAAAGTAAATAATTTATTAATATGGTGGGTTTGGAAAACTAAACAAATATAAATATGAAAGTAAATAATATATCAACATGATGGGTTTTCCATTATTTTCGGAAATGAAAAACATACTTAAAAAATATCTCCAAATTTACGGTTGTTCATTTGAATTGAACTTGATCTTATAAGATCCAAATCTAAAACGTGCCGTCAATAACTTTTTGAAAATGAAAATACGTCCCGCATAGAGTCAAATTGCAAATTCTAGGGCTGATGTTCACACGAATAATTGATCAGCGACATTACAACCGGATCAAGATGCCAAGGGGTGACAAAGGTCAAAGGCTATAATTCTTGGCATAGACGCCTCAGCAGACTGGACAACCCAACCGCAACTCCAAAAGGAGTTTTCAAAAAAGGAGTAGTAATTCATTTTCAAGGATTATGATTGAGTTGAGAAGATCATTCTACAACTAAGTATGATGTGTAAGGGTGTCATTCCATTTTCAAAGTTGAATTTCATTCTACAACCAAGTGTGATGTGTAAGGGTGTAAGTCCCTCATTAAAGTTGATATTTTGATTATGTCGACCAAAATAGAAATTTTAAAAAATCTATAAAAAAAAACTATACAAAACATTTAAATAAAGTAGGCTCATAAAAAAATCGTAGTTGAAGAAATTGGATCCCTTCGGACTCATGTTAGATATGTATTTAAGACAGATCTATGCTGGTATCTCTGAAAACAGAGTAGTGAGTAGACCTGGTTCCAGTAGCATGTAAGACTCTTCCCAGCTCCTTGATTCCAACATCCGAGCTCTTGTCGGTGTTTCTGATGTAAGACTTTAAACACTCAAGAAGAAAGGCGTCGTTGGGAGCCATGATTGATGCCAAGATTTCTTCTTGATAGTCAATGAAGTTGTGATAGCAACTCTCTATTTCCAATCATGCTTCTTAAATTCTTCCACACCAACAAACTCAAACTCGTGTCGTTGATTATTTTCTGAAATCTATGAGCATCTACCTCCTTGACGCACTCCATATCTTAAAGCTCAGATCTCCAGTGGTGATAGGGGCTGATAGACACTGATTGAGGGGTGTACGTTTCGAGCTTCTGATCTATCTAAATGACAATTTCACTATGCAATTTCTTTCTTTGTGCTCATAATTTGTGCAAGTAAAGTAGTAGCCTGGAAAGATGTCTTCATATAAGGGAGAAATTTTTTTGCTAAAGGTTGGTTGAGCTATTCTCTGTGAAATTCCATTTTCCCCTCCCATGTTATTTGAATTTTGTAGAATTGTATTACTCCTCCTATTTTGTAACACCCGATTTGTTTTTGGCTAATTATTTGAGAGCGTGCTCCATTTTTCTCTTAGCCATTGAGTCAATTTTAGCTATTGTATTGTTTAATTTTTACTTCTTGCACAAAAATAATAGTTTTCTTTCCCTTCAAACTAATTTTTGAGCTTGACATGGCATAAAAAAATACCTGCTATGTTATTTGATATCCTTTGCGCATCAAGAAACTCATTTAACTTTTCAATACCTTTTTCAAATTTCTTATCAAAATTTAGTTGACTTTTAGTTTTTTCAAGCTCTTTCCTTAGAAAAACAATTTCTTCTTCAAGCCTTTCACATACTTTATTTTTCTTACTCAAGATCTGATTTAGAATTTCCTAAGTCTCCTTACCTTCTTCAATTTGTAAGAGCATAGGTTCTATAGATTTGGCTTTGTATTTGATCAGGGTTTCATTTTGAAATTTATTTTTATTTCTCAGCCTCTAAATCTCTTCAAAACAACTCACCAACTCTCCTTCTATGTCAACTTTGACCTCTTCTCTGTTAAAATCAACAACCTCTACCTCCATATTGTCTATGGCCATGAGCATTAATTCTGTTGAGCTTTCAAAATCTCTTTCCTCATCTGATGATTTCGTTCCTTCAATTTCAAAGGAGTTAGCATCTTGGGTGTTGAATCTTTTCTTTTTATCATTTTGCACTTTTCTAAACATCTCTTTAGGTTCATATTCATTCCTCTTCTTTTCTGGAAACTTGCAAGCATAGTGACCTACTTTACCATAGTTAAAGCACTTGAAAGGTAGCTTAGCTTTGTGCTTCCCTCAGCCTCTCTTGAACTTCCTCACAACTTAGCTTTATTTTCATTTGATTCACAACATGAACCATTATGTTATTCCTTGGGCTTATTATCTTCTTTGAAGGCTTAATCCTTTATTGTTGGCTTTCCATTAGAAATTCTCATCTCATAGGAAGTAAGAGAAGTAATTGGTCATAAGTGATATTCTTCACATCTCTCATCTCCTCAATGGATAAAAATTTCGGATTATATCTCTCAAGGAGAAATCTCAACACCTTTTGAATTATTATAGGATCTTTCAACTCTTCATAAAGACCTCTTATAGTATTCACAACCTCATCAAATCTAAGAAATTATTTAACAATATCTTCATCATCATGCATCTTCAAAGGCTCGAATTGCATTATAAAACCTTGAAGCTTGGCTTGCTCTACCTTTTTGTCACCTTCATAGCAACTACTCATCTTATCCCAAATAGTTTTTTCACTGGTGAAATCCATGACTTTGACTGGTTTTAATTTAGGTAGGCTAGCTAGCAGAGCATTTATAGATTTAGCATTACTTGTAAAATCTATCTTCTAATCTCTAGTAATCAGGGTTTGAGGCTTTTGATATTCTTCTTCCAATGCACACCATACATCATTAATAAGGGATTGAATATAGTATTTCATTGTGACTTTCCAAAACACATGGTTGGTTCCATTGAACATTGGTGCCCTATTGGTGTATCCTCTTTCTTGTTTCGCCATGGTCCTTGATCTTTATCCCAACTATTAAATTGATCCTAAAGTAACTTGGTTTCTCTAATACCAATTGTTATAAGCTAGGACAATACTGAGAGGGTGTGTGTGAATTAGTATTGTGGGAATTTTAAAAATTTCTTTCACTTGTAAAGAATACTAGGACAGCAATAAACACTTCAACAATAATTCATATGAGCATCACAAGACTAAACATAAGAAGTAAAAGTAGCAGACAAATTCTTTAAACTTCCCTTTAATTACTTTCACAAAGGTGACCTTCTACTTGTTCATTACAAAGTTCTCTATCTACAACAAAAAGGAAGGTACTACTCCCTAGTTTATAAGCTACTATTGAAAGGAGATACAACCGTAGATTTATTAGCTACTAATGAAAGGCCACTAATTTATCAACTACTACTGAAACGAGCTATAATCTCTAATTGTTTACCGTCCACTACTGGAAGGAGCTACAACACCAGATATGCAAGCTACCACTTGATTAACCCATTAGAGGAAATTTTAGCCTAAAAATGGCCTCCTAAGGAAAAATAATAAAATAATGGTTGAAATAATAAAATAAGAGATAATTTTTGGAGGGCAAATAAGAAAATTAATTTTTTTTAATTGTATTTTTGGCTTATCCCCTTATAGGTTTACAAAAATTTCAAGTGTACACATTCGCTAGATGCATAATTAAATTCCACATCCAATGAATACCCATTATGCATACTTTCAAGAAGACGCAAATTAATAAAAATATAAAGATTATTAAAAATGTATGTTATTCAATATATCTTAAATTTTTATCAATGTAGGTTTTCTCAAAAGTATGCATAATGATTACTCGTTAGATGTGGAATTTAATTCTGCATCCAACGAGTGTCTACACTTGAAGTTTGAGTAAACCTATAAGGAGATCTGTCAAAAAGACAATTAAAAAAATTAGTTTTTCTTCTTGTCCCTTCAAAATATTTACACGTACCTCTTTTTAAATTTAAAGGAATTTTATTGGTTTACATATTATGTCATGGAAATAACATCAAAATTTCATCAATTCTTTTAGGATCAAATTTCCTCTAATGTCCTTGATTCATCTTTCATTCCATATTCAAACTCAAACCATGAAGGTCACTACCTTTCTTAAAACAAATTAATTCCTTAGCTTAATCACTCACCCCAAAAACCATAAAATCACTTTAAAAAATCTTTGATCACTGATCAATCTGTTGTGTGTGGAGCATGATTGTTCAGAGGTCTTTGTTTTAGCTGGATGTATACCCCAGGAAGTTTTTACACCCCTCCACGCGGGGGGGACTTGTCCCCCCCGTGGGGCTCTGGGGGCCAGCGGTCCCCCGGCGGGGGCTCGGGGGCAGCACCCCCGAAGCTAAAAACAGATGTAAAATTTCCTTGTAAAAGTATAGTAATTTCTAGTCAATCTGGGCCGTTCATTAGGTGGATGATCTGACGGTAGAACTTATGTTTAGTTTAAGGTTTTTTTCCCTAGAAGGCAACACCTCTCTTTGTATGAGGGCATTGTATTTGAGGCTGTGTAATATATGTGTATTCTGTGAGCGAGGAATAAAGAGGTAAGACTGTGAGAGAAAACAAAGGATATTACAGTGGATCTACTGTAGGTTGCGTCTCTTCATTTTGCTGGATAATAGAAAGGAAGGACTGGCTATTCGGGGTGGACATAGCCCAAACTGGGTGAACCACGTATATTTGTGTCTCTCTTGTTTTATGCATTTTCTGTGTTTATATTTCTGCAATATTTTATGTGTTCCATTGCTTCGTAATATCTAATTTTCTAACAACTGGTATTAGAGCCAAAGGTCTATTTGGTTGACAAACTCACAGGAAAGAAGGGTTCCTCGTTCGAGTGGGATCAATGGCGGAAGATGGTAAGTTTAGGGTCGAGAAATTTAATGGCCAAAACTTCTCGCTATGGAAGATGCATATGGAAGATTATCTGTATCAGAAAGATCTATACCTACCATTGAGCGGAAAAGCAAAGATGTCGACGGGTATGAAAGATGAAGAATGGAACCTTCTCGATAGAAAGGCACTTGGAACAATACGGTTGTGCCTTGTAGCGTCGGTCACCTTCAACATTTTGAGTGAAACAACGACAGAGGGTTTGATTAAGGCGTTGGAGAAACTATATGAAAAACCCTCGGCCTCAAAAAAGGTATTTCTTATGAAACGGTTATTTAATATGAAGATGTCGGAAGGTGGATCTACTGCAGATCATTTAAATGATTTTAATACAGTTACAAGTCAGTTAAGTTCTGTAGGGGTAAACTTTGAAGATGAAGTTAGAGCTCTGTTATTCTTGTGCTCATTGCCAGAAAGTTGGAATGGTTTAGTAACGGCCATTAGTAACTCTATCTTTGGATCTAGTACTTTAAATTTTTATGATGTTGTCGGTGCTATCCTTAGCGAGGAAATGTCACGGAAAAGCTCTGGTGAGACATCGGATAACGCCTTGAGTGCAAAATCTAGGGGAAGAAAAACGAAAAGAGGAAAGAGCTCAGGATATCGTAGTAAATCAAGGAAAGGTAGATCCAAGTCCAGATCAGGGATAGTGTGCTGGAAATGTGGAAAGAAAGGACACCTAAAGAAAGATTGTAGATCTCGGAAGGGAAAAGAAGGAGATGCACAGCAAGAAAACAATCATGAAGCAAATGTGACAGGAGGTGTTACAAGATGCTTTGCTTCTTTCTTTCGAAAATATTACTGATTCCTCGGTGGTAGATTCATGGGCCTCATTCCATGCCACACCTGATAAGAAATACTTTCATGACTATGTTCGAGGAGATTTTGGACAAGTTCGTTTGAGTGATGATAAACCATGTTAAATTGTTGGAATGGGTAAGGTTATTGTAAAACAGAAGAATGGAAACCAATGGATACTAAAGGAGGTAAGGCATGTTCCAGATCTAAAGAAAAATCTGATTTCAATAGGGCAGTTAGGCAGTGAGGGTTGTGTGACAACTTTCATAGATAAAGCTTGGAAGGTCACCAAAGGAGCCCTAGTAATAGCAAAAGGCAAAAAGGTTGGTACATTGTAGTTATGCAATGGTATTTCTAACTCTGTTAATGCTTTAACTTCCAATGGAGCAGATGCAGCATTATGGCACCATAGGCTCGGACACATGAGTGAAAAGGGGATGAAGATTCTTCACTCAAGGAATTTGTTGCTAGGTTTGAAGAATGTTGATTTAGACTTATGTGAGAATTGCATTTATGGAAAACAGAAGAGAGTCAGATTTCTCAGAGTTGGGAAAGAAAAGAAGAGCGAAAAATTAGAGCTTGTGCATACAGATGTATGGCGACCTGCTCAGGTATCATCTCTCGGTGGCTCTCGCTATTATGTTACCTTTATTGATGATGCAACTAGAAAAAAATGGATTTATTGTATTAAGAATAAGTCTGATGTATTTGATACTTTCAAGAAATGGAAACCTTTGGTTGAGATTGAGACAGGAAAGAAATTGAAGTGTCTCAGATCAGACAATGGAGGTGAATATTGCAGCAAAGAGTTTGATAGGTACTGTTTAGAGCATGGAATTCGTAAAGGGAAGACAGTTCCAAGAACACCACAAGAAAATGGTGTGTCAGAAAGGATGAACAGAACAATCATGGAGCGTGCAAGGTGCATGAGATTGCATGCAGGATTGCCTTTACAGTTTTGGACAGATGCTCTAGATACTGTTGTTTATCTAATAAACAGAGGGCCTTCAAGTTCCTTGGATGGTGGTGTTCCGGAGGAAGCATGGATAGGTAAAAAGGTAAACTACTCCTTTTTAAAGCCTTTTGGTTGTGAGGCATTTGTCCATATTGATAAAGAAAATAGAACAAAGCTTGAGGCAAAGTCAAAGAAATGTACCTTTATTGGATATGTTGTTAATGATTTTGGTTATCGCTTATATGATTACGAAAATCACAAAATCATTAGGAGCAGAGATGTAATATTCAATGCAAAGGTCTTGTATAAGAATCAGTTGCAGGAAAAGAAGCAAGAAAAAGAAAACAAGGAATATGCAGTTCTTGACGAAAGCACTGAAAAATTAAAGGTGCCTGAAAATAATAATAATCAACAACCACAAAAACAGCAACCACCACAACAGCAACAGGCACCCCAAACACCTGAAGGTGGTGTTAGAAGATCTACCAGGATAAGTAGACCCCCTGAATGATACTCTCCTTCATTATATTATTTATTGTTGACTGATTCTAATGAACCCGAATGTTATGAAGAAGCAATGCAGGTTGAAAGTAGGAAGAAGTGGGAGGTAGCCATGGAAGAAGAGATGGACTCCTTAATGCATAACCAGACTTGGGACTTAGTCAGGTTGCCTATAGGTAAAACTACATTGCAGAATAAATGGGTTTAGAGGCTGAAGGAAGAAGATGGAGGAAAACATAGGTACAAAGATAGACTTGTGGTGAAGGGGTTTGCACAGAAGAAAGGTATTGATTTTGATGAAATATTTTCTCCTATTGTTAAAATGACTTCAATTAAAAGTATTTTAAGTCTAGTGGTATTTGAAGATTTGCATCTTGAGCAGTTAGATGTAAAGACAACCTTTCTCCATGGGGATTTGGAGGAAGAGATATCTATGCAGCAGCCACAAGGATATGAAGTGAAAGGGAAGGAGAAACTAGTGTGCAGGTTGAAGAAGAGCTTGTATGGCTTAAAATAGGCTCCAAGGCAGTGGTATCTAAAATTTGACAAGTTTATGTCTAAACAAGGTTATACTAGATGTCACTCTGATCATTGTGTTTATCTGAAAAAGCAAAATGATGGAAGCTATATTATATTGTTATTTTATGTAGATGACATGCTTGTTGCAGGATCAAACATGTAGGAAATAAATGTGCTTAAAAGAAAATTGACAAATTCATTTGCAATGAAGGATTTGGGAGCTGCAAAACAAATCCTCGGTATGAGAATAACTAGAGACAGGAAAAATTGCAAATTAACATTGTCTCAGAATGAGTACATACAAAAGGTGTTGAAAAGATTTAACATGCACAATGCAAAACCAGTTAGTACACATTTTGCTATCCATTTCAAACTTAGTAAGGAAATGTGCCCAAAGACCCAAGAAGACATGGATTATATGTCTAAAGTTCCATATACATCAGCAGTTGGAAGCTTAATGTATGCAATGGTCTGCACAAGGCCTGATATTGCACATGCAGTGGGAGTTGTAAGCAGGTACATGAACAATCCAGGAAAGGAACATTGGATGGCAGTGAAATGGATTCTCAGATATTTGAAAGGTACCACAAATCAAGCATTATGCTTTGGTGGTTCAAACATTTCCCTACAGGGATATGTTGATGCAGATATGGTAGGTGACAGAGATAACAGGAGGAGCACTACAGGATATGTATTTACTGTTGGTGGAACAACTGTCAGGTGGGTTTCAAAAATCCAAAGTGTTGTTGCACTTTCAACAATAGAAGCAAAGTATGTTTCTGCTACAGAGACTAGTAAAGAAATGATTTGGTTACAAAGGTTTATGGGTGAATTGGGTGAGGAGCATGATATGGGCACATTATACAGTGATAGCCAAAGTGCCATTCATCTTGCAAAGAAATCAGCATTTCATTCTAGGACTAAACGCATACAGCTCAAGTACCATTTCATATGATCAGTGTTGGAAGATGCAGAGTTGAAGTTGGAAAAGATACACACTAGCAAGAATCCTACAGATATGCTAACAAAAGTTGTAACCAGGGAGAAACTGAGAACATGCTCAGTTTCAATTGGTCTTCAAGGATGATGATGAACATGAGAAACAGCCAGGTCCAAAGAGGAGTCATTGTCTAGCAAATGAAGTAGTGGTGTGGTTGCTACAATCATTCTCCAAGTGGGAGATTGTTGTGTGTGGAGCATCATTGTTCAGAGGTCTTTATTTCAGCCGGATGTATACCCCAGGAAGTTTGTACACCCCTCCATGCAGGGGGGTGTGGGGGGGACTTGTTCCCCCCGCGGGGGTCCGGGGGCCAGCGGTCCCCTGGCAGCGGCTCGTGGGCAGCGACCCCGAAGCTAAAAACAGATGTAAAATTGCCTTGTAAAAGTATAGTAATTTCTAGTCAATCTGGGCCGTTCATTAGGCGGATGATCTGACGGTAGAACTTATGTTTAGTTTAGGGTTTTTTTCCCTAGAAGGCAACCCCTCTCTTTGTATGAGGGCATTGTATTTGAGGCTGTGTAATAGATGTGTATTCTATGAGCGAGAAACAAAGAGGTGAGACTGTGAGAGAAAACAGAGGATATTACAGCGGATCTTCTATAGGTTGTGTCTCTTCATTTTTCTGGATAATAGAAAGGAAGGATTGGCTATTCGGGGTGGACATAGCCCAAACTGGGTGAACCACGTATATCTGTGTCTCTCTTGTTTTATGCGTTTTCTGTGTTTATATTTCTGCAATATTTTATGTGTTCCATTGCTCCGTAATATATAATTTTCTAACACAATTGACCATAACATTAACCTCTGAACAAATATTTAATCATCTTTACTCATCTCATCTTGCAAATTTGATTATGCTTTTAAATAAATTGAGCTACTGTTTTTAGTTTTTGAATTTCTAGTTAAGTTCAGCTATTTAGCTTGCATGAGTTCATATTTGTTCTCATCTCCCACTTCAATCAAGTCTTCTAAATATGGTCTTAAAATTTTCAATCTGTAGTCTATCACATTTGTGAGAATTTTTTTGTTAAACTATCCAAATTTGCAATTCTGGAATTGTACAGGTTTTAGAAGGAGTTTTCTAAATTTGGTTGACTGTGAAGTTTGGCCGATTTTCTCAATGTCTCTAAGTCTATCCATGCCACTACTTTGTTGCTAACTTGTCCATACCACTATTTATAGTTTAGTGCACTTCTTGTTTTGGTGGATTTCATTAAATATTGTGCAAAATGTCAAATTTCCTTCGTTGTGGCTTCATTGCATTCACACCTGTACATTGGCCCTAATTCTGATAAAATGCGCGATGTGACCTAGCTGTAATGAGGTTAGGGGCTAAAATAGGTTGGGGTTTTACAAGTTTCATTCTCCATTGATTGCACTAGGACTTGACTTAAACAAAAAGTCATTAAAACAAAAAAGAAAAGACCAAATAATTAATTAATGAGCGTGACTTTCAATGTAGGTTGGTTGTTTGGAGGTTGGAGGTTGAACGTAGTTTTACTAGCATTTTCCCTCAACTAGCCTAGAGGCTTGAATATCCCACAATGTTGACCTAGGCCCAAATTCTTTTGATTGTCACCAAAAAACAAATTCATAGGAAAGCTTCATCAAACATAACTCCTGACCTGAATTTTGAGGTTCTGCCATATCACTTTGCTGATGTCATCCTTATGTCATCCATGCCACATCGTGACTCCTTAGTGGTAACATGTCACACGAGAATTTGGTACACTTCGACATCTGAAAATTCAAGATCAGCATGCCATGTGCCACAACCTCATAGGTACCACATCATGTTGAATTCATCATGCCATTGTTCTCCACCTATGTATACATGTAACCTTTGTTGGCCCATATAATCATGCAATGTGTCTTCTTCTGGTTAGGTCCATGTTGTCAACTCGTACAATGGAAGAGAGATCTCGGACCTCAATTTTTCATCAAATTCCTTTATAAAATTTGAAGAAGCAAAACAGGTCGGGGATCTGCTTATTTATTTTTGTGTCTACCTGCACTTGCTCCTAACTTTTGACTATGTTGAAGGCTTGACTAGGCTCGACATGGTCGAGGGTCAAGGGTAAGAGCTTATTTCATTTATTGCTAGCTTGACTCCTGACTAGGCAAGAGGACTGACTAGGTTGGAGATCGGGGCTTTGCGAGGTACAACCAGGTCAGGAGTCAAGGCATTTCTAGGCCTAACTTTGAACCTTGTCAACTTGGAAGCTTGGATGGTTGAATCTTTCACCTTTTTAAATCCTGAACTTTGACGTGTAATAAATTTTGATCCAGGAAGCCTTTTCCAGAATTCAACATACCATTGGAGAGAATTTTCTAATATTTATCCATCTAAGCACTTTCTAAGCGTATTTGAGCTCTTTTTTGAACTAGAAATTACTTCAATAATTTTTTCCTTTCTGAATATGCTTGTAATAATTTTTTCCTTTACTATCAATTTTCCATCAATCACAACTTCTTTATAACAATGTTTATCTGCTATGTACATTATTTATAAAGTTGAAATTTTTCACACGTGATTTGAGATAAGTGAGTGATTTATACCAAGGTAGAATATAGTTGATATGCATTCATTTACACTAAATAAAACAATGGTCATAATAATCTAAGTTGTGTTGCTAATCTCCATAATGTTGATACATTGTGCGTATTGAGGAGGAAGAAAAATTCCTCTACACCTGTGCACTATGCATAATGTATCAACATTATGGAGATTAATAATAAAAATTGGCATGTGTTTACTTATGGTATAGCGATTTATTTTTCTCTCCAATGTTCGAGGTGCATTTTCTTTTTCTCAATGTCGAGAATATTTGTATACCATCATTTAGCACCCCTATAGACTTGATGCTCTAGCATGGCCTTGGGCACCCTTTTCCCATGCCGACTTGATCCTATATTAAACAAGATTATTTAAAATCCATATGTGACTCTGCCCATTAAAAAGAACGTGCATATGCAGGTTCAATAACTGTTTAATGGTGGATAACTTTTTAAATATGAAAGAATAAAATAATATATTATTTTTCGAGTGGGGTTCACGAGTTTCACTGGGAGCCCACCTACAAGAGCCCATATAACAACTAAATTAACTAATTTTACGTCATATATATACACACCTTAGGTAGGCCAAAATACATAATAGAAGGGATATTGACATTATACCCTTCTTTCGCCTAGATCAAGTTTGATTTTCCCATATCTCCTGCACTCCCTATCTCTATAGAAACCCTTATTTCCTTTGCAAATATGTTCATCATCTTTATAACATCTCCTTGAATTTGTTAGAGAGGTTGTCTTCGTGGCTTGGGCTTGAGGGATTTGGAGGAAGTCTTCGTCGGTGCTTTAGATTGGATTAGGTTGTACCTTTCGTGTGCCTATTGTTGATTATCAATAAAGAAGCTCATGTCTTGTTCCTGAGATGCTATTGTCTTCTGAATATCAATTTATATGTTTATATTTGATGATCTAACATATATTTTATGTATACGCATTGAATTATACGTCATGTATATGATTTTCTGAATGTATTTGCAGTCCTGCTCGATTCTAGAGGAAGCATAGGTTTTGGACCCTACATGAACATCATCAAATGTAGGACCTTCGGGTAAGTTTCCAAGTCCACATCTAATAATCCACATGTTTGGCATGTTTTATTGATTGATTCTTGTTGATTTTATTGTTCTTCTCGGTTGAGGTTGTCAACCCTTACATTAGGTAACTTTTCTCGCCAACAGAATTGGAAACACCACTAGGGAATAGCATCAATTATTTCCTAGAAGGGTTGCACTTCTTTGATCTAGGATTTTGTTTGTTGTTTCTTAAATTTTATAGCCTTATTGACTCTTAGGAAATCTGGTCAATCAGCCTTATCTCTTGGATTAGGACTGTATTTTTATTTTTCCCTAGTTTTCCATTTATACGTTGTTTTTGTTGCATACATAAGCATACATACGAATTTTATTCCGAAAAACCCCTTGCATACGTAAGTTTCTTCAGAACCAATTGCATACATACACATTTTTGGTGTTACACAGTCATGTACAGATTGAAAAAACTATTTTTTTTCATTTTTGTCTTTTGTTGGGGGTTTGGCCATGTTTTCTTGTGTCTTTCTTGTTTGAATGAGGCTTGAAATCATATTTTTATCAGTTGTTGTCGATTTCTTCCATCTCTTTGGTGAAAAGCCTATGTCAACCTAGGGTTTGTAATTTTTGAAGCTTTTCATACTTAAAGTTGGGTTTCAAACTTTCTTTGGGAAGTGTCTGACTGTTCTGTGCTACTGGGATAGTTGGTTGCTCTTCCAACTTGGTTATAACCCAGTTTTCTTGATTGCTTCTTTTGCATTCTTGAAGTTGGCTTTCTTTTTCTTTTCATAACTTGTTTGAGAAAAGTGTTTGCAATTCTTGGTAAACGAGAGATTTTAGTTCTCTGAAATCATTCTGATTTTTGGAATTCCTTATTTCTTCTTGACCAAATCACTCAAGAAATTTTAGTGTCTTATTCACATTAGTCTTTTAAGATTTGGGATCATTAATGAATAGTGGGATTGGACTCTATTTCTTGTTGTTGGTCTTGAATTTCATGCTCACTTCCACTTTCTGAAATTTTCAGTCTTTAAATCTTTTTAAAAAGAAAAAGAAAACATTTTCTTTGTTGTTTTCGTTTCTTTTGTTTCTTAGTTTTGTAGTATTTTGGGTTCTAGAAAATGTGTGAATTCCTATTATAAGGTTAAAAGTCCTTTTTTCTTTGAGGAGTGCTCTTTATCTTGGGATTTGCTTCTATTTGTTTCTATAGTTGGCCTTTACATTTGTAATCACATTAGTTTACCTTTAATTCTTTTTGATAGTTTTTGAATGTGTGAGTGAAAAAAAATATATATTAAGTCCCTCATAGAACCTTTGTAGAAATCACTTTTCATTGAAGAAAATGAGTTGCATTTTCATGTAGCTTAGGTTTTCTATTGATTTATTTTGCGTCATAATACCATCAGTTTCACTTCTATTTCCTTATTTCCTAATAACAACAAATTAAAATAAGCGCTTAATTTAAATAAGCTAGAATTTTTATTTTTTTCATAGAGATGTTAACTAGTATGGGACATTAGGGCCTTCAAATAGGTGTGTGGAGAGTAAACTCTCCTAGGCCACTTGAATCGAAAGTATAGAAGTTTACTAAACAGTGGAAATCAATTTTCGATAAGCTTTCCAAGAAATCTCTTCTGACACATGAGTTAAGCACAAGGATGTGTGAAGATAAGGAAGGAGAGATACCCCCTCTCCTACTTGTTTCATAACGTGCCCACGACGCTTCCGCCTGACTTCTGATCATGAAATGGTGACCTTTGTTTCCTTTCCTAGGCGCTACACATGTGAATTTGGGGGAGAATTCCCATAGTACCTGAGGCATACGTTGCATCACTTTCACAGTACTTCTTGAGGGTGCCCTTGCAAAGATTGGGTACCTGCACCAACAAAGGCTATTGTTTGGAGGTTAGCGTAAGTTGTTCTGATACCTTCGCTGGTATGATTATTCCATTATCATCCAAAACTACCTTTGGGAGGTCCTTTATGTCACTTTCTTGTATTTTCGTGTCCGGTCCTAACCACCCGAAAGAAAAATACTTGGAAGTTTCTTGCTTGGTTATATCTTTAGGACCTTATAATGGAGTGCTCTTTTCTCTTTGTATTTAGTTAGATTTAAGTGGATTTTTCTTGTCAATTTTGGACCTTTGATTCTAAGTGATTGACCAACCATTCCACTGGTCTTGAAAGAATTTTGATCTTTCTCTTAAAATTGTGGAGTTTCCTCCTTAAGGGCAAAGGTTTGATTGTGCATCTCTCTTCCCCAAAATTTATTCGAGCAATCCCGTAAGGGAAGGATTTGCATATAAGTTGTGTATGACTAATATTCCTATGGATGCCAATCAAGGGACCCCTCCAAAAGTGAATCCTCGCGATTTTCCTTTATTTTGAAATGTTGGTACCCCCTTGATGACCACTTTGAATATTCCTGGATTGAATTTTGGACTATCAGTTTGGCAGTGGTCCACTTCGAATATTCCAAATGTTCTTGAAGCTTTTGAAATGAATGCTTTATTTCAAGGGCATCAAATGGGTGTTAATTTTTCATCTTCTTCACAAGAGAAATATAGGCTTCCTCTCTCTTCTCCATCTTGTAATAAGAAATCTAAAAATAAGAGAAAGAGGAATAATAATAAGAAGAATAGTTCACTCCATGAATAATCATCAGCCTCTACTAGTCATGTTGGAAATGAGCCTTCATCCACCGCAAGTCATGTTGGGGGCATAAGTTTAGTCACTGCAAGTCATACTAGTAATGGGTCACCTACCTCTGTGAGTCATATTTCTGTTGACTCACCTACTTCTGTGAGTAATACTAGGCACACAAGTCCTATCTCTCTCGGGAACGAGTTACTAACCTCTGAAAGTCATGTTGGAGACTCTCCGCCAACCATTGCTAGTCATGTTGGGGGAATGGATGTTGACCAGAAACCTAGGCGTAGAATATTTAAAACTAAGTTCCCTTGTAATATATGTAATGGATATCATCTTACTCATTTGTACCATGAGATTTTAGTGGTACAAAGGTTGTGGTCTGAGTCTGTAGATTCTTATACTCTTGAAACTGTTATAGTTTCTCAACAATCTACTCAACCATTGGTTTTTGAAGTGATCGAGTCAGTGCAAGCTTTCACTGATCCCACTCTTCTTTTGGGGGTTGAAGTTCCTAACAATACAGTCTTCTTGATTTCTAGTTCATAGTCTTCTAGTCTAGGGGGCATGCTAATCTCTTCGAGTGTACCCCCTCCAAGTTCTAGGAGTGTTTCCTATGATTTGGATAATCTTGTTGAGCCTCATCTTCCTTCTGTTGCACCTTTCCAAATATAGGTTAGAGTTAATTCTACAAATGTCTATCGATGTATGATGGATGAAGGATCCTTTGCAAGTATTATATCCTCCTCGACTTTGAAATGTTTTGGTTCTCCAAATGTTTTGGCAGCTGATAGTCAGTTGTTAGCATATTATAGAATATTTGGTGAATCTATAGGTGTTCTTCCTTAATTTCCTATTACTTTAGGTGGGAATAATATCTTAGTCGATATGGTGGTGGTTGATCTCCCTTTATACTTTAATATTTCACTTGGGTGTGATTATGTCTATGCTATGAATGTTGTGGTGTCTTCACTCTTTCGAGTGATGTATTTTCCTCATAACGGAAATATTGTCACTATTGATCAACTTGCATCTAATAATCACCATCCTAATTTGAAATTAGTTCAGAATACCCCTTGGTATGTTCCAAGTGTTCAAGTAGACTCTACCCCGCCATGTGTGATCTATGTGGAATTATATCCTCAATGCTCAATTGCTTAAGAGAAGGATCCTTTGAACTATTATTTTCCTTCTCAGGACTTGATCTTGGCAGTTGATCGAGTGATTTATCCCATAGGAGCATGGGCCCCCTCACTTCCCTCTTTTGATCCTTCAGGTTCTCATGATTTCTTAGATGTTGAGTTTCCTTCATAGGAGGAACTTTTTGAAGTCATGAGTTTTAGCTACCAAAGGAGTCCTTGGCTTAAGTCTCACAAGGGGCTTGTCCTAAAGAACTATTCTACGTAAGATGCAAGCTTGTGTGGTTCCATGTACCATATTGTACATATAAGGTATGAATTTTCAAGTTTTGTATTCTATGACATAAGTTTTTATTTGAAGTTTATATATGGGATGTATTAACTTCTTTCCTAGTGTTCCCAATTATGTGTACAAAACTTTGAAGACTTCTCTTTTTGGTATTTTTCATGGTTGATATGCTTCGACAAGTATTGGTTCTTGAAATTGGCATATTTGTTCGGTTCTCCACCTGCATTGTGAATTTTCAGTTTCCTTTTCCATTTTGGCCTTACGATTGACCCCACCAATCTATTCCATGGAACCTTCTCAAGGCTTAGAACTGCCATAAATTGTGTGGTAGAGAATACCTTATCATGGATGCCCTATATAGTACCTTGTTATCACTTGGAGCAATGTTATGAAACCAACTCACAAAAAGATAGAAAAGATAGATAAACGCCTTAGAATTCAGCGTCTTCAAGGGGGCAACCTCCTTCACATTACATAAATGAACAATTCTTGGATGATTCAAATGACAAAACCTCCTTTCTATATATAGGAGTCTAAGGAGTCACAATATAACCTAACAGACCTAGCAATAATAATATAAAGCCACATAAATAACAATAGAGGGGTTCTATGGGGCAAAGTAATAAAAATATGGGGACAATAGGGGCACAACAATATTAATAAGGGATACAACTACAATAGTAATGGGGTAATCACTAGTATTATAGTGTACTATCAGACCCCACCAATCTATTCCATGGAACCTTCTCAAGGCTTAGAACTGCCATAAATTGTGTGGTAGAGAATACCTTATCATGGATGCCCTATATAGTACCTTGTTATCACTTGGAGCTCATGCTAATTTTTTTTTCTTAGGCTCAGGATTCCTCTTTACTCCCTCCATAACTTTGCATTGAAGCCTCATTCTTCTTCTTCTTCACTATTTTATGGCCTTATACCTTAGAGGATCCCATGTGTTTAGTTGTACCACTGCATTGCATTTTGACTAATTGTACCTCTTTTGGCCTTATGCTGACTTCATTTGGACTCATGTGTAAACAACTTTTGACCATGACAATTTGCAAGTTCAAACCATGCATTCATTATCCTTTGCAACTTGACACCTATTTTTCCATGGAAATGACATTCCCGCGAGTGTCAATGACTAGCATCGACCTCCTTGCACTGAGCATAGGATTGTTCCAGTCCCAGGAGCTAGTGCACTTTCCCTTGACACTCATTCTTTCCACTGTACTATAGGCATTCTTTTATTCCTTTTCAGGATTTAAATATGAAAAAGACAAAAAAATCAAATATTTCAAAAAGAACAGGAACAAGACAATTTCTTCATCATTTGATGACAACTAGAGTTAGTAGTGTCTCCCTTGAACAAAGCACTTAAAATGAGTCTTTTTTCCATTGGGATGAGACTTATTCTGGATCTAGGGAATTCATAACCTTGTTCATGAGTTAGTCCTCCTTCGATTGGTTATATCTTCTAATCATATGGATATTTTGTTAATGCCTCCTACATTTGCAAACTTATACAAAGTTATTTTATGTTTCCATAAAGTCTCATTAAGTTGTAATTTTGTTCAAGGGAGGTAAACTTATTTTTGGCCATTTTGCAGTGTCTCTTGACTCATTTATGTCGACCATTCTACATTGTCTCTTGACTCATTTCTGTCAGCCATACCCGGCCTGTCAAGTTATCTTCAATATCACATCAACTATTTGGTCCTTCACTCGTGTTGGTTAAGGACAACCCCATTGACTTCTTAATAGTGGGTATCAACTTCAACAAATTTCTCTGAGAGTAAACCTAGAGTCAAACCCTAACCCTATTTATATCATTGATAGTTCACCTAGTGTTGAACATCAATGGGTATCATGGATCTTTGACTAAGTGGTTTCCCTTTTTTTTGATGTCAACTTACATTATCATAGATTTGGATTCGTGCAGTACCTTGGTTTCCACTTGACCCTATTAGTGGATTCCTCTCCTCTGTGTCAACTTTCATTATTGGTTTGTTCATAGGATTTATGGCATGCACTAGCCACATCTTGTGTATGCTGGAAATGTAATTCAAAACAATTACTTCATTTCTCTTCGTCTGAGTTCTTCCAAATTATTGGCCTGCGGGTTACATTCGTGTTGGCTAAGATCAGATGCTCAATTCCTTCCTTCTAGTGGATATTTTGCCATTGACTCTGACTCATTTCTCTAGGAATAAGGCATGGAGTCCTTTATTCAGTACCTTAGGGTTTGCAGTCATTAGTGGAAGAATCCTTTGCTATCGATACTGAGAATACATCAATATCTCCTTATTGATAGATTCTTTCATCTATTCAACTTCAACACATTTATTCGCACTTGTTAGATTGTACTAGGGTACCTTGACACTCATTGTCATTTTTGGCGAGTTGTCTTGCGTTTGTTAGCAATATACATCAATGATTGATAATCAAACAATTTCTCACATGGTCGACTTTAACTGATTTATTTCCACAGTGTAGAAATTTATCATCTGTGGTTGATGAATACCTCGGGTTGTGTTAGCATCTTGGTTCACTTGACACCTCCTTCAGTTGTATACCAGTGACATCATCCACCTTATATCTTGTAGTCTTTCACAGGATCTGATCCAGGTGGATATTGGTGGCCACCTGCCAAGTCCACCTGGACCCCCACCATTGTCTTTCTCAGCATTTTCAGTTTCCTTAATTGTAGCACAACTTACTATTTTTAGCAGTTTTTCGGGTCCTGAACTTCCGAAGCCGTTTTGAGGCCCTAAACGACGTTTTTTTGGGGAATCCAGGGGCAACACAAGTCCATGGACTGGTGTTGCCCGTTCCAACAATGATAGTACTCGGATAGATCTTTCTAATGAGCTATTGTACGCGTCAAACGGAGATCATATGCCAAAGTTACGACCCCGGGAAGTTGATGTACCAACTTACCCCCAAACGGGGCCCACAGTTTGGCGTTTCATCTCCTAGGGTTAGGTTTTGGAATGTTAAGGGTTTTTTCCATTGTTTCTCAACAATAAATAGGCCTTCGAGCCTCATTGTAACACAGTTCAGAGGCATGTAGCCATCACATCTCTTCTCAGAGATAAGCTACCATCGCCCTAGCTAGTTTATTTCCATTTCTATTTGTAAGCATATTTCAATATTTTCCATTAATGAAATGAAGTATTATTTCCGCTGCATCTTTGTGTATATGGTTATCTCTGTAATTTGTTGCGTTCCTGTTTAAATCCGGATCAGTGGTATCAGAGCGGTCTGCTTTTTCTCTGTTTTTCTTTGCATGTCCCCAACAAGGTCGGGATATAAGGAGTTAGGGCTTGAACTGGTTGAACCTTTGCAAGACCAGCCTCGCAAATCCCGACAGCCTCCCATGGCGGACGAGAAGAAAGACGAGGGGGCAGGAGATCCCATCAAAATCTTGCTCGAAGAAGCGCTCGAGCGACAACGGAACGTGATGATGGACAGCTTTGTGCAGATCCTTCAGCGGCTACCCAGAAGCGGCGCATCGGCTTCCAGCAGCTCCTCTGGAAACGCCACACCCTTTAAGGTACAAGTTAATTTTGAAATCCCCATATTCGAGGGTCAGATAGACGCCGATGCCGCAGATAAATGGTTAAATCTGCTAGAGGGTTATTTTTCTGTTCATGAATTTTCGAGTCGGGAAAAGATTGTTTTTGCTCTTCTCAAAGCAGCCCCCCACGTCAAGGACTGGTGGGAAACCTACTGCGAGCAGAAGGATGAAAGTACTGGCTCACTATTTTCAGCCGCACCCACCTGGGATTCGTTCCGGGATGCCATCAAGGAGCAGTACTACCCTGTCGGAAGCTATGAGGATGAATACATAAAGTGGACCACGCTGCAGCAGGGAAGGGACCAAGATGTGCCGGAGTTCACCAATCTTTTCCATACCCTTCACACAAAGTTGGGTATCAAGGATTCGGAGCAACATTTGATACTCAAATACCGTGGCTGCCTGCACAAGTACATCCAGGAAGAAATACAGTTCCTAAACATCCCCTCGCTCGGCGCAGCATACCGGTATGCCGTCAAGGTCGAGCAGAAGTTTAAACAAAAGAAGCGAGACTTTGGATCTACGAATCCAAAGCAGAGGAAAGGTGCCCCTAAACCACAGAACAAAGGACAAAGCCCAGGCGGGATAGCCCAAGACAACCAGCCGAAGCTGCAAGCAAAGAGCAACGCCGCGAAGCCGATAAAGGACACTGGAAAATGGTGCAAGTTCCATAAGAGCTCCACTCACAACACAAGTGAGTGTCGGGCCAAGCAGTCACTGGTGGCTGAGCTAAAGGTTTTAGAATCAGATGCATGTTCTGACTCTGAGTCAGAACCTGATAAGGCGTATGAAAAAGGGAAGCAGATCATTGATGCGGATCCCAGCGCCACTGTTGCTACCGCAAAGATCCAGAAAAATGAACCCGAAGATCCAGAGGAGGAGGAGCGTCTCTTCCACTCCCAGATGTGGGTAAAGGGCTCCCCGATACAGTTCATTGTTGATAGCGGGAGTCAAAAGAACCTCATTTTGGTAGAGGTCGTGAAGCGGTTGGGCTTACCGACCACAGCACATCCACAACCATACACCATTGGGTGGCTTCACCAAGGGCGAGATCTTCGCGTGAGCCAGCAGTGTCGCCTTCCATACAACATCAAGCCCTTCACGGATGAGGTATTGTGTGACATTGCTCCCCTTGAAGTTTGTGATGTATTACTAGGACAACCATACTTGTGGAAGCGACATGCTGTGTATGAATCAAGGCCCCGTGCTGTTATTATTACATTGGGAAATAAGTTGTTCAGGATACCAGAGGTAGCACCACCTGCCGCCATCTCTTTGATTACTGCAAAACAATGCAGTAAGATCATTTCCAAAACCAGGAAATTTGTTTTCCTGATGATACGCCCTCAAGGGAAGAAGAAGACAGTGGCCGCGGCCTCCAAACGGGGTCCCTTTGCACGGCAGCTACAGATGGACAAGATTGTGGAGGAGTACGAAGACATCTTCACCTCCCCGGCAGGGGTTCCTCTGCACTGTCAAGTCAAGCACTCCATCGATCTGACCCCAGGTGCGCCGCTACCCAATGGACCAATTTATCGGTGCTCCGTTCTGGAGAACAATGAAATCAAGAGACAGATTCAGGAGCTCCTGCAGAAAGGTCACATCCGTCCGAGTTCTTTGCCCTATGGGAGCCCGATAGTGTTGGTACAGAAGAAGGATGGGACGTGGAGACTCTGTATTGACTATCGGGCGCTGAACAAGATCACTGTCCGTAATAGGTACCCGATCCCGCGGATTGATGACCTCCTAGACCAACTAAAGGGGGCGAAATATTTCAGCAAGATCGATCTGAAGTCAGGATATCACCAGGTACCAATTGAACCCTCAGATGTGTGGAAAACTGCCTTCAAATCCAAGGAGGGCCTCTTCGAATGGTTGGTCATGCCTTTCGGATTGACGAATGCTCCTGCAACCTTTATGAGGCTAATGGATGACATCTTGCAGCCATTCACCAACTCCTTTGTAGTAGTATACTTGGATGACATTCTGATCTTCAGCCAGAGTTGGGAAGAGCACCTCCAACACATCCGACAGGTTCTCCAAACACTGCGGCAACACAAGCTATGTGCCAATTTGGAGAAATGCACTTTTGGCATGACCGAGGTTCAGTATCTGGGATACATCATTGATGAACAGGGGGTGCATGTCGATCCAGCCAAGGTCCAAGTCATTCGGGATTGGCCCTCTCCAACCACTCTAACAGAGCTCCGCAGCTTTCTAGGTCTTGCCAACTTCTACCGCAGGTTTGTGTTGGGATTTTCTCATATTTCTTGGCCCTTGAGTCAAGTCACCAAGGGCGGGGCGAAAGCAAAATTCTTTTGGTCTGAATCTCAACAGAAGGCATTCAGGGAGTTGAAGGATCGCCTCTGCACGGCACCAGTGCTCGCGTTACCAGATTTACAACAACCATTTGAGGTCGAGACAGATGCCTCTGACTATGCTATTGGGGCAGTCCTTACTCAACATGGACATCCAGTGGCATATCACAGTGAAACACTTTCAGACACAGTCCGGAAGTACCCCACTTATGATAAAGAGATGTATTCCATTGTACAGGCCTGCCGACAATGGAAGCATTACATTTTAGGGAAGGAAACGGTCATCCACACAGACCACCGACCTCTGCAGTTCATACAGACCCAAGGGAAATTGCAGAATGATCGCCATCAGAAGTGGTCTACATACCTGCAACAGTTTCACTTGAATATCAAGTATAAAAAGGGCAGCACCAATAATGTTGCAGATTGCCTCAGTCGACCACCGATCATGGCGCTAACCACCGTGCTCAACTCTTGCGGGCACGAGACTTCTGATTGGCCACTTCTCTACAAAAGCGACCCAGAATTCGGCCACACATACCAGACACTCTTGGAGGGTCGGCAGGTTGCCGATTTTCACCTCCAAGATGCCCTATTATGCCACCTCGGTCACCTTTGTGTTCCTTCAAGCGAGCGTGCCAAGATGATTTGGGAAGCACACTACAGTCGGGCTGCTGGGCATTTCGGGGTCGAGAAAACAGTGGCAGTACTGCAAAACTATTTCTATTGGCCGAATCTTCGACAGGATGTTGGGAAGTACATCCGATCATGTACTGCCTGTGCCATTGCCAAACCGACCATTAAGAAGCAAGGCCTCTATACCCCGTTGCCTACCCCTAGTCGACCTTGGGAATCCATCTCCATGGATTACATGTCAAGCCTTCCTTCCACTAAGCATGGAAATGACTGTGTTTTTGTGGTCGTCGACAGGTTCTCAAAGATGGCCATTATGATGGCCTGCAAGAAGAATATCACAGCAGAAGCCACTGCTAAACTCTTCTTTGAACGAGTGTGGGTGCACTTTGGGATCCCACAGTCTATCATCTCAGATCGGGACAGTCGGTTTCTCAGCACCTTTTGGTCCAGTCTCTGGTCAATGCTGGACACCAAACTCACGAAGTACACAGCCTTCCATCCTCAAACTGATGGCCAGACAGAGGTTGTCAATAGGATGATTGTGCACATTCTGCGCATGTATAACTCAAAGCATCCACGCACATGGGACGAGAGCCTCCCCTACGTTCAGCACAGCTACAACCGAGCTCTTCACAGCTCCACTGGCCATAGCCCTTTTCAGGTGGGTTTGGGATTCCAGCCACTATGCCCCATTGATGTGGCCATGCCACTTGCAGCTACTCACATGAATTTAGCTCATGTCCAGTCCGAAACAGATAAGGCCACCAGCTTCATTGAGCGCATCCAACATATTCGCCAGCAGGTCCATGACATTCTTGAGAAATCAAATGCCAAGTACAAGCAGCGACATGATCAACATCGGGTGCCACACAAGTTTCAGGTGGGCGACAAAGTCTGGTTGCATTTGCAAAAGGAACGCCTTACTGGAGCCTATCGGAAATTGAGACCACTCCGATATGGTCCTTACACCATTACTAAGGCTATGGGAGACAATGCATTTGAGCTCAACATTCCCCCATTCCTTGGCCTGCACCCAGTATTCAATGTGGACCGCCTTCGGCCATACTTTCCACCATTGCTAGACACATCCGACATTGCAGAACAGCTCAAACCCACAGAATTAAATCCAGATTGCATGGAACAAGCTGCAACTGATCGGATCATGGACACACAGATCAAGAACACTCGCCAACAGAATATCCAACTGTATCGAGTTGTCAAAGCGGGCCAACTCCTTCAGCAGGGCAAGTGGCTCACCAGGGAACAAGTTCAGCAGAAGTTTCCTCATCTCATGGAGGAGCTCAACGCAATGGGGACCATTGCTTCCTAAGGGGGGAGGAATGATCCAGGTGGATATTGGTGGCCACCTGCCAAGTCCACCTGGACCCCCACCATTGTCTTTCTTAGCATTTTCAGTTTCCTTAATTGTAGCACAACTTACTATTTTTAGCAGTTTTTCGGGTCCTGAACTTCCGGAGCCGTTTTGAGGCCCTAAACGACGTTTTTTTGGGAATCCGGGGGCAACACGAGTCCATGGAATGGACTGGTGTTGCCCGTTCCAACAATGATAGTACTCGGATAGATCTTTCTAATGAGCTATTGTACGCGTCAAACGGAGATCATATGCCAAAGTTACGACCCCGGGAAGTTGATGTACCAACTTACCCCCAAACGAGGCCCACAGTTTGGCGTTTCATCTCCTAGGGTTAGGTTTTGGAATGTTAAGGGTTTTTTCCATTGTTTCTCAACAATAAATAGGCCTTCGAGCCTCATTGTAACACAGTTCAGAGGCATGTAGCCATCACATCTCTTCTCAGAGATAAGCTACCATCGCCCTAGCTAGTTTATTTCCATTTCTGTTTGTAAGCATATTTCAGTATTTTCCATTAATTAAATGAAGTATTATTTCCGCTGCATCTTTGTGTATATGGTTATCTCTGTAATTTGTTACGTTCCTGTTTAAATCCGGATCAGGATCACCCTATATGTTGGAACCCGAGTTTATGCAGTACCACTATTCCACCTTTATGACTTGGTACTTTAATGAGGATCAGTTATGTAGTATCACTTATTAGAAAATATTTGTGCATCATTGATCAAATATTCTTCCATATGTGATATTGAGGCATAGCTTCGTTGTGTTCTTTTGCGGCTATGATCTGATGATCCATTATGTACTATACAACTTATTTTGTTCCCTTATGTATACATTATGGATCTGCTTTATACTTGATCAACAAACATGCTTTATTACTTGTGAGCATCGATATGTCGACCTAAAAAATGAGTTTTATTTATGACTCCTTCCACAGGTATTCGATGAGCTGGAATCTTGTGATCCCCTCTCGGGTTTTTGGATGACTCGTCTCTCTATACTTAATATATTTCAGCCATCATGTACCCCTTCTAACCTAATATATTAGGGGGCATATGTTATAGCATCATTTAACACTATTGTAGACTTCATCCTCTTATATGGCCTTAGGTAGCCTTTTTCCATGCAGACATAATCTTATATTAAAAAACAATATTTCAAATTACATACATGACTCTGCCCATTAAAAAGTGTGTACATACGCAGTTTCTATAACTTCATGCCCGTGTATACCTTTTTAAATATGAAAAATAAAATAATATGCTATTTTTTGGGTGGGGTTCATGGGTTTTTCTGAGAGCCCACCTATAGGAGCCTGTAGCACAACTTAAATAAACAAGTTTAGGTGGTATATATATACATAGCTTGGCTAGGTCTAAAATACATAATAGAAGGGCTATCAACATTATACCCATTTTTCTCCCAGATCAAGTTTGATTTTCTTGTGCCTCCTACACTCCCAGTCTCTATAGAAACCCTTGTTTCCTTTGGAGACATGTTCATCATCTTTATAGCATCTCCTTGCATTTGTTATAGAGGTTTTCTTCGTGGCTCAGGATGGATGGATATGGAGGAAGGCTTCATTGATTCTTTGTCTTTGATTAGGTTGTACATTTCCTGTACTTATTGTTGGTTATCAATAAGGAAGCTAATGTGTTGTTCGTGATATGTTATTGTCTTTTGAATAGAAATTTATATGTTTATATATGACGATCTAAGATATATTTTATGTATGCACATTGAATTATATATCATGTATATGCTTCTCTGAATTGATTTGCAGTCCTGCTGGATTCTGGAGGAAGCTGAGGGTTTGGACGCTATGGGAACCTCGTCAAATATAGGACCCCTGGGAAATTGCCCAAGTCCACATTTAATAATTCACATGTTTGGAATTCTTTCTTAACTGCTGCTTCTTTATTTTCTTGTTCTGGTCTATTCAGGTTTGTTATGTGTGGACAAAAGTGTCTCACCTAGGTTTGGTGGCTAACCTAGAACAACAAAGAGACAAGGAACCCAATGCTTTCCTTAAAGTAAATATATGAAAGAATGAAGCCTATCTAGAATCTGTCACACACTTCTCTCCTTCTTTAGCTTGAATTCTCCAATTCCAACTCCAATTTCCATAATTAGAACTTGCACAGTCATATAACACAAGCCAAGAAGCTACAAGATCTATGCAGTATCATTTAAATACTCTACTCAATAGATCAACAAGCTATTGAAATATATGAAATAACAAAATCACATATAGGAAAACAGAAAATTCTTTTCATTAATATAAATGGAAGGAATTACAACCACAAATAGATGTTTATCTTGTACAAGAGATCCTCCAGGTTGACTTGTCCTTTCCTTGTCACAATGTGTACCTCCAATCACCCTAAATGCATGAAATGAAACCTCTCAGAACAATAACATAAGGGTAGAATCACTTTCCAAAAGGCAACCTCTTGCATATGGAAGGTTGTAAAAATATAGAGGAATGGGGTAAGTTGGAAGTTCTTATCCAATTACCAATCTAAGGTTTTAGATCCACCTTTGTTGGGAGAATGGGATAAATTGATAAGGGATGGAAACTCCAAAGTACAGTAGGATAGGATCTGAATGTTTTATCTAAGAATGTTTTTAACAAATTCTTGAAGCTTACGGAAGAGGAGGATTCCAAAATTTCTCTATTTTTTCCCAGTTTCTAGAACCAACGCAAGTGCAAAGGGGAGCAACTTGTAGGTGATCAACATAGGCCACAGTGGAGAAACCTATAGGTGAACATTGTCCAACAAGAGGCTAGGGAGCGTTGATCTTGAAACTGGCTCAAATGATGCAGTTTCAAACAGAAACTTTGGGGAATGAATGAGGCATGCCTAGGGATTTGTGCAAGATGATAACAAGGTGGAATAGGAAGTTGGTTGATCCCATTAGGAGGCCTATTGATCAGGTGTGAAAAAATGGCCTATAACAGATTGCCTCCTAAAGCGCAAAGTGAGAAATTATGACTGATGACTCAAGTGTTTTACCTTGTGACAAGTCAAGATCAAGAACAATCGATAAGCTTCATCTGTTACAATACATTTTCATCATGACATATTTTTTGTTGAGTGAGGCATACCCATACTCAGCACATAAGATAAGATAACATGTACAATGATCAAAATACACGTCCAAAAATTGACAATTGGTGGATCCATGACTAGATTTCTATCTGTATGAATATGGTCATCAAACATTTTGATCTTTGTATAACTCCTGAAATCACAGCTCAAATGGATGAGACTAGATCCATGATATTCTATCTCCTTCACACAACCAACCAACATATGAGTCTAACCATGTGAATCAATGAAATGAAGTTGAACATGGTAGAAGCCATTTGATTACCATACGATCATGTAAGCTGCTAAGAGACATGAGAGAACCCACTGATGGTGTTAATGGATCTCAAGGTAATGTAGTACAATCCTTACGGTGTGAATAAATGAGTTGATGTTGAACACCACACAGAGTCTTTTGGTTAAAGGACCTTGATGTAAAATTTTCGCCGAGAGAGAAAAATTTCCATTGATGTATGCAAGAACCAAGGTACTAAAGGGTTATTTCTAAGTCAACTTCCTGGATAATTTGCCAATGTCAATAGGAAGTGACCCTTCGCAAGAGGGTTTTGATGTATCCCCCTTCAACGATATGAAATGGGTATCATGATTGAGATAAAATGATTTTGATATAGAACTAGATCAGGAAAGGAAAAGATGGAATGAAAGCTTAAGAGTATTGTAATGGGTATTAATCGAATGACTTCTCTTGAGCCCAGAGGCGAAACTGAAATGGAGTTCAAAAGATTGACGCAAAACAAAAATGGAGGCTTTGAAAATGGTATGATAAAAAATACATGGAAATTACCCAACCCAACAACCATGAAGATGAAGTGGAAGAATGTCATGTTCAAGAGTGACTCGTTTGCCATTAGCAAATGGAATACCTTGTTTTCCCAATTTCCCCTACCATACTTGTCAGTACCTCTTTATTTTTAAACAAGCTTGAGGAGGATAACATATGCTTGATCTGTAAGTTCACCCTTTAGATTAACCCCTCCAATTATATTTAACAAAACCTGAGAAGGAGAGGTTCAACCTTGTCATGTTTGACAAACCCATTGTTGTTTGATGTTTTAATGGGTCCAGTGAAGGTAAAACTCGACATCTTTTTCATGTTTAGTGAGTTTGAAAAATAGGCAAAAAAAACTCGAGATGTCCCTTTTCGTAGATAGTCTCTCAAGTCCGAAAATGTAGAAAACAATACTGAAGAGAACCTCTTAGCCATGTTGAACTAAGGTATTCATTTTTCGTAGATATTCTATCTCTGTCCGGAAAAGGGTTAAACTTATACTGACTAAATGTATTTTAAATTACTTTTACGACTTCGAAAATACAACTACTCAATGATCTTTTCATATGTTGGGAGTCTGGAAAAAGCTGAAAGAGGAATCCTCCTGGAGGAACGAGTGGTATAAAGGGTAGAAACTAGTTCAGATGGTCATGATGGAACTGCTCAAAACATGCAAAGGTCAAGAGGTTGGCTAATAAGACCACTCATCGCAGCGGTTCCTAAGGAAAGCGTAAAAAACCAAGCGGAAACGTATGATCGACATAGAAAATGGTGACAATGGAATGAGAAAACCAAGGCTCATCTAGAAAAAACAGGTTGATAAAAATGGAAATCAGGTGACGTAGGATGAAAATGGTTTCATTTTTACGAAATCTTGAAAAATGGGAAACTATGCTTGAAATTGGTTTCATTTTTACACAAGCTTGAAACAGAGGAAAGATATGCTTGATATAAGTTTATATTCCCCCAACATAATGACTCAATTCAAGGTACATGTCCCCCAAGCTTCATATCGTTCACCTAAGTAGACGATTGTTTATAACAGGTGGATGGAATGAAGGTTCATTTACAATATCAAGTGAAAGACTTGACTAGGAATTTACGAGATCTAACTAAAGACATGGGAAAATAACTATGCCCATAATACCTTGTTTCATTTTTTAATGATATTGACACAAGAAAAGGAATTTTGCTTTGGGATCAGATCATGGCCTTTAGGAGACCATGGATTTCAAGAGGTTCTCATTAGATGGAAGAAAATTTCTCTGGAAGGGATACATATCAAAGGATAAAATGGAAAGATAAAGCTCCAATGCCCCTAGTAAATGATTCACCATATCGCATATTGGGTCTAGGACGAAAAAAGTTGAGAAGACAGTGAAAGGCTCATATTCATTAGTACTTATCTGAAAGGGATAGGTTACCACATAATTAACCTGTGGCGGGGATGATATAACTTTGATATAAGGACCATTTAGTTAATATGGTTAATTGGGAGCCAAATTAGGACCAATGAATGAAAGTTGGTCAATAGTCATGATTCTTCCTTCATGTGGGAAACACATCACACAAAAGCATGAAGATAAAAGAGCTCCCATAGCATAAACATAGTCACGGCCAAGGATTAAATTAAAATACAAAGGGCCTTGGGCTATCATCACATCGATATACACAATATTTTCTCCCAAGGTAATATGCAACTTAGGAAGGATCCCTAATGGTTCACTGGTTCCTTTGTTAAAATCCAGTAGATTCTAGGTAATGGGAACAAGTTATGGAGCACCTAAAGCTTTCCATGTAGTTGAGGACAAAATACTAACGGATGCACCTTCATATATGATTATGCTAGGTACAACCATGTCATAAGCATGCACTATGATCTAGAAGGGCACGTAAGGAGGAAGATGATCTCCTGCTAGTCAACTCTAACCAAAAGGAAGTGACCATGCTCTAGATAGGGTGTCATGGGAATAGGAGAAATGCTCCCCAATACTATGGGAATGGGAAAAATGCTCTCCAATGCTGTAGGAATGGGAGAACTATCCCCTAGTTTATTAGAAGCTGAAGAAACGAGAAGAACTTGAGCAGTATGAGCTTCAATCTCCACGGGAAATGTGCAATCAACTCAAGGTGGAATTGAGTCAACCATTTTCTGAGCCAATGGTTGGCCAAAAACAAACTCATGGGATTCACACTCAGAAGGAGTGGGATTGATTGGATTCATATTTTGATCAATCACTTCATCAACTAGCTGAGGATTGGGAGAAAGCTTTCGATAACCAGTCGAAAGACAAGGCTAAGAAGCTATAAGGTTTTCCAAAATTTTTGAGGCTTCATCCATATAGGGAAAAAGGTGAATAGGATGATTTCCTTCACATAACCTGTAGGGAAACTTAACTTTACCCTTTTTCCCATGGACCTTCTGGTCACTAGTTGATGGTTTGTCACCAACATGATCTCCAGAGGAAGATGACGAAGGTTGATATGAGCCTATGGACCACACTTCTAATACCTTGTGAATACTAGGACAATCTCTAAGAAGGTGGTCACCCTTACATACATGCAAGGGAGTTTGACTTTATGGGGATGATTGGAAGATTTTCCCATACTAGTTGCATCTATATAAATGGTTTCTTGGTTCTCCCCTTACTTATTTTGCTTCTTCTTCTTCGTCCTTCTCTTATTCTTCTTAGCTTCTTGGTTACTAGAATCAAAACTTTCAGTAGGTGAAGAGGAAGAAAGGGATGGAGAAACAATAGTTGGAGAAGGCAAAGGGTCAACTTTAGGATCAACATGAGGTTGATGTTGTTCAGGCAAAGGAGAACTCGGTTGAGAAGCAGTTTGGACATTTGAAACCATAGGGGTCAAAAATAATCAAACTAGAAAACCAATGGTAGATACGGGAAGGGACAACATTGCCATATAAGGAGCACTAATATTTTCAAAAGATGGAAAAGGAAAAGGATTCTTGTTAGAGGGATTCCCTTGATTGGTACACTCTAGAACTGTTGCCATTAGTCCCAACATAAGATCCACTAAGGAGTTGTTCCATGGGGAGGATGTTGTTATGTGGTAAATTAATTGATTTAGAAATTAAATATATAAACAAAACAAAGGGGTAGCTAGGCATAAAGGTTTACCAAGCAACCGTGAACTGCAACATACACCTTCACAAACCAAGGGCTTAACATACATACAAGAAATCTCCCCAAATGTTGTGTTTGGTGTATCACAATATATAAGGAAAATGACTGGGTTACTTATGGATGGATAGAAAGCTATAGGGGACTCCGAAAATATACTTGATGGTACGTGGGAGTGTAGTCCGGAGTAGTGTTGTCTAATACGTAACCATTCAATGAGAGTGTTCTCATATACTTTACATGCGTGGAGCGTCATTCAGTATACCCAAATGTATGTTGAGAACGATCCTATACACTCACATATGTAGAATGATATTTCACCGCCATGATGCAACGCTAGAAAACAAGGACATCTCCTATGTTTAACGACACTGGAACATGTCTCTAGCCTAGACCTCTAAGTGTTTGCGTTAATGTTACAAATTCTCCTTAGGTTGATTCAACAAATTTTTCTATTTATGTTTGATTAAGTTTTATTTTTGGGCTCATCACAAATGTCACCTGAATATCCTAAAATGAAATCTAGAATGAGAAAATGGAAATCTTTCTCTTTCAATGAAAATCTAGCTAAGGAAGGGAATAAACAATCAGTATGCATCATACAAAATGTAGCAAACATGATGTAAGATGTAATTTCCCTTTCAATGTAACTGTTTCTATATCAATGCACATACAAAACCCTAAATGCTAATGCAAAAAACATTCTTTTCAACACACTTAATTTTCAAAATGAAGAAAACTAAGATGAAAATGTTTAGTCACTGATTCAAATTCACTTTTCAGAATGAGGACTAGAACAACAATTCATCCAAGCGACCAATGACCAAACGAAATTATTTGGCAAGCCACCTAATGATAAGAAAAAATAAAAAGTGAAAGCAATCCTTACCAAAGGAAATCAGACATAAATGGAAACCAAATGGAGGCTTTAGAGAGAACACAAGGAACTCAAGGCTCAAGGAAGGTCATGTGGAAGTAGGATGATCAATTATTTTGCAAGAGACAATAAAAACATAAGAGAAATTTTTGTGCAAAAATAGGGGCCAACACTGGTGCAAAAGAGGCACTAGTTCTTTACAATTGTTAGGCCCCTATACTACTAGTGTAACCCCTTATTTTTATTAGTACAACCCATTTATTATATTGATGTACCCATGTAGTGCCCATATTGTTACTATTGTGCCCCATAGAAGCCCACTATTGTTATTATTGTGCCCTTACTTTATTATTGTTATTTCGGCTCTGATTATGTTATGACCCCTTAGACTCCTATATATAGAAAGGAGGTCTGCTCATTTGTATCATCCAAGAATTGTTCATTTATGTAATGTAAAGGAGGTTGCCCCCTCGAAGAGGCTGAATTCTAAGGCGTTGATCTATCTTTTGTATCTTTTCTTGAGCTGCTTTGATAACATTTGGTATCAGAGCTTTGGATTCTAGGGTTTCGCTACTCCAAGCAGGTCATCGTGGCATTTTCGCTATAACTTTTTTGCTGCGATGTTTCCGAAGTTGCAAAAAAAACCCATTTGATAAGAAATCGCGCTGAACCTTGGGTCCGAATTTCAGAGCTTTTCGCGCTATATTTGCGGAGATAGGATCTGAGGAAGTTGGTCTTTTTGCAGACTCCTGAATTACATTCCAAACAGGTGACCTGGGGAAAATCGTCATAACTTTCTCTCTGAGAATTGGATTGAAATTTCGTAAGAAAGTATAGAAAGAGGATGGACTGTAGTTTCTTGTATATCATTTTCAGATCCAAAGGTTGAAACAGTGACTCGTGGAACGTCATAAAGTTCGTTGTACTGAACTAGTCTATAATCAGGTCATCTTGGGAGATTATGCATAACTCTTCCTTGGAGAATCAAAATTGGATCAGACTGGTGGCATTGGAAAGAGAACACAGAGGGATGCTATAGGTCACAATTTCAGAACTTAAAGATCTAAAAGTACAGAGTTACAGTTGTTTCAAGATCAAGCTCCTAAAATCAAGAAAAAGCAAGATGAGGAAGTTTGATGGCAAGGATCCGGTAAATTGGATACTTCAAATGGAGCAATATTTTGATCTACATGGTGTACAAATATTACAAAAGGTATGTATTGCATCTTCATATTTAGAACTGGATCAATTTTTATGGTATGAAGGGCTTTGTTCTCGTAAACAACTTGTTATGTGGTCAATTTTCATGGAGGAAATGATAGCACATTATGAGGATACAAAGAGCAACACCTTCTTTAGAGCAACACCACAACAATTGGAAAGAGTAAAAGAACTTTGTGACATATTGGACAGAAAAATTATGGAAACCAGGAAGCATACCCCTCACAATTATAAAGATAAAAGTGTTGTTTCTCCTAGCCTTCCATAACCTACAAGGGTTACACCACAACAATTGGAAGAAAAAAGAGAAAAAGGGATTTGTTACAATTGTGATAGAAAATGCACTAAAGGTCATAAGTGTGCTGAGAAGAAATTATTTTACATAGAATATGAAGAGGAGGAAGAAAAGGATCATGAAACATCAAAGGAAGAAGATATATGCCAAGACCCCACCCCAGAGAAAGAAGAAATGAATCAGATGATATCTTGTAAAGAATTGGCAGGAATTACCACTCCTCAAACTCTCAAGATAGAAGGACATATCAAGAAGAAAAAGGTGCAAGAAGTGAAAGATCACATCAAGAAAGAAGAAATGAATCCAACCATATCTTGTAATTCATTGGTTGAAATTACCACTCCTCAAACTATCAAGATAGAAGGACATATCAAGAAGAAAAATGTTCAAGAAGTGAAAGATCACATTGAGCATCAAGAAATGAATCCAACCATATCTTGTAAAGGATTGGAAGAAATTGCCACTCCTCAAACTCTAGAGATAGAAGGACATATCAAGAAGAAAAAGGTTCAAGCAATGAAAGATCACATGGAGCATCAACAACAAGTTCTCCAACTTTTAAAGGATAACACCACTTCGGTGCAGAATCAAACGAAACAATAGGTAGATCAAGATTGTAGTGAAAAATGTTTTGATGTAGGTGATTGGGTATTTTTACTGCTACATCTTAAGCAAGCTATTTATGAGAAGGAAATGTTGGCAATACTACATGCACTTAAAAAATGGCAACCTTACCGAATGGGAAGACTCTTCAAGGATGAGGATGTGGAAGCATTGTTTTGTGCTATTTCTATTATCCAACAGGATTGGATAAACAAAGCAAGGGATGAATGGAAGAAGGACGAAGAAGTATGGCCACTTATTCAAAAGTTGCAAAAGATCCCAATTCAAACAATATTGCCAGAAATTGAAGAGGAAGGAAAAATCATATTGGAACCTGGAGCAGTAACAGAAACAAGAACCCGATAGCTACGAAATCAATCAATTTCAGAGTATCTCATCAAGTGGAAGAACTTACTCGCTGAAGATTCCACATGGGGAGGACAAGAATTTTATACAGAAGCATCAAGAACTACTCAAGCGTTGAGGACAACGCTTTTTGAAGGAGAGGGGCATGTTAGGCCCCTATACTACTAGTGTAACCCCTTATTGTTATTAGTACAACCCATTTATTATATTGACGTACCCATGTAGTGCCCATATTGTTACTATTGTGCCCCATAGAAGCCCACTATTGTTATTATTGTGCCCTTACTTTATTATTGTTATGTCGGCTCTGATTATGTTATGACCCCTTAGACTCCTATATATAGAAAGGAGGTATGTTCATTTGTATCATCCAAGAATTGTTCATTTATGTAATGTAAAGGAGGTTGCCCCCTCGAAGAGGCTGAATTCTAAGGCGTTGATATATCTTTTCTATCTTTTCTTGAGCTGGTTTCATAACAACAACATTGGTATATAATAGGCCGATGTGAGGCGCAACGCTCTGTCAGAGGCACTAGGGGAGCATTGGTCCAGCGATAGAGGATTCCCACAAAAAAATTGCAAAAGAGACTCAATTAAATCACTTCCTAGGTATATTCTTGGCTGGGTAAAGCAACAAAGGTCTATCAAAGAGGTAATCAAACACAATGGACAAAGGAACCACCAATGGAATACACTCGTCCCTAAAATGGTCGCCAATTTGTTATGTGGGATTTACGATTATAGACAAAAGTATCTCCCCTAGGTTTGTTGGCTAACCTAGAACAGCTAAGAGACAAACAACCCAATGCTTTCCTTAAAGTAAATATATTGAGGAATGAATCCCACATGGAATTCGTGCATGCTTCACTCCTTCTTTAGCTTGAATGCTCCAATTCCAGCTCTAATTGCCAAAATTAGAACCTACACAATCAGATAACATAAGCTAAGAAATTACAAGACCTATGCAGTATCATCTAAATACTCTATTCAATAAGTCAACATGGTATTTAAATATATTAAATTACAACATCACATATAGAAAAAAAGAGAATTATTTTCATTAATATAAATGGAAGGAATTATAACCATAAATAGATGTTGATCTTGTAGACGAGCTCCTCGAGGCTGACTTGTCCTTATCACAAAGTGTACCTCTAGTCACCCTAAATGCATGAAATGAAACCTCTCACAACAACAAAATATGGGTAGAATCACTCTCCAAAAGAAAACCTCTTGCATATGGAAGGTTGTAAATATATAAATGAGTGGGGTAAGTTGGGAGTTCTTATCCAATTACCAATCTAAGATTTTAGATCCACCTTTGATTGGAGGATGGGGTCAAAGGATAAGGGATGAAATCTCCAAAGTAGGGTAGGATAGGATCTGAATTTTTTATCTAAGGTAAATGGTTGTAACAAATTCTGGAACCAAGGTAGGTGCAGAGGGGACCAACTTGTAGGTGATCAATGCGGGCCACAATGGAGCAACCTGTAGGTGAATGTTGTCCAACTAGCAGCCAGGGAGCGTTGGTCCTAAAACTGGCTCAGATGATGCATTTTTAGACAAAACTTTTGGCGAATGAAAGAGGCATTCCTAGGGCTTTGTGAAAGATGATAACAAGGGGGGATATGATGTTGATTGATCCCATTAGGAGACTTGTTTATCGGGTGTGACAAAATGGCCTATAGAAAGATTTTCAACCCTTATATAGTTTTATCTTAATTTGTTAATAGTTATGATGTATAGTGTAAGTATTTTTTAATAATTATTATGGTAACCATGTTTATCTGTCATGTACATTGTTTATGAATATGGTACACACATTATTTGAAAGAATAACGAGTTATTTATACCAAGTTATAATATGGTTGTTAAGCACTCGTTTTATAATCAAAGAAAACAATACTCATCTAGATCTAAGTTTTATTGTTAATTTCCACAACGTTGACACATTGTGTAAAATGAGAAGGTGCAGAGGAAGGTTTATTCCTCTGCACACAACGTATGGAAAACGACAAAGAGAAACGTTCACAAAATGTTAAAAGATATTTAATTTAATCAATAATTAAAACTTAATTTACCACCATGGCTAAGAGGTGCTAGGAAATTCCTTTCTCTAAGAGAGTTTGATTGGAAATCTTTAAAATATTTTTGCAAATTCACTACCAGCTTATAGTTTCCAGATATGTAATTTAATAGTTTCTTTAAAATGTGGGAGTTAAATTGGAAATTAAGAGTGGATTTACTCCATTCAAATTAGGTTGAAATAAATTACTATATTAACTATTTTTCATATATTATTTTAAAATTTATATTACAAATATTTCAAAATTATGGCATGAATATTGTTTAAGTATTGGGGGTATTTCGCAGTGTATTATATTAGATATCATTTTTTGGGATTCAACTGCGTTAAGAAAGTCATTCATCTATGACCATTTCAATGAGAGGTAGTTGTCACTCACTAATTTCTCATGATTTTTGAATAGTCCACTTAGCACTCATTGCATCGGGTGATGCTCACAAGGGTGAAGAAGTGGGATTGAAACTAGTGAAATGAATCATAGAGCGTTAATCATCACTTCTCGAGCTTTCACCCGATAACTAGGACTTCTCGTGAGGTCACCCATCCCAGATCGCCTTTGGCTCAAGCACGCTTAACTGTGGAGCTTTCCCCACAATCAAGCCCGCTTAGCTTGCTACCCCATTTGAAAAACCTTAACAAGTATTGTGCCTCATGAACCATTCAAGTAGAGCTCCCTTCACTCTTATATATTTAAGTATTGAAGGTCTTTTGCAGTGTATTATATTAGATATCATTTTTTGGGATTCAACTGCGTTAAGAAAGTCATTTATCTATCACCATTTCCATGAGAGGTAGTTGTAACTGGCTAATTTCTCATGATTTTTGAATCGTCCACTTAGCACTTATTGCATCAGGTGTGTTGGGTTGTGTTATATTCTTTCCATGACTAGCCCACATAGTTAACCAGGGGGTTAGCGGGGGGGGCAGATCCCCCCCTCGTTGCGCCGATTGTGTAGCAGGGGGGGTCACAGGGGGTTTGAGGGGTACTCGTAACCCCACTTTATGGGGTCCGGGGTAGCGCCTCGGAAAATTTTGGTTTTGGACCCTATGTTAGGTTGGGTGGACCCACCTACAGTTTTGTGCATGATTTTCGCACATGTTTTTTGGACGCGATGGTTTTCTGTCCATGGTATTGGATGCTTCGGCATGTATAAATATGTATTATAACATTGAAAGGAACATAATGAAAAATCAAGCTGGTAGTCCCAGTTTTGGGATCCAAGGGAAATCTCTTTGTATATGTGTTTTATGTGTTATGCTCTCGCATTGTTTATTTTCTGTGTTTAAGAATTCGTATACAGGTAATTTCTATACGGGGTTAAAATCTGCATTTGGTATCAGAGCTGTTTTGGTTTCAAGGGGACGCCTTTGTTGCTAAGGGGTTTTTCTTGAGCCTGTGGTAGACCCTGTTTAGTGGGAGATCTACAAGATCGATTTTGGTGGTGAAAGAAGATTGCGAGCAGTGGAAAGATAGAGATCGAGAAATTTAATGGTTAGATTTTCAAGTTGTGGAAACTCAAGATGGAGGATCCGTTGGTGGATAAATATTAGTGGATCATGGTAGATCCAGGTACTAAACCAACGGGAGTGTCTGAGGAAGAATGGAAGAAGTTGGATCGGAAGGCAAAGAGCATAATACGATTGTGTGTCTCAGATTCAATATTACTGAATGTATCAGGGGAAGCTATGATGAAGGATTTGTGGGACAAGTTAGGGACTTTGTACCAATCTAAGTCTCTAGTGAATAAACTATTCCTACGAAAAAAGCTGTATAACCTGAGGATGAAAGATGGAGACTCGGTGACAGAGCATCTGAACTCATTTAACACTGTGGTAAGTCAATTAGCATCTGCTGATATTAAAATTTCAGATGAAGATAAGTGCATCAGTTTGTTGTGTTCTCTATCATATTTGTGGGATAGTCTGGTTATTGTAATAGGTAGCAATGCAACTGCCTTGCATTTTGATGAAATAGTCTCATCCTTGTTGACAGAGGAGATGAGACAGAAAAACATGGAGAGCCAAAATGGTGATGCCTCGTCTGTACGAGGGCGGTCCCAGAACAGAAACAAAAATAAGTCATCGAGTGGGAGATCTAAATCTAGAGGGAGATCTAAATCTCTAGGAAAACCTGTAAAGGTGGTGTGCTGGAAATGCGGAAAGGAAGGGAACTACAAAAGGGACTGTAAATCTAAAGCTCCTAACAAAGGAAAGGGATCTGATGATGATCCTTCTGCAGAGGCGAAAACCACCTCAGATGAAGGTGGGGATGTGTACTTGGCTTCTTCAAGTACACATGTAGATCATGAGGCATGGTTGATTGACTCAAGTGCATCCTTTCACTTCACTCCCAACAGAGAGTGGTTCTGCAAGTATGAGAAATATGATGGTGGTGATGTCTTCTTAGGGGATGATTGGAAGGCTAGAATCATTGGTCGCGAAAAAGTAAAGTTGAAATTACAAGGTGGAAGGGTTAGAACACTTCTGGGTGTTCTGCATATTCCTGCATTAGCTACAAATATGATTTCTGTAAACAAGTTGGATGATGTAGGTGTAAAGACAGTGTTCGAGAAAGATACCTGCAAGATGGTTAGGGGAGCACTGGTATTGATGCGGGGAGTTCAGATTGGAACTCTGTACAAGATGTAAGGTAGCACTATTGTTGATGGGTGCAACAGTTCTGTGGTTCCTAAAAGTGGAGCAGAAGATCTAGTGGTTTTTGGAGAGAAGACCATGTTGTGGCATGAAAGGCTTGGACATATTAGAGAGAAGGGACTTCAAATACTTCATGGTAAACGTATGGTAGAAGGTATGAGTAATAGCTCTTTGGATTTTGATTTCTGTGAAAATTGTGTATATGGGAAGCAAAATCGGGTGATTTTCCCCTTTGGTGGTAAGAGGGAAAAACAGATATTAGAGCTTGTGCACAGTGATGTGTTTGGACCTGTGAAGGTTTCATCACTGGGTAAGTCTGTGTACTATGTATCATTTATAGATGACTTCTCAAGGAATACATGGTTATATTTCCTTAAGAAGAAATCTGAAGTCTTTGACAGGTTTAAAGAATTTAAGGCTTTAGTGGAAAACTAGACAGAGAAGAAGATAAAGGTGTTGAGGACAGATAATGGTGGAGAATTTTGCAGCAAGGAATTTGAAGAATTCTGTAAGAAGTGTGGTATAGCAAGGCAGAAGAATATTCCATATACACCTCAACAAAATGGAGTTGCAGAAAGAATGAACAAGACGTTGATGGAAAGGGAAAGAAGCATGCTCAGTGGTGCTGGGTTAGGACAGGAATTTTGGGCAGAGGCGATGGATACTGCATGTTGCCTGGTCAATAGGTCACCTTCATCAGTGTTGGAGGATAAGACTCCACAAGAGGTATGGACTGGTAAGAAACCCTCTCTCTCACATCTGAGGGTATTTGGATGTGATGCATATGTACATGTTCCAAAGGAGGAAAGAACCAAGTTGGATAGTAAATCTGAAAAGTGCATCTTTATTGGGTATAAGGATGGTTTAAAGGGTTATAAGATTTGGAGCCCAGTAACAAGGAAGGTTGTGTACAGCCAAGATGTGGTGTTCAGAGAGTTGAAAGATGTGATTAAACATGAAGTCGAACCAAAGGAACCTAAGAAGATAGAGTTTGAGCTAAAGGAGGAAGAATCAGACTCTATAGAAGAGGAGGAATCAGAAGATGAAGAGCCACAAACTCCGGGTGTGAGAAGATCAGTTCAAGAAAGAAGGCAACCAGAAAGGTATAGTCCATCTGCTTTCTGTTCAAATTTTTCTTTATCTATTACTGATGATGATCCTATAACTATGAAGGAAGTAGTATATTCATAGGATGGAAAACTCTAGAAAGAGGCCATGGTTGATGAAATGGCATCTTTGCACAAAAATGAGGCTTGGGATTTGGTGGAGTTTCCAGTTGGAAGGAAACCCATTGGTAGCAAATGGGTGTTCAAGAAGAAGACAAATGCAAAAGGAAAGGTGGAGAAATACAACGCTTGGTTGGTAGCAAAAGGTTATTCCCAGGTTTTGGGAATTGATTTTGGTGATATTTTTTCTCCTGTTGCCAAGGTAACTTCTATTAGATTACTTTTATCTATCGCTGCTACGTTTGATTTTGAGGTAGAACAGATGGATGTGAAGACAACATTTCTTCATCGGGATATGGAAGAGGAGATCTACATGAAGCAACTTGAAGGCTTTGCGGTGAAGGGTAAGAAAGAACTGGTATGTAAGTTAAAGAAGTCTCTGTATGGGTTAAAACAGTCACCAAGGATGTGGTATCAGAAATTTGATACATTTATATAGGGACTTGGCTTCACCAGAAGCAAAGCAGATCACTGTGTGTATTTTAAATTAATTGGTGACCGTGTTATTTATCTGGTCTTGTATGTGGATGATATGTTGCTGGTTGGAAATGACAAAGAAAATATCTATGATTTGAAGACCCAATTATCCTCCAAATTCGACATGAAAGATCTTGGTGCTGAAAACTATATTTTGGGCATGGAAATTAAAAGAGATTGGACAAAGAGGAAGCTCTGGTTAAACTAGAGGAAGTATGTTGAGACAATATTGCAGAGGTTTAATATGCAGGATAGTAAACTGGTGAAGGTTCCTATTCCTATAGGTGTGAGGTTATCTTTTGAACAGTGTCCCAAGACACAAGAAGAGGAAGAGGACATGTCCCATGTTCCATATGCAAGTGCAGTCGGTAGCCTGATGTATGCAATGGTCTGTACTAGACCAGACATTACACATGCAGTGGGAGTATTGAGCAGGTTTATGTCAAAACCAGGGGAGGAGCATTGGACAACAGTGAAGTGGGTTTTTAGGTATTTGCGTGGCAATAGTGATTATGGTTTGTGGTACCAAGGAAGACTAGGATTGGAAAGAGTGTTGGATATCTATGGCTTTGTTGATGCAAACTGGGCTGGAGATCTGGATCAAAGAAGATCTACAAGTGGGTATGTGTTTAACCTATTTGGAGGTGCAGTTAGTTGGATGAGTAAGAAACAATATGTAGTGGCACTATCAACTACAGAGGCAGAATACATGGTAGCCACTCATGCAAGCAAGGAAGCAATTTGGTTGCAAAGATTGTGTTCAAGTATGGGGTTAGTAGAGGAAGCTATAAGGATAGACTGTGATAGCCAAAGTGCAATTTTCTTGGCAAAGAACCCTGCATATCATTCAAATACAAAGCACATTGATGTTTAGTATCACTTTGTGAGGGATATGATAGAAGACAAAAAGGTGTTGCTGTTAAAGGTAGACACTTTGAAGAATAATACAGATGCATTGACAAATTTTGTGAGCTCTAAGAAGTTCTCTTGGTGTAGAGAGACAATGGGCGTTTCAGGGCTGAAAAAATGACTAATCTCTCTTGTGGCCCCCTATGGAAAGAAAATAACAAGCGGGAGAATGTTGGTTTGTGTTATATTTTTTCCACGACTAGCCAATGTAGTTAACTGGGCGGTTAGAGGGGGGGCAGAGCCCCCCCTTTGTTGCGCCAATTGTGTAGCAGGGGGGCCTCACAAAGGGTTTGAGGGGTACCTGTAACCCCACTTTATGGGGTCCGGGGCAGCGCCCCAAAAATTTTTGGTTTTAGACCCTATGTTAGGTTGGGTGGACCCACCTATGGTTTTGTGCATGATTTTTGCACATGTTTTTTGGACGCGATGGATTTTGGTCCATGGTTTTGGACACGATGGTTTTCGGTCCATGGTGTTGGATGCTTTGGCATGTATAAATATGTATTATAACATTGAAAGGAACATAATGAAAAATCAAGCTGGTAGTCTCGATTTTGGGATCCAGGGGAAATCTTCGTCTATATGTATTATGCTCTCACATTGTTTATTTTCTCTATTTTAGAATTCGTATGCAGGTAATTTCTATACGGGGTTAAAATCTATAGGGTGATGCTCATAGGGGTGAAGAAGTGGGATTGAAACTAGTGAAATGAATCACATAGCATCAATCATCACTTCCGGGCTTGCACCTGGTAACCAGGACTTCCCGGAAGGTCACCCATCCCAGATCGCCTCTTGCTCAAGCACGCTTAACTGTGGAGTTTTCCCCACAATTAAGCCCACTTAGCTTGCTACCCCATTTGCAAAACCTTAGAAAGTATTGTGCCTCATGAACCATTCAAGTAGAGCTCCCTTTACTCTCATGTATTTAAGTATTGAGGGTCTTTCGTAACGTATTATATTAGATATCATTTTTTTGGATTAAATTGTGTTAAAAAAGTCATTCAACTACGACCTTTTCCATGAGAGGTTGTCATAACTGGCTAATTTCTCATGATTCTTGAATAGTCTACTTAGCGCTCATTGCATCGGGTGATGCTCATAGGGGTGAAGAAGTGGGATTGAAACTAGTGAAATGAATCACATATCATCAATCATCACTTCCAGGGCTTGCACCCGGTAACCAGGACTTCCGCGGATGTCACCCATCCCAGATCGCCTCTGCTCATGTGTGCTTAACTATGAAGTTTTCCCCACAATCAAGCCCACTTCGCTTGGTACCCCATTTGCAAAACCTTAGCAAGTATTGTGCCTCATAACAATTCAAGTAGAGCTCCCTTCACTCTTATGTATTTAATTATTGAGGGTCTTTCGTAGTGTATTATATTAGACATCATTTTTTGGGATTCAACTGCATTAAGAAAGTCATTCATCTATGACCATTTCCATGAGAGGTAGTCGTAATTGACTAATTTCCTATGATTTTTGAATAGTCCACTTAACACTCATTGCATTAGGTGATGCTCACAGGGGTGAAGAAGTGGGATTGGAACTAGTGAAATAAATCACACAGCATCAATCATCACTTTTGGGGCTTGCACCTGATAAGTAGGACTTCGTGGGAGGTCACCCATCTGAGATCGCCTCTGGCTCAAGCGCGCTTACCTATGGATTTTTCCCCACAATCAAGCCCACTTAGCTTGCTACCCCATTTGAAAGACCTTAGCAAGTATTGTGCCTCTTGAACCATTCAAGTAGAGCTCCCTTCACTCTTATGTATTTAAGTATTGAGAGTGGTTCGAAGTGTATTATATTAGATATCGTTTTTTGGGATTCAACTGCGTTAAGAAAGTCATTCATATATGACCATTTCCATGAGAGGTAGTCGTAACTGTCTAATTTCTCATGATTTTTGAATAGTCCACTTAGTACTCATTGCATCGGGTGATGCTCACAGGGGTGAAGAAGTGGGATTGAAACTAGTGAAATGAATCACACAGTGTCAATCATCACTTCTGACGCTTGCACCCAGTAACCAGGACTTCCCGGGAGGTCACCCATCCCAGATCGTCTCTGGATCAAGCGCACTTAATTGTGGAGTTTTTCCCACAATCAAGCTCACTTAGCTTGCTACCCCATTTCCAAAATCTTAGCAAGTATTGTGCCTCATGAATCATTCAAGTAGAGCTCCCTACAATCTTATGTATTTAAGTATTGAGGGTCTTTCGCGGTGTATTTTATTAGATATCATAGATGAATGACTTTCTTAATGCAGTTGAATCCCAAACAATTATATCTAATATAATACATTGCGAAAGACCCTCAATACTTAAATACATAAGAGAGAAGGGAGCTCTACTTGAATGGTTCATGAGGCACAATACTTGCTAAGGTTTTGCAAATGGGGTAGCAAGCTAAGTGAGCTTGATTGTGGGGAAAATCCACAGTTAAGTGCACTTGAGCCAGAGGCGATCTGGGATGGGTGACCTCCGGGGAAGTCCTGGTTATCGGGTGCAAGCCCTAGAAGTGATGATTGGCGCTATGTTATTCATTTCACTAGTTTCAATCTCACTTCTTCACCCCTATGAGCATCACTCAATGCAATGAGTGCTAAGTAGACTATTTAAAAATCATGAGAAATTAGTCAGTTACGACTACCTTTCATGGAAATGGTCCTAGATGAATGACTTTCTTAACACAGTTGAATCCCAAAAAATGATATCTAATATAATACACTGCGAAAGATCCTCAATACTTAAATACATAAGAGTCAAGGGAGCTCTACTTGAAATGTTCATGAGGCACAATACTTGCTAAGGTTTTTCAAATGGGGTAGTAAGCTAAGTGGGCTTGATTGTGGGGAAAACTCCACAGTTAAGGGTGCTTGATCCAGAGGCAATCTGAGATGGGTGACCTCCCGAGAAGTCCTGGTTACCCAGTGAAAGCTCCGAAAGTGATGATTGAAGCTATGTGATTCATTTCACTAGTTTCAATCCCACTTCTTCACCCCTGTGAGCATCACCCGATGCAATGAGTGCTAATTGGACTATTCAAAAGTCATGAGAAATTAGTCAGTCACGACTACCTCTCATGGAAATGGTCATAAATGAATGACTTTCTTAACGTAGTTGAATTGCAAAAAATGATATCTAAAATAAATATTGTTATTATATCTAAAAATTATGACTAACAATATGTAAAGCATTTATCCACATAAATGTCAAAAAGTTAGAATAATATTATAATTTATATTAAACAATATTAAACCAATCATAATTAATAAGAAAATATTAAATTAACCATGATTAATAAGAAAACCTACCACTATAATCTTACATTCTAGAGACTAATAAAGTAAATTATTTAGACTATATTACTCTCCTCTAGACACAAGTTCACGCTTGATGATCATTGAGAAGTCGATGCAATGGATCCAACAATATCACGTGAATTCATAGAGGTCACCTCTTCTTAAACTTTTGGAAGAAAATATGGCTTCGGTTCCTAAATGATGATTTAGAATAATTGTTAAGGAGAAGTAGATGCAATGGATCAGGGATTGTCAAGTGAATCCATAGAAGTCACCTCTCTTGAATATCTCGGAAGAAAATTGCTCTGATGCTTGGGTGTAGATGACCCATTGTCATTGCCTCTTGAATATTAGGAAAGTGGTTTTAATGATAGTTTTTGTCTCTCTGATATGAAGGTTAATCAATTGGAGTTGATCCTTGTCATTTCTACGCTTAGTTTCAAGCCCTCTATCACGTTAATCTCACACAACACTGATTTGTTGTTCTTTCGATGAAAAACAAGATTTCATAGTTTATTCTATTCTTGTTGTAATTGAGGTGGCTTCTTACAATGTGGATAGCTCGACAATACCTTATGGAAGAATGGATATAATACATTACATGGAGGGTCATTGGTAACAGTTCAAAGCATTGCAACCATGGTTATTGAAAAGACAGTTAGCAAAGAAGATAAAACATTTTCACTATTTGAAATGGGTGTATGTTGTATCTTTGTATCACGTATTAATACGAGTGGCTTCAATATAATTATTTTGAGTTTTAATTTTTTTGTTGCATGTGATAATCTACTTTGGCCTATAGGGAAAAGTGTTAGTTGTGGCATTGTGATCATATTTCCATTAGTTCGGCACCAAGTTTCAAATCATTATATACGATCTCTACAAACCCTCTTTCTACTTAATAATTTCCATTGTCATAGTCACGAATGTCTAAGTGAATAGACATGGTAACATAGACCAACTAATATTTTGATGCACAAAAGAGACAAATGGATTTTACATAAATGCAGGTGAAACTTAACACATGGTTACTTATGATATAGGGATTTATTGAGCTCTCGTATTTGTGAGGTGCATTTATTTTGTTCAATGTTGAGAAGATATAATTTTATCTTAATTTGTTAAAATTTTAATAGGAACATTGTTTAAATAGATGAAAATTTACACATGTTATTTGAAAGAAAAGAGAGTGATTTATACTAAGGTAGCATATGGTGGATACATACATTTTAAACTTAAAGAAAACAATGTTCACATAAATATATGTTTTATTGTTAATCTCCATAATGTTGATAATTTGTACAGAGTGTGACACTTCCTTTGTACCTTCGCACTTGCACAATATATCAAAATTATGGGTATTAAATAAACTTAACATGTGACTAGTTGTGATATAGGTATTTATTGTGGTATCCTACATTCGAGGTGCATTCACTTTTTCTTAGTGTTGAGAAGATATAATTTTCTCTTAATTTGTTAATAGTTATGATGTATAGTGTAAGTATTTGCTAATAATAATAATAATAATATAACATATATACAAACCATTATATATACCCATAATACATTATCATTATTGCTCAATCTAAGATCGTAAAGACCTGCAAACTAAAACCATGAAGTAAATAACATGAGTGAAAAAAATTGTTGATCATAATCTATGCAAAATAATGAAATAATCTTATGACATGAGATATCCTCATTGAAGACATAGATAAATTTTCTTAAAAAAATCATTTTGTAGTGACATCGTGTGTGACACCAAAAATATTGAAGAGAGTATTCTTGACCACCACGGAGATCAGCCAATCTCAAGTCAAAAGAGACTTAATGGAATAGAATGTGGGTGGGAAATTTCTTGAAATTCAAAATGAGATAAACAATGTGGAGGTACTGAGGAAGCACAACGAAATATTCTTTTTCACCTTCGTATTTCATATAATGTATAAATGTTATGGATATTAACAATAAAACTTAACATGTGGCTATTTATGATATATGTATTTAGTGTGCTCTCTTATGTTTCACCTTTCTAATCTATTAACTTAGAGCAAAGGATGTTAAACCCTTTGTGCAAAGACGCTTGGAGTTCTAATTGTTCGCACTAAAATCCATAGAGGAGAAATGGAGTGTTGGATAGTGTGTACAGGGAATGTGTGTGTGGAGCAATGGACAAAAATCCCCCTAAACATTATCTCTCCGCACAACCTTTCTCTTGCACTCCTTGCATAATTGCATGAAAATTAATAAATAAATAACAAAATAAATTGGACCAAATGTATATAATAATAATTTATTAAATTTATATCTGGAATGCATAATCAAAATACATGAGCACATGGCTACATTCACCATTCCTAGGTTCCAACATAAAATTAATGAAGCTACATTGTTCCACATCGATAGCACAATATATATTTGGAATACACTAGGGAAAGCATCACTAAACATTAGTTGGGTTTTCACTAAATCCACCTTGATATTTGTTGATTTCTTCTCTATTGATTTCAAATTCACCTTTTATCTACAACAAGGCTTTATCACCGAGATATGTGTTTGGTGCACTCAAAAAATCCTATTGCATACTATGCAAATAGCTTTATAAAGACATTTTTGGTAGTTTTCCTCATATGATCCAGAGATGTTAATGAAATGATTAGATATTCGTAAGGGATGTAATTATGTATATACTTTAGAATTAATGGATTCTTCAAATTCGAATATGCCACATAGACACGAAGACAATAGTGAGTAGTTGAAATATTGGTTGATGACATCTACTCGCTGCCCTAATTTCCCTTCTCCATATTTTTGTAGCATCCATTACCGCTTATATATATCGGCCAGGAGTGTTGTATCTACCTCGTCGCGCCATCCCCAAAAATGGTAGCAATGATTGGTATGTTTCACAGATACGCATCTCTGTCTACCGTGTACTACAAAAATAGTATATCTACCACACCATGTGAAACAACAATTGAATTAAATATGAGTAACGTCTTGGGTAGATTAATGATCTTTAATGATTTCACTATGAAGCATTAATTTGGGATTTCATTTTGATTTTTTGCAAAAGCTCTATTTTGGTGTGGGGAGAAAGGGAATGTGGGATAAAGTGTATGCAGGATGTGTGCAAAGCAAGGAACACAAATTCCTTCACATACCCTTTCCCCTATATTGCTTGCAAAATTACATGAAAATAAACAAATAAATAACAAAAGAGATCGTACCAAGCATATACAATTATGATTTAATAAATTAACAATGTGAAGCATTAATAAAAATACATGAGCACATGACTACCTAGAAAGTTAAAATAATTTCATGTCAGTACGATTGGCGCGAGCATATCGATGACAAATACAAGAAAGAAATTGTGCAAAATAGTGTTTGTGCGGAAAAAGAATCACCTACCACAAAAAAATGTATGAAAAAAGTGTGAAGAGACAAAAATAAATTTTCAAATAATTACAAAACACGGACCCAACATTACCTTAATCATATGAGCCTATCAATGGCTACCGAAAAAGATGGGGATTATATTGCTATACAAATATCGCTGTATCGACTAACATACTCAATATTTCCAGTCATGCGTTCTTGTTTTACGTGTCCACATATGCTCCATTATTTTCGGTCACATTATAACTCTATGAGAAAAATTACACATATGTTTCTAACACATGCTTTTTCATTTTTCAAACCTATGAAAATTGAACGAAGGAACATTAACAGTATGATAGAATCTATAATTATGCCATGTATTTTTTCCATAATATGATATGGAATTCAAGATAGTTAAGTGTAGTCTAAAAGGTGTTTTAATTTAGTCCTAGCTTACCACCGAGTCCATTTCCAAATTGAAAAATACTATTGTCATACACTAAAAAACTCAAAATATCATAATTAAAATAGAGAGTAGTTATATCCTCATGGGTGCACTTCATTATTTGTTGGCAAATAACTTTATTTCCCGTAAAATTGACAAATGTGGTTTTATAAGATCCGTTTGCTTCTTATTTTGTTTCATTTAGCTACTAATATGTCCCACTATTTCTGTTCACGTTAACATCCTAACATGAAAATGACACTTAAAGTTACAATTGCAAGTCCTTTTCTTACATTATGAAATGGAATTCAATATATTGTAATGCGGCCCAACAAACAAGAAGTTTCAAAAAACAAGTTTTTCGTAACATGGATATGCATTCCTTCTTAGATATTCGCATATGAATTTAAAAGAAATTCCCTTCGATTAATCTCAGAGTTATTATAAAATATTATTAATAAATTAATTTTTAACTAAATTATTTTAATTACTAATATAAGTATAGAGTTTTTGGTTTATTAGAAATAGAGAAAGATTAAATTTTTTAAAATATAAACATTTTTTTAGTATAAAAATTTGAGACATTGTTTGCACTTTGAAAGATTTATTTCTTTTCTTCTTTAGTAAATATGGAATTAAAATAATTTTATGGTGATTCTTAATAATATTATTTATATTTATATAAATTTCACATTTTTATATATAAAAATATTATTATTATTAATTTTTATTAACCCTAATAATACATATACGTACATATAAATACAATATTTTTCTTTGACATGTTCTATAATTTTTATAATTTATTTTTTCTAAGTGATATGCATAACATTGATGAGATAGATAGAAATATATAGAGATAGATAAATAATTTGGAATTTTTATATGCTTATTATTGAAATTTAAATGTGAAACTCTAAAATATAATAGTCACCAATATGAATCATCATTTTAATATAAATATGTTTAAAAATATTTTTATTTCTAGTTATATGCTTAGTAATTATTGATATTTTGTATGTTTACTAATTTTATGTTCTCAAGTACCATTTTATTATTATGAATCAATATTGTTTAAATTTATTTTAATGTGATATGTTTATTATGATCTTTCTCAGTAAATTTTGTTTACAACTTGGCTAGTAATAATGAAATTACAATATAACAAATTGAATATATTTTATATTTTTATTACTTTTTTAATTGAGAATTATGTTGTTTATTATTATTTGATTTAATATTTTAGGAACACTACAATATCTCTGTAACACCCCTATGCCATGCTTTTTAAACATTTACTATTTTTAGACATCGAACTATTATCAGATTGAATGGATATAGATTCCATGATGATATTTATGTGATGATGTAATTATTTTATTATTATTTGAATTAATAAATAAATTGCTTGAAAATATTAAGGAAATAGCAATAGAGTTTACAAGACTTCTTGCCAACTTAGAAAAAATTGTTGGTGGTCAAGTCCACACGACGGATCTTCCTTAAAAGTCTCCTAAATATCCATGGGAGAATAAATCAATAAATAAATAAATTAACATAACAAGAGATAAAGATTATGTTAATCACTTAGTTGGAGAGAAATACTAAGTTGGATGGAATAAAACACTGCGGGAGAGAAAGGTGTGCCCTAAATAAAAAGAAAATATTGTTTTTTTGAAAAAACTAAAACAAAAGTCCTACGGAAAAGGTTGGTAGATTTTAAAGTAGGATGCTACTAAAATTTTCTTAGAAGAAAATCTAGAAAACAAACCACCTAAGAGTCAAAGAGGTTTTTTTATTTTTGAACAAGAGGATCTTAGCTCGAGGGAACTGGCAGAGGCAGTTCATGGTCAGGAGGAACATGTTCAGTTCTTGAATGTTTTCCAAACAATAATTATGATTATAATTCTATTTATTTTTATTATTGATGTCGAGTGGTAAACAATATCTATGTTGTAGAATAATATAAGTGGATGTCATTTACATTGTAAATTTTTCCTCCTTGCACGCATATTACAAATATTTTCAAGTATGTCAATTAAAATTGTATGAAATTTTCTTTATACATGCATGAAAAATACATCATGTAATCATTTTTTATATATTATTTTCTTTATGCATGCAAGTACTAGAATATGCAAATAATGGAAGTAGTATTCGAATACATTTTGCATAAAAGGTCATAAGATATAGATATAATATTTGTGAATTTAGTATTGTTTATGTAGGCATATGAATCATAGGAAAAAATATGGTACATGCACACTTAGATTTCCTTCCGTTCAATGTTCATATGTGTCAAAAAGAGGAAAGAATGGATTTAAGTAGCTGAGAGGCCTAAGTATAGAGATCATTGTTAGAGAACTTTAGATCAAGGCAACATATGAGTCTATTCCTAGCGTCTTATTAAACCTATATTTTCAATGTAATAAATAATATCTATATCATTAGCTGGAGGAAAATATGCATGAAAAAGGTATATAGTTGGTCAAAAATGTAACAAAGAGGAGTCAACTATAATGATATATGGGTCAGAAACTTTATGTATGAGTTGTATATGAGAAGATAGTTTAATTATCAGGTAAGAAAACATGGAATAACAAATGATTCCCTATGAATTAATAAAATTTAAAGAATAAATATGATACACATTTTGACTAATGGAAAATGATTACAAGTAGTTAAGTAACGAGAAGTCAAAACAAAAAAATGTCACAGAGGAAGAAATGATTGAGGTGGGTATATCGACAACTGGTGATAATCGTGCCCTAGTCAGGAGGGGGTTATTCTTTAACCCAAAAATAATAGTTTACTACAGCCCTCATGATTACAATGTCCATAACAGAGTCATCACAACCATTATGCAAATAACATTGATGACTCTGTTATTTTGATTCCCTAAAACCCTACCAATGAAACCCCACATAGATCATATGCACAAATACAAGTGGGCTAAATGAAAGGAAAGAGAAAAAAATCTTAGCAGGGAGAGGGGATTAGGTTGAGCCATTAGGGTCAGGGAGAGGGGCTAGGGCCTAGAGCCAGTATTCTGAGAGGGACTAGAACCAGGGAGAGGGGTAGGCTATGTGCAATGAACAATTAGGTGATACGAACAGGTGGTTAGTGCGTAAGCCAATTGTATACCACCACTGATAAACACTGGAATAAGCAATATTGATCACCTTTGGTGGGGTTGAAATAGACTTTGAAACCTATGCTTTATACCTCCGCTTTGGGAACATCCTGACACTCTGCCTTGGAAACTTCTTTTCGGTGGAGCCACAACAAGTTGGTCTTCATAAAAATATGAAATCAAATTAAGGGTTCTAATATCTAAGTCATAATCTATGAACTATCAATACAATATTGATATAAATTTACCAAATGGGTCACTACACTCTCAAACATTTACCTCTATGGAAGTAGGAGGAAGCCTAAGCTCGGACATGCAGTCATAGCCACAAAGGGGTTGTCATTCTTTTCTGAATCTGACCATGAAATTAGAAATACATAATAGGATCTGAAAAACACCCAAGTGTAGTTAAAAATATTGGTAGAATAAAAAACTAAAACTGACCAAAAATATGAGAAAATAAAGAAGAAATCCAAGCCTAATGTTGATGTGAGCCTATTATTTTTTCGTGGAGACAATGAGCACCTTAAGAGGAAAAGAGACAAGTGTAAGAAAGGAAAAATGGCTATAAAAGATGAAATAAATGAGTTTATGTCTCAAAACCCCAGAGAAACACTCTATTGAGTACCAAAAGCAGAAGAAAGTTGAATGTATAAAGGGTGACTAGGTTAAATCATTAGGGTTTCTCAAAACCAAATCTCAACACTTTGGTGAAACTCGTTTGATCCCCACCATTGAAATAATAAGTACCATTGTTAGACATTAATCGCATGGGAAGATCCGTGTGGACCACATTGGAAGTGACAAGTTAGTAGTACACTAATATTAAACCCTAGGCAATCCCATTATCTCAGATATATGTTATTATTGAAGATAACAAGTAACAAAAGACTAGAACAAAGTCAATATGGATATTGATTCGACTCAGAGATAGACCCAGATGTATCCTATGATATGCGAAACAAAGGGCGAGTGTTATTTCATATGTGTGCCATCGATTATCAATCCCATAGGAGTACTTTTGTTAGCATGAAATAATATATTTGTACCATCCAACTTGAAACATTGAATATGAAACCATTAAATAAAGATAAGGTATTTTACCTATATAAATAAAAAAGGAAAACCCCATACTTCACTATTGGAGATACATGCAAGTTAAAATGGTATAGCACACTTGGAAAAGGTACCACTAGTAACTAAACATCGAATGGAAAAAATATAAATTTGGGTATGGAAGAGAGGTATGTCACATATGGTATCAGATCTATAGGTTCAGTGTTGAGGCCTATGGGCCAACTCACAACTGTAAGATAAGAATGAGCTTTAGCTATATCAGACCTAAGCATGAATATAAGAGGAAGTGTCAATTTCTACAACAAAAGTCTTAGAAGGGTAAAATAACTGAAAAACAAAAGTAGCAGATGGCAAAGTAATTCATAAATAGGTTGTGGAAGAGAGATGTTTGTAATTATATGTTATTGCTACAACTAGTATGAGATTTTTTTATTATTAGGAAACCTTAGGTCTAACTATTTAAAACAAATTGCATTATGAGTTCAAGTGTATATATTCTAAAAGAACCTAGTAGGGTGAGAAATAGTAAGAAATGTAAATTGATAAGAGAGATAGTAATAAATAAATTGCTCAATTAAATGGACTTAACAAAATTGTGATACAGCTAGTGGATAAGGCATGTGCTTTTGATAGCTATTCTAAAAGGATTAAGGTCACTAGTCTTCAACCAATAATTATACCGATAAAATGGAAAAACAAAGTACAAGTATATATATATATATATATATATATATATATATATATATATATATATATATATATACACCTGTTCAAATATAAAGAAAATGTAATACCATTATACAACAGATGGGAAATGTAATGAGTCTACTCAGTGTCCAAATATTATTCACTTGACTTTAGTGTCAAATAAATAACCCAATAATAACATTACCCCATATATCTATATATATATATATATATATATATATATATATATAAAAGAGAGATACAACCTCTTTATGCCATCCTACTATAGTAGGCAAAGTGAGAAGAGCATAATAACAAAAGATGTGATTGCATTCCTTGTGCTAAAGGTAACGAGAGTGCAAAGAACAATCAAATAAAAGTTGTTACACGGAAGGTGAAAAGGAAAGGTACCCAACAAAGGTTAATGGAAAAGAAGCGGTATAAAATTAGTTGTTATAAAATAAACTATATATTAGTATAAGCTAGAAATTCTTTAAACGCTACTAATGTACACAAATCGTTACTATAGTAGATTGTTGAAAATGGAATAAACGCATACAATGAGAATTTATCTTCTGTCTACTTTGTTATAGAAAAGAGCCTTTGGGCTTTGACAAGTTATTATCACTATATAGGAATGTTATCCCTTATAGCCAAGGGACTCATCTGATAAACATGATATTTCATATGTTAAATCCATTACTTATACAAAGAAATGATGAAAACAACAGATTGGTTGGGATAGAAAAAAATGTGCGAAGAAAAACAAGAGTGATTATCAGTAAATAATCCATAGAAAATGATGTAAGGTATAAATTACCTTGAAAAAAAATATATATGTATATATTTTTATAACATCGAATTGTTATTAAGAATTTTATGTGCAAGTGTTAAAAACAATCATACAGGGATGTTACACTAATAGGTTTCCTACATAATACTGTGTAGTGAAGTAAGTAGTGACATAAGCCTAGTAATAATGAATATTGTACAAGATCCATAACCTATGTAGAACATATACCTATTAAATATTATATAGTAGGTGTAAAGATTAAAATATTCATTCCTTACTTGGGAGAGAATCGTAAAATATAGAGAACGGAAAGGAGGAATGTAGTAATTTGATAATAAAATTAGTGATTTATTAGGAATGTTTTATATAATGATTTATATGTTGTATTTGTGCATATGGACTTCTCAGTATAGATCATTTGTTTTTATGCTAGTAGGGCTAGGAGTATCCAATGACATGAAAGTCATCCCTTTGAATGGATTTTATTCATCTTTTGTGCAGAAAATCGTTTCCATTTCCCGAACATACCTCTAGTATGTATGCAAAATGTAACATAATTACATTACTCATGAATGAAGTTATGATTTTTTATTATAAAAAAAAATATTATTTTTTGAAATATTAAATTAATTATAATTAAGATATAATATGATGGTAATAATTTTTTTATATAATAGAAATAATTTGTGGTTTGATGATCGTGAAATGAAGGAATGTTTCATTTTTTAAAATAGAATACTAGGGTTATTATGATTGCAGTGCATTTTTCAATCACCATTTATTAGTCTTAAAATGATTGACCATGCTTCTTTTTCTCGATTAAAAATATTCAATATATTGGCAAAGAAAAGCATGTTACATTTCAAGGGTCCCCGTCTCGCCGTAATTCACATTGACCAAATTTGTTAGCGAGGAGAGCCGAAAAAAACATAAGAGGTATGCCTTTTCATTAGATATAATCCCATGGTAAAAATAGTGAGATGCTCCAAAAAACATCCAAAACTAACACACAACCTATGAATTTCATGTTAAGGAGGCGCGTTTCGAGCATGATTACCTACGTCATCTAGAAGCCCACGATATTCATGCATATGATAATCAATATTGGTAAGGCACACTTAAATTTCATCCATTCTTTAATTGATGTAGTATTGACTACGTTTAATTAAAGGCAGTTTTTACAGGATCTCATTCTGACTAAACTTCACATCGGTGACGTAAGCCATGATCTCATTCCATTCCTTGTAGTTATGCGCATGAAGAATGTCTAGGCTGACCTGAATGTCGTGCAATTGTGATGAAATTGTTCCCAGAGAGGATGTTTGCTCCAAATAGTCTAGAGAATGGGCTTGGGTGTGTGAAACCTCTCCTCCTGCATCAACACCTCCCACCTCTGTAGGATTTCCCATTGTAGATCACCTGATAATGAAATATTCTAAAGCAAAATACTTGATCTACTTCTACAAACAATTATGCGAAATCTTAATCGAATATGAGAGAGATCAATAGAACACATATAACTGATAAGGAGAAATAAATCACACATAACACAGAAGAAATAACCTGGGGAAAGCCTCAGCCTAAAACCCCAGCTCTATATTATCATACAAGTGGAAATATAGTTTGGATTACAAAAAGAATCAACTGACAAGCTATCCTACTCTCTCTGCAATCCCTCTATTGTGCATAGACAGTCAAAGGCTTCTCACAAACCTTATACTCTACCCTCCAAGCCTCCTATTTCCTTGCGCAGTTTTTCCTGGGGTCCAGTGCTTCCACAAATGTGAATTCCCACCTCACACTCCTCACATGGCTTAGAAATCACTGCACAAACCTGAAGGAGATAATTCCTTCTGCATGGATGAGTTTCCTTTATAGGAAAAATCCTCCAAATGATAGTACACTATCCCTTCCTCTGATCTCAAGTAGGTCTCTGACTGAACTGACATGCATGAGTTACTTCTGAGAGAATATTTAGTTATTTGAAGTGCAATAGTTACATGCATGCAAGCATTAAGTAACTGAACTCACAATTAATTCTACAAATTGTTAGAACTAATCTAACTGGACTTGACTCAGTTAACTGAGCCAACTAATTACAACTCAATATTACAACTCATCCTTATCTCTTTAATTGATGGATAAATCCCTCAATCCATGGATAAACTGTTGCATGTCCTCATATAGACTTCATTTTTTATTTTCCACAACTAATTAACTCATGGTGAATTAATTAATTCTTCTACAAACAGCTGCCAAGATAAAATTCGAATTTTACTTCTCAATTTAGTCCAGGGACTAACTAAAATTGGAATCCATCCCGAAATGCTATTTATAGAAATGCTATTTTTAGCACTTCCATTTTTTCATTCCTTGTTGCTATGTTCAATACTGGTACCCAAATTGCTATTTATAGCAGTGCTATTTTTGGCACTTCTATTTTTATCATTTCTTATTGCCATTTTCAACACTCCCTCTCAACAAGAAAGACATTCAACTTGAACCCGATCCTGTACCTTTGGAATGTTCTGCATGCAACACTTCTCCCAAGTGTTATTGCTCCAACAACTCTAGAAACAAAAAAAAACTCCCAATTGACTTCTCTGTTGGGCTAGAAACATACTTTGATGCTGAAGCTTCCTCTGCCGTTGACAAGTGCTCCCTCTCTAGCCTCTGATCTGCTACAACACTCCATGCATTTTGCACCATTGCACACCTCTCTGTGCCATCCTGCACTGATGCAACACTCTTGTGCCTCTCGCATTGCTGCAGCCTGCTGGCTCTGCATAGTCATGGGACTCCTGCACTATAGCTCTCTCTTTCACTCTATCTACATCTATCTCTACCCACTCAACCAGTCCTGCTACTCCTCATTGGGATTCCCGTAGCAAGGTCTAATCAAAGAGGTTGGGTACCTTACTGATCCTGCCCCCATTCCAGCCTTCTTGTGACTATCACTCCACATCGCCCCACCTCCGACCTGGAGGTATGGATACATGTCATCTCTCTACCCACCTGGCTCTAAATTTCCCCCTACTGGAAGTCTCTGCATGAGTGGATGCCTCCACTCTGTCTCCTCTCGACTTCTCCAGTTGTGGCTTCTCCACAACCTCCTGAAGCTGCTTCACCAATCGTGGCTCCTCCACAATCATCTCAGACTTCTTCTGGCGATGCATGTTGAGAGGTAATTTACTCTCCCTCTCAATAACTAATTCTCCATCAGTTGCCTTGCTCCTCAAGGCTTTGCATGCATCTTGAACCTTAAGAGCATGAAAGTTCTTGACTCATGAATCGATCTGCTTCACCTATCTTGTGGTGATGCATCGAAGGAAAACCTTTCCCTTAATAAATACTACATCATACCCTCTATCTTCCAGCATTGTGATTGACACCAAATTTCTCTTCAGTCCTGTTACATACTTGACATCGATCAAGGTAATGCAAGCTCCATGCTCCCTTTGAAAAACAACCGTACCTACACTTGAGACACTATACATTTCATCATTACCCATCACTATGAGTATCTGGAGATCTTTCTCCTCCAAAGTACTGAACAAACTCTTGTTGCTGGTCATGTGGAAAGAAGCTCCACTGTCAAGAAATCAACCACATCCCACCGTGGATGAAACCATGCATGCAAAGAGGGTGAAATCCAACTCGAACTATGAGGCTAATGCCTCACCTTCAGATCCTTCCTTGGATCCCATCTTGGATTTCTTCAGTGGACAATTTGTAGCAAAATGGCTCACCTCATGACAACGAAAGCATCACACTTTTGATTTGTCAAACTTCTTCCCACCATAGGAAGAACTGGATTTGGAATGAGAATCCTTCTCCTTCCCTTTCTTCACCTTACTCACTAAGGTGCAATTTTATTCATCCTCCTTGGATGAAGAACCATCTCTGGTGCTTCTTCTTATCTCCTCATGCATCAGATCCAACCAAAGTCGTTCCCAATCTGGTAGTTTTTCTCTTCCATTAACTGAGTCTAGGTAGCTATGCTAGCTCTTAGGAAGACCTAGGAGTGCAAGACTCACCATCTCATCATCAGCTGTCATGATCCCTACGCTTCTAATCTCATCCCTGCAAGTGGTGAGCTTGTTCAGATACGTAGAGATCGTGTCGCCCTTTTCACACTTGATTTTCAGAAGCTTTCCTTTCAGCGCCAGCTTCCTCTGGTTGATACTATTCTGATATAGATCTTTCGATGTTTTCCACATAGAAAATGGTGTCTCCTTCCCATGGAGACTCGAGACTATGTGGTCTTGAACTCCCTCTAGAAGGATTCTCCTTGCTCTAGCCACACATTTCTTCCATTCCGCCAATTCAGTAGCATCAGTCGGCTTGGGGACTTCTTGATCAATGAAGTCTTTTAGACTTTTATCCTCTAATACTGCTTCCATGTGATCCTTCTAGGTTATATAATTCAAACTGCCATCAATAGCATATTCGAGTCTTAAACTGTTGAACTCCATTGGTGAAAATGAGATGTGATAAGAACTCGATTTTTATATTCAAGAACCACAACTTCGAACTTCTCCCTTCTTGTATACTGTTCTCTCTTTGATCACCTTTGCTCTGATACCATGTAGAATTTTCCACTGTAGATCACCTGATAATGAAATATACTAAAGCAAAATACTTGATCTACTTCTAAAAACAATTATGCAGAAGCTTAATCAAATATGAGCAAGATCAATAGAACACATATAATTGATAAGGATAAATCAATCACACAACACAGAACAAATAACCCAGGGAAAGCCTCAGCCTAAAACCCAACTCTGTATTATCATACAAGTGGAAATATAGTCCGGATTACAAAAAGAATCAGCTCACAAGCTATCCTGCTCTCTCTGCAATCCATCTGTTTCTCATAAACAGTCAAAGGCTTCTCACAAACCTTCTCCCTTGCCCTCCAAGCCTCCTATTTCCTTGCACAGTTTTTCCTGGGGTCCAGTCCTTCCACAAGTGTGAATTCCTAGCTCACACTACTCACTTGGCTCAAAAATCACTGTACAAACCTAAAGGAGATAATTCCTTCTGCATGGATGAGTTTCCTTTATAGGAAAAATCCTCCAACTGATATTACACTGTCCCTTCCTCTAATTTCAACTAGGTCTCTGACTGAACTGACATGCATGAGTTATTTATGAGAGAATATTTAGTTATCTGAAGTGCAGCAGTTACATGCATGCAAGCATTAAATAACTGAACCCACGATTAATTCTACAAACTATTAGAACTAATCTAACTGGACTTGACTCAGTTAACTGAGCCAACTAATTACAACTCAATATTACAACTCATCCTTATCTCTTTAACTGATGGATAAATCCCTCAATCAATGGAGAAACTGTTGTATGTCCTCACTTAGACTTCATGTTTGATTTTCCACAACTAATTAACTCATGGTAAGTTAATTAATTTTTTTACAAATAGCTCCTAAGATAAAATTTGAATTTTACTTCTCAATTTTAGTGCAGGGACTGACTAAAATTAGAATCCATCCCGAAATGCTATTTATAGCAATGCTATTTTTTGCACTTCCATTTTTCATTCCTTGTTGTTATGTTCAACACTGGTACCCGAACTACTATTTATAGCAGTGCTATTTTTAGGACTTCTATTTTTAGCATTTCTTGTTGCCAGTTTCAACAACCTCCTCCTCAATGGGATCCTCCAACTTGTTGGCCCATGCACCTGGCTCACGACGATGACGACCACCATGACGGGGGCACCAACATTGGTGTACCATTACAACTACCCACACTAGATGACTTTCCTCGCAAGACCATCCCCCATGGGCTACACCTTGCCTAAAAACCACCTTAACCTACAACCGATAGAACCACCCACACCTTGACTAGGACACCACAATAGAACTGTGAGTACCAACAACCCCAACGATACCTCTATTGACACATGGAACTAGCTTACGATGACCAACCAAACCAATGGATGAATAATTCAAATACAAAGCAAGAAAATAGAAGATAAAACAACAATATCCCTAACACTAGAGACAAGAAGGGTTGTTGACATGCACATAGAACTCTCACACCACTCTGAGAGGGTCTCTGCTTATGGAGTCATGAAAAAAGACAAGAAGCCAACATAATAAGGGTTTGCCTCGAACCTTAGGAATCCCAACGACCCAACCATAGACCCACAAAGGTTGAATCAAGGTTCCCACAAGGCTGATCTAGAACCAACCAACAACAAAGAAAAATTCCACAAAAGAGTGAAACCAGCCTATGCAAAGAATGAAATCTCCAACCACCCAATTACGATTCCAAATAGAAGTGGAAAACCATTTAACATTTGGGGAAAAACTGAAATACCTGAGGATGAACCTCCCAAACTACAATCCTAGAGGCACAAGAATGATACCACCGGCCTTCACCTCAGCGGTCAAATTAAAAAAAAAATGGAACCTCCCTAGACTACATTGAGCTGACACTTGCATAAAAAGCCCTAGTTCTACCAAGAAACGTTGCTAGAAGAGATAATTTACCTGTAAATTCACAGCAATGTAGGTGTCAACCTTGAATGGATAGGGACCCATATACCAAGTAGCAGGCTTGCTTGAAATTTGAGACCAAGCTTCAACATAAATCTCACCTAGTAATTCACAACATTCACATCTTTTAAGCATTGGTGTGTAAGGCACCTTGGAGAAACACCCTGCAAAATTCACAATAGCAAAATGTCTGAATAACCTTCCACACATTTCATAGTTGCTAATGATACCCAAAGCCATTAGGACCTAAAACAAAATAGGTTTTCCTATCTTGAGAATGTTTCGGTACCACACCTAGTGTTTTTTATTATCACCATGTTTCATCCACTTAACATCGCTTGGGGTAAGCATTAGTGTAACATACCCCCTAAGCCTACCATTGAAATTTTACAATCAACTCCCATTTAGATGAATTTTTTTTGTTATTTATTGTTAAGATTGAACACTTGCCAAGGGTGTTCTTTAGCCCTCCAATACATCCTTATCAACATTTGTAGAACACATTCCATAATTACTATCAATTTTGACCATAGAGCGGGAGGATGTGGACTTTTAGGATTATCATTAAGTTCAATTTACAATCTTAGAAAAAATTCTGATCCCGGCATGCAACTCATAAAGTGTATTTGTTATTCCCCGCAAGAATTAATGGACTCATAATTAGCTTGGCTATGGCTTAAGGCCATAGTTCTACAGACATAGGCAAAGGATTACTAATGTAACTCTTAAGCCACAAATAGTATGCTAATTTATTCTCATTAAGTAGACATGCAATAGGAAATCTGACCAGACTATCTTGTTAAAGGAATTATACCCTATGCATCTATGATAGCTCTTTAATACAAAAGGTTATTGATATAGCTCATGCATGGCATAGATAATACTACTTCATTATATAGGTAACAACACTATTCCATTATGGCTTGCATGCACCAAAGCCTTATAATAATATCTCGTAAGTTAGAGGCATACTATTTTCCTTCATCACATTTAATTAAGTATCAAGTTCCTTTCTTGTCAATGTAATATAGTCATAATAACTTTGATATGCATGTGAGATCACATGAAAGTCACCTGCATTACTAATTCCATCACTTCCATAAGAGAGATAGTTAAGAAATACATATAATTGAACTGTATAATTTAACATCCTAATAGGAAATGATTTAAAATGAAAACATATCATGCAAGTGAATCTCATCAAAAGGGAGGGAACCATTATTAACTCTATTAATACATAAGCATATGAAATTCACTCAAACATTTTCATGGTGAAGAAACTTAAGAAAATATTCCAAAAAAAAAAAAACTGAAACTATACCACAGAGAGAGAGTAAAGATCAACATACAAAACATTCCATGCATAAGGAATCGGCTAAAACTTCATTTGGAGGGAGGAGCACCACCACCAAACCATGAATCACCTCTGATTCCCCCGAGCCGAGGTTCTTGCCAAGGATCAAATGTCTCAATTGATCAATGCACTAGGTATTCAATACCCTCTTTCATGATTTAGTTTCCATTAGTGGTGCCCCGCTTTTATGGATTATTCCATTTGCCTAGGCCTTTTTCAAAAAGTCTCATCTTTATCTCCCACGAGGCTTTTCCTCATAAAATCTTGCCTTTATCTCCCGCAAAGCTTTTATGTTCGATGGATCTTTATCTCCCATCCATTTGATGGATCTCCAATCCATCCAAGCTTATCTAGAATCACATATAGAAGATTTGTCATGAAAGGTTCATCTCTATCCCATTCCTCAATGGGATTTTGCAATAATTTCCTCTCTCTTGGTGCTCCACCCTCCAAGTGATTTATTTTATTAATTTATTTAATAAAACATTTTCTTTTCATATTACATATCACACCTAGCTTTCCTCAGCTTAGGTTTAGAATAGTTTAACCCACAAAGGAGGGTATCACACCTAGCTTTCGTCAGCTTAGGTTTACAATAATTTAGCACACAAGGGTGGGGTGTTACATAATACCCCCCTTAAATTTTACACCGTCCTTGGTGTATCACTGCATCATGTCCTCGTTCATAGGTAGCTGGTTTCTGAATCAACAACTCTCATGGCTCTGCCATTTGATAAAATTTTTCCGATGTACATCGGTCACAAGGAGTGCTCCTCTTCCATAGCTACATTGGTCACCAATAGTGCACATATTCCATAGTTACATTAGTCACAAAGAGTGCTCCTCTTCCATAGCTACATCGATCTCAAGGAGTGTTCTTCTTTCATAGCTACCTGTAACATTGTTTTCAAACCATTTGTGAGAATTTATAGATGCATAATTTTAACTATGATACATATCATAATATGTTACTTAATATTAGTAAATACACTATTTCTCATTTTTCATTTTATCTAAAGAATGCATGTTCACTTCTGGCAATATTCCAAGCCTTTTTGTTCTTTGTTGAACACCTTCTTCTTGTAGTTTCTTTGTGTATAACACATTTGTTAGCATATTTTCCACATCAATTTGTCTGTAATGTCATAACAGATTAGTTCACATAACAATATATATATTAATCATATATTTTCATCATATATATTCTTCGCAATCGTATGTATTCCAAACTTAACCATGGTTACTTATCCTTGAACCACTTCTTACTTTCCTTCTTCTGTTCAACTGACTAGTCGGTTGTCTTGCTAGACATCTACTCAATGTCTTCATGCATACCTGCAATCAATGTGTATTATACACACTGATATACATATCATATTTCAAACATGTAACATATGTACATAGTACCATTTGTGCTACAACCCATCATACCATTCCCATGGTATCACCTGCATGACAAAAACTTTGTCCACATATTTTTCTACCATGTTAGTATCATGCCAAACATTCCTTTATCTTTTTTCTAGCAATTAAAACAACTGTGCTCAGTTGACAAGGAATTTGTATGAGCATGGTTCATTTATGTAATCAGAGAAAGTTTTTTCAAGTGTAAATCATTTTCAGATTTCATGTGGTTGTAACACAATATTAGTAATATAGTATGTATTCATGCATATTTGCATCTTAAGAAGACTATTAACTCATAGTTTAATAATCATTAGATCAATAATTCATTCTTAAATTATTAAGCTCAGCTGATTTACTATTTCCCTTTTTATGTTTCAACAACTTAACCACTTTGCACTATACTTTACCAATGTGATCATTATGTCAATCATGTTCTTTTCTTCTGCAGATTACTCCCCTTTTATAGGCATTGGGGTAGCCACATCTTTAAGGTTGTTGTACAATGATTTCTATATAAATTTCCTAACGAACCAAGACCAATACTTGAATTCATCATGAGTTGCAAGATAATTCCAACAATCCATTAAATTCTAGACTTTTTCATGCAATGGATGCTTGACATCTTTCATCAACCAAATGCTAACTTACAATATTGTTATAAGGCTATAATATTGGACACCAATGTTCTTACATGGAAAATTCATATGCCTCATTATTATGTGTAGATTTTAGCATGGTTCTTTCCACAACAAGTTTATCTTGATGATCCCTTAACTAGGCTTATGATAACAATATACCAAAACAATTCATGACAATGCATGAGTATATGTATCATACAACAATAAAATAATGATGCAAACATGGAATTCTTCTATTAAATCAAGTTATGCCCAGATATAATGTCAATACCATGATGATATATGTCAATTACAACAATGTTTATAAACAAAAAATAAAATGCTCACCAGTTTTCTCAGTCAACATTCTCAAGATAACCATCTCTTAATACATAACACATTAAAACCACCTACTAACCATATTCTACCAAATAAGCCATATATATTACAGAGGCTTATGGTTAGTACATAACAGGGGTAAGCCCTCTTCCATAACCATCTTTTCATAAAACACAGTAGTGAAATACAATTTTTGCATAATCTTTCATATGTGTTGATGGTGCTGGACCCACCAACATGTCAAGGGGATCTCCCTACTAAGAAGTCCAATTATACCTCAGATTGTTTGGTGTAGGAGTCCCAGTAGTGGGTCGTAAGGTAATTCCTTAACTGCGATGTCGCACAGAGGCAAGTAAGATAACTCTGTCAGTAGAAAGGGTGTGATTGATCTAGTGAGTCAAGGAAGGGGTATGAGAGGTTCCAACACTTAGAAAGGGGAAGGAGGTGAAGGTGAGTTCTAGGTTAAATGTGGTCAGTCCCAACTTCGCTAGGAACACACAACACAAAGGACATGCAAAACTTCTGGTGGAGCATTCCACTTGGATACCATAGTCACATCATACAAGGTAAGATAACACGTATAATACTCATGGATCAGTCTGAGATCAATACAATGATTGTTATAGAAAGGTTCAAGTGAAAGGTTTGTCTGATGTCTAGCAGAGCAGTAGACACGGACGGTGACAACGTTAATAACATATGAAACACATTAACAACGAGATTCATATAATTTCATGAGAATTAGTTCCTACACAAGTACGTAAGTTAAACAACATATATCATTAAAGTAATCGGAGCAGTCCAACAACAATAACAACAAATGCATGAAAATGTGCTAGCTCTTATTACATAAAGAAGTGTAAGTCACAATCATATGATATATCCATGTAAACCTACTAGCCCCAACAGTGGAACATTATAGCCACATCCACCTGCTCCTCCAAAGAGATGTACTAGCTCTGTACAGTGGATAAGCCAAGGCGCGTTACAATTCTGTTCAAGCCTTATTCAAGATAGTATTAGTAGAATCTTGGCTAACCAAAAGCCTATCCAATGAGTTATGAGGGACTATTTATATCAGAGGATTAGGTAACCCTTGACATTCCCCTTTGTGATAGTTCAACTACCCTCATGACTCTTCACCTACTATATGACTGTTACATCCAACCATTGACACTTGACTTACACTTGGCATGACTCAACATTATAATGCACATGTACTCAAGTGAGACAACATGGCTTGAGAAACCCTTGCAAGACATCAATGACACTCGGTCTGTTGTGATGAGACCAACTCTTTGACATGCTTGTGATCGTGAAGGTGGTGAGATGATGCCAAGCTTGGTCGTCTGTGATGGTGTGCATGCACCTCATGGTGACATCTTGCTAAAGAGAACTATGCCTTCGTTGTAACCCGTGCATTGGTTCGGCCCCTTCATCCAACTCATTTGCTAACATGTGCATGGTCTTCTTGGGTACGGTTGAACCGAAAACATACTGATGCATAGTGTCCATGCTAATCTTCAAGTGTGTGCTCATGGTCCTGTGCATCAACTTACTGAAGTACATGTTTAGCCCCAGTTGGACTTGCTTCTTGTCTTCGCATTAGTGGGTGTGTTGAATGGGTTGGATTTCATGCATGCGCTCAATGACATGCATGTTGTTGAATCCTTTGCATGCATTCAACAACGGTCATCACAATGACTACTCTATGTCAGCTACTAGGATGGATTCTTATCTTGTACGGGCGCAATTTCATCTGTGATTGCATGTTGTGCCCACTGTTGTTCCTGCTCCTATTGTAACTCATTTGTCTGTCTGTGTAGATTCATGTTCTCCCTAAGTTGTTGCTTCAACACATGCAACTCCTTCTTTGTTCCATCTTCTTCCTTCGATCTTCATCTCGCGCCATCACCTCATAGCCTGAGTCTCCAAAGTTGCCTTCACTATCAGTGGATCTGCTTGATCTTGCAACTTTGTTCTGCCTTTGTGTTGTCAACAAACTACCTCTTTCATTCACTACATTCACTGCGTTCGCTGCATTTGGCATGCTGCCTTCAACTACTATTCATGATGCTGCATGTTGTGATGATGCTACTTGATGTCCTTCTCTACAAACAGCTTGATGTCTTCGTGAGTAGGAAAGCTCATATACATTTGATCGACTGCATCCCCAAGCATGCTGTGAATGATGTCTTCATCTCTGCTCTCCTGGAAACCATTGTACATGTACTGCTGAGAGGAAGATGAACACCTGTGATACCTGGATACATGGAAACACTCATATCAAGCAATCTGTTAGTCGAAAACCAAAATGAACATGAGAACTGACTTGCAACATATCTGGGTAAATGATCATGAAGGTTGTGCAATTTCATCCGGGAGGTCGAGAGATTGACTACCAAGACTACTCAAGGCACAGTCTGGGCTGCTGGGAGACTGGATGACTACTGGAACTGCGCAATGAATAGTCCAGTCTAGCTGCTGACTACAGGGATTTCCCAAGGCACAATTCCAGTTGGGAAGGACTGTTGGCCCAAGGACAGATTTGCGCAATTTCTTGGACCAAGTAGGCACTTTCCTCTAGAAATATGCAAAATAGTCATAGAGGCGAGTGCTTGGCATGAACACACAAATTTGGAGAGGAAGGTGAGCCTTCCTTCCCCATATTGCACAATTTAGCCTTGGTGAAGGCAGAGTCCGCACTAAGGTTGGCCTGACTTGCCAACGGGTAGCTAAAAGAAACTAGGATAGTAAATGCATGGCAACACTAAGTGATAGTAGAAGTGATTGATAATGCATGCAAAACATGAATGAAATATTAAACAAACAGATCAACATGCATGTGGGTGAGGCAGTTTGCTGATTGGGTGAACATCCATGCAAAACAGTTTCATGCATGGGACAACAGTGAGATAGAAATGAAAACTGAAAGAGAGCTAGGAAAAGCTAGTATACATGTAAATGATAGAAAGTGTTCAAATAAATCAAGAAAATGGTACTCCCACAAGCGAAAACACAAAAAGCGTCAGAAATGTAGCATAAGGCATGGGAAGTGGGCTTACCCGAAAAAAACTGAGTTGAATGTGTCGACTGCTCCTAGATGTGACGTGGGATGTCAGAGCTATAATGTTGATGTGACGAATGAGCTCTACAACATCTGGTTGATGAGTTTTGATAACATCGAGGTCATGACGCACATGCCACGAATCTAGAAGAAGTGACACTTAGTGAGAGGTTTCGTAAGTTCTTCTTGCATGCAACCTCCAACTGCTAAACTTAGATCCCTGAAGTAAGGGATGCCTTTGCATGCTGCCTTGGGAGAAGAAGCCCATGCATGAAAGTCTGTTTTTCTCAGTCCCAGAGGGAACCAGTCAACTCAGCTGCAGATGTAAGAGACTGCTCGACTGCTAGAGAAAAATGCGCATTCCTCCCTGGGATCTCGGCCGGCTGCCTAGGAGATTTGTGCAATTTCTGGGCAGAGCAGATGACTACTGCCCATATTTGTGGAAATCATTGGTTGAATAGCCTATTGCTGGGAAAATTTTCAGAAATCCTGTTGGGAGGGTCAGCCGGCAGGATTGCGCAATCCTGGAGCCTAGCAGGTTGTGAGAGAGGATTGCGCAATTCCTGGAGGGAAGGCTGGTTTCCCTCCAGAAATACACAATTTTCAAGGGGAAGCTGCTCAGCTTGCAGTTGGATCAATTCCCAGTGAGCAGCCTATGAGGGGAATGGATCAATTGTGATCGATAAGCTGCCTTTGTGTGAGGAAAACACATCAAGCTTGAGTACTTGAAAAAGCAAGACAAAGTGTTGTGTAAGGTTGGTAGGGAGGCTCCAAAACAGGGTAAGGCAAAATTTTGGAGGGTGGTTGTAGCCGCTACAACACTTGGCAACACAATGGTAGAACTCCAGCTCTATGAATGGACGTTGTTCATGAAAAGCAAGTCTAATACCTCTGGAAGTATTGTTCACCCCTCATCTCATCTTGGCTTCAAACTAGCTTGATGTAAGATGTAGACTGTTGGTCGATTGACACACATTCAAAGGCAAGACAACGTAGTTGTTTTGATTGGGGTTGAGGGGTATCTAGGTGCACAAGTAGTATAGTCGTAAGAGTCTTAGTTTCATCTCTGGTGTTGCTCCACTACTAGGAGGCATGAACATTACCCCGATGGAGTCACATAGGAACACAAGCATGGCTCCGCTGCCAGCGAACCTAATTAGTACCTCGACGAAGTTACTTGCATCACCTCATTGCACAAGAATCCTTTCTCTTCTTTTGCCTTATTCATTTTTCATTTTTTTCATTTTTTTTTCATTTTCATGTTCATTATGCATATCACTTATTCATTTCAAAGGCAGAAGAGAGATCCTGACTTATGATGAGAAGAAGAGGTTTTTCTAGCAGAGAAGTAGTTTATTGTACCTCTGATGTTCTTGTTAAGGTTTTTCCCCTCATCTTACTCTACTTGACTAAGTTGACAAGGGTTAAACCAAAAACAATTGACTAGAGAAGGTGACACTAGTTAGCACACAAGCGTTGTGTTTACACCAAGGTTCACTTCGAAAAATACATATTTTCCTTCAACGTATCATGGACTAAAAGTAAAAAGCTCATCATGCAGAGGCAAGATGACAGATAACCAAGTAGCGATAGTTGTAAAAGCCCTCTTGTACTTTACTGAGCTCGCTTCAAGAGTTATACGTGGTTTCATGCAAAAATAACGTATGAACAAAACAAGCGAATGAGCTAACAATCAACAAATCAAAGCAAAAGCAGAAGAAAAAAATGAAAGAGAAGCAAGTAAACAAACAAGCAAGTAAACAAACAAGCAAGCAAACAAACAAGCAAACAAAGCACGTAAGCAAACAAGCATGCAAGAAAACACTACTCCTACTCCTACAGTAACAGTGCATGGGCCTGATCACATGAAGTGATACTTCCAATCTAGCCACTGACACATTGGAAAACCCATGTCGGTGAAGGCTTGGTCTGCGAGAAACCTAGTTGTGCGAACCAGCAAGCAAAAAAGATATAACAAAGAAGACAACCACACTTCATTATTCAAAGTTCCCATAGGACATAAGTGAGTGCATGTGCATGACGGGCAGTCCGTGGACTTATCATGGTGTTGTGTTAACCTACATGCAACTTTGAAGCATAAGCATGCCCTTGACTGTGATATGCAAGCAAACGAAAGAAACAAAGATAACTTGTGCCGTGCATGAGTGCTTGCAATGTAAGAATCCTCCAATGCATGAGCAATGGGATCATGTAGTTCGAGTGGAGGAAGTAAAATCTTGAGTGCATACAGATGAGTGATGAGGAGCCTTGAGTGTTTGAACAATTTTCTGATCGGAAGCGAAACCAACCTCAAGACAGCGAGGGCCTGACATAACCATCAGCTTTGGCTGAAGTTCCTCGACAGCCTGTGGGGTTTTGACTTCGTTGATAGATGGATCTTCGTAGACCAGTGGCTTAGATGGATTCACAATGAGTGAATCGACATCGTGATCAGATGATGAGGTGAAGAGATGACGACAACCAAGATTAGAAAATTCAGGATGTTGGTCAACATCCTCATGGCTGGATGAATCACAGAGAGGGGTAGATTAAAAGCGAACAAACTCATCCTCTGTGTTTTTGGAAAAGACATATGAAAGATCGAGTGGATTTTCAACGAGTAACTTATCCTCTCCATTGTCAAATGATGGACTAACATCTGGTGAGTCCTGCGAGTGATCAACAATGGGTGCATCCATGGATGAAGATACACATGCAAAATCATGGATGGCAGGTTCACCAAGGAGGTTAGGAAAGAATGAAGGGGACTCAGACAGAAGGGAGTTATCCTTCACCGAGTGTTGATGTTCAAGCTCCCACTCATACTCTTCATGAATGACATCAGATGTTGGTTGCGCAACACTAACTCCGTTAGTGGGTTGTTCCTTGTTCACAACAAGTGAAGAGTCTAGAATGGATGAACACAAGATAGAATCATTAGAGGCACACTTGAGTGCGAAGATAGAGGTCGAAGAAAAATATGCATATGAGAACTCGAAGGACTCACAACCAAATCTACGCGAAAATCGAGTGGAGTGATGTTGCGAGAGTGTGAAGGATGAATAGGTGTGTGAGCATGATCCTCAACATCAAACAATTTAAACTTTGAAACGGGAACCCATATTGTTACCCGTTTTGTATAGATAGCAAAAAAGTGACCTGATTTTGAAAAGGGGTTATGCAGAACACACATGTGTTTTTTAAAGCTTAGTTTTTGGCACTATAACTTTTTTTATGTACATTGCGTTTTATAATGGTAGTGTTTTTATGGTGATTTAAAAACGTGGTAATTCTACACCAAACTCTTTTTTTAAAAGGTTTTTTTTTAAATTTTTTGATTTTCTAATGTATGAAATGTAAATAATTATTTTGTAAACTTATAATTTCTGAAGTGGTCTTTTTCTTCATATTTTCTTGTTTTTATTTTAATTTTATTTTTTTTGTAGTGAGGTTTTTATTGTTTCGCATATTTAAAAAATAAGGTTGATATTTTGAATTTTCAATATTCTACATATTTATACATTATTAATTAATTTTTCAATCCACAAGAAATAATTGTTTCTAAAAAACAATATTTTCTAACAATTGACATAAAAATAGCCATTTTTAACATAAATATAATTAAAAAACTACGCGTTTTGATAATTTTTTACTACAATTGACATGCGAAAATGACAATTTTTATACGAAAATTTTAACTAAAAATAGTTAAATAATAGTTTTTTTTATGAATTTCATATCAAAAAAATAATAATAATCACTTTTTTTTCAAAAAATAATGGTTAACTTAAAAATTAATGTGAAAATCACATATTGCAAATATTCAACACATAACAACCTTAATTGACTGTATATTCTTCTCATAAAATGTCAAAGTCAAAACATTGAAAGTATAACTACTTAATAGTTACAAAAAATGAGCTTGATTTCCAAGCATAACCTAAATTTAATCAACAATGTCACGTAATCCAAACTCTTCGTCCTCTAGAGTTTCATCATTGTTTTCTTCCTCAATATTTTCTGCTTCCTTTTGGTCATTTTCGTCTTCTAATGGATCTTTCATGTCTGCCAATCTCCCAATGTATGTCTTTCCAAACATCCCATGTAATGGTGGTTGAGGTTCCTTTGCCTTTTTTGCGACATGTGATTCACTAAAGTCCCCTTTCTTCAACCCAATTTCTTGCATTGCATCTGGAAGAAATTGAAGAGCATTAATTCTTTGCTGAATGAAATTGCATTGTAATGGATCTTTTAAAATTGCAATGCAATTTATTCCTTTTTGAAGGAAACATGCTAGTGTTGTACCTAGTTATCAAGCATAAAAAAAATAATGAAGTAAATTAGTATAATGACATATTAATTAAAAAAATAAAATATTGAAATTCAATTCTATATAATAAAACTTGAGCCGGAAAATAAATCCAGAACCCAATCTCCTTCATTTGAACATGTGTCTATAAGATAGTTAATCAATAATTGTGGTTTTTGATAAATGTTAACTATCTCTCCTTTTTCTTCTTTGTCTTCATATGTTAGTTTTCTCACAACAACATCATAACTCAGTATTTGGCTATGACTCTTTCTGTCCACCCGATTAAAAATCATAGACATACAACTATCATCTTTTGCCCAACTATCAATATGAATGAACTCACAGTCATTTATAAATACTTGATCATCACGGTTAAGAAGATTTTACTTTTGCCTGTAACATGAAATAGTAAAAGTTCAATCAACTTGTACATAAATGAACTTTTCAACATTAATCACATATACATTTTAAACGTCTTACCATGTAAGCTACATCCTTGAATTTGTTTTCCCTTTGAAGCTTGACGATATCATTGCCAATTGTGTGTTTGAATGAAATGTCACAAATCTCCATAATGGTGATGATGTGACTTCTACAAATCCTGCAACCAGTTTACTAAAAGCTTGATAAATATAAGGGTCACTATCATAGTGAATATTTGGAACATTAAAACCATGGAGAATATCTGTAATAACTAGGGCATACTCCCTTTTAGGTATGAGTTTAGCAATGTCTTCACAGTTGCCTTGTATTACTTGATATTGAACAGTGTCTAGCCCATTCCAAATGAAATGAGTAAGAGTTGGATCAAGTTCAACATTCTTAACACGTTGCTTCCTCAGTCTTTTGGTCTTTATTTTTTCAATAAAGGTTCTGAAGCTAGTTGACGCTCCATTATCATCCTTCTTCATCTTTTATAAAATAAACAAATATATGTGTAAGTTATAAATTAAAAACAATACATAGATGAATAAAAACGAATGTGTAAATCAAGATACCTTTTTAAATGCAAGCTAAAAAGCTTTTAATGTTGATGTAGAACTTGAATCTGGATAGTTGCGTACGACATCATCCCAACTATCTTCATTCAACAATCTAACCATTTGTTCTTGAATTTTCATGTAAACTTTGTGACTACATAGATCAAGTAACAAAAAGTCAATATAATGATATGTATAACAAATACTACCAAGAACAACATGTTTTATTTAAAAGAAAATTATAATCTAGAAATAAATAAAAATAATTCAATAAACTTACTTTTGAAATTCCTCGGACATTTCCTCCAATGATAATTCCCCTGAGTTCACACGAGATAATATTGTTTTGACAATTTTTTTATCTTTCACTCCTTGCATTGCTCTCCAAGGTGTGATAGTCATATCTTCTGGAAGCTGCTTCAAGTCAGGACCTAATTTACTGTCGCCACATATCAATGGCTTAGACTTTTTAACCTTCTGGTTTTTAATGCCAATGTTTTCCCACATGCTAAAAATCTCATCAATCAAGTTCCAAACATCTCCAGTTCTAAATTCCAATTGGAAAATGTTATCAACACCTCTGAATATGTCACTAGGAAGGTTGCGTTTTCCACCTTTTGAATTGGGTTTCTCTTCAATTTGATAGCCTATTTCCATACAACATTCCCTTCGGAAATCTGCAGTAACATTTATCCTATCCCCACCACATTTTTCTTGAAATTCACTATGAATAAATCTAACCCTTTGGATGAAAGTCATAGACATCCTATATTCATTATCTGAATTATGATCCCATGCCACTAACTTTGCTTCTATATCCGATAAACCAGCGTAAATGATACATTTCATTGTTTCAAAACGTGGGTTATTGGGATATTCCTCCATCAATTGTCTTTGAGCTTCTACAGAATGGTTCCCCCCAAGCACATAATAATTGTATTCAAAACATTTTGACTTATCAAATGCTTCTTTGTTGGGAACTTGAACTGGATCAACAAGAAGCACATAATTAACCACATGAGCATATGGATTATACCTCATCAATGTCTTCAAGTTGTGAACATGCAGATGGTGTGGCTTTCTGACTTGATATTGACATTGTCCTTCACTTTCCTTATAAGTTTGTCTGACATTAAGCTAAAATGTATGACCACCATCAATTAAGTTTTTCTTTGTCAAATTCTATCGAATTGAATTTTGTTTTGTTTTGATAATGCATCCTCTAAATCAGCTCCTGGTGTAATGATTTCTCTGCTTTCTTTTGAAGTTTCACTAGTTTCTTGACTGCTGGTAATGACTACTTCAAAATATTCAACTTTACTTTTCTTCGTCATAACATTCTCATCAAATTTATTTTTTGGCATTGTTATTTTTGGTCTTTTATGGCTCTTCTCAGTTCCAATGTCATCTTCAGTAACAGCAACATATGCTTCATTGTCAGTTTCAACTTCATTGTCATCAAAAGTAACTTATTTACCCTTGCTAGATTTGTCCACTAGAGGCCTTTTTTCCTGATCCTTTGGATGTAGTTTTGTAGCATCATCAATTACTACATTTTGCTTGTTTTCCATATCTTTTTCTAACACTGAGTAAAAACTGCTGACAACTTTCATGATATCATGCTCTATGAAATGAATGCCTCCCAACCTAATTGAAAAACTTTCAACAAAATTCTGCCAAATAAAATATCATATGTCAATAAAAACAAAATTAAAAAAATATAGCAAGACCCTTTCAAGAAAACAAATTACAAATATAAATGACAATACTTATGATGTTTTGTTTCATCTCATTTACAATTTGTTTACACAACTTTGTAGATACATCTCTTGTGTCATACAATGAGTATGTTAGTTGATATTTAATCCTTTCATGTGACTTGGGAGCTTTTGTAAGTATGTAAACAACTCCAGTGTCTGGTACCAAACACATATCTATGACTCTTCCCATCAGCTCAAAAATTCCATTTTCATTCAGTATATCAATATATAGATATATGTTCACACTTTGAATTTCTTTTTCTTTCACATACCATATTCTTGATGGGAATTTCACCTCTTTTGAATTTTTTCAGTTTGAAATCATCTTCTTATCATTTGAGGCACTTGAAAGATTTGTAGCCATGAGCTCAGGTGGAGTTTGTTCACCAATGTTTTTTGAAGATGCACCTGTAAGTGTCTTTGGTCCAGAAATATTCACAGAAATCTTCTTTGATGCCATTTTCCTGAAAAATAGAAACACAAATTAGTAAAAAACCAAAACATATTAACTTAAATCCACAACGAAAATATATCCTGAATTTTTAATTTGTATAATCAGATAATTGAAATTGAAAAAATATTAACACTAAGAAATGGAAAAAGCCCACTGACACCACCCTGTCCATACACGGAGTGGCGAGCAATTTCCTCACCACTTACCCCACACGCCCCCTACCCCTCTTCCCCCTCAACCGACCCACGCCACCCCACCCCGCAATTGGACGACCATCCAACCGCACCCTTAACCCCCTTCCACACCTCCCCCCTACCCCCACTCCAAGCCACCCCACCCCCCAACCACTTCCCCTCCACCCCCTAGCCCCACTATTGGCCCACAACCCCAATGCCACTTCACCCCCTTTCCGCTCTCACCAACCCCCAACAACCTACCCCCTTCCCCCCAACGTCCGCCAGCCTAGCCCACCCTTACCCACCTTCCACCTATTCTGCCTACCCGCCTCGCCCCCAACTGAACCACCCCTCCTCGCAATCGAACGGCTACCCCAGCCCACCTTTACCCCTCCTTCCCTCTACCCCTTAACCCCCCCTCCCCTACCTCACCCCCTACCTCACACCCCCCAGACTCACCCCTCATCCACCCCTCCTCCCTTCCTCTCACCTCACCCCTCATCCCCCGCCTCCCACCCACTACCTGCGGCCACCCCTACCCCTTGTTCCCCCTCACTCTACCCCCCCTCACCCCTCATCCCCCTCACTCCCCTTGTTCCCCCTCACTCTACCCAGACCCCCCTCACCCCTCACCACCTCCTCCTTCCCAACCTTCCCTCTCACCCCTCGTTCCCCCCTGCCCCTCTCACCCCCACCTCACCTCACTCTACCTACCCACCCCCGCCTCACCTTTCATCTCTCCCCTCACTCCCCTTCTCCCCCCTCTACCTAGCACTCCCCTCTCACCCCTCGTTACCCCCGATACCCCCTCCCCCCCTCACCTCACCCCTCATTCCCCCCCTCACTCTACCTCCTTCTACCCATCATCCCTCCCCCTCACCTCACCCCTCTATCCGGGTCGCGCAGCCTCCCCCTCATCCCTCATTCCCCCCTCACTCTAGCTCCTTCTAACCCCTCATCCCTCCCACTCACCTCACCCCTCTACCTGGGCCCCCTCGTTCCCCTTCATCCACCCCACTCATTCCCCCCACTCCCTCTACCCAGCCGCCCCCTTCCCCCGAACCCTTAACTCACCCCATCCACCCTACCTCTACCTCCCTTAACACCCTCAACCCCACTCCATCCACTTCACCCTTACCCCTCACCCCTCGGCCCCCCTCCATAACCCCCCAAACCCACCTCCATAACCCCCCCATCCCCTCGGCCCTCCCCCTCTACCCCTGGGACCCTACCCTCACCCTCACCCTACTCACCCCCTGAGCCCCCCCCACTAAACCTACCTACCTATACTCCCGGCGGCCCCCCCTTACTCTCACCCCCAACCCATACCCACTTCCCCCTTCCCAAACCCCTTAATCCTACCCCATCACCCCCCCCCAGCCTACCCCCTTAACCGGCCACCCATATCCCCCCCCTTTAACCCCCTTAATCGGCCACCCATATCCTTCCCCCCTTAAACCCCCTTCCGAAAACCACCCCGCGCCCCCCCTTAACCCCTTAACTATACCCCCTTGACCCACCCACTTAACCCCCCGACCCAACGCCACCCCATCCCCACCTGCCTCGCTCCACTCCATCCTCCCCCTCGCCACCCTGCACTTAACCCCTCTACCCAACCCCGCTCTGCCCGCCCCCCCCTAACCCCCATACCTGGCCCCATCTAAGCCCCCCCACGATACCCCTAACCCCAACCCCCATAACCCCCTCCCCCCCCACAATACCCGCCCCCCTACCCCCCATTCTCGGCTTCCTAACGCCCCCCAATACCCTTAACCCCACCCCCCCACTCCCCATACCTACCCGTACCACCCCCTACCCCCCGTTCCTGCCCCCCTAACACCCCCCATAGCCGCCCCCCAATACCCTTAACCCCACCCCCCATTTCCAACTCCTCCCCCCTTAACTCCACCCCTCCCCCCTTCACCCCCCCAACCCCCATACCCGCATGCACCACCCCCCATAACCCCCACCCGCCCCCCTTAACCCTCCCCACCGCCACTCATACCCACTCGCCCCCACCCATAACCCCTACGCGCCCCCACCCATACCTGCCCCCACCCATCCCCGCCACTCGTAACCCGGCCCCCCGCCTGGCCCCCTCCCATACCCATTGCCTGTAATCCTGGCCCCCGCCCCCACCCATCCCCGTCGCCCGTAACCCCGCCCCCCACCCAGCCCCCTCCCATCCTCGCCCCACCCCTCCCCTCCCCCTCGCCCTCCCTCCTCCGCCTCCACCTCCTCCTCCCGACCTCCTCCCGCTCAGACGGCCACCTGGATGCCCCTGCGTGCCGCCGGGGTGCCGCCTGCCCCGCGCCACCCCAGTGGCCCGTAGGCGCGCCCAGGTGGCCGTCTAAGCGGGAGGAGGTTGGGAGGTGGAGGCAGAGGCGGAGGAGGGAGGGCGAGGGGGAGGGGAGGGGCGGGGCGAGGATAGGAGGGGGCTGGGCAGGGGCCGGGGTTATGGGCAGCGAGGATGGGAGGGGGCCGAGCAGCGGGCGGGGTGGCGGGGATGGGTGGGGGCAGGGGTGGGTATGGGTGGGGGTTGGGCGGGGGTGGGTATGGGGGGTGGGCGGGGCGGGGGCGGGTATGGGTGGGGGTTGGGCGGGGCGGGGGTTATGGGGGTTGGTCGTGGGTGGTGGGGTGGGCGTATGGGGGGCGGGGGTGGGTGGGGCGGGGGCGGGTATGTGGGGTGTGCGTGGGTGGTGGGGGGGCGTATGGGCGGTAGGGGGTGGGAATTTGGGGGGGGGTGGCGTATGGGGTTGGGCGTGTGTGGGGGGGGCGTATAGGGGGTGGAGTTAAGGGGGTTGGGGGAGGTGGGTATGGGGAGTGTGGGGGAGGGTTATGGGGGGTGAGTTGGGAATGGGCGCGGGGGGCGTATGGGGGGTGGAGTTAAGGGGGGTGGAGGGGGTGTGGGGGGGGGTTATGGGGGGTGGGTTGGGAATGGACGAGGGGGCGTATGGGGCTGGGGTTAAGGGTATGGGGGAGAGTTGGGGGTTGTGGTGGGGGGTAAGGGGGCTATAGGGGTAGAGTGGGGAGAAAAGAGGGGTGAGGTGAGGGGGAATGGAAGGGGAGTTGGGTAGGGGGGCAGGTGCATGGCTCCAGGGGAGTGAGGTAGGGGGCCGGGTAGGGGTGTCGTGTGGGGTCGGGCGGAAGGGGGGTTGAGGGGTGAGGGGGAAAGGGGTTGTTGAGTTAGGGAGGAGCCCGGAAGGGTGTGTGGAGGGAGTGGGTGGCCGGCCGATTGCAGGATGGGGTTGCCCTGGGCCCACCATGCTCACGTCGAAAATATTTGTTAATTTGGTAGACAAAAAATTTTATGTTTATAAAAAAAAATCTAGTGGCCGGTCGATTGCAGGATGGGGTTGCCCTCGGCTCACCATGCTCGTGACGGAAATATTTCTTAATTAGGTTGACAAAAAATTTTAAGCTTAGAAAAAAAATCTACTTCGTTAAACTAATTTAATATGAGAAATTTCAAGGAAAAAATTTTAATTGACCTTTCAATTTCGGAAATTCTTCGTTCGATATGTTGTTGATCCCAATGTAGCTGCTCCACAAATTCGCTCCAAGTCTTTTAACGAACCTCAACAGACCTTGATGTAACTTGAGTAATAATGATAATGGAATATATAGGTGAAACTACGAAGATGTTTTATCGTATGGTGAATGCGGGATTAATTAGTTTTAATAAATTTTAACATGTTAATTTTTTATGGCAATGAATGAAAATATGATAAAGCGAACAGTTTTGAATTGTTTTATAGTGGGGTGAATGCGGGATTACCTTGTTTCTAAATGTATTATAAAAATTTAAAAAAAATTCAATTGTTTAGTAAAAAGTATATACTTTGACTATTAAAATAATTTAGGTAGAAGTTGTAGTTTACAATTTTAACTTTAATGATTTATTTCATAAAAAAAATTAAGTTTACATTTTTCATTAAATTTCATAATAAAATAATGAAGTGAAATATATCTCACAAACTTTTAGGAGGGAAATATTTTCGCGAAATTTTTTGGTTGGAAAATTTTTGGAGGGAAATATTTTCGCGAAATTTTTTTGGAGGGAAAAATTTGGGGGGAAAATTTCATTCTCTAAGCTATATAATATCTTTAGGAGACTCTCCATTTGTATCATTCAACATCTTCTATTTGAAAGGGATGGATTGTCATGATAGTGAAGTTTCGATTTATACAACATCAATATCTTCATCGCGTAACAACTCTATTCATATGGATGAATATAGTGGGAATTCTTCCACTATGAATAGAAAGTCAATTCTTCCACTTAGTCCTGATCCTAAGGACTATGATAGCAGCATAGATGAAAGAGGGGATGGAGAATTTCAAATAAAGAAAGAGTCAAAGATTCCAGTTAGTTCGAATTCAAAGGACTATGAAAGCGGTAGTGATGATGAGCTTGATGACAAATTTCAAAAGAATGGAGTCTCACGGTGTCCACTTAGTCCTGATTCTATGGACTATGAAAGTAGCAGTGATGAAGAGCAAGATGGTGAAGTTCAAAAGAATGGAGTGTCACAGTGTCCACTCAATCCTAATTCTAAGGACTATGAGAGTAGCGGTGATGAAGAGCGTGATAACAAATTTGAAAAGAATGGAGTGTCAAAGTGTCCACTTAGTCCTAATTCTAAGGACTATGAGAGCAGCAACGATGAAGTGCATGATGATGAATTTCAAAAGTATGGAGTGTCACGATGCCCAGTTAGTCCTAATTCTAAGGACTATGAGAGCAGCTTTGATGAAGAGTGGGATGATGAATTTCAAAAGTATGGAATGCCATGGCGTCCAGTTAGTCCTAATTCTAAGGACTATGAAAGCAACTTTGATGAAGAGTGGGATGATGAATTTCAAAAGTATGGAGTCTGATGCTGTCCAGTTAGTCCTAATTCTAAGGACTATGAAAGCAGCTTTGATGAAGAGCGGGATGATGAATTTCAAAAGTATGGGGTGCAACAGTGTCCAGTTATTCCTAATTCTAAGGACTATGACAGCAGCAGTGATGAAGAGCGGGATGATGAAATTCAAAATAATGGAGTGTCACCGTGTCCACTTAGTCCTAATTCTAAGGACTATGAGAGCAACAGTGATGAAGAGCGCGATGATGAATTTCAAAAGAATGGAGTGTCACAATGTCCTCTTAGTCCTCATTCTAAGGACTATGAGAGCAGCAGTGACGAAGGACATGATGATGCACTTAGTCCTAATTCTAATGAGTATAAAGGTAGCAGTGATGAAGGACAAAATGATACACTTAGTCCTAATTCCATGGACCATGAGAGCAGCACTGAAAATGCACATGAGGAAGAATATCCAATAAACATCGAGTCAAATTTTCCATTGAGTCTGAATTCTATGGACTATGACAGTAGCACTGAAGAAAGGGAAGATGAAGAATATCCTCCAATCAGTATTTGAGAAGCACAGTTGATCATAGTGTGGATAACATTCCTCTTAATGATGATAAAAATCCTTATACAAATGATGATCTAATGATGGAGATGTTGCCAAGAAATATTGTATCGAGGAGTAGGACCAGACCTGTTCGTATCAATGCAAGATGTTCTAGTTATACAAGGGGTAGAGCATACGAGAAGAAGTTCTATCAGTGCACTCATTTCAAGTGAATGTTGCCAAAAATATTTCTTGAAACATATGGATTTCAAATTTGCATTCGAGAGCAGGAAGAGATATTTGTCAATGAATAAAAGCATGCAAAATTCATATTTAGTTGGGTGCATGCAATCTACATTGGCAGGTTATGATTATCATATTAAGACTTTATTTATCTGTAGAAAAGCTTTCAAAATGTTTCATTCGATTGGGAATTTTCGTCTCTCGAGAATTCAAGAATATTTGGAAAAGGATCCCACATTTTATTCTGAAATACGTCATAAAAGACAGTTTGGGCCATTATCAAACATTTGCAATGTCTTGGATGAAAGATTTCTTTTCAACGCATGGAGAGTGTATGCCAAATAGAGAGACAATACATATTCCAGATAATTTTTCGAGACACGAAATCTACAACTTATACAAAGAATATGCAGAAGGTGCTGAGGGACATGGCCGGTTTATTACATATCAATATTTTGTGAAGATATGGAAGAAAGAATTCAACAATGTCCGTATTCCTAAGAAGACAAGGACGGTGATTTGCAGTACATGTGCTTCTCTTAAATAAAAAAAGGGACAAATGTGAAGGGTCAGAAGGAGGTAGGCATTCATAACTTTAACTTTTAAGATTGTATATTCATCAAGTATGAAAACATATTTCTTAATGGCTTTCTTTTATGTTGTGTAGATTCAATTGTCAAAGAGCTTCAGGAGCATCACGAACAACAAACAAATGAATGGAAAAAGTTATACAAGCATCGAAAGAAGTGTTATGATAATTCGACTAAATATTTGGGTTTGATAATTGATGGTATGGACCAGAAGAAAACACTTTTACCACATTTTGTTTGCACACCCAAAAATTTACAGGAGGGAAATTTTATTCAGTATCACTTGGTCAGTTGTATGGTCTTCAATGGGAAAATGTTGCCAAAGGTGTACTTCACAGCTCCAAATATTCATAATGATGCAAATCTGACCATAACCATAATTCATGATGTGCTTTCTCATTGGTCTGGTAATCTTCCTAAAGTTTTGTATTTACAATTGAACAACACTTACCGTGAAAACAAAAATCAGGTTGTTTTTGGATATCTAAACATGCTTATTGAATGGAGAATTTTTCAGAAGGTAAAGGTTGGTTTCCTTCTTGTTGGGCACACTCATGACCATATTGATCAGATGTTCAGTCGTTTTTCAGTCACATTGAGGAGGAAGGAAGCTGGGAGCTTGCCATCATTAATTGAATGTATTAATAAATCATACATGCCATAGCCTACTTTTGATGCATTGGAAGAAACTGTTGACATCTGAAGGTTTATTATGGGATCATATGGTGAGGAGAAATGCATTGAACAACTTAATGACATTAGCTTCCAACATCAATTTCGTATCAAGAAAATTGATGGGAAAACACTAATATGGGGCCAGAAGTATTCAACTACTACAGAATGGGCACCATCATCAAGTTTGCAAATTTTGAAGTTCATTCCAGATCATCCAATATTTGCATTGAAAATATTGTTATTACAATCAGTTGGTGAAGTTCATAATGCACGCAAACAAAACAGAGATATAAATTATTCTGATTGCCTAGAAGAAATTAAAAAATGTTTTAGATATACATATGAGTACTTTGACATTGCTGATGTTAGGATATTCTGACACATAGGAAATAGTTAAGTACAACTTGGTCTAATATAGAGTTAGGTATAGAGTTAGGTAAAGTGTGTTTCTTTACCTTGTACATTTTGTAACTTACAATCCGACGGTCATGATATGTAGTGATCCGACGGTTCATTCTGTCCTCGGTATTACCGACACTTGATCCGTGGCTTAACACCTGATTGGTCCATGATTTCTATTTAAAGCGCATGGAGGGTCGTTTTTAGGGTAATCCGTCTATGAGAGAAGCATATGTAAATTTTCATTCTTTTATTAATAAATTGCCTGAAGTGGCCGCGTTGGCTCAGGCTGTGGACTGTTTCCCTCTTTGAGGGTTTTAACCACGTCAAAATACTGGTGTATTGATCTGTGATCTGTTTGTGAGCGGTGTCCTTTGGTGTTCTTTCTGAGGAACTTATCCTGTAAATTCCTACATGGTATCAGAGCTATTTGAGGGCCGCGTCTGTTGGTGATCCAAATCTGAAGTGGTAGAACTGCATCCGACTGCCGTTTCCTAGATCTACTGTTTCTGACTGCTTTCGGGCTGAGAGGACTGCTCTGTTGTGTTGGGAGCATCTGTTTATTTCTGTTTCGGTTTATTTAGCCTTTTTTATTACCGGATCTATACCTTTCATTTTTGCATATGCTCTTTGCCCTGCGACTCTGTGCGATCTGGGCAAATCAGAAACAGAAAGGAAGGACTTTTCTCATGTGTATGCTCTTTTCCGCTGCGCCTTAGTGTGATCTCGGAAAATCAGAAACATTGAGGAAAATATTTAGTTTCCGGCTAAAGCTAACTTCGAGCCGCAAGGTTCATTTTTGAAAATATTTAGTTTTCGGTTAAGGCTAACTTCAAGCTACAAGGTTCGTTTTTTTTTGTATGTCCGTGTTGGGTTTTGTGTTTTTTGTTTTTTAGGGCAAAAGAGCTTTCTCAAAGCAAACACGCAACCCAAAGCATAAACACCCCCCCCGCCTCCCTCTCTCTCAAAATTTTTGTATAGTTCACTTGGTGCAAAGCTAATTTATGAGAGTAGAGGTCTTGGGTTCAAGTCTCCATTTTTTGGGGCGGATTTTTCATTTCCGCACATTCCCGCACTTCGTCGGCGACTTCATCAATTTTTTTTTAAAAAAGCCATAACTTCTTCATCCGGAAGCCGTTTTTAGAACCGTTTTTTTTGAAATGGCCTAATTTTTAGAGATCTTTCCATTGGTACACTTAGTTACAGCATCTATAGCTTCAATTTCTGTTAAAAATGGAAAGCCCATGCCAAGCCATTCTTGATAGCACTAACTACTTCCAATGGTGGTCCTACATTGTGGATTTACTTAGAAGTAAAGGTCTTTACAGAATAGCCACAGGCCAAGAGACCAAACTGAAAGATGAAGACAAGGCAGCTAAATGGGAAAATAGGCAAGACCAAGCACGTGGGTTGATAGGAATGTCTATTTCTCCAGATCTTAGATTCCATATTGCAGAACTTGATACTCCTGATGAAGCACTGCAACAAATTACTAAATTCTTTGGAATTAAAAATGAACTTAAAGCCCATCAACTTGAAAATGAATTGCTTACATTGGACCCCAATAATTTTTCTTGCATTGAAGATTTTTTGTCCAAGTTCAAGACCCTTAGACTTCTCTTGGAAGGTGTTAAGGTTAAGAAAGAAGATAGTAGCCTTATCTACTCCATTCTTACTAAGTTGGGACCAACCTATTCTGTGTTTGTTTCCACCTTCCATTCTACAAGAGAAGCCTTCATTTCTCAAGGACAAACCTACAAGTCCCCTTCCTTTGATTCCTTTTGTGATTCTTTAATAAGAGAACAAGAAAAACTCTTACACCTTGGTATTCTTCATCTTGGAAACTCTTCTAAGAAAACGTTAGCCGCCCAGCAGCAACCAAATCCAAAGAATCCTAAGAATTTGTATCCTAGAAAGAATGGTCCTAAACCAAACAAGGGTCCTAAGCAATTTTAGCCTCAAAATGAAAAATCATTTCAACAAAATGATAAGACAAATAAAAACAAAGGGAAGAAGACTGATAGACATTGCAACTTTTGTAATCGAGATGGCCACTTAGAATCCAAATGCTTTAAGAAGATAGAAGCCTTGGAAGCAACAATGAAGAAGCATAACATCCATTTGGAGCAATCTTCAACTTCAACTTCATCTTCAAGAATGGCACTTTCTGCATGTGGTTGTCAAGCATCTCGGTCTGGCTATGCACTAAATGTATCTTCTTCTTCTCATTCTCATGAGTGGCTCATTGATTCTGGAGCTTCTTATGACATGGCCAAAAACAAAGCCATGTTTTCTTCTTTAAATGATTGTAACACCAAAAATATATATGTTGGTGATGATAGATCTCTTAGTGTTGTAGGAACTGGAACTGTTCATCTAGACAATGGTCAGTTTAATGATGTATTATGTGTTCCAACCTTATCCTGCAACCTTCTATCTGTATATCAGATAACCCATTTAGGTGAAGGTAAAATCGTTGAATTTTCACCACACGATGTTGTAATTAAGGACCTAAGAGATCCTAGACAGATTTTAGCTACTGGCATTGCTAATGATTCTACAAGGTTGTATAAGTTTCACAACTTTGGGTCATCAAATCTTCCCTCAGTATTTGTTGCTCATAATGATGAAGTGAGCAAACTTTGGCATGAGCGGTTTGGTCACTTAAACTATCGCTCTCTTCAGAATCTATGTAAAGAAAATATGGTGACAGGTCTTCCAATGGTATCTTGCAGAGATGGTGTTTGTTCCGGATGTGTACTCAGAAAACATCATCGGGACAGTTTTGAAAAACGTGCCTCTTGGCACGCCTTAGCCCCTTTACAGCTCGTGCATAGTGATTTATGTGGTCCACTTCCAGTTGCTTCATTCTCTAGCTACAAGTATTCTTAACTTTCATTGATGATTTCTCCAGACGCACTTGGGTATACTTCTTAAAACTCAAGAGTGAAGTATTTAACATGTTCTTGGCCTTTAAAGCCTTTGTTGAAAAACAATCTAGACATCAAATTCTTAAGCTAAGATCTGATAATGGCGGAGAATATGTTAAAAACACATTCATCAACTTTTGCATTGAGAATGGAATTCAAATGCAACATATTGTTCCATATACTCCACAAAAAAATGGTGTAGCTGAAAGGAAGAATCGCACCTTAAAGGAAATGGCTAATTGTATGCTTCAATCTAAAGGACTCAGTCTTAATTATTGGGCATAAGTAATTAACTGTGCAAATTACATAATAAATTGCACTCCTACTAAGATTTTAAAGAATATCACTCCAGAAGAAGCATGGAGCTCAATCAAACCAGATGTAAGTCACTTTCGTGTTTTTGGAAGTGAAGCATGGGCCCATATTCCAGATGAGAAACATAAAGCTTTAGAACCTAAGAGTGCAAAATGTATTTTTGTTGGATATTCTGAAGATGTCAAAGGATATAGACTTATTCCACTTAAGTCCAAAAATGTTATCATTAGAAGAGATGTAAAGTTTGATGAAAATATATCAGCCTACGAGCCTAGTTCGACGGATTTGCCACCTCTCCCTATCTCTTCTACTTTTGAAAATATTTCTTCTTCAGATGATGAAAGTGAGGATGAAAATCCTCCCCCACCTTCTCAGGATCCTCCTTCAGCTCCTCAGCTTCCAAAATGGGTCCCTGCTACTCGGGATGCAGCAGGTGATCTTGCCGGTGATCCTACAGATTAGCGACGTACACGTTCTCAGTTCGAGAGAGCCTCTTCTTTACTGTCTCAAGCTTCAGTGAATTATGATCCTGACACCTTTGCAGAAGCTTCAGGCCATCCAGATTGGGAAGCAGATATGAATGAAGAATATCATTCATTATTGGAAAATGATACATGGAATCTTGTTCCTCTACCAAAGGGACGAAAACTTGTTAGATGAAAATGGGTTTACAGAACCAAGTATGGACCAGATGGGAAAGTTAATAAACATAAAGCTCGTCTTGTTGCTAAGGGTTTTTCACAAGTTGAAGGCATTGACTATACTGAAACCTTCTCCCCTGTCGCCAAAATGAACTCTATCCGCCTTGTTCTTTCCCTTGCTGCCTCTTTCAAATGGGAAGTCCATCAGATGGATGTTAAATCCGCCTTCTTGCATGGGGACTTGCATGAAGAAATCTATATGGAACAACCTATTGGCTTTATAAAAACAGACTCTAGCCTTGTATGTCGGCTTAAGAAATCCCTTTATGGTCTCAAGCAAGCTCCTCGAGCTTGGTATGCCAAAATGGATAACTTTCTTTTAGAATCTGGCTTCTCTAGGTGTCATTCTGACAATACTGTCTACACCAAGAAAGTGGGCAAGTCTCTTATCATTCTTGTTCTTTATGTTGATGATCTTATCCTGACTGGTAGTGATCCCAACCTTATAAACCATGTGAAGTCTAGCCTTAAAAGGAAGTTTGAAATGACATACTTAGGACACTTACATTATTTTCTCGGTCTTTAAGTCTTGCAATCCAAGGAAGGTATTTCCCTTTCTCAGTCCAAGTATGCCTGTGATATTCTACGCCATTTTCACATGGAAGACTGTAAGCCATCCCCTTCTCCCTTTCAGTCTGGAGTCAAACTTTCAGTCACTTGTACTTCTCCTGAAGTTGATGCTACCTTATACCGTCAACTTGTAGGAAAACTTTTGTATCTAACCCATACTCGTCCTGACCTTTCCTTTGCTGTTTGCCTTGTTGCTCGGTTTATGAAAAACCCCCGTGAATGTCATTGGAAAGCAGCTAAAAGAATACTTCGTTATGTTCGAGGTACAGTTCAGTTTGGGATTCATTACAGTGCCGAAGCATGTCCTCTATTGGTTGGTTTCATTGATTCCGATTGGGCTGGTGACCCTGATGATCGGAAGTCTACTGCAGGTTATGTGTTCACTCTTGATTCAGGGCCTATTACATGGGCTTGCAAGAAACAAGGTGCCATTTCTCTTTCTTTAGCAGAAGCAGAGTATCGTGGTGCCGTAGAAGCTAGTAAGGAAGCCTTGTGGCTTCGTCAGATCCTGTCAGAGTTTGGCTTTCAGCAACAGCATCCGACTACATTTTGGTGTGATAATCAAAGTGCCATTCAGCTATGCAAAGATCCAGTCCAACATCAACGCAACAAACACATTGAACTGCACATGCACTTCATCAGAAAGCTCATTTACAACCATGTTCTTGAAGTGCAATATTGTTCAACAGATGATCAAGTTGCAGACATCTTTACAAAGGCTCTCACAGAGGCGAAGTTCACTAAACTTCGATTTATGGTTGGAGTTCAGGAAGTTGTCACTAAGGGGCGATAGCCTCTAGTGCCTCCTTCCTTCTCCTATTGTGTCATATTTGTAAATCCTTCAATCCTATCCCAAGTTGTTCTTAAGGGGGGATGTTAGGATATTCCGACACATAGGAAATAGTTAAGTACAACTTGGTCTAGTATAGAGTTAGGTATAGAGTAGGGTAAAGTGTGTTTCTTTACCTTGTACATTTTGTAACTTACAATCTGACGGTCACGATATGTAGTGATCCGATGGTTCATTCTCTCCTCGGTATTACCAACACTTGATCCATGGCTTAACACTCGATTGGTCCATGATTTCTATTTAAAGTGCATGGAGGGTCATTTGTAGGGTAATCCATCTATCAGAGAAGCATATGTAAATTTTCATTCTTTTATTAATAAATTGCCTGAAGTGGCCGCGTTGGCTTAGGCCGTGGACTGTTTTCCTCTTTGAGGGTTTTAACCACGTCAAAATACTGGTGTATTGATCTGTGATCTGTTTGTGAGCGGTGTCCTTTGGTGTTCTGTCTGAGGAACTTACCCTGTAAATTCCTACAGTTGATTCAGTTTGGTGGGAGTCATTTTTCAATAATCAAAGTGATATCATTTCAACAAGAACAAATGAAGATATACCTTTGAAAAATCCATTTATTTGGCCACAAAATGTGTCGAATGCACATGAGGAAATAAACATTATTGAACAACAACAATCTCAAGGTATCATTAATTATTCACAGGTAGAGGAAAGAGAGATGTATATTGGTTCCAGAAAATCTCATGCACAACATGAAGCCATGGAAGACCTTTACAGGGGTTCAGTACAGGATATTAAGGAGGGTTGCATGATCGTAGTGCTAGCAGATGGAGATCTCAATGACTATCCATTTTGGGTTGCTAAAGTTATAAATGTCTTTATAGAAAATGAGGATGTTACAAGTGTTGAAGTACATTGGTATGCCACAAATACACACCCATTCAATGGTGTGTATAAGCCAGAGATGGTAGTTGACAAAAAAAATGGCGGAAAGAGAAAAAGAAAGGGTACGAATATAAATCGTCATCGCACAGACATATTGAAATTGGAGGATGTTGACATACTTGTTTATGACTTCAATTTAACAAAGAGGGGAACTCTTCGCTTCAAGATGATAGAGATTTTGAAAAGGTTTTTACCAGAAGGAACAATATTGAGATGGGAGTTTGTTGAAACCAGTTGTAGATCTAGAAGAATTTTGAAACCTGAAATGATGGGCATGCATGTGGACTCAGATGGGGCACTAGTTGATGAAAGAGAAGAATATGGAACATCTTCATCAGCATCCAGTGACTCATCTGAAGCTGTGAATTCTGATGGCATGCAAGAAAATATGAGTGATTTTGAATAATTGTTTAAGACAATTTATCTAACTGATGTATGCATCATCTCTTGAAATAAATTTTTTGATTTCCATATGGTGTTAAATGAGAAGTTATGATTCACTTTTATGTTGTTAGATCATTTTACTAGCATTTTTTTAAAATTTTGAAGATTGACCCTAAAAAAAATCATCGTTCCAGTATAATCACTTTTTCATTTTCAAGCTATATTTTGCACAAAAGTTTTGTTTTCATTGCCATTTTTAAAACATGTTCAAAATTGTCCCTAAAAAAAAAACCATCGTTCCAGTATACACACTTTTCATTTTTAGCACTGTTTTTAATGTTTTTTTGGCGTTTTTTGGCCAGAGTTCCTGTTTTTAGTTTATAGTTCCCGTTTCAAAGTTTACATTGTTATCACTAGGGAGTGGTGGAACTGTTGAATGAGAGGAAGGTGGACAGTCAGTTGAGAGAGTGCCCGCTTGCACATGAGATTGTGTAGTTCCATCAATGAAGAATGTTAAGTGAGGCTTGATATCAAGCTTCCTCTTAGGACGAAATATTTCTTAAAGAAATACTCAAACCAGTCCAAGGATAAGAAAATTTCATTTGGCTCTTTAGAGCTTGAAACTGCAAGTCACAGAAGCACTGCCAAAAATCAATAACGGATTCATGTGGAACCCTTTGTTGTTGTAATAGTTTTCGGTCAAAATAGTTTGGATGAAAATGATAGAACATGTCTTCAATGAGATCACAAAAGTGCTCAAATGAGTGCATGGCATCAGCCGATAGGTTGAGCACTCAACAAAATTGAGATTTGTGAATTGTGTATGCAAGCAGCAAACCGACCTTTTCGTTAGAAAACTCATCTTCCTCATAAATCATGAAAAGGAAGTTATATAAGTGCTCATTCTAGGTTACTTCGCTTTCACCATCATATGTGTGATTGGACAGGAGATCGAAAATCTTCCCGGAGATGGAGACATCTTCACGATTCGAAAAACACCTCAAGGGAAGAAGAGTGCAAAACTCCATGAAAGATATGCAAAGGTTCAAAACTGGATGAGAGGACACAGCTTGTTATCAAGCCCTCCTTCTAGTATTGGAAATGTTGACGGTCTTGGACCCACCAACATGTCAAGGGGATATCCCTGGTAATAAGTACCAATTAGACCTCAGATCGTTTGGTGTAGGAGTCCCAACAGTCAGTCATAAGGTAATGCCTTCACCGCGATGTTGCACAGAGGCAAGTATGATAACTCTATCAGTAGCAAGGTTGTGACTGATCCTGTGAGTCAAGGAAGGTGTATGAGAGGTTCCAACACTTTGAAAGGGGAAGGAGGTGAAGGTGAGTTCCAGGTTGAAAGGGATCAGTCCCAACTCAGTAGGAACACACAACACAAAGGACATGCATAACGTCTAGTAGAGTAGTCCACTCAAATGTGGAAGTCACATCATACAAGGTAAGATAACACGTACAACACTCACAGATCATTCTGAGACGAGTGCGACAATTGTTATAGCAAGGTTCAAGTGAAAGGTTTGTCTGATGTCTGGCAGAGTAGTCAACATAGACGATGACAACATTAACAACATATGCAACACAAGATTCATATAATTGCATGTGAATCAGTTCATAAACAAGTATTTAAGTTAAACAACATATATCATTAAAGCAACTGGAGCAGTCCAACTACAATAACAACATATGCATGAAAATGTGTTGGCTCTTATTACATAAAGAAGTGTAAGTCACAATAATATGATACATCCATGTAAACGTGCTAGCACCAATAGTGGAAGGTTACAACCACATCCGCCTACTCCTCCAAAGAGATGTACTAGCTCCGTTCAGTGGAGAAGCTAAGGCACATTACAATATTGTCCAAGCATTCTTCAAGATAGTCTTAGTAGAAGCTTGGTTGACCAAAAGCTTATACAATGAGTTATGAGGGGCTATTTATAGCAAAGGTTGGGGTGACCCTTGACATTCCCCTTTATGATAGTTCAACTACCCTCATGACTCTTTCACCTACTCTATAATTGTTACATCCAACCATTGACACTTGACTTACACTTGACATGACTTAACATTACAATGCACATGTACTCATGTGAGATAACATGGCTTGAGCAAGCCTTGCAAGACATCAATGACACTCGATCTGCTGTGACAAGACCAACTCTTTGACATGCTTATGATGGTGAAGGTCGTGAGCTGATGCTAAGCTTGGTCATCCATGATGGTGTGCATGCACCTCATGGTGACATCTTGCTGAAGCGAACTCTGTGTCTGTTGCAACCGGTGCATTTGTTCGGCTCCTTCATCTAACTCGTTTGCTAACATGTGCATGGTCTTCTTGGACATGGTTGAACCAGAAACACACTTATGCATAGTGTCTGTGTTGATCTTCAAGTGCGTGCTGGTGGTCGTGCGCATCAACTTACCAAAGTACATGTTCAGCCCCAATTGGACTTGCTTTTTGTCCTCTCCTTGGTGAGTGTGTTGAATGGGTTGGTTTGCATGCATGCACTCAATGACATGCATGTTGTTCAATCCCTTGAATGCGATCAACAACACTACTCACCATGTCTGCTCTGTGTCAGCTACTAGGATGGATCCTTAGGTTGTACGGGTGCAATTTCATCCGTGAGTGGATATTGCACACACTACTGTTCGTGCTCCTATTGTAGCTCATTTCTCTATCTATGTAGCTTCATGTTCTTCCTGAATTGCTGCTTCAGCACATGCAACTCCTTCTTTGTTCCATCTTTTGCCTTCGTCCAACCTTCATGTTGCGCTGTCACCTCATAGCCTCAGTCTCCAAAGTTGTCTTCATTATCAGTGAATCTACTTGATCTTGCAACTTTGTTGTGCCTTTGTGTTGTCAACAACCTTCCTCTTGCATTCATTGCATTCGCTGCATTCGGTATACTGCCTTTCACTGTTGTTCATGATGCTACTTATTGTGATGCTACTGCTTGATGTCCTTTTCTACAAACAACTTGGTGTCTTCGTGAGTAGGAAAGATCATAGACACTTGATCGACTACATCCCCAAGCATGCTTTGAATGGTGTCTTCGTCTCTGATCTCTTGGAAACCATTGTACCTGTATTTCCAAGAGGTAGATGAACACTTGCGATACTTGGAGACATGGAAAAACTCATAGCAAGTAATCTGTCAGTCGAAAACCAAAATGAGCATGAGAACTGACTTGCAACACACCTGGATAAATGATCATGAAGGTTGCACAATTTCAGCCAAGAGGTCGGGAGACCGACTGCCAAGACTACTCCAGGCATAGTTTGGGTTGCTGGGAGACTGGCTGACTGCTGGAACTGTGCAATGTACAATCTAGTCTAGCTGCTAACTACGGGGATTGCGTAACGCGCAATTCCAGGTGGGAAGGACTGCTAGCCTAGGGACAAATTTGCACAATTTCTTGGGCCTAGTATCCACTATCCTCTAGATATGTGAAAAACATTCCTAGAGGCCAGTGCTGGGCAGGAATATGCAAATATGGAGAGGAAGGTGAGCCTTCCTTCCCCATATTGTGCAATGCAGCCTTAGGGAAGGTAGAGTCTGGGCTAAGGTTGGCCCGACATGCCAACGGGAAACTAAAAGAAACTAAGACAGTAAATGCATGGCGACATTAAGTGATAACAGAAGTGATTGATAGTGCATGCAAAACATGAATGAAAGATTCAACAAACATATCAACATGCATGTGTATGAGGTAGTTTGTCGATTGGGCAAACGTCTGTGCAAAACAGTTTCATGCATGCGGCAACAATAAGATAGCAACAAAAATCTAAATAGAGCTAGGACAAGCTACTATATATGTAAACGATAACAAGAGTTCAAAGAAATCAAACAAATAATAGTCCCATAAGTGAAAACATAAAAAGTGACAGAAATGCAGCACAAGGCATGGGAAGCGGGCTTACCCCAAAACAGCTGAGTTGAATGTGCCGACTCCTCCCAGATGTGATTTGGGATGTCAAACCTGCAAGGTTGATGTGACGAATGAGTTGTACATTATCTGATTGATGATTTTTTATAACATCAAGGTTGTGACAAACATGCCATGAATCTAGGGGAAGCGACACATGGTGAGACGTTTCAGAATTTCTCCTTGCATGCAACCTCCAACTGTTAAACATGCATCCTTGAAACAAGGGATGTCTTTGAATGCTGCCTTTGGAGAAGCAAACCATGCATGCAAGTCTCTTTTTCTCAGTCCTGGAGGGAACCGGTCAACTCAGCTTCACATGCAAGAGACTGCTGGAGAAAAATGCGCATTCTTGGTTGGCAGCTCGGCTAGCTGCCAAAAATATTTGTGCAATTTCTGGGCATAGTAGCTAATTACTTCCCAGATTTGTGCAAATCCTGGGTTGAACAACCTGCTGCTTGGAAAATTTGCGTAAATCCTACTGGGAGGGTTGGCTGGCAGGATTGCGCAATCCTAGAGCCCAAGAGGCTGTCAAAGAGGATTACAAAATTACTAGAGGGAAAGCTGGTTTCCCTCCATAAATGCACAATTTTCAAGGGGAAGTTACTCAACCTGTAGCTGGACCAAGTCTGGGTGAGAAACCTATGAGGGGAATGGATCAACTGTGATCGACAGGCTGCCTTTGTGCGAGGAAAACACATGAAGCTTGAGTACTTGATGAAGCAAGAAAAGGTGCTATCTAAGGTTGGTAGGGAGGCTTCAAACTAGGCTAAGGAAAAATTTTGGAGGGTGGTTGTAGCCACAACAACAACATGATAGGAATTATTAACCGTTATAGGTTGTTAATTTCACTACATCTACAAATTCTTATGCTATGAGACATTCGAGAGTGGATGATTATCACACCATCATCACACCTCTCTTGCCACAAGTATCATATATTATGGCACTGATCTTCATAATCTATCATCTTACTTTTTTTCCACATGTTTATTAAGGAAGATAATTAAGTAGGCCTTAATCATTTAGTTATAAGGATTTTCATATAGTAGTAGGAATTAATACATACTTGGTTAATCCTCCATTCTGACTATAGCCCTTTCAAGGTGTGATTAATCTATTGTTTAAAATATGAGAATTTCTCACAGTTTGCATCTCCTTGTTTCTTACTATAATCACATGCTAATAATGTTTCACTACTTAATTTTGGTAGTAGATTTATCGTAAAAGAAACCAAGCAATGTCCATGTCTTAAATGCAAGCCACACTTGCCAATATGCTTTACTGCATGCATTATTCTTTAAAAATGGACTAAAATAATCCACATCCTTGACAAACAATTTTATTAAGTCCACCAACTCTATGGATCATATCACTTTTTTCTTCTTTTGATGGATGAATAATTATAGATTAAAAAAAATTATTTCCTAATATGAATTTCTCCATAATTTCCACAACTGTTATTACATTAGGTTGTGATTGGTGGTTTGTGAATATCATTTGATGAAATCAATGCTCCTATTCTTCATATAAGTTCATATAACATGAATAGGTTATAATTACATTTGGGTTATAACACATCCATACATCACTTGTTACTGCCACCCGAATTTCTTATTTCATAATTTAAGTGGTACAATGTCTCAAAGAGTTCGCATAACTGTATAGGAGAATAGTAAAACAACGAGCTTGTATATTTATCAAATCTCCCTGACCAACATATCAACCAATTTTACTACATTAAAACCTTGTACCAATGAATAAACATTGCAATGAATTAGAGCACAAAACCCTAAATTCCAATGTTGTTCCATTAGAGAATGAATGCACTATTTGGTATTAAGAAAAGAATGCAGTGTTTGCACTACAATGCCTCTAATTTTCACACCAAGGAATAAACTCAGTGTGAACCTGAACACATTTAATGTTATCACATTAAAATTATGTCCTACGCTATATATTAATAGTGCCAAGTCTCTATGCTTCATCATTTACATGAAACAATATCAACACTCTCCCAAGTTCCCATTCTTTAGTCTAATGCTCTCCAATGCATGTATATGCTCATGGTCGTCAAGATAGGCTAAGAAATGCTCGAGTTTGAATTTTTTTATTGCATTCAAGGACCTCGACACATAGATTTTGTTTGTAGTATTATAGCAGAATATTAAAAGATCGAATATTATCTCTCTTACAACACGATGCTGATTATTGAACTCTAAATACCCAAGTATCTTATATGATTTGTGTAAATTTAGAAGCAGTCTTTGAATGCATTGAAACAATCAATTTCATTACAGCATTTGGTGACTATCTAGTCTCTCTCAAATAAAAAGCCACAATGCATTACAAAATTTACTGAGGGGGATTTCAAGACTAAGAAATCAATTTTTATGAGCTATTGTATTCCAACTTGACATAAATTACACTGGAATTCTGAACAGAAATCAAAATAAATTAGCCCTATTTATATTATTTATTTATTAAAAAGGCACAACCCAAAATTTTTTCATGCGTGAAATTTATTTGATTTAATGTCGGTGTTGAATATTATGGAGGAGGATAATCACGTGTGTGGCAGGTATTCATTATTTTAACCTCAGACGCTTCAATTTGACATTCTTTTACCAAAATCGCTAAAGAATCTGATCTCTAGTTACCCTTATACTAAATTGTAACAAGTTTACCCATTTCCCATCTTTCTGATAACATGGCCTAACCATTTTAATAAGATTTTTGGTGGAGGAATTATCTAATAATAACTATTTCACTGGCATAAAAAGCTGACACATCAATATCGGAATGAATGACTTACTCGCTGTGGAGCGGAGACTTCCGGAGCAATTATTTTCTTTGTTTTCGGCTTCTAGAGTTTTAAAATACTTTTTCTCATTTATGTTGCCCTCTACATCCTAAAACTTCCTGTGGATGGTGCCAGGAACCCAATAGAGGGTATACTTGAAATAAAAATGAAATTGATACAACATGGTTTTTTTTTCTTTATTCAGTGCAGTAAAACCCACGTTAAATATGAACTTGGATATTCATTCCTACAAAACCCACGTGGAAAATCAAGTTTCAAGCCAACCCCACAAAACCCTCAAATTTTTTTAACTGTGCGTCCTTTGCAAAATCCTATCGATGATTCTTAAAATTCCTGTTTTAATGGAGGATTTTCTTGCTAATTGTTATTGTTTATTTTGTTCCTATTAAGAGCCTTTTTAATGGGGCTCCTGAAATCTCTATAATGACTAAATGCTTCAGTCAGTTGTTGGCATTTATAAATCTATCACATTTACATAAAGAGTGTTCTGGATCTCCTTCTGAACTGGCGATGCAAAATAATTTAATTGGTCGGGGCATTGGGTAGCGAGAGGGCAGAGAACATTCTTGGTTCTCACATCCCATTTCACATTTAACACCATCTACCTCGAATTTTATTAAACTCATAGGAGAGCAGGAAAACTGCCATATCCATAGCATTTCTTTGATATGAGATATGCTAAACTCCCTTGTCGAGGTATACAGTGCTCATTCAACTTTGTATTTGCAACACCCAAAAGCTTCTCCTGGCGTGGAGAGTTTGCAGATGTCTAATTTGCCATAGCTAATATTTGCATTGCCCAAACAATTTTTATATAATATGTTTTCCATGCATATATAATTATCTAGCTTGCTCAAACGAAAACAAAAGAAATGATCAAAAAGCTTATCTATGTTGTTTGTAAGTTATAATGAGTTTTGCCTGCTCATTCATTTTTGGGGGAAATCCAATGTCCAATCTTGCTTGTAGAGTGCTAGCAGGTTCTTCATCATTGTCCACTTCATAACTGCCCAATTTGCTATTCGCCTTTCTTTCTTCTCCCCAGAGAGAGAAAGTGCAATAGCGTGAACCAAATCCACATTGCCTAGCGACATTAGAATTTATTCTATCATCTTCGATGAGTATTGGGAGTAAGAGGGGCAGTGAATTTGTAATGTTGTCCCAGAGCTCCTCAACAGGAACTAAGAAAATTCGAAAATTCATTTTAATGTCTTTAAATAAAACCATAAAGTAGGAAGCCTTAGTTACTAATCATGTTTTTCCTAAAGATCATAATGAAAGCTGGTGGTTGATTAGAGAATGTATACCACCATGCCTTATTATGCTAATCTGTGTTATCATCCTATCCAAATTTTTATTTAGAAAACATCGTGACTGCTTTTACTTAGCATGTCACACCTACTTATAATAGTATGTTTTATTGCTTAATCTGATTGGTGGAGGATAGTCATTATCCCTTCCCCACATATGACTCCTTATCGATAGAAGACAACAAGCCGGATCCCAACTTTTCTTCAAACTTCCTACCAACTTTATTATCTCCCAAAATGGTGATAAAGTGGCATTCGTAGCACTGCAACCTTTTTCTAATTTTTGGTTTGTATTGTTGCCTCCTTTTTTTTCTAAGAAAAGAAAATACAAACAATAGTCGTTAGACTTTCTTCGTTTTGATTACCTAGACCAGCATTCCTTCCACACTAACACACACATCACACCCCTGTATTCAGCGCCCAACCGCAGGGAAAAAGCCATCATGTGGGGCATCACACGTTTCTTCCATTGTGTTCCTCGTTGAGAGGTTCAACCCAATTTTCGAATTCAGAACTCTGGCTGAAAGACTCATTTCTATGGAGGCCTTTTCTACATAGTAAGTTGGTACTTACAGTCGCTGGTGAATTGTGAATAATAGAGTCCAAAAGAAGTGGGATCATTGATTTTCTAATCCATTGAATTAATTTCATTAGATTTGTGCATATATAGAAAATTGATTTTCTATAAAGAGTTATACAGTTGATTTCCAACATGGAATACAATTCATTAGTCCCTTCAAAATGCTTTGCATTCTAATCCTGCCTATGTTGACAAGTGTATGTCATGTCGGATTTAAAGCCCGTAACAAAATTGACAAGTCACTTCTAAATATTCAAGAGTCTATCGTAAGTCGCATTTTTTTCATCATCCTTTAGTCATCATTTTTGTTTATTTTCATATACTAGGGAGTAAGAAAAGTCATGGTTACTTAGAAATGTGGGTCGATTTCAACATATTCTAAAACAGTGTGGGACGGTTTCACTTGTGTGAAGATTATTCTTTTTTTGTTTCACCGCTGGTGTGCAACAGAGAAATCAATAGAGAAATCGAAATAGTAAGTAATTAAATAATCCTCCCCAGGTAACATTTGTCGATGCATACTTTCGCATCAAAATATCCTTACCTTCAAAAGTACAGAATTGTGATGCTAATGTATATATTGTATATATCAACCCCAAGGTATCAACCTTTAAGGTAGGTGTTCGGAATAAATCCGATATTCTCTCATTTCTGACAGTGCATGAATTTCTTGCATGCTTCATGTTCGATTTTAAAGGGTCCTTACATAATTTCATACATATACAACAATACAGCCTTTGGATGCAATCCTTCATGGAGAAGCAACCTATTTCTATACATTCCTTCTTGTAAAATTGACTTGATACGAAGTGTTTGTTCCGGTATTACCTTGAGAGATGATTTGTCTCATTATTCACCCAGGAAGACAAGAAATTCATTGGTATTATTAATCTGTGCAAAACACCCCATTCCTTTCATCTCCTTCGAAGGGTTATATATATAGTGGAGCAAAATATAAATGTGACTCTATTTTACTATTGGGAGACAAATAATATTTTCCTATTTTCAAATTTTAATTTGTGGGGTGATTTATTTTATTTGGTTTTCCCACTTTCATATTCTATAGAGGTGAATTGGCCCACAGACCACAAGTTTTGGACTTGATCGCTCTGATACCATTTGTAACATAACCCCTGAGCCTGCGCTAAAATTTTTACAATCAGTTCCCATTTAGGTGAATTTTTTTTGTTATTTATTGTTCAGATTGAACCCTTTCCAAGGGCGTCTTTAGCCCGCAAGTACATCCTTATCAACATTTGTATAACACATTCCATAATTACTATAAATTTTGACCACCGAGTGAGAGGATGTGGAATTTTAGGATTATCATTAAGTTCAATTTACAATCTTATAAAGAAAGACTGATCCTAGCATGCAACTCATAAAGTGTATTTGTTATTCCTCGTAAGAATTAATGGACTCATAATTAGTAGTGGAAAGATAGTATTCTAATCTATTCTCATTAAGTACACATGCAATAGGAAATCTAACCACTATAGACTATCCTGTTAAACGCATTATACCCTATGCATTTATGATAGCTCTTTAATAAAAAATGTTATTGATATAGCTCATGCATGGCATAGATAATACTACCTCATTATATAGCTAACAACATTACTCCATAATGGCTTGCATGCACCAAAGCCTTACAATAATATCCCATAAGTTAGAGGCATAATATTTTCCTTCATCACATTTTATTAACTATCATGTTCCTTTCTTATCAATTTAAAATAGTCATAATAACTTTGACATGCATGTGAGATCACATGATAGTCACTTGCATTACTAATTCCATCACTTCCATAAGAGAGATAGTTAAGCAATCCATACAACTGAACTGTATGATTTAACATCCTAATAGGAAAGGATTTAACATGAAAACATACCATTCAAGTGAATCTCATCAAAAGAGAGGGAACCATTATTAACTCTATTAACACATAAGCATATAAAATTCACTCAAACCTTTTCATGGTGAAGAAACTTACGAAAATCTTCTTAAGAACAAAACTGAAACTATACCATAGAGAGAGACTAAAGATCAACATACAAAACACTCCACGGATAAGCAATCGGCTAAAACTTCACTTGGAGGGAGGAGCACCACCACCCAACCATGAATCACCTCAGATTCCCCCCGAGCTGAGGTTCTTGCCAATGATCAATTGTTCTCAATTGATCAATGCATTGGGTATTTAATACCCTCTTTCATGATTTAATTTCCATTAATGGTGTCCCGCTTGTATGGATTTTTCCATTTTTCCATTTGTCAAATCCCATCCGATTGTGAATCTTAAATAATGTGTTGGTAAATGAAGATAATTATATGATATATTTTATATTGGGAAGATTAAAAAAGTTAATTAATTTGTTTTTTATTTTAAATTTTTAATAATTATAATTATAAAAAATATATATGAATTAAACAAATATATATTTAAAAAAATATATAACAAAATTCTAAAAAACATAAACTATCGTATTCAAATCTTTTTTACTATAAAATATTTTAACATATAAATAAGTTTTTTTATAATATCATAATCAAATCTTATATATATATATATATAATTTTTTCTTAATTATTTGAAAGTAAAATGATATAACTACTTATAATATAAATCTTAATTTTTTTACTATTAAATATATTCCATAAATATGTTATATGAGTTATTTGTTTTAAAAAAATTTGAAAAATCTATTTTAAATATACCCTTTTATAGACATAATTATAAAGCTAAAAAATAATTTAATATTATAAAAATAAAAATTTAATTAATAAATTATATTGATAAATTATCTCAAAATTAGATCTCAGTTTCACAATCTTTGTTACAATACTGACCTTCCTAGCCTTTTACAATGTCAAAATTATAGTGAGCTCGGGAGGCTTCTCTCCAAGCTTTTTTAGCATAGGAATAAAATCTTAAATCAAGATAGATTATTTGTTTCTTTAGGTCCGATAGACCATTATTTGGTCTCAGTGGACGTTAACCATCATCATCATCATCATCATCACTATTTATATAACTTTAAATTAATTTATATAACTAGAAAATGCTCTATGTGCCTTTATTTATTACTCTCGAAAAATTTGAACCTTAAATTCCAAATTTTTGAAAGACTTACATATCAAAGTAATAACTAATCAAACTATTCATAAAAACTTAAAAATTGGCATTTAACCTTTTAAATAATAATCAATAGAATTTTTTATTTTTTATTTTTTTTAGGCACAGGTGAATCGTAATTGCCAGATCTAATTTATGGAAGACCCAAGATCAATTCTCGTAACTGCCACTATAATACCAAGAGTACATCCAACAACCTGCAAACAGATATACTAATTTCTTATGATTTTGGCAAGAGACGAGACTCATAGATAAGAGAGTCTACTCCTTAAACCTCACACCATAACAAGATAATATAATCAATAAAATTTTAATTTCCAATGAAATTTTTAATATCTAAAAGTATTGTTAATCAAACTGCTCCTAAAAGCTTAAAATTTGACATTTAAATCACTAAGAATTTCAAACACAGTTACATATAAACGTGAGAAAAGAGAGCATTTTAACATGTTAAACGAATGTGAGTCTAACATAACGTGCGAGTTTTGATTAATGTGGCAGGCTGGGAACTCTGCCCATATGTTTAACCATCGGGGGAGACCGGAACATAGGCAGGCCCAAGAACTGGGCCGTTGACAAAATACTTAATGAACATGTTTAATGATTTGTGATTTCTATTGAGTTTTACAGGTTAAAATTAAGAATGTATCTGTAATTTAGTTTAATTATTGAATTTTCAAAAATATAAATCCGTTTTTATATTTTAGTTGATGATGATGATGGTGGTTAAAGTCGAGACCAAATTTTGGTCTATCAGAGTTAAAGAAACGATTATTTAGTTTGATTTAAGATTTTATTCTTATGCTCAAAAAGCTTGGAGAAAAGCCTCTCGAGCTCACTGTAATTTTGACAACGTAAAAGGCTAGGAAGGTCAGTGTTGCAACAAAGATTTTGAAACTGTGATCTAATGCGGTTGTAGGCAGGCACTCTAAGAGGAAGTGATTTTCATCCTCGATGTTCGTATTCTCACAAAGATGGCAAAACCTTTCCATCCATGGAGTTTTAGGAACTGCCCAACTACCGGTTTCACTATGGAGCTCATGATAGTTAGTTCTAATCTTGGCTATATTAATTTTCTTCTTTGAGCTAGTTAAAACAGAGAGATACTTTTGATCTTCTAGGGTGGGGTTGATGACCTCCTTATAATATCTTAATTTTCTTTTAGCTGCTAAATCTTTCTCACACCACATTTTTGCTTTGAACTTAGAACTAACAATATTCTTAATGTTATTACTGTTTTGCAATGCAACATTCTCGTCAATCTTCCAATGGTTTAACCAGGCCCTGGTGTCTTTATACCAACCTCATTTAAGCCTTAGGTGGTTTTGGCTGGAATTTAAAGCTAGCTTAGGAAGTCTATGGTCTCCTCTGTTATTGAGTTTGTGCTTGTACAACAAAAGTCTAGTCATAGCTAGGCTCTCCACAGGGGAAAGACCCACTTATATAAGGAGATCAGGATAGGGTGTGTTGCTTTTAATTTTGAGGATATACATTATAAAACGCTTTTGGATTTGCTCAATCTTTCTCTAGGATTCTCTAGAGATGCTACAACCCCAAACCTCACATCCATATAAGATAACCGGAGTAACTAAAGTTTCAAAGAGGAACTTCTTTCTAGCCGACATTACGAGGTTTGTCGTTTTACAATTATTTTCAAGACCAAAATAAGCCTTCCATCCCCCATTAATCCTTTTCTCAATGCTATAGTTCCAGTTGAGCTTGTGATGAATACCAATTACTAGGTACTTGTAGGAAGACACTTCCTCCAAGTTATTATTGTCAAACATAAAATTAGCATAAGTGTCCTTCTTGGATTTGATAATCATAACTTTTTTTTTGTCAGTGTTAACAATCATACCCATGGTAGAGCAAAAATCCTTAATAAGTATAAGTTGCTTATCAAGATCAGATGGACACCTTGCAAGAAGAACAATATCATCATCATAGAGAAGAAAGATAATGACTACCCCAGCTAAGATCGTGCCAGCACATCCTGCTTCCTCTAAACAACCTTCTAGCTTGTCAATGTAAATGCCAAATAGGGTAGGGGAGAGGGGGCAGCCTTGTTTTACTCCGATATTACACTTAATATCTTTAGACCACCCCTCATTGCTCTTTAACTTGGCAATTACAATCTCGTATAACCTTATAGCGGCAGCTCTCAACTCAAAAGGAACCTTTAGCTCTTCTATTCTATTCCAAAGGTTGTTTCTAGGAACCATATCGAAAGCCTTTCTAAAGTCCACAAAGCAGCAAAAGAGATTGGATTTATCATTGCAGCATTCCTCCACAACGATCCTAAGCGTAATGAGGTGGTCTATTGTTGAGTGCTGCTTTCTAAAACCTGCTTGGCCTTTAGCCCGCTTACCTTCACTTTCAAGCCATATGCTCAACTTCATTTCCAAAATAATACCATATAACTTGGCTAGGAGCGGGCTGATCACAATTGTCCAATAATTAGAGGGATTATTTGTATCCTCACTGTTAAAAATAGGGATAATGAGGCTTTGAGTCCATGGTTTAGGGAACCCTTGCTTTGAGTTATTTTTATCTAATTTAATTATAGTTAAATTATATGGAAAAACAATAAAAACATATAATTTTATATTAATAAAAATTATAATTAAAATAAAAAGATAATTCATGATTGTATTTTTTAATTAAAGAGAGGTTATAATCATTTTATTTGTGGATGATTTTTTTTTTTAAATTTCAATATCATGTTTGTTCATTTTATTTATTATTTGTATAAATTTGTATGGAAATTTTATATTTTATTGGACAAAAGGTACACTTCTCTTCTAAGAACGCACAGATAGGAAAAGAGAGATGTATAGTGTTTAGGATACCCATGTATTTTAGTTGACATCAAAAAGTTTCCAAGGAATATGATAATGTCATTGTAGCTTTGTTTAACAAATATTTATGAAATTTTCAGCCTATTGGTTTAAATGTATTAGAGGTCATTTAACAACTCACAAGTTATTAACCATTTGGAGTGTTTCATCCAACTTTCCTTAATGTTAAAACATAAAGGTATAATGTAACAAATGAGATTTAACAAAATCCATGCCATGTTTCAATGGTGAAAGTAACATATTTTCACTTCAAAATCTATTATCTTCTTTGTGTAGGGAAATTCAACTAACAACGTTATTCAACACGTTGCAATTGATTGTTATGATTGTGAAAGCCACATTAACCCTCGATCATATTGCACCAATGTTCCATTTTATACCTGTAATTTTAAATTATTGACACCACTGAAGAATTATCTTGTAATTGGGATTTTTTCTTAAAAAAAACATCTTTTTTACAATAAAGATATAACATGCATTATAATTCAAAGCTAAACTTTATACTAACAATGCTAGCAAAACAAAAGTAAAACGAAGTTTAATAGCCCTAGAGAAGAGAGAGTTATGTAAAATGTTCTATAACAAATGCATTTCATATTATCTACCTATTTTCATTTATAGATAAAATATCATAATAGAGAATTTGCCAAGAAGAAAATATTTGATTTTAGATTGACAAAAAATCCCGAACACAATATATCTTTATGATCAAATGGAAAATTAAAGTGGTAGCTAAATTAAGGTAAAATTAGTGAATTCAATTTAGTGTTAACGATTCAGTTTAGTGTTAAGATTTACAATCGGGTCAATTTAGGTTTTAAGTGAGGGATCATAAATTTTGAGTTGCAAACCCCTCTCTATTTTTCATTGTTATAAGTGAATAAAATACATGCAATTTTGTTATGAGTTAAATGGATAAAAAAAATTCCTTTTTTAAGCATTTTATATATAAAACAATATATAAAATATAATGTAAAGTTTTGAAAAAATTATATTTTACTTGTTATTATTATGAAATAATAAAAATTATATATATATATATATATATATATATAAAAGAATAATAATAATAATAATAATAATTTAAATTAAAAATAATAATCTAATAAAATAAATAACAATATAAGAATTAAAACCAGATACAAGTTCCAAATAAAGCATAATATTAAATTAAACAAAAAATAATAATAAATAATAATGGGAGATCAAATTTATTTATGAAAAATGATAATAATTAAAACCAGATACAAGTTCCAAATAAAACATAATATTAAATTAAATAAAAATTAATAATGAGACTTTTTTAATAAAGTTGTAATTTATTAATATGATTAAAGATTTACAGTTATATTTCCAAAGAAAGCTAAATCAATGTTTTTTTAATTAAGAATATTAATTATATGAAACTTTTAAATAAAACAATAAAATATGGAAATAAAAAATTTGGTTTCAAATTTTATCTGAAATATTTTTAGTTGTTGAGGGTAAAAGAGTAGGTTTCCCCACCATTATCAAATTTAGTGCTTTTAAATAGTAAATTTAGTGCTTTTTGGAAGCTTTATCTCAACCCAAAATGTTCAATAGTGAGAACTAATTAGGGTAACACTAGATAATATGGAACCAATATCTCATTTTATTCCTGTAATTATTAATTATTGACATCGCTCAAGAATTATCTTGTAATTAGGATTTTTTCTCTAAAACAAAATCCATTTTTAGAATAAAGATATAACATGCATTATAATTCAAAGCTAAACTTTATATTAGTAATGCTAGAAAAATAAAAGTAAAACTAAGTTTAATAGCACTAGTGAAGAGAAAGCTATGTAAAAATTTCTATAACAAATGCATTTCATATTATCTACCTATTTTCATTTATGGATAAAATATCATAATAGAGAATTTGCCAAAAAGAAAATCTTTGCTTTGAGATTGACAAAAAATTCCCAACACAATATATATTTATAATCAAATGGAAAATTAAAGTAAAATTACTATAAGTTAGTTTAAATATAGCTAAATTAAAGTAAAATCACTAACTTCAAGTTAGTGTTAAGGTTTACAATCCCGTCAATTTAGGATTCATAGATCGGTAAATTGAGATATTTCATTAATTGTAATTATGCATTGCTTGTAGGTATGGACTTTGTTGCTAATTTCCTTTTTTGAAATATGAATTCAATCACCATAAGTGAATTATGACCTAAAACTACTTTTGATTGGGTATTGCCTTGTCTTTTTTAGATATGAGAAAACATGTGAATAACCCAAAACCCAAAAGCATTTGACTTGAGTAAAAGTTCACACGCTTAAAATCTACCAACAAGCTATTTTAGGTGGTGGTTTTGTATATGCTTTCACATGCGCATACACGTACCCAACATAAAGCCATGTTAAACCTGGATTTATGAAGCGCCAATAGAGATGAAAACATTTGAGTTGCAAACCACTCTATCTATTTTGCATTGTTATAACTGGATAGAGAAAGCTAAACCAATGTTTTTTTATTAAGAATATAGATTAGATGAAACTTTCAAATAAAACAATAAAATATGGAAATAAAAAATTTGGTTTCAAATTTTATCTGAAATATTTTTAGTTGTTGAGGGTAAAAGAGTAGGCTTCCCCACAATTATCAAATTTAGTGCTTCTAAATAGTAAATTTAGTGTTCTTTTGGAGCTTTATCTCAACCCAAAATGTTCAAGAATACTAAGAACTAATTAGGGTAACTCTGAATAATATGAAACCAATGTCCCATTTTATACCTCTAATTTTTAATTATTGACATGGCTCACCAATTATCTTGTAATTAGGGTTTTTTTCTCTAAAAAATATATCCTTTTTTAAAATAAAGGTATAACATGCCTTATAATTCAAAGATAAACTTTATACGAGTAAGGATAGCAAACTAAAAGTAAAACTAAGTTCAATAGCCATAGTGAAGAGAAATCGTATGTAAAAAGTTCTATAACAAATGCATTTCATATTATCTACATATTTTCATTTATAGATAAAATATCATAATAGAAAATTTGCCATAAGGAAACTCTTTGGTTTTAGATTGACAAAAGATTCCCAACATAGTATACCTTTATAATCAAATGGAAAATTAAAGTAAAATTGTTTATCTTAGTTTAAATATAGCTAAATTAAAGTAAAATCACTGAATTCAAGTTAGTGTTAAGGTTTACAATCTGGTCAATTTAGGTTTCAAAGATTGGTAAATTGAGATATTTTTATTAATTGTAATTATGCAATGCTGGTTGGTATCAACTACTTTGTTGCTAATTCCATTTCTTGAAATATGAATTCTTCCATCATAAGTGAATTATGAGCTAAAACTACTTTTGATTGGCTATTGGCTTGTCTTCTTTAGATGTGAGAAACATGTGAATAACCCAAAACCCAAAAGCATTTGACATGGGTGAAATTTGACACCGGTAAAAGCTACCCACAAGCCATTTTTGATGGTAGTTTTGTATGTGCTTCCACATGCACATACACATAACCAACATAAAATCATGTTAAACCTAGATTTATCAAGAACATAAAGGATCAAAATTTATGAGTTACAAACCCCTCTCTATTTTACATTGTTATAAGTGGATAAAACACATGCAATTTTGTTATTGTTTTACCCGTCTCTATTTTACATTGTTATAAGTGGATAAAACACATGCAATTTTGTTATTGTTATGCGATAAAACAAGTTTTTTTTTGAAATTTTATATATAAAATTATATGTAAAATATAATTTAAAGTTTTAAAAATATTATATTATATATATATATATATATATATATATATATAATAAAATTTTTTTTTTTTTTCCTTTAAATCAAATTTATTTATAAAGAATGCTAATAATTAAAACGAGATACAAAGTTACGAATAAAATATATTATTAAATTAAATTATAAATAATAATTAGATAATTTTTAACAAATTTGTAATTTATTAATATGATTAAATATCTATAGTTACATTTCCAAACAAAGCTAAATTAATGTTTTTTATTAAGAATACAGACTAGATGAAACTTTCAAATAAAACAATAAAATATGGAAATAAAAATTTTGGATTCAAATTTTATGGGAAATATTTATTTGTTGAAGGTAAAATAGTAGGATTCCCTACTATTATCAAATTTAGCGCTTCTAAATCGTAAATTTAGTGTTTTTTGGGAGCTTTATCTCAACCCAAAATTATTAATAAATGTTTAAGAATACCAAGAACTAATAGGGTAACTCTGAATAATATGAAATCAATGTCCCATTTTATACCTATAATTTTTAATTATTGACATGGCTCAAGAATTATCTTGTAATTATGATTTTTTTTTTTTGTAAAATAAGATCTTTTTTAGAATAAAGATATAACATGCTTTATAATTCAAAGCTAAACTTTATACATGCTAGAAAAATAAATGTAAAACTAATTTTAATAGTGTTAGTGAAGAGAAAGGTATCTAAAAATTTATATAACACATGGATTTCATATTATCTACCTATTTTCATTTATAGATAAACTATCATAATAGAGAATTTTCCAAAACAAAAAATATTTGGTTTTAGATTGACAAAAAATCCCAACACAATATGTCTTTATAATGAAATGGAAAATTAAAGTAAAATTACCGTAGCTTAGTTTAAATATAGCTAAATCAAAGTCAAATCATTGAATTCAAGTTAGTGTTAAAGTTTACAATCCGGTCAATTTAGGTTTCACGGATTGGTAAATTGAGATATTTTGTTAATTGTAATTATGCATTGCATGTAGGTTTGAATGAATTTGTTTCTCATTTCATTTCTTGAAATATGAATTAATCTACCATAAGTGAATTATGACCTACAAATACTTTTGATTGGTTATTCGCTTGTCTTCTTTAAATGTGAGAAAAAATGTGAATAACCCTACTTTAAAAGCTACCAACAAGCTATTTTAGGCTGTAGTTTGTTTGTGCTTAATGTAAAAACATGTTAAACCTGGACTTATCAAGAGCATAGAGAGATCAAATCTTTTGAGTTGCAAATGACTCTCTTTTTTGTATTGTTAGAAATAAATAAAATACATGCAATTTTGTTATGAGTTAAATGGATAAAGAAAATTTATAATTTTTGGAAATTTTATATATAAAATATAATGTCAAGTTTTGAAAAATTGTATTTCAATTATTGTTATAATAAAAATAATATATATATATATATATATATATATATATATATATATATAACAAATTAATAAATTAAATTAAAAATAATAAAATTTCTTTTGAATCGAATTTATTTATAAAGAATGGTAAGAATTAAAACCACATACAATTTCCAAATAGAACATAATATTAAATTAAATTAAAAATAATAAAGAGACATATTTTTAACAAAGTTGTAATTTATTAATATAATATTTTTAATAAAGTTGTAATTCATTAATATAATTAAAGATTTATAGCTGCATTTTTAAAGAAAGCTAAACCAATGAATGTTTTTTATTAAAAATATAGATTACATGAAACTTTCAAATAAAACAATAAAATATGGAAATAAAAATTTTGGTTTCAAATTTTATGTGAAATATTTTTAGTTGTTGAGGGTAAAAGAGTAGGCTTCCCCACTAATATCAAATTTAGTGCTTGTACATGGTAGATTTAGTCCTGTTTGAGAGCTTTATCTCAACCCAAAATGATCAAGAATATTGAAAACTAAGGTGTAACACCCCAAGCTACATGAAAGAATTACTGTAATCATTAAGTTCATTTTTATGTCTTGATGTATTATTTTTTTTTACCTTATGATAATAACTAACTTAGGAAAGGCCAGATTAGACTTGGTTACCTAATTAATGAGTAATTAGGAGTTTAGACACATTAATAAAAAATAAAGTGGTTGCAATATTTAAAAGAAATAGTTGCCAAGCAACAGTGGCTCCTCTACTCTAGAAAGGAAAATATAGAGGGGAAAGAGGAGAAAGGAAAATATAGAGGGGAAAGAGAAATACAAGAGATCCGAGTACAGGCCTTGAGGCTGGGTAGTGAGTCTTGAGGCCCATAGTACCGACTAGATATAATCCAGGCCCAAGGTACCCTCTAGATATAATCTAGATCCAGGCCCAAGGTACCGAGGGGCCCAAGGTACCAATTGTCGCTGGATATAATCTAGTTGTGAAAGAGAGAGTGTTTGGAGGAGAGATTGGACTAGATATAATCCAATGGTGAAGGAGAGAAAGTGCTTGGGGGAAACACTGTCGCTGAATATAATCTAGTTGTGAAGGAGAAAAAGTGGGGGAGACTTTGGACGGGATATAATATAGTTGTGAAGGAGAGAAAATGCTTGGGGGAGAGTCATTGGCCGGGAGGAGAGGCTTCCCAGACAAATTTCGAATTTTATGCTCATCAGTCAATCAAATAAGTAATATAATTTTTTTTTAAGAAATGATGATGATGGATTATAGAAAAATGGCGATTTCAGTATATGGATCGTAGAAAATTGCAAACAGTAATAGAATAATTGAAGATAGAAAATTATTTACTTACAATAACCGAATAATTCAGATGCTCAGTGTAGAAACATAATGATGCTCAATACAGAAATAGCATGGAATTGACGTCACAAGAACCACAGTAAATATACAGTAATTCCGTAAGGCTAGCAGATAACGAAAACATATATGAGCATTCTTTTCCTGTTTAATCTAGCTAAAAAATGCATTTAAGAGATTCTGCTTAAACAAAGCATGAAAGAGACAACTACAAACACTTTAATTAATGATATAGCAGATGCATCAAATAGAAACTAAAGATGCTAATGAACATTCCAAAACAACTGTATTGGAGCCGTAAACCCATACATAGATGGTTACTGAAAATTATTTTAGATACATTTTAACTGAATAAGTAAATCTTATCCTCAACATTTTACAGTAGGAGAGCGCGACAGCCTATATACATCCAAAAGGAGGTAAAATCAAAGAAAATGGGAAAACCCTCGAGACATTTTTACTCTAATAATTGACGGGAATGGCATTTAACAATTCATACAGTCTTTCAGATAAAAATACAAGAACCGAGTAAGTTCTGGCAGAAACCCTCTGCCAAGCAAATCCTCCGCATGCATCTAAACCATAATAATTAAACTGAGTGAGCCTAGGGTGAGTATCTTCCAAACTGTAGACAGCCATGTAGGGTATGAGTTTGCATGACCTCAGGAGGTGCGGAACTGAACTCGAAAGGACCCTGGTAATTGCAGCACATTACCTACATTATCATATGTATCGATATTAGAGGCATGTGGTCTGTTAAAAACAAATAAAAACCAGAGCACCCAAGATTAGCAACCTCACCTGAGAACTGAAGGTTCCATCCGGGGGCAGTCTGCCTACACAGCATAAGAAACATCACCTGGTTATAATTATCATGCAAAAACACCATGAACTGTAAAAAGATGCCCGAAGGTTGTAAGTTCACCTTCCTATAATTGGCATCGAAACCCGCTATCCTTGGTTGAACCGGAGAAACGTCGTGATACCCTTGGACTTTGAGGGCCACCTGATAAGTCATTATAAACCATCAATCATTAAAAAAAACTAATATAAGAATCTGTTATGTAAAAGGTTGCATAAAAAGGGTAAACGTTCCAATACCTCCCTCAGAAGGATGGCCAGCCAACACCATAACTCATGATGAATGAGTTGCAACATCAACTGATTACTCGTTGGTCAAATTTGTTGCAGAGCGGCTGAGCCATCAGCCTTCCGAATGAAAATGATCTTTCATCTGGCTGGAGGCGACGGTCGGTGGGCTGGGTAGTTGGAAAAACCCTAAATGCTCTCCACCGTTGGATTCCCCATACAGATCGATGGACAAAAGCAATAACAGTTGTCGCAATCATGTCGAATGAAAATGACCTTCCATCTGGCCGGAGGCGGTGGGCTGGGTAGTTGGAAAAACCCTAAACCCTCTCCGCCATTGGATTCTCCATACAGATCGACGGACGAAAGCAATAACAATTGTCGCGATCATGCTTCAACGATGGACGAAGGCATGCCAGACAACAGCCCAGGATTGCACTTTGTGGATGGACGTACCTTGTGCCTTTACTCCGGAGCAGGGCAACGGGCCTAATGTGTCACGCCCCTACACCTGTGGTAGTCTTTCAACCGCTTATAGTGAGGTGCGGCAACACCGAACACTTTTTTTTCACCAATACTTATGTTCGTGGACTACACCTTAATTCACTTTCTCCTACTTAGTTTGTGTTTCGCAACCAAGTATTATTATGTTTATCCTTTATACCAATGAACACCCATACTCATTCATTATCAACAGCAATTATAAACGAAGAAGACAATTGCACAGTATAAAGGGAGGGGCAACTCCCTGCAATATGAGTCTGCCCGAATCAATATATTATATAATCATCACTTTTACAATGTACAAGCTAAATCTTGGGAAACCCCAAATTTACACTTAGTCAATTTTCACAACTTCGGCAAACTCGGTTGCCCAGCTCGTCGGTACCTCCGCACGGTCGCCGCACGACTCACCAACCCATTGTTCACCTCGTCGCACGTCTTCGCCGGTTTGCTCTTCGTTTGGTCGCAAACGCCCAAACCGTGTATACCTGCCCACACGCAGTCCCACTTGCCAACCTTGACAAATGCCCAAATCGTGTGAACAGCACGTAGTACTGCCTGCCCAACTCTACGACCTCCGGTTCCAACCTTCGTTCACCTTCGTGCACACTTGCATAATGGGCGGGCGCTCACCCGAGTCGCCAAGACACCCACGCCAAGTCGTCGCACAATTCGGGCGCCACACGTTCACCGTGCATGCCTCACCCGACCACCGGGCGCACCTTCGCCCGCACCTTCGCCCAACACTAAGTTCAATGCTTCTTTGTGCACGACCGCCCAAGAATGGGCGCATGTATATCTGCGCCTTCACCTTCTTGAATCTGCGCACAAGACTGCGCCTCTACTCCATGTAGCGAAGATGTACGATCGAATGTGATGTTCCAAACGCTCCAACTGTATGGTAATATATATGCATGCGTGGGGGCTAAGTCTGGCACTCCAGCCGACTTGCCCCAAGCCCCTACGCCATAGCAAATGCTCCACACATTTGTCGACTTTCCTCTCCTTGTAGGCCGGCCCTTAACCAAGTCGCTCCATGCTCCATGGCGTCTATAAACCCAATGCTCTCCTCATTATTGTCGCAATAGTATCGTCGCATAATGCTCCAAGAGACCGTCGCACATCGCAACTCGCCTCTAACCACGCGCGCGCCCATGCTCGCTCGTTGCCAAACGCGGTCGCACCTCCGGGTAGAGCCGCGGGACGTTACATCCTCCTCCACCTGAAGTCATTGTCATCCTCGACAACATATCATCCTGGTAGCCATCCACCAAGATCATCAATATCCATGATGTCAACTCCTCCACATACTGCAAACATCACTGCAACATATGTAGAACCACCGTCTCCACCATGTCTCGCCCCGGCAACCATCTGTCACCAAGATCACCATACCAAGGTATACACCTCATCAGTATGTCATCCATCAGAGATCATCTCAATCCATGATCATCGATCACCCTGTCACAATCTCCAACTCGATCAAGAATCCATCTCCATACAAGTGTAAGCCATGCTCAGGTCCATGAAGTAGTCCTCATCTCATCTGCAACATGTTGTCCATGATGTTTGGTGTCAATGTGCTACATGAAATCAGCCACATCTATCCCAACATCATCCATATGTATATCTTCTCCATACGAAGAGATCATCTCATCAATCTCCAACTCTCGGCGTGCCACATCCAGGTCCATGAAGCAACCTCCATCATATCTACAATGTGTCATCCCTCAAGTCTGCCATAGAAACAAGTATCTACTTGTCTCATCTATCCATGTGCTGCCAATGATCATAGATCAATCAGCTCTCATGTCAAAAGGTGGTTGAGTCTCGGCTCAACCCATGCCCAAGTGTTGCCACCAAGGCATTATCATCGTAACTCCATCACTCCAAAGTGTCTCATATCGATCTTCCACATCAAGTCACTCTTTCAAGCCATTCTCATACATGTACTTGAAAGTATGCACCCCATCCTGCATCAAAGTCTCTGACCTCAGCTCCTCAATGCATCAATCCTCTAAGTCCACCATGTATGAAGTCCCTAAAAGTCACAACAATCTCATGTTATCATGAGCTCCATGAATCATCCCCAACCAACATCTAGCAAGCATTCAAGTCTCGGCCCAAAGGTCTCTGCGAGATGCCTCAGCTCTCCATGTAGTGGAAATGCTCCTTGGCCTTGTTGTACAAGAGTGCACAACCTATCCATCGGCTCATAAGTAGAGCATCTCCATGTCACACCAGCAAATCTACCTGCACAACATCCCTGCTTTGGCACTCCTCATTGGATGCCCATAAGTGACACCTCTACAAGTGCTCCACATAATGTCCCTGCATAAGACTACCATGCTCCATGTCTCCAACCTGATGTCCATTACTAAGTTGCCCATGTAGTCCAACCAAGTAGACCCATCACAACAATCGGTCATCTTATCCAAGTCTACTATCTTCGGTTTAGTGAACTCTGTCACCCAACCATATCATTATCACATGAGCCTCTCCATCATAGCTCCTCCACTGAAGGTTCCACCAAAATCATCTCTTGGTCTCGGCCATGAGAAGTCCACCCAAGCAACTCAAGTATGTGCCCTCCAATCTGTCCATGAGTCATGCCGGGCACTTAGCCAAAGTGACTAAAACATGACCCACTCCTCCACAACGATCATCATGTTCCTCCCTTGTCACGGGCCTTTGTACCTTCTACCATAAGGCCACAAACAACCCCAACAAGTCCTGCAACAATCAACAATCCTTGCTCTTCATCATCATCATGAGGTTCCTCCAAATGAGTATCCTCATTCATCCATGTCCACAAATTGCATGATCCTGGTCCAACTTGATCAATTTCAAGTTCATCCTCCATCGTTGTCACATTTGCAACATCTTTAACTATCATCACTTCCTCTTCCTTGATAGCACAATCTGCAACTTCATCTTGCTTCATTGTCCAACCAAGTTGAAGAAGTTCGTCTTCAACATTCCTTTCCAAGACTTCAAGCTTCTCTCGAATCTGGGGGTTCTCTTCTTTCAACCTCTTCAACCTGTATAAGGTAAGCAAGAGCTTCCCTTCTCATTCTTCCAAACCTGCCATGCCTTGTCGTTTAGCATGGCCCAAGCACTAAGCTTCACCCCTGCTAAACCTGTTTCACCATTTGCCAGCTTCACCAAGTTCCCTGCAACCATGAACCGGCCCTTGTTCCACTTGTATGTGAAACTAGCTTCCTTCACCTGCAAGTACCTGCTTCCACTGTCATCAACTGTCAAGCTTCTTCAACCCTGAATCAGCCTGCTCTGATACCACCTGTCACGCCCCTACACCTGCGGTAGTCTTTCAACCGCTTATAGCGAGGTGCGGCACCACCGAACACTTTCTTTTCACCAATACTTATGTTCGTGGACTACGCCTTAATTCACTTTCTCCTACTTAGTTTGTGTTTCACAACGATGTATTATTATGTTTATCCTTTATCCTTTATATCATTCATTATCAACAACAATTATAAACGAAGAAGACAATTGCACAGTATAAAGGGAGGGACAACTCCCTGCAATATGAGTTTGCCCGAATCAATATATTATATAATCATCACTTTTACAATGTACAAGCTAAATCTTGGGAAACCCCAAATTTACACTTAGTCAATTTTCACAACTTCGGCAAACTCGGTTGCCCAGCTCGTCGGCACCTCCTTAAGGTCGCCGCACGACTCACCAACCCGTCGTTCACCTCGTCGCACGTCTTCGCCGGTTCGCTCTTCGTTTGGTAGGAAATGCCCAAACCGTGTATACCGGCCCACACGTAGTCCCACTTGCCAACCTTGACAAATGCCCAAATCATGTGAACAGCACATAGTACTGGCTGCCCAACTCTACGACCTCCGATTCCAACCTTCGTTCACCTTCGTGCACACTTGCATGATGGGCGGGCACTCACCCGAGTCGCCAAGACACCCATGCCAAGTCGTCGCACAATTCGGGCACCACACGTTCACCGTGCATGCCTCACCCGACCATCGGGTGCACCTTCGCCCAACACTAAGTTCAACACTTCTTCGTGCATGGCCGCCCAAGAATGGGCGCATCTATATCTGCGCCTTCACCTTCTTGCATCTGCGCACAAGACTGCGCCTCTACTCCATGTAGCGAAGATGTACGATCGAATGTGATGTTCCAAACGCTCCAACCGTATGGTAATATATATGCATGCGTGGGGGCTAAGTCTGGCACTCCAGCCGACTTGCCCCAAGCCCCTACGCCATAGCAAATGCTCCACACATATGTCGGCTTTGCTCTCCTTGTAGGTCGGCCCTTAACCAAGTCACTCCATGCTCCATGGCGTCTATAAACCCAACGCTCTCCTCATTATCGTCGCAATAGTATCGTCGCATAATGCTCCAAGAGACCATCGCACATCGCAACTCGCCTCTAACCACGTGCGCGCCCACGCTCGCTCGTTGCCAAACACGGTCACACCTCCGAGTAGAGCCGCGGGACGTTACATAATGCATCGAGGGAGGCCATGTGACTCTTTAATATTTGACCGGAACCATAACACAGCCTGTGCGAAATTTAATAAACCATGCAATCAATCAATGTGCCATTGAAACCCTAGTCTACCACCTTGGGTATTAATTAGTGAATGTATTAAATCATAGGTTTATGCGTGTTAATTTTTTTTATATATATTATGTTCTGTGTAATGCATTATGGTGTTACATTAGGTTAACACTCGATAATATGAAACCAATATCTCATTTTTATACTTATAATTTTTAATTATGGACATGGTTCAATAATTATTTTGTAATTACGATTTTTTCTCTTAAAAAATATTTATTTTTGAAGAAACATCTAAAACGTGTTATAATTTAAAGCTAAATTTTATACTAGTAATGCTAGCAAAATAAAAATAAAACTAAGTTTAATAGTGCTAGTGAAGAGAAAGATATAAAAAAAGTTCTATAACAAATACATTTCATATTATCTACTTATTTTTATTTATAAATAAATATCATAATAGATAATTTACCAAAAAAATTAAAATAAAAAACATTAAGCAAATTTGTAAACCATATCAAATTCAAAATTAATAAATAAAAGATTTTTCTTAATTTTTTTTTAATTCATTTAGATTAAATTACCACATTAACATCTAATTTTAAACTATATTAATAAAAATAATAAAATTAGAAATAGAAATATATAATAAGATTAAATAGAAATATATAATAAGATTAAATTTATAATAAGATTAAATGATTTTTTAAATTTCTATATTATACAAAATTTTATTGTTAAAATAATAATAATAAATGTTATATTTTATTTATGGTAAAATATAATTAAATAGAAATTTATAATAATATCAATTTTTATACCACACTTTATAAGTTTAATATTTCAAATAACAAATTAATTTTTAAGTCAAATGAAATGTGATTTATTGGATGCACATGTTTTTTTACGAGTTACTCAAAGAAACAAAAGGAAAAAAACGGCAAAGATATATCTATATATATATTAAGGAGAGCACTTCACATTTTAATAATTCGTATTCTAACCCACGTCAAATATGCTACCTAAAGACGATAATTAGTGATAATCCTGCTTTACATTGATTGTTAAGTTTGTTTTTCTTTCGCGCACATGTTCAACACAATGAAAGTGGAAAAGAAATTAAAATATTTTTTATATAAATGGAGATTTTAACAACGTAATGATAATATTGGTATAATCTCACGTCCGTTGAAAAAAATTATAATAAACTTTTTTTTAAGACAAACATTATTAAATTTGATAAATCGAAACCATTTTTTCAAACATATGTGACGCGTAATAATGTGTAACGTCAAATTATACCATCTATTCTCCAAAATCACATATTGTTGTAACGGCATCCAGCCTACCATGCAGGTGTTGTCGTTGTCATCCTCCTTGGCTGAGAAATTGCAGTTACAAGTACTGATACAACTGATTGGTAAACAAAAAGAAAGCCAGCAAAGGCAATTTACACTATCTGGTTTTTCAATCCAGCTCTTCAGATATGCCGTGGCATTTGTGTATTTACGTACTCTAATCTTATCTGCAATGTTCCTTTGGTCCTCTATGTCACGGGAAGGGGTTGCTTCTCCTCTTGGCTTCATCTCTCTTCGGATTTAGCGTTATACGTCTAACTTGGCTTTTGATTATCTGTATAAAACTCTTGGAGTTTAAGGGAATGGATATATGGTATGGATTTAGCGTTATACGTCTAACTTCGTTTTTGATTATCTGTATAAAACTCTTGGAGTTTAAGGGAATGGATATATGGTATGGAGCCGTTATCTAGGTTTTTGTTTCTTTGGTATATGGGGCTCCATATTCAGCATCTTCGACATCTATCAATCTATTTGCATGACTATGCAATTTATCGTTATTTGTAATAATATTTAAATTTATTAAAGCGGTGGTAGATTGGGTAACAAATATATTAGTAAACATTTTTATTATAATTATTAAAATAAAAATAAATAAATAAATAATTTTTTATAATGATTTGAAAAAAATAATAATATTTTTTAATAATATTCTATGATGGGATGTGTATTAATGGAATTGGGGGCTATGCGAGACACTTTATGGAGGAGATTTCATTAAATGGAGGGGGTGGTGTGGCTAACCCTACCCATGGAGACACATGCGAGTATATTGCATTACATTAACCATGTTAAGCGACAGTCGAATGAGGTGTAGCAGGTTAGCCTGAGAGCCATTATTCTAAGGAAAAAGCTTGCAGCCACAGGAAATGTCGCCTAACCTTTCTTTCTAGTGAAATTTAGGTTAGCTGGAGGCGATCGTTTAAATAGGATATGGGAATATAACCCTGTGGCATTTGAGGAAGCAACTCTCGAGGGAAAGGTTATGATACTGAAGCTCTCTCGAAGTCGTGTAAAGGAAAATTTGGTGTGGTTCTATGAGGCTCTGGGCTACAGAAGTCTTTTAGGTGTTCATACCATCCTTTGGCTGTAGACCACCATGTTTCGATTTCTTTAGAGGTAATTGGTATCCAAAGACCCTTGCTAGCCATCTCCCCTTACGTACCAAGCCCACGTCATCTTGGGTAATTCTAAAGCCTTCATGTATTTAGTATCGAGGCCATGTCATCTTCGGTAATTCTAAAGCCTTCATGTATTTCTAATTTATTTTTTCGTATTTTTCTTAGCTACGGGCATTTGCTTCTGGTATCTCACTAATGTAGTTGTGTTGGTAGGACTATATCACTGCGTTGTAGGTGTTATCATTTCATTGCTTCCAGGCAATGCATGGACGAGTGTTGTTTTATTTTCTATTGTTGCCTTGTCCCTCTCTGGAGTTGGGTCTAGGTCCTTTTGTGTTTCATCGCCTTGGTCTAGTTGATGACTGTAAATTTTCCTTACCTTTGATTTCAACTTCTTGTTCTTGGTTAGTTTTTTTGTTAATATCAGAAGGATACACTCAGTTGACTACATGCAAGATTAATGCATGAGAAGTAGGTGGGGGGAAGGTTGTAGCCCATAGGCCCAAAACTGAGCCTAACAATTGTACTAGGAGGCTGCTAAGGCCTTACATTTTTCTATCCCCTAGGAAACCCATAATGAAATTCAATAATTGGAAACCCTGATAGCTAGTGATAGCTACTTATTCTCAAATTCAAACATAATGGACGAAATTGGGCAATGGGTTCCTAACCCACCCTCGTCATACCAGGGTAAGGAAAAGCAGTACTTTAATGAATTTTCACTATATTGGCCACTGATAACCTTGCTAGGAAGGGTCCTTACTAAGAAGCAAAAAAAAAATATAAAGTGTTTGCAAGTATTGAAGATGTCAAACGTTTCCACAGAAATCAATGGTCTCCATTGAGAGAATGGATGCTCAGCTTGCTTGGGCACCACATTCCATGCATTATTACTACATCACCTCTTCCAAGATCTAGTGTCAAGGATGCGATACCTATCACTTCTTGTGATTCATAGCTTTTGAAGAGTTTGGTGGAAGTTTTTTGTTTTGTGATTATGAATTAGATACTTTAATTGTGCTTCATTTATTAATACATTTGAAGTTTTGGACAAATTATTCTATATGTAGGTGGTGCTCACAAATATATGGTTTTAGCTCAATCAGTTAAGACCACATGCCAAAACATATACTTAAGATGATTAAATGATTGATGCAGTTGGCAATATGATTTTGTATAGCAATACAATATTAACTTGAAAAAGAATATTAATAACATACATATGTCCAATTTATTTTACTTAATTTTTTTAAAACTAAAAGATTTCAGAATTATATTTATTTAAAAAGAAATAAAATCAAAATCCAAGATATTATGGATAATTAATTATATAAATGCATATTTATTTAGCAAATAAATATACATATACATTGACATTTTTAATCAATTTTGACACTGCATTTTAATTTATATTTTAAATATTAAAATATGAAATTTGTTAAAATAATTAGATTTAAAAAAAGCATATAAGAATTATTTAATATATCTAAATCTGATGACTCTATTTTTGAAGTAAATTAAACTACATTTTCAAAATAAATATAAATATAAAATTTAATCGAAAATGTTAAAAATCGTAAATTTAAAATACATTAAATGAAAATTATGTTCATAATAAATTTAAATATTACACATTTTATATTTAATTAAACTACAATTTTAAAAATAGATATAAAATCTTACCTTGATAACAAATTTAAGTATTCTATTTTTTATATTAAATTAAACTAAAATCTTAAATATAAAGATTAATTTTTTAATTAAATAACAATATAACAAAAAAAAATAATCATTAAAATTAAAATTTTGATTGGGCAAAATGATAACTATATTTCTGGACCCAGCTAAATGGATACTGTGACCTCCTAAAAACGAGTTTTAGCTAGGTTAAAAACAACAATTGATTAGATTTTATAAGATCTGTGCCAACGAAAAATAGTGCCTGCGCCAAACTCAAAATCAATATGAGCGTGAAGCCGTCGTTATGCTTTTCAGTTTTCCATACAAGGAGCTTGCTCGACATGAAGTGTCACGCCCCTACACTTGCGGTAGTCTTCCAACCGCTTATAGCGAGGTGCAGAACCACTGAACGCTTTCTTTTCACCAATACTCACCTTCGTGGACTACGCCTAATTCACTTGTCCTTACTTAGTTTGTGTTTCGCAACCAAGTAAAATGCAATTATCCTTTATACTTAATGAAGCCCATACTCATTCATTATCCATAGCAATTATAACAAGAACATCAACAATTGCAACAAGTATAAAGGGGAGGGGCAACTCCCAAACAAGTCTGCCTGACAATATATTATATTCAGTCTTTCTTCAATAATACAATACAAGTAATGCTTGGCAAGCTCCAAGCGAATACTTAGAATAATTTACAACATAGGCAGCCCGCCTTTACAATACATGTGGACCCTTGCACGAAGAGTAGAACTCACCCGAGTCACTTAATCCTCCTCACCAAGTCCTGCACAAATCTGCACATCCACTACACCTTGGGCACGCCTTGCCCACTCTTCAACCGAATCAAGATCACCTTCAAGTGCACCCTCAAGAGGAGCGCATGCGATATGTGCAGACTCCTCTTATTTATGCGCACTTTTCACTTGCCTTCTTGATCTATGCGTAGAAGAGATGTGAAGTCTTGCTGTTGTTCAAATGAGCCTCAGGCTCCACTAATATATACCCAAGTCTGTGTGGGTTTACAAGGGGTGTGCAGCCCCATGGCCGACCCCCAAAACCACTAACGCATGCCCACAAGCTCCATCTACAAGTCGGCTTGCACTTCTTTAAACCGTCGCATATATATGTGGTCGTTTCAACACTTAGTCGCATAAGTGCTTTCCCTAACGTCGCATATATCGTCGCATTCCTTTGCACATAATGTTGCACCCGTCGCACATTTCCTCCGCGCGCTCGTGCGCTCGCCCGCACGCCCGCTCTCGTGCACGACTCGCCGGTGCCCATTGCACTCTTCTACCGAAGGCCTTACATCCTCCTCTACCTGAAATCATTGTCGTCCTCAACAACATACCATCCCAGTAGCCATCTACCAAGATCATCATCATCCATGATGTTGACTCCTCCACACAAAGCAAACATCCTTGCAACATATGTAGAGCCTCATCCCCATCATGCCTCGACTTAGTGACCAACTGCCACCAAGCTCACCATACCAAGGTATACACCTCAACTGTATGCTCTTCATCAGATATCATCTTGATCCATGATCATCGACCCTTCTGCCACAATCTCCACTGCAACATCTCGTGTCGACCTCATCATGTGTCTCCATGTGAACCTTTGTCATGATATTCCAACAAAATGCTAACACATCTCTGCACACTTCGCGACCCCATGTCTGAACTAGCTGGGTAGCTAATCCAACCATCACGCTCAATCCATGAGAGTGAACATCCTCATGCCATCATCAGTTGTTCCTCAAACATCTGCCACATCCTCGACTCTTCAAGAATCCATCTCCATAATCCATGCTCAGGTCCATGGAAACCCCATCCATCTGCAACATGTCATGATGCTTGATGCCAAGCCATCCCTGCACCATCAATCATACCTGCTCAGACATGTTTAAGGACTCACTGCCATGAGCAGCTAACAATGAGCCCCATCTTCTTCATTCATCTAAGAAGATGTAGAGGTAGTAGAGCCTGAAGGCTCTCCCTCACTAATCAACTCGATCCACCTATCAGGATCCTCAACCTCCATCCTTTGTAGATAAGTAACCCGGTCTTCCTTCTGGACATCCAGCCTCACACATACCTCCTCGTCATCATCAGCATCCTCAACCAATTCTAGCCTTCTTGACAAATCCAAGATGCTATCTGAAAGTGATCTAATGACCAATGACTGCTCGGTAAGCTTTGCCTCAATAGTAGTCAATTGCTTACTCATCTTCTCCTTATCCTCCATTTGCATCACTCCTAGTTTACAATCAGGCCTTGTCACACCAATGGGCACATCTTCCCTTCCATCATAAATGTAGAGCTTCTTCAAATGTGGAACGATCATAGCATCAAATTGTTTCATGAACTCCATCCCCAATACAGCCTCATAATCATCAATCCGCACTATAGTGAAGTCCACCTTCTAGGTCCATTCACCAAGTGTAGTGTCCACCCTCTCAGCTATACCAAGAATCTCAATAGGAGGAGAATTCACTGTCTTCATTTGTGCCTTTGCTGGTACAAATTTCAGCCCAATTCTTCTCGCAGTATCTTCACCCATGAAGTTGTGAGAGGCCCCACTATCCACCATAGTGAGCACATCAGCACCTCCAACCTTCATTTGAACATACTCCAACTTGTTCCTTTCAGGATCCCTTCTAGAGGGCACTTCCGTAGTAGCAGAAGCACCAAGTATCTGCATCATCCCTACAGAAGCACCTTCATTCCTCACATCAGATTGTGCAATAGCAGCCACCTTTGGTTTAGAAGCACAATTCTTCACCGTGTGTGGTCCAGCACATATCCAACACTTCAAGGCTTTCTTCGTCTTCGAACTATCATCCGATTTCGAAGCATCTTCCTTCTTCTTATCTTTCGGTTTATCGGACTTCTTCTTCCTATGATCAGAAGTCTCATCATAATGCTCCACCAACCTGTCAACATGTTGAAGCCCCGAAAATCGGGTCGACAACAAGGGGGATACCCACCCGGTCCGGACCTTGGTTGGCAGCTCCTTATCCGTTTGGTATAGCGGGTTCGACTGGGGATAATGGGACCAGTTTCCCAATCTAAGGGTGTGTGTGTGTGTGTGCAGAGTTGGATGTTGCTGATCTAAGAATACTTAAAGCTAATCTAATTCAAACTTTTAAACTAACTTTATGCTATTGTAATCTAATGAAAAACAACACATCTAATCTATGCTAACCCGGGATGTATTTCTTCTATTATGCGATCTAAAAAGATTTCAGACAATAACTGGTAATAAAGATCATTCAACTATCATAAGAATGGAAATCAATTTAAGATGAACCACTTTGCATAAAAAGTTAGGCAAAACAGTTGTGAACAGCATATCGCATAATAAGTTATTCATATTTCAAACATAAATAAATGACTCCACCATACAAAAGTGCCAAATGGTAACTCACACATTCATGCAATAACATATAAACAACTACAGACTGTATATCACTTTAAGAATATAAGCAGAAATGGCCAAGAGATAAAAGTACCATTTATGACTGGTTCTACTCATAAGCTTCAAGCAACAATGATCTATCTCTCCTTGCTCTAACATCTACTAAGAGTACAGAAGTGCAACATCAGTAGCAGATATCAAATGCAAGCATTAATAAACCTTGATCCATCCATTCATCAAAACCCCCTCCGAGGGTGCAAAAGTGCATGTTCTGAGGACAAGTTTTTGACAAATTTCTGGACCCTTCTCCAAATGCATGAGAAGGGTTTAAATACTGCTAACTAAAATAACTTAATTACATAAATTTTGGATACGGTATAAATGACCGCCCTTTTTCTTAAGCAAAACTATTTCTAAAAATTGAATCTAATTCCTAACTATTTCTGTATTTGCTCCTCAGTGCTGCGAGCATGCAACATTCGCCTGGGAAGATTCGGCTGGTCATCTTCTGCTTTTGTTTGAGCTATGAAAATAGAAATGGCAAGCGCTGGCACCACTTTCTAGTAAACTAGAAGATATTTTTGAGAATCTTCCTTTGGCTGGGTGGATTTACTGCGTGTATTCTTGGTAATAACCCAAATTTCTCTCAAACTGCTTCTGCTTTTGCTATTTCGGTTTCTGGCCTTGCGAATGACTAAGCAAGTTAGGGACTTTGCTTTCTGAACAATTTTCTTAGTGATGCGCGATTAGCGCTAGGCGCTAATCGCACATCGAAAACTGCCTCCGTTCTTTGTTCTGGGCTTTTCTGGTGCATTTTCCGCCTTTAGCGCTTTTTCCTTCACTAGGTAGAAGTTTCAGGATTTTTCGTAAACATGCTGCTTTTGTGAGCTTTCCGACCCTGAATGTTGAATCACCTATTGACATCAGCATCTGTTGAGTGATACTCTGGAATCTACGGTTCTGTTGCATGCGGCATCCATTTATGAAGGCATCTCTTCTCTGTTCTCCGAGCATTGACGCTTTCCCCTTTTCCTTAGATGTTTCCTGCTCATTGCTTCATAGTGTTTCCTGTTTTTCATTCCTGCAGTTCACGCAAAGGAAAAGAGTAATGATAATCAATACTGATACGAAAGCTCCAACCTCTATGAATGTATAAAATCATGACACTCATCGTGAACTGACTCTTCGAAAAACACAAAACTGTCCTTCTTGAATACTTTGGCGTACATTCATTAATTTCTTTTAAGGCGTGCGCCCAATTTTGGTTTATAGACAGCTTTTCTTGAATGTTGAGCCGAGGAAATTTGCGATGGGCGACAGCAGCATCGCGTCATCGCATTACCTAGATGTGTTATCGCAACTTTTTCAGATTAGATTATCGCAGATCGCAGATCGCGACGAGTCGTTAAATCATTGGGTGCTGCTTATGCGATATTGCGATATGCGACGTCGCACATCGGCCGTCAGAGATTTCTTAAGATTTTCATTTAAGAGCGCTTCATAATGTACGCGATGCGATGAATTTCGCGTCGCCTCTTTGCAGTTTATTATGCTCATAAGGAAATGCTTTATTCTCTTCTCGCGATGCGATATAGTTTTAAGGAGTTAAATACAAAAGTTTTTTATAAAAATGTTTTTTGGATTTTTTATTAAGGGTCCCCATTTGCTTAGTGTTATTGCTAATACTAAACAAAGAGGGGGGTTGTTTGTGGCCACAACAATGGCGATTCACCTGGAAGAACCAGTTATCTCTGTTTTTCTATTGAATTCTAACTTCCAAAACAGAAAAATTTTCATAGGTCTAAATTTCGTTATGGACAGATAGAGTACATTATGCCTTATCCTATTAATGATATTTTGTTTCAACCTTTTTCTATTCTAATTGCTTGCTTCCTCAGGCTTTGTCCTTGTATTTACATCAGCCATTACTTGGTCTTGTAAAGGTAAAATAAAGTCTTCTCTGTGTGCCGCTTTTAAAATATGCTCATTTGTCGTAGGTAGAGCCTTTGCTGCCAGCAGGCGTCCATAGCCTCGACAGGGTTACCTGTTACCCAGCAATGATCCTTTATCCTGCTTAAGGCTATCTACAACGTTCGAAGAAAAATCCACATTGACACTTTTTCCTTTTTTATTCTCTAAAGAACAATGTCTTGGTTTGGTAGCCAAATTATGACACAGTCATTCACTTGATTTACACTTTTGCTGAACAAGCTGGCTCGTGATGAGACCCCTTGTCTTTTGATTGCAACAATCTTGAGTCATTGCCCTGTTTTGGTAGACAGTATTGGCAAAGTCAGCAAGTTATAATATCTGTGATCATGATAAGCCGGCTCGTGATGAGACCTCTTATTCTTTTAAGAAATAGTGTTTCTTGGATTGTTCCTCTGAATGCTGCGATTTTCTTTAGCGGGGAGGAAGTCATTGTTTTTCCTTAAGAAAGCTCTGGACGACAATAATAGAGTTTGAAAACAACAGTTTTACAGAGAACCCTTATTTTGCTATTGATACCTTTCATTGTGCTGATATAAAACAATTTCTTCGCTAAAGGTTGCTTTCATCAAATTTTTGAAGTTGAAACTAGCATCATATCTAGGCTAAAGTTTTTTTTTTTTTTTTTAACTCTATCTGTCTATAATAAAGATCAGATTTATGAAAATTTTTGTTATTTATACAAGCGAAAAGCTCAAAATCTGAAAGAGAATTGGTGTCTTTTCCGTGAATACCTGTAGTAACCATTTACAACTGGTTTTATTATGCAAAAGAAAAGAAAAACCAAAACTATTCTACAAAATAGAAGAATAATCTTCTATGGAAAATATTTTTTGAGGATTTGTCCATTAACAGGCAAAGAATCCCTTCTACCTGCTAAATCCTGCAACACAAACGTTGATGGACCTATGACTTCAACAATCTGAAAAGGACCAAGCCACATCTTTTGAAATTTCGTATGTTTGCCCTTTTCTTCATGAGCCTTATCCCATTTCAAAACTAAATCTCCCATCTGAAAAAATTTTCTGGTCATTATGCTTGAATCAAAAGAGGATTTTATCAGCGCTTGGTGATGAGCATGGGTTTTCTTAGCTTGTTCTCGTTGTTCTTCTAATTTAATTATTTCCATTTGTCTTAGTTGTATGGAGGAAGTAGATACTTCATCGATGTATTGTACTAAAGACAAAGAGGGGATGACTAAGTGAGTTGGAAGAACCACTTCCTTCCCATAAACTAAATTAAAGGGAGAAGTGCCGATTGAAGCTTTCTTCGTTATTCTATCTGCCCATAAAGCATTTACCAAAGCTTTGTGCCAATTCTTTTGGTTCTGGTCAACTGTTCTTTTAATAATCCTGATTAGGTTTTTATTTGTTGACTCAGCTAACCCATTACCTTGCGGATAGTAGTTGGCCGAATATTTCAGTTTGAACCCTCTTTTAAGTGCAAACTCAGTCATTGCATTCCCAGAAAAGTATGATGCATTATCAAACATTAAAGCCGTTGGCAATCCAAACCTAGTGATTATAAATTGATCTATGAATTCAATAATATTTTCAGAATTAGCTGTCTTGAGGGGAACTGCTTCTACCCATTTAGTAAAATAATCTGTTGCCGTGAGGATGTATCTATGCTACTTAGAAGAGTGAGGAACGATCTCACCTATTATGTCCAAGCCCCACTGACTGAATGGTTGCTCGATGTTTACTGGCTGTAGTGGCAGGGATGGCTTCTTTTGTCTTCCAGCAGTGGTTTGGCAGACTTGACATTTCCTTACGTAACTGTGTGAGTCTTTGAACAGCGTAGGCCAGTAATATCCTGCACGTAAGATCTTATGTGCAGTAGCATCTCCAGCATAATGTCCGCCTGCTGGTCCGTCGTGGAGTTCCTGCAAAACTTTTTCAGCTTCAGTTTTCTCAAGACATCTAAGAAGAACAGAATCATAATTCTTTCTAAAAAGAACATCATTTATGAGCTAATATTGTTTAGCTTTCAATCTCAGAGCTCTTTTCTTAGTGTGATCTAGGTGTGATGGAGCATATCCATTCTTAAGATAATAAATGATGTCAGCATATAATGATTCTGCATCGTTTAGGCTTACCTCATACAGTTGTACCTCTTCAGATGGGACTTCAGGAATTTGCGATGCTCCAGCCAACATTTTGCAGAAGCCTTGACCTCTTACAATGTTTGCTGGTTTGATCTCAAGGTCGTATTCCTGTAAAGTAGTGATCCAATTTGCTCTTTTCTCACCCACATCCTTCTGTACTAGAAGATTTCTTACCGCTGGAAACGGTACTATGATCTTAGTATGGGTTTTAAGTAAGAAAGGTCTGAAATATTTGACCGCTTTGAAAACAGCATAGGCCTATTTCTCCACGTCTGAATAATTGAGTTCAGCACCTTGTAAATTTGAGCTAAAAAATGCAATTGGAGCTTCCGCTTTTTCTTGATTTGCTTGAGTTAGAATCGCAGCATAAGATTTCTCTGAGGCAAATGTGTATAAGATAAAAGATTCTGAAAAATTCGGGGTTGCTAAAGATGGAGCATTAATAATAGCTTGTTTGATCAGGTTGAATGCTTCATGTTCATCTTGACCCCATTTAAAATTTGAATTCTTTTTAATCATGGTTTGCAAAGGAGACACAATTCGTGAAAAATCTGGGACAAATCTCTTTACAAAATTTATTTGACCAAGGAAAGATTGCATGGCTTTTTTATTATGAGGTAGGGATATTTCAGAAATTTCTTTGATTCTGTCAGGCTCAATGTGAATACCGGATTTTGACACTATGAATCCTAGAAGTTTTCCTTCACTTAATGCGAAAAAGATTTCTTTGGGTTAAGTGAAATCCCATACCTTAAACATCGTTGAAAGATCTGTTTTAAGTCTCTGAGATGGTTGCTTCGTTTCTTGGAGTACACTGTTATATCATCCAAATAAATTACTACGGATTTATTGACTAAACCCTTGAATGCGATGTCCATGGCTCTCTGAAATGTAGCGCCGGCATTGATCAAACCAAATGGCATCTTCCGATATGCGTATGTGCCCCATTTAGTTCTGAATGTGGTTTTCAACTGATCATCGGGAATGTACCAAACTTGATTATATGCTGAAAATCCATCCAAGAAAGACATCAGTTCTGAGCCTGCTACTGCCTGTAATATCTGTTCCATGGGTGGGAGAGGAAAATTGTCTTTTTGACAGGCTTTGTTGAGATTCCGAAAATCGATACAGATTCTAATATCTCCGCTTTTCTTTCTAACGGGTACCATATTGGAAACCCATTTGGAATGTCTGACGGGGAAAATTATTCTGGCTTTTAATAATTTGTTTAGCTCAGTTTTTATCTGATTTTCTAAATTGGGGTGGATCTTTCTCAGTTTTTGTTGGACAGGTTTTTCGTTGTCAATCATAGGAATAGTGTGCTGAATGATAGAAGTGTCGTACGTCTTCAGCTCATCGTAATTCCAGGCAAAGACATTTTTATATTGTCTCAAAAGACGAATATACGCTAGTTTTTCTTTCGGGCCAGGCCTATGCCTAGAGTAACGTTTTGTGGTTTATCATCGGTCCCTAGGTTTACTAATTCGTAGTTCAGAGTTGAACTGTAGAGCTTTGAATTGGCAGGCCTTTTAAACCGATTTTTCAAATCGTATAAGTCTTGTAACTTAACCACCGATTTAGGTATAGCATTATCAGTGCCATTTTGTTGTATTTGTCGATCGTGATGGTCTTCGTCAATTATCTGATTAGAGTAGGATCCTTCGGAAGTGAGGAAATTTACAATATCAGGATCGTCGTTGAATACTCTCCAATTTGTAATGTTGTCAGGGATGGATGGTCTAAAGATCAATTCTATTGAGAATCTATCTGGACTAAACTCTTCGGAGGGAATAAGCCTAGAGGCTACGTTAGCCAAAAGGTCTGCGCTTGCGTTTTGGAGTCTTGGGATTGAAGAAATATTGAATGCTGTGAAATGCTCAGTCAGATCTTGTACTAAAGATTGATAGTGTTTTAAATGACTTGATAGGCAATGTATAGTATTACGTACCTGTTTGACGACAATCTCAGAGTCTCCGAAGACTTGAAGATACTTGACATTCAACCCGATTGCTTTGTATAGGCCTTGCACCAAGGCTTCATATTCTGCTGTATTGTTTGTGCAATCGAATTCGAGTCTGCATGTAAGCATGGTCTTATTTCCTTCTGGACTAATCAGAACGCATCCTGCTCCTGCTCCTTCGTTAGATTTAGAGCCATCAAAATATAATTTCCAAAACAAAGATGTATTTACAGGTTTATCTACAAAATTAACACACTTTGAATTATGAGTTTGGGAAAAAATTTCAACTTGGGATAAAACTGAATTTTCTAAGTAAGGTGACGTATGAGCATTGAAATTGCCGAGAAAAGAATCTACCGAGTAATTGCCTATGATACTGTTGTTATACGCTATTGCTTCATTTTCTCCCTCCAATTCCGTTACTATGTACTTCTGGTGTAATTCTTGTTCAACCTTTATTTGATTCGGTTTGCCATTATAGGGTAACCACATGTGTGACCAGTCGGTTGAAAAGTACCCATGGAGTTTCTCGGACCAATCCCTGCTAAGAATCAAGCCATAGAATTCTGGGATATCAGCCACTAGAATGTCAATAACCTGACATACCTTTGGGTTAGATGACAATCTTATGGTTACTTGATTAAGTTCACCAATCACTTCTACTTGAGATCGATCAAGCTGAACTATGCGCACTGCGGATTTTTGTGGTTGGACATTTAACTTGGCACATATTGATCTGGGTAAAATATTCGTTGAAGCACCAGAATCTACCAAACAATTGTGCACATTCTTATTGAAAATTTCATAAGTGAGAAGAAAAGGGGGAGTGTGAGATCTTGATCTTCCTCCAATCAAGGCGATGTCATTTGGATCAATCTTATTGATCATGTTGGTTGGAGGTCTTCCCATGTTGTGGGAAGCTACAACTGTAGGCAAAGATGTAATAGGCACGGCATGTAATTCTTTCATCATTATCTTCTGTTGATGTTTCAATTTGCTCAATTCGTAAAGGGTAATATTAGCCCTAGTCCTTTTCATGTCGTCAATAATATTGTATTCCATTTCATCCGACACTATCAGTGTTCTTGATGGAGTTGTTTGATCTGGTTGGACTGGGCTAGATTGAGTCGCTTTAGCGGTCGTTTTCTTTGTTGCGACTTTATCTTTTATTGCAGAGCTTGCGCTCTTCTGCTTAGGGGTAGCTTGGGGAGGATCAAGTTGATTTTTGCTTCGTGTGCTAACCGGAAATGCTTCTTGATCTTCTTCTTGTGGGAGGATGAAATCCCACATTCCTTGTAATTCCACAACTTCTTCGTCATCATTCTGTCCTTCAGTGGTACTGTCTTCTTCTTCCTCTTCTTCGGATTCGACATTTGAAATAGCATTGGGTGGTTTCACATCCATTGAAGGACCTCTTTTAAAAGCTCTGTAGGGCTTTTGAAGAAGTTTCTGCTACTTGTTTTTTTATGTCAATCATCTCATTGGACATGGTCTTTAATACTTTCTGCAATCCTTCCAAATCGAAAGGGTCTTTTGTTTGTTTCTTCTTGGGGTCTTCTTTGAAGGTGACTTTTTTAGACTTGCGTTCCTCTAACGCAGATCTTTTTTCCAGGGCTATTACGCATTTCTCTACTGCTATTGCTTCTGTCAAGTTTTCAACTAAGGTTGTTTTATTTGCCCTATCCACGAAGATTGCTAAGTTTGATGGTAAGGCCGTAATATACCATTCACATCGTACTTCTTCGCTGGGTTGGGAAGCAGTGGGAATTTTGTTGAGGATCTTATTGAACCGTAAATTGAAATCTTTGATGGGTTCTCTAGCCTCGGCTTTAAGGTTGGATAGGTCATTGATTAACGTTGCCGTTGATCTGTCATCACCAAACTTGGTGAGGAATTGACTTTGAAAAATGTCCCAACTTGTGATAGACCCGGAGGGTAATGAAAAGTACCATGACCCGGCTGTTCCTTGCATTGTATAGGGAAAAAGACGAACAACAGCATCTTCGTTAGTAACTCCGTTGAGATTGACAGAAAGCATGAAATTGTTTATGTGTTCTTCTGCTAGCATGCCTGCTTCTGGATTGAATTTGGGTAGCCATTTCTCAGGATGGGCCGGTATTTGACTCAAGGGTGGAGGCATTAAAACTGCCCCAAGATTATTCCATGGAGACTGGGCCATCATTGAGTTGCTAGTGAATGAAAGCGCAAAAGATGATCCCTGTGGCTGGGAAGATGAGGATACTATGATCGTAGATGATTGAAGAAGGGTTGTGGGAGTTTTGGTAAGCGGATGAATGATGGTTTGGAATGAAGATGTGGGTGGCTGACTTCGCGGTGAGGGAGTTGATATGGACGATGTAGATGAAAGAGTCTCACTGTCAGACTCTTGTGGTGTTTTCCTTGCTCTTTTCCTGGTGGGGAGAGGGAATTCAGTTGGCTGGATGCCAAATTTTTCACTCTTTAATCTGGTCAGGGGATGAGCAGGATTGTACTGCAAAGTCACGCTGCTTTGAGATTTATCAGACCTTTGAGTAGAAATGGAAAATCCCTGGAGTTTGTGACTCAGAGTTTGAACTTCAGGGGGTTCAATGGTAGATTGGTCTGAAATATTAGGGTGTGTAGCAGCGGTTAATACTCGAGTGACTTCTGACTCAGGATTTAAACTTGCTGGGGAAGTCGGGGGAGTTGATGAGGGCGATTTACTCTCAGAATGGTATTTAGATTTTGACTTAGGTGCCATTCATAGTTCGGGCCCTCCTTCTAGCGCCAAATATGTTGAAGCCCCGAAAATCGGGTCAACAACAAGGGGGATACCCACCCGGTCCGGACCTTGGTTGGCAGCTCCTTATCCGTTTGGTATAGCGGGTCCGACTGGGGATAATGGGACCAGTTTCCCAATCTAAGGGTGTGTGTGTGTGTGTGCAGAGTTGGATGTTGCTGATCTAAGAATACTTAAAGCTAATCTAATTCAAACTTTTAAACTAACTTTATGCTATTGTAATCTAATGAAAAACAACACATCTAATCTATGCTAACCCGGGATGTATTTCTTCTATTATGCGATCTAAAAAGATTTCAGACAATAACTGGTAATAAAGATCATTCAGCTATCATAAGAATGGAAATCAATTTAAGATGAACCACTTTGCATAAAAAGTTAGGCAAAACAGTTGTGAACAACATATCGCATAATAAGTTATTCATATATCAAACATAAATAAATGACTCCACCGTACAAAAGTGCCAAATGGTAACTCACACATTCATGCAATAACATATAAACAACTACAGACTGTATATCACTTTAAGAATATAAGCAGAAATGGCCAAGAGATAAAAGTACCATTTATGACTGGTTCTACTCATAAGCTTCAAGCAACAATGATCTATCTCTCCTTGCTCTAACATCTACTAAGAGTACAGAAGTGCAACATCAGTAGCAGATATCAAATGCAAGCATTAATAAACCTTGATCCATCCATTCATCAAAACCCCCTCCGAGGGTGCAAAAGTGCATGTTCTGAGGACAAGTTTTTGACAAATTTCTCGACCCTTCTCCAAATGCATGAGAAGGGTTTAAATACTGCTAACTAAAATAACTTAATTACATAAATTTCGGATACGGTATAAATGACCGCCCTTTTTCTTAAGCAAAACTATTTCTAAAAATTGAATCTAATTCCTAACTATTTCTGTATTTGCTCCTCAGTGCTGCGAGCATGCAACATTCACTTGGGAAGAGTCGGCTGGTCGTCTTCTGCTTTTGTTTGAGCTATGAAAATAGAAATGGCAAGCGCTGGCACCACTTTCTAGTAAACTAGAAGATATTTTTGAGAATCTTCCTTTGGCTGGGTGGATTTACTGCGTGTATTCTTGGTAATAACCCAAATTTCTCTCAAACTGCTTCTGCTTTTGCTATTTCGGTTTCCGGCCTTGCGAATGACTAAGCAAGTTAGGGACTTTGCTTTCTGAACAATTTTCTTAGTGATGCGCGATTAGCGCTAGGCGCTAATCGCGCATCGAAAACTGCCTCCGTTCTTTGTTCCGGGCTTTTCTGGTGCATTTTCCACCTTTAGTGCTTTTTCCTTCACCGGGTAGAAGTTTCAGGATTTTTCATAAACATGCTGCTTTTGTGAGCTTTCCGACCCTGAATGTTGAATCACCTATTGACATCAGCATCTGTTGAGTGATACTCTGGAATCTACGGTTCTGTTGCATGCGGCATCCGTTTATGAAGTCATCTCTTCTCTGTTCTCCGAGCATTGACGCTTTCCCCTTTTCCTTAGATGTTTCCTGCTCATTGCTTCATATTGTTTCCTGTTTTTCATTCCTGCAGTTCACGCAAAGGAAAAGAGTAATGATAATAAATACTGATACGAAAGCTCCAACCTCTATGAATATATAAAATCATGACACTCATCGTGAACTGACTCTTCGAAAAACACAAAACTGTCCTTCTTGAATACTTTGGCGTACATTCATTAATTTCTTTTAAGGCGCGCGCCCAATTTTGGTTTATAGACAGCTTTTCTTGAATGTTGAGCCGAGGAAATTTGCGATGGGCGACAGCAGCATCGCGTCATCACATTACCTAGATGTGTTATCGCAACTTTTTCAGATTAGATTATAGCAGATCGCAGATCGCAGATTGCGACGACTCGTTAAATCATTGGGTGCTGCTTATGCGATATTGCGATATGCGACGTCGCACATCGGCCGTCGGAGATTTCTTAAGATTTTCATTTACGAGCGCTTCATAATGCACGCGATGCGATGAATTTCGCGTCGCCTCTTTGCAGTTTATTATGCTCATAAGGAAATGCTTTATTCTCTTCTCGTGATGCGATATAGTTTTAAGGAATTAAATACAAAAGTTTTTTATAAAAATGTTTTTTGGATTTTTTATTAAGGGTCCCCATTTGCTTAGTGTTATTGCTAATACTAAACAAAGAGGGGGGTTGTTTGTGGCCACAACACAATAGCAGCAAAAGCTTCTTCAAGTGTCCTAATCTTCTGCCTCTTCACTTCATTGCGTGCCCAAGGCTTCAACCCAATAATGAAGTTGAACACCTTGTCCCTCTCCGACATGTCAGGAAGTTCCAGAGCTGCACTTGCAAACTCCCGCTGGTATGCTTGTAGGCTTCCGGTCTGCTTTATGTACTTAATCTTCGTCCTTGCTTCCCATGTTTCATCCTGAGGACTGAAATGAGTCTGCAAAGGCTTCTTCATGTCATCCCACGAAGTGATGTCATCAGCACTACCATTGGCAATCTGATCCAACCTCCTTCGCCACCACATCTTAACATCCTTTGTTAAGAACTGAGCAGCTACCTTGACCTTTGTCTCATCATCAGATAGACCCAACCGTTCCAAGTATTGCTCCATGTCCCATAGAAAGTTGCCAAGAGTCTTTGCATTCCTTGTGCCATCATAAGATTCTGGTTCCTTGACCTTCACATGAGGCACTCCTCCACCTGAGTTATGCCTCACGGCCTTCTTCAACACCGCTATCTCATCCTTGGCTTCGTCAAGAGTTTTCTTCAAGTTCACGATCTCTGCAAGACCCTGATCCCTTGCTTCTTCAACCTCCTTGACCCTTACTTCAAGTTGTGTACACATAAGATCAGTGTACTCATACTGTGTCCGGAGTTCATCATGTTGTGTTCGGAGTTCATCGAGCTCTTCCGTTGTCTTCAAGTTGGCTTCTTGTTCTTTAGCAAACAAGTCCATCTTCTTATCCCAAGAAGTCTCCATGTCTTCCATCTTTTCCAACACTTTTTCAATGAACCCAATAATAGTATCCTTCATAACGTGACTAGACCCAGCCTGAGATTCGACTGCCATCTCTAACAGCTTCTTTCTCCTTTGTAATCTAATTTCGACCATTCAAAAGCTTCACCAAGTCACCTGCAATGAGAACCAACCCTTGTTCCAATAATTTCCTTCACCTGCAAGTACCTGTCACGAGCAATCCTTGCTCACCAGCTCTAGACCAAGCTCTGATACCACATGTCACGAAGTGCATGTGTATTAGCTTCAACGCTTCAACACCAGCTTCCTGCAAGACATCTCCAAGTCTTCAGACCTGCTCTGATACCACATGTCACGCCCCTACACTTGCGGTAGTCTTCCAACCGCTTATAGCGAGGTGCGGCACCACCGAACGCTTTCTTTTCACCAATACTCACCTTCGTGGACTATGCCTAATTCACTTGTCCTTACTTAGTTTGTGTTTCGCAACCAAGTAAAATGCAATTATCCTTTATACTTAATGAAGCCCATACTCATTCATTATCCATAGCAATTATAACAAGAACATCAACAATTGCAACAAGTATAAAGGGGAGGGGCAACTCCCAAACAAGTCTGCCCGACAATATATTATATTCAGTCTTTCTTCAATAATACAATACAAGTAATGCTTGGCAAGCTCCAAGCCAATACTTAGAATAATTTACAACATAGGCAACCCGCCTTTACAATACATGTGCACCCTTGCACGAAGAGTAGAACTCACCCGAGTCACTTAATCCTCCTCACCAAGTCCTGCACAAATCTGCACATCCACTACACCACGGGCACGCCTTGCCCACTCTTCGACCGACTCAAGATCACCTTCAAGTGCACCCTCAAGAGGAGCGCATGAGATATGCGCAGACTCCTCTTATTTCTATGCACTTTTCACTTGCCTTCTTGATCTATGCGTAGAAGAGATGTGAAGTCTTGTTGTTGTTCAAATGAGCCTCAGGCTCCACTAATATATACCCAAGTCTGCGTGGGTTTACAAGGGGTGTGCAGCCCCATGGCCGACCCCCAAAACCACTAACGCATGCCCACAAGCTCCATCTACAAGTCGGCTTGCACTTCTTTAAACCGTCGCATATATATGTGGTCGTTTCAACACTTAGTCGCATAAGTGCTTTCCCTAACGTCGCATATATCGTCGCATTCCTTTGCACATAATGTCGCACCCGTCGCACATTTCCTCCGCGCGCCTGTGCGCCCGCTCTCGTGCACGACTCGCCGGTGCCCATCGCACTCTTCTCCCGAAGGCCTTACATGAAGAGAGAGGAAGTAGCTGAACACCTCAATATGGTCTTGTGTATCTATGAACGGAAAGAAAGATGCATCATCTATATTTTAAAGGGGGTTAGTCCCTAGAAGAAGCATTATAGTAGGTCCAATATGTACAATATTTACAACAGTCACATCAATCACATTTATAATCATATTTATGAATTGAAAGAAAGATGCACCATCTATATTTTAAAGGGGGGCTAGTCTCCAGAAGAAGCATTATATTAGGGCCAATATGTACAATATTTACAACGGTCACATCAATCACATTTATAATCACATTTATTTCTCCAAGATACAGCTGCTCAATCGCGCAGCGCCACAATTGACGAGATTCGATCGCGGGCAGGGTGCAAGGAAGCCGACAACTCCCACCGCCCGAGCCATACACTCGGGTGCTTGCACCATCTACATGTATAAGAGATCAAATCTTATCTTTTTTCTTTAAAAAAAATCCAAAAATTTCCAATTTAAATTCATTTAATTGGAAAATAAAAAATTATAAATATAAAAGTAAATAATACATAAATATGATGGGTTTTCCATTATTTCCGGAAAAAAAGCATATTAAAGAAATGCATCCAAATTTACGGTTGTTCATTTGAATTGAACTTGATCTGATAAGATCCAAATCTAAAACGTGCCGTCAACGACCTTTTGAAAAGGAACATACGTCCCACGTGTCAAATTGCAAATTCCAGGGCTGATGTTCACACAAATTATTTAGCAGTTACATTAATATTGAGCAACCACATTACAACCAGATCAGAATGCCACGTGGTGACAGAGGTAAAAGGTTATAATTATTGGCATAAAAGCCTAAGAAGGCTGGACAACTTTTCCTATGCCTTGCTTTAGAACCCACTGCAACTCTAAAAGATTTTGAAAAAGAGGAAAAAAGTTAATTGATTTTCCAAGATCATGATTGAGTGGAGGTGTTCATTTCACTGCTCAGTGTATCATTAAAGTTGAAATTTTGATCATGTCTGCCAAAATAAAAAATTTAAAAAATCTAAAAATAGAAAAATTTAAATAATCATACAAAACATTTAAATAATGTCCACTCAAAAAGAATTGCACGTGAAGAAATTAGATCCCTCTAGTCTCATGTATATTTAAGATGGATCTATACTGGTATCTCTGAAAACATAGTGATGGGTAGACCCGGTTCCAGTAGCATGTAAGGCTCTTCCCAGCTCCTTCATCCTGATGTCCTAGCTTTTGTCAACTTGTTTGACATAAAATTGTAAACACTCGAGAAGAAAGGCGTCGTTGGGAGCCATGATCCACGCCAAGATTTCTTCCTGATAGTCAATGGAGTTGTGATAGCAGCTCTGTATTTCCAAATCATGCTTCTTAAATTCTTCCACAACAACAAACTCAAACTCGTGTCTGTCGATTCTTTTTTAAAATCTACGAGCAACTGCCTCCTTGAAGCACTCCATATCATAAAGCTGGGATCTCTAGTGGTGATAGGACCCAATAGACAATGATTGAGGGGTGTACGCTTCAAGCTTCTGATCTATCTAAATGACAAGTTCACTATGCAATTTGTTGCCTTGTGCTCATAATCTAGCCTGGAAAGATGTCTTCATACCAAGGAGAAAATCATTTGGTAAAGGTTGGTTGAGCTATTCTCTATGAAATTCGATCTAACCCTCTTATGCTATTTGAATTTTGTACAATTGTATTACTCCTCCTATTTTGCAACCCCTGATTTGTCTTTCGCTGAATATTTGAGAGCGTCCTCCATTTCTCTGTTAGCTATTGAGTCAATTTTAGATACTGTATTATTTAATTTTTAGTGCTTGCACAAAAATAATAGTTTTCTTTCCCTTCAAACTAAATGTTGAGCTTGATGTGGCCTAAAAAAAAGACCTGCTATGTTATTTGATACCTTTTGTGCATCAAGCAACTCATTTAACCTTTCAGTGCCTTTTCCAAATTTCTTATTAAACTTTAATTGAATTTTATCTTTTTCAAGCTCTTTCCTTAGAAAAACAATTTCTTCTTCGAGCCTTTCACAAACTTTCTTTTTCTTACTCAACAGACGATTTAGAAATTCTTAAATCTTCTTACCTTCAATTTCCAGGAGTAGAGCTGCTATAGATTTAGCTTTGTCTTTAATCGCGAATTCATTTTGCATTTTATTTTTATTTCTTAGCGTCTAAATCTCTTCAAGAGCACTGACCAACTCTCCTTCTATGTCAACTTCGACCTCTTCTCCATCAAAATAAACAACCTCTACCTCCATATTGTCTATGGCCATGAGCATCAATTCCTTTGAGCTTTCAAAATCTTTATCCTCATCTGATGATTTTGTTCCTTCACTTTCAAGGGAGTTAGCATCTTGGGTGTTGAATCTTTTCTTGTTAGTCTTCTTTTTATCCTTTTGCACTTTTCTAAACATCTCTTTAGGGTTATATTCATTCCTCTTCTCTTCTGGAAACTTGCGAGCATAATGACCTACTTTACCATAGTTAAAGCACTTGAAAGGTAGATTGGCTTTGTACTTCCCTGAGCCTATCTTGAACTTCCTCACAAACATAGCTTTATTTTCATTTGATTCACAACATGAACCGTTATGTTATTCCTTGGGCTTCTTATCTGCTTTAAAGGCTTAATCCTTTATTGTTGGTTTTCCATTAGAAATTCTCATCTCATAGGAAGTAAGAAGGCTAAGTAGTTGGTCATAAGTCATATTTTTCACATCTGTCATCTCCTCAATGGATACAAATTTTGGATTAAATCTCTCAAGGAGAGATCTCAACACCTTTTGAACTATTATAGGCTCTTTCAACTCTTCATAAAGACCTCTTATAGTATTCACAACCTCATCAAATCTAAGAAATTATTTAATAATATCTTCATCATATTGCATCTTCAAAGACTCAAATTGCATTATAAAACCTTGAAGCTTGGCTTGCATTACCTTGTTCTTACCCTCATAGCAACTACTCATCTTATCTCAAATAGGTTTTTCACTAGTGCAATCCATGACATTCAATAGTTTTGATTTAGGTAGGCTAGCTAGCAGAGCATTCATAGCTTTAGCATTACTTGTAAAATCCATCTTCTAATCTCTAATAATTAGGGTTTGAGGCTTTTGATATTCTTCTTCCAATGCACACCATACATCATCACTAAGGGATTGAATATAGGATCTCACCATGACTTTCCAAAACACATGGCTTGTTCCATTGAACATTGGTGCTTTGTTGGTGTATCCTCCTTCCTATTTTGCCATGGTCCTTGATCTTTATTCCAACTATTAAATTGATCGTAATGTAACTTGGTTTCTCTAATACCAATAGTTATAAGCCAGGACAATACTGAGAGGAGGGGTGTGAATTAGTATTGTGGGAATTTTTAAAATTTATTCTACTTGTAAAGAATACTAGGACACCAATAAACACTTTAACAACAATTCATATGAGCATCATAAGACTCAACATAATAAGTAAAAGTAACACACATAGATTCTTCAAAATTCCCTTCAATTACTTTCACAAAGATGACCTTCTACTTGTTCATTACAAAGTTCTCTATCTACAACCAAAAGGAAGCTACTAATCCCTAGTTTATAAGCTATTATTGAAAGGAGCTACAACCTCTGATTTATTAGCTACTAATGAAAGGAGCTACAATCCCAGATATGCAAGTTACCACTTGCTTAACCCATTAGAGGAAATTTCATCCCAAAAAGGGTCGCTTAAGGAAAAATAATAAAGTAATGGTTGAAATAATAAAATAAGAGATACATTTTGGAGGGAAAATAAAATAAAAAATTTATTTTATTTTATTTTTGGCTTATCTCCTTATAGGTTTGCTCAAATTTGAAGTGTAGACACTCGTTGGATACATAATTAAATTCTACATCAAACGAGTACACATTATACACACTTTTAAGAAGACCCACATTGATAAAAAATGAAGATACATTAAAAATGTATGTTATTCAATGTATCTTTAATTTTTATCAATGTAAGTCTTCTCAAAAATATGCATAATGATTACTCGTTAGATGTGGAATTTAATTCTGCATCCAATGGTTGTCTACATTTGAAATTTTTGTAAGCCTTTAAGGAGATTTGTCAAAAAAAAAAAAAAAAAAAGTTTTTCTTCTTATCCCTCCAAAATATTTACACGTACCTCTTTTTAAATTTAAAGGAAATTTATTTGTTTAGATATTATGTCATGGGAATAACATGAAAATTTCATCAATACTTTTAGGCTGAAATTTCCACTATTGTCCTTGATTCATCTTTCATTTCATATTCTAAATCAAACCATGAAGGCCACTATCTTTCTTAAAACAAATTAATTCATTATGTTAATCACTCACTCCAAACACCATAAAATTACCTTCAACAATATTTATCTTCTTTTTTTTTTTCTTTTTTCTTTTTTTTGAATATGTCTACTCCTATATTGATACAAAAATATAGTTACAGAGAGGTAGAGGCCTCGAGAGTTCTAGCCCATGTGACGGCATGCTTACAAGAATCGCTTAAGAAATTGACCATAAGACCAGCGTAATGACTTGCTTTGAGACTTAAGATAACTGAAAATAGTGACGGAGGACCAAGAAAAAATGAAAGGAATAGCGTAGCCGCTACCAAGATAGTGACCCATAAACAAATTGAACAAAAACAGGAGATAGCCTCCCACGTAGGGGAAACTGGAAAATCTGAAATTGAAAAAGACCTGATTCTGAGAGCTAAAAACATGAAATGGCTGTGAATTCGGAAGGTATTGAGCAACATCTTTCAGCGATTGAACAAAAACCATAAGGTGCAGACCTGATTAGTCTTCATGCGATGTTGGAGGTGATTCTTCAACAATGCGGCAGCCAAATTGGTCTGGGTCTTCACACTCAGAGGGTTGGCCCTCTTTTCTTGAAGGACCCCTGTCTGCAGGAGCACTCGGACCGGCTTGGATGGTCGAATCCCGAGTTGCAGAGCCGCCTTGGGTCTTTCTCTGAGTATTCACATTCTGCGAGGAATCAATCTGGTCTTCCATCCTTGGTACCAAAGGATGTCCTGGACTGTCAGCCTCCAAACCCGCAGAATCCTCGCACAATTCTACAGTAACGGATGCAATGAAGGAGGAATTTCCAAGAGTGCATGGGAAGCGGAAGCGAGCTGTATGAGAATTGGGATGGAGAGAGCACACTTCGGAGAAGAATTGCCCTCGACCTCTGCCGCGGTCGCTTCTGGTCTCAGGGTATCTTTCAAAACAGAAATCCGAAGCCTCTGACGAAGGGTCTGAGGTTGTGGAGGAAGGCTGGCGGGAGACTCGGCCTCGGGAGCTGCCTCTTCTGCTAATCATCCTTGTGCTCATTCTTGGCATCTTGAAGACTACTGGGGGAACTGAACAAACAGCCGTGGATGGAACTGAGAGGAGGCGGCCGAGGGAGATGTAATGAGGATTGTTTGAAGCATGAAAGCCCATATGAATGTCAACGCCTTGATTTTGAGACAGACCATGCCCTGGACTATCTTCAACCTTGCTGAACCAACATGTGTGGAAGGGAGGAGCGGGAAGGAATAACGAGCAGAGCATCATTACCAATATACTAACACACTTGCAAGAGGGAGTGAGCTGCGTTATTGCATCATTTAAGTTGACGGACTATGACATTAATTCAATTCTCATGCGATGCCAGTTGGCGCTTGTGATGAGCCACGTGCCCTTCCTTCTCACCGCCAATGAAATTTTCTCTTGGCTATGCACCCACATCCGGGGACCTTCAACAATATTTATCGTTGATCAATCAACCATAACATTAACTTATGAACACATATTTACTCATCTCATCTTGCAAATTTGATTATGCTTATAAATAAATTGAGCTAACATTTTTTGTTTTTGAACTTCTGGTTAAGTTCAACTCTTTAGCTTGCATGAGTTCATATTTTTTCTCATCTCCCACTTCATTCAAGTCTTCTAAATGTGGTCTTAAAATTTTCAATCTCTAATCTATCGTCTTTGTGAGAATTGTTTTGTTAAACTATCCAAATTTGCAATTCTGGAATTGTACAGGTTCTAGGAGGAATTTTATAAATTTGGTTGACTGTGAAGTTTGGCTGATTTGCTAAATGTCTCTAATTCTATCCATGCCACTAATTTTGTTGCTAATTCTTCCATGCCACTATTTATAGTTTAGTGCAATTCTTGTTTTGGTGGATTTCATTAAATCTGGCACAAAATGTCAAATTTCATTCGTCATTGCTTAATTGCATTGGCATCTATACATTGGACCTAATTCTGATAAAAATGTGGGTTTTGACCCAGCTGTAATGAGGTTAGGGGCTAAAATAGGTTGGGGTTTTGCAAGTTTCATTCTCCATTCACTGCACTAGGACCTAACTTAAGAAAAATTCATTAAAACAAAAAAGAAAAGAGCACATAACTAATTAATGAGCGTGACTTTCAATGTAGGTTGGGAGTTTCAAGGTCGGAGGTCGACCAGAGTTTTACTAGCATTTGTCCCCTACTAGCCTAGAGGCTTGACTATCACACAATCTCAACCTAGGACCAAATTCTTTTGATTTTCACCAAAAAAAAAATCGTAAGAAAGCTTCATCAAACATAACCGTTATCCCTAATTTTGAGGTTCTACCACATCACCTCGCTGATGTCATCCTTATGTCATCCATGCCACATGGTGTCTCCTTAGTGGTCACATGTTGCACCAGAATTTGGCCCACTTGGACACCTGAAAATTCCAAATCAGCGTGCGATGTGTCACAACCTCATAGGTGCCACATCATCTTGACTTCGTCATGCCATTATTCTCCACCGATGCATCCATGTCGCCTCTGTTAGCCCATATAATCATGCATTGTGTCTTCTTCTAGTCAGCTCCATGTTGTCAACTTGTACAATGGAAGAGGGGTCTCGGACCTCTATTTTTCATCAAATTGCTTTATAAAATTTGAAGAAGAAGAATGGGTCGGGGATCTGCTTATTTATTTTTCTGTATACCTGCACTTGCTCCTGACTTTCGATTATGTTGAAGGCTTGACTAGGTCCGACATGGTCGAGGGTTAAGGGTCAAAGCTTATTTCCTTTTGTGGTAGCTCGACTCCTGACTGGGTCGAAGGACTGACTAGGTTGGGGATCAGGGCTTTGCGAGGTAAGACTATGTCAGGAGTCAAGGCATATCCAAGCCTAACTTTGAACCTTGTTAACTTGAAAGCTTGGCTGGTTGAATCTTTTCACCTCTTTAAGTCTTGAACTTTGACCTGTAATAAATTTTGATCTAGGAAGCCTTTTCCAGAATTCAGCATACCATTGGAAAAGATTTTCCAAGCTCTATAAATATGAGCACTTTCCAAGCATATTTGAGCTAATCTTTTGAACTAAAAATTTCTCCAAGTATTTGTTCCTTTATGAATATTCTTGCAACGGTCTTTTCCTTTCTTATAAATTTTCCACCAATGACAACTTATTTATAACAATGTTTATATGCTATGTACATTATATATGAAGTTGAAATTTTTCACACGTGATTGGAGATAAGTGCGTGATTTATACCAAGGTAGAATATAGTTGATATGAATTCATTTACACTTAAAGAAAACAATGGTCATAGTAATCTAAGTTGTGTTGTTAATCTCCATAATGTTGATGAATTGTGTGTAGTGAGGAGGAAGAAAAATTCCTCTAAACCTGCACACTATGCATAATGTATCAACATTATGGAGATTAATAATAAAACTTTACATGTGTTTACTTATGGTATATCGATTTATTGTGTTCTCTAATGTTCGAGGTGCATTTTATTTTTCACAATGTTGTGAGTAGTTTTATAGCATCATTTAGCACTCTTGTAGACTTGATGCTCTTGTATGGCCTTGAGTGACCTTTTCCGATGCAGACTTGATCCTATATTAAAAAAAAATATTTCAAATTCCATACACGACTCTGCCCATTCAAAATCACATACATATGCGAGTTCATTAACTGCTTAACAGTGTGTACCTTTTTAAATATAAAAAACTAAAATAATATGCTATTTTTTGGGTAGGGTTCATGGGTTTTACTTGGAGCCCACCTACGGGAGCCTGTAGAACAACTGAATTAACTAATTTCACATGGTATATATACACACCTTGGGTAGGCCTAAAAGGAAGAAGAGAAGGGCTATCGACATTATACCCATTTTGCTCCCAGATCAAGTTTGATTTTCCCATATCTCCAGCATTTCATGTCTCTATGGAAACCCTTGTTTCCTTTGCAGACATGTTCATCATCTTTATAGCATCTCCTTGCATTTGTTAGAGAGGTTTTCTTCGTGGCTCGGGCTTGAGGGATCCGGAGAAAGGCCTCGTTGGTGCTTTCGATTGGATCAGGTTGTACCTTTCATCTAGCTATTGTTGATTATCAATAGAGAAGCTCATGCCTTGCTCTTGATATGTTATTATCTTATGAATAGTAATTTATATGTTTATATTTGATGATCTAAAATATCTTTTATGTATGGACATTGAACTATATATCATGTATATGCTTTTTTGAATTGATTTGTAGTCCTACTCGATTCTAGAGGAAGCATAGGGTTTGGACCCTACGTGAAAATCATCAAACATAGGACTTCTGGATAAGTTTCCAAGTCCACATTTAATAATTCACATGTTTAGCATGCTTTCTTTAATTCTTCTTTTTATTTTATTATTCTCCTCTGTTAAGGTTCTCAACCCTTACCTTTGGGAACTTTTTTCGCCAACAGAATTGGAGACTCCACTAGCAGATACCATCAAGTATTTCCTAGAAGGGTTGTAATTCTTTGATTTGGGTTTTTGTCTGTTGTTTTTTAAATTTTCTAGCCTTCTGGACTCTTAGGAAATCTGGTCAATCAACTTGATCTCTTGGATTAGGACTATATTTTTATTTTTCCCTAATTTTCCATTTATACATTGTTTTTGTTGCATACAGAAGTGTAGATATGAATTTTATTCCTAAGAAACATGTGTATATGTAATTTCTTCAGAATTATTCATGTACATACGCATTTATGGTGTTACATAGTCATGTACAGATTGAAAAAACTGAATTTTTTTCATTACTGTCTTTTGTTGTGGGTTTTGTCATGTTTGCTTGTGTATTTCTTGTTTGAATGAGGCTTGAAATCATATTTTTATTAGTTGTTGTTAATTTTTATTCCATCTCTTTGGTGAAAATCCTATTTCAACCTAGGGTTTGTAATTTTTTAAGCTTTTCATACTTAAATTTGGGTTTCAAACTTTCTTTGGGAAGTGTTTCACTGTTCTGTGCTGTTGGGACAATTAGTTTCTCTTCCAACTTGGTTATAACCTAGTTTTCTTTATTCTTCGTTTACATTCTACAAGTTGGTTTGTTTTTTCTATTCATATCTTGTTTGAGAAAAGTGTTTGCAATTCTTGGTAAATGAGAGATTTCAATTCTCCAAAATATTTCTCATTTCCAGAATTCCTTGTACCTTCCTCACCAAATCACTCAAGACGTTTTAGTCTCTTATTCACATTAATATTTTAATAGTTGGGATCATTAATGAATAGTCAGATTTGAGTTTCAGTTTATGAAATTTGCACTCTTTTAAAAAAAAAAAAAAAAAAAAGAAAAAGGCATTTTCTTTGTTGTTTTTGTTTCTTTTGTTTCTTCGTTTTGTAGTATTTTGGGTTCTAGAAAATGTGTGAAATCCTATTAAAAGGTTAAAATTCCTTTTTTCTTTGAGGAGTTCTCTTTATCTTGGGATTGGCTTCTCTTTGCTGAGAGAGTTTTCCCTTACATTTGTGATCATGTTAGTTTACCTTTAAGTCTCTTTTTGAATCTTGCATCTGCATACTAGTGTGCATTTGGTAAGATGTATTATAGACATCATTTAATTCTTTTGATAGTTTTTAAATGCTTGAGTGAAAATAAAATAAAAAATTCTTTATTAAGTCCCTCATAGAACCTTTGTAGAAATCATTTTTCTTTGAAGAAAATTAGTTTCATTTTCATGTAGCTTAGGTTTTCTATTGATTTCTTTTGCGTCATAATACCATCAATTTTACTTCCATTTCCCTATGTCCTAATAACAACCAATTAAAATAAGCGCTTAATTTAAATGAACTAGACTTTTTATTTTTGTCATAGAGACATCAACTAGTCTAAGACATTAAGGCCTTGGAATAGGTGTGTGGAGAGTAAAATCTCCAAGGCCACTTGATCTGAAAGTATAGAAGTTTACTAAAGAGTGGAAATCCAGTCTCATTAATTTGTCCAGGAAAACTCTTCTAACACATGAGTTGAGCACAAGGACGTGTGATGATAAGGAAAAAGAGATACCCCCTCTTCTACTTGTTGGATCACGTGCCCATGACTCTTCCTCCTAGATTCTGATCATGAACTTGTGACCCTAGTTTCCTTTCTTAGGGACCACACATGAGATTGTGGGGGGGGGAGGAATGCCCATGGTACCTGAGGCATACGTTGCATCACTTTCAGAGTACTTCTGGAGGGTGCCCTTATGAAGCTTGGGTACTTGAACCGGCAAAGGCTATTATCTGGAGATCAATGTAAATGCTTGTGATACCTTATCTGGTATGAATAGGTCCTTATCATCCCAAACTACCTTCAGGAGGTCCTTTATGTCACTTTCTTGTATTTTGGTATCCGGTCCTAACTACCCAGAGCGGAAATACTTGGAAGTTGCTTGCTTGGTTATATCTTTAGGACTTTATAGTGGAGTGCTCGTGGCTCTTTGTATTTAGTTAGCTTTAGGTGGATTTACCTAGTAAATTTTGGACCTTTGATTCTAAGTGACTAACCAACCACTCCACTGGTCTTGAAAGGATTTTGATATTTCTCTTGAAATTGTGGAGTTTCCTCAATGGAAAAGGCTTGATTGTGCATCTCTCTTCCCTGAAAATTCATTTGAACAATCTCATAAGGGAAGGATATACGTATAAGTTGGGTATGGCCAATATTTATGTGGAAGCCAACCAAGGGACCCCTCCGAAAGGGGATCATTGTGATTTTCCTTTATTTGGAAACGTTGGTACCCCCTTGATGGCCACTTTGAATATTCCTGGATTGAATTTTGGACGACCAATTTGGCAGTGGTCCACTTCGAATATTCCAAATGTTCTTGAAGCTTCTCAAATGAATGCCTTAGTTCAAGGGCATCAAATGTTCATCTTCTTCACAAGATAAATATAGGCTTCCTCTTTGTCCTCCATCTTGTAATAAGAAATCTACAAATAAGAGAAATATGAATAATAAGAAGAAGAATAGTACGCTCCATGAATCATCACCAACCTCTACTAGTCATGTTGGAAATGAGCCTTCAACCACCACAGGTCATGTTGGGGGCATAAATTTAGTCACTGCAAGTCATACTAGCAATGGGTCACCTGCCTCTGTGAGTAATATTTCTGTTGACTCTCTTGCTTCTGTGAGTAGGATTGGGTGCACAATTCCTATCTCTCTTAAGAATGAGTCACTAACCTCTGCAAGTCATGTTGGAGACTCTCCACCAACCACTACTAGTCATGTTGGGCGAATGGATGTTGCACATAAACCTAGGCGTAGAATATTTAAAACAAAGTTTCCTTGTAAGATATGTAACAAAGGTTTTGGTCTGAGTTTGTAGGTTCTTCTACTCCTGAACCTTTTATGGTTTCTCAAAAATATACTCAAACATTGGTTTTTGAAGTGATCAAGTTAGTGAAATCTTTGACTGATCCCACTCTTCTTTAGGGGGGTGAAGTTCCTAACAACGGAGCCTTCTTGATTTCTATTTCATAGTCTTCTAGTCTAGGGGGGCATCCCAGTCTCTTCAAGTGAACGCCCTCCAGGTTTTAGGAGTGTTTCCTCTGATTGGGATAATATTGTTGAGCCTCATATTCCTTATGTTGCACCATTCCAAATATAGGTTAGAGTTAATTCCAAAATGTTTATTGATGTATGATAGATGAAGGATCCTCTACAAGTATTATATCCTCCTTGATTTTGAAATATTTTGGTTCTCTAAATATTTTGGCAGCTAATAGTCAGTTGTTAGCATATGATAGAAGATTTGGTGAATCTATAGGTGTTGTTCCTCAATTGCCTATTACTTTAGGTGGGAAGACTATATTAATCAATATGGTGGTGGTTGATCTCCCTTTAGACTTTAATATTCTACTTGGGTGTGATTATGTCTATGCTATGAATGTTGAGGTGTCTTCACTCTTTCGAGTGATATATTTTCCTCATAATGGAAGTATTGTCACTATTGATCAACTTGCATCTGATAATCACCATCCTAATTTGAAATTAGTTTAGAATACCCCTTGGTATGTTCCAAGTGTTCAAGTAGACTCTACCTCGCCATGTGTGAACTATGTGGAATTATATCCTCAATGCTCAATTGTGTTAGAGAAGGATAATTTTAACTATTATTTTCCTTCTGAAGACTTGATCTTGGCAGTTGATCTAGTGATTTATCCTATAGGGGCATGGGCCCCTTCACTTCCCTCTTTTTGTCCTTCAGGTTCTCAATATTTCTTGGATGTTGAGTTGCCTTCACAGGAGGAACTTTTTGAAGCCATGAGTTTTAGCTACCAAAGGATTCCTTGGCTTGAGTCTCATAAGGGGCTTGTCCTAAAGAACTATTGTACGTAAGTTGCAAGGTTGTGGTTCCATGTACCATATTGTACATATAAGGTATGCATTTTCAAGTTTTGTATTCTATGACACAAAGTTTTATCTAAAGTTTATATATCAGATGTACTAACTTCTTGTCTAGTGTTCCCAATTATGTCTGCAGTACTTTGAAGACTTCTCTTTTTGGTATTTTTCATGGTTGGTATGCAACGACAAGTATTTGTTCTTGAAACTGGCATATTTGTTGGGTTCTCCAACTGCATTGTGAATTGCCGGTTTCCTTTTCCATTTTTGCCTTAGGATCGACCCCACCAATCTATTCCAAGGAACCTTCTCATGAATTAGAAGTCTCATAACTTATGTGGTATATCCTACCTTATCATGGACATCCTATATAGTACCTTGTTATCACTTAGCACCCATGCTAAACTTTTGTTCTTAGGCTCGGGATTCCTCTTTAATCCCACCATGCTTTTGGTTGAAGCCTCAATTTTCTTATTCTTCGCTATTTTATGGTATTACACCTGAGAGGCTCCCATGTGTTTAGTTGTACTATTGCATTGTATTTTGACTACTTGTACCTCTTTTGGCATTATGCCGACTTCATTTGGTGTCGTGTATAAGCCACTTTTGGCCATGAAAATTTGCAAGTTCAAACCATGCATTCATTAGCCTTTGCAACTTGACACGTATCTTTCCATGGAAAGGACTTTCCCCCAAGTGTCGATGACTAGCACCTGCCTCCTTCCATTGAGCATAGGATTGTTCGAGTCCCAAGAGATAGTGCACTTTCCCTTGACACTCGTTCTTTCCTCTGTACTATAGCCATTCTTTTATTCCTTTTTAGGATTTAAATATGGAAAAGACAGAAAGACAAATATTCCAAAAAGAGCAGGAATGAGACAGTTTCTTCATTATTTGGTGGAAGCTAGAGTCAGTTGTGTTGCCCTTGAACAAAGAGATTAAAATGAGTCTTTCCTCCATTGGGATGAGACTTAGTCTAGCTTTAGGGAAGCCATAACCTTGTACATGAGTTAGTCCTCCTCCGATTGATTATCTCTTCCAATCATATGGAGAGTTTGTTAATGCCTCCTAAATTTGCAAGCTTATACAATGTAATTTTATGTTGTAATAAAGTCACATTAAGTTATCATTTTTTTCAAGGGAAGTAAACTTGTTGTTGGCCATTTTGCGGTGTCTCTTGACTCATTTATGTCGGCCAAATTGTGGTGTCTCTTGACTCATTTCTATCGGCCAATTTGTGGTGTCTCTTGACTAATTTCTGTCGGCCATACCTGAACTGTCAAGTTATCTTCAATATCACATCATCTATTTGCTCCTTCACTCATGTTGGTTAAGGATGTCCCCATTGAATTCTTACTGGTGGGTTTTCTCTTATCAACTTCGACAAATTTCTCTGGGATTAAAACTACAGTCACACCCTAACCCTATTTACATCATTGATAGGTCATCTTATGCTGAACATCAATGGGTATCATGGATCTTTGGTAAAGCATTTTCCCTTCTTTTCGATGTCAACTTACATTATCACAGATTTGGATTCGTGCAACACCTTGGTTTCCATTTGACCCTATTAGTGGGTTCCTCTCCTCTGTGTCAAATTTCATTATTGGTTTGTTCATAGGATTTCTGTCATGTTCTAGTCACATCTTATGTATGCTGGAAATATACTTTAGAATAGCTACTTCATCTCTCTTCATTTGAGTTCTTCCAAATTATCAGCCTGCGGGTTACACTGGTGTTGGCTAATGTCGGATGCTTAATTCTTTCCTTTGAGAGATCTTTCCCCATCAAGTCTGACTCATTGCTCTAGGAATAAGGTATAGAGTCCCTTTTTGAGTACTTTAGGGTTTGCAGTCATTAGTGGAAGACTCCTTTGCTAATAGCAATGAGAATACATCAATGTCTCCTGATTGATAGATTCTTTCATCTGTTCAAATTCAACACATTTATTTGCACTTATTAGATTGTACTAGGGTACCTTGACACTCATTATCATTATCGGTGAGTTTTCTTGCATTTGTTAATAGTATACATCAATGAGCGGTAATCAAACAATTTCTCACATGGTCGACTTCAACTCATTTATTTCCATAGTCTACAAATTTACCATATGTGGTCCATGAATACCTCAAGTTGTGTTAGCATCTTGGTTCACTTGACATCTCCTTCAATTTTCTACGAGTGACATCGTCCACCTTATATGTTGCAGTCCTTCATAGCAGCATCCTATATGTTGGAACTCGAGTTTATGCAGTACCACTATTCCACCTTTATGACTTGGTACTTTTATGAGGATCAGTTATGTAGTATCACTTATTAGACAGTCTTCTTGCATCATTTATCAGATATTCTTCCATATGTGATATTGAGGCATAAGTCCGTAGTGTTCTTTTGCGGCTATGATTTGATGATCCATTATGTACTCTACAACTTATTTTGTTCCCTTATGTATACATTTGGATCCACTTTATACTTGATCAACAGACATACTTTATAACTTGTGAGCATCCTTATGCCGACCTCAAAAATGAGTTTTCTTTCTGACTCCTTCCATAGGTATTCGATGAGCTGGAACCTTGTGATCTCCTCTCGGTTTTTTGGATGACTCCTCTCTCGATACTTAGTATTTCGGCCATCATGTACCCCTTCTAACCTAATATATTAGGGGGCATATGTTATAGCATCATTTAACACTCCTGTAGAATTCATTCTCTTATATGGCCTTGGGCATCCTTTTCCCATGCAGACGTGATCTTATATTAAGAAACAATATTTCAAATTGAATACGTGACTCTGCCTATTAACAAGCGTGCACATACGCAGGTTTTATAACTGCATACCCATGTATACCTTTTTAAATATGACAAAATAAAATAATATGTTATTTTTTGGGTGGGGTTCATGGATTTTTCCAAGATCCCACCTATAGGTGCCCATAACACAACTAAATTAACTAATTTCAGTTGGTATATATACACACCTTGGGTAGGACTAAAATAAATGAGTGAAGGGCTATCGACATTATACCCATTTTTCTCCCAGATCAAGTCTGATTTTCCCATGCCTCCTACACTCCCAGTCTCTATGGAAACCCTTGTTTCCTTTGTAGAGATGTTCATCATATTTATAGAATCTCCTTGCATATGTTAGAGAGGTTTTCTTTGTGGCTTAGGCTGGATGGATATGGAGGAAGGCTTTGTTGATTCTTTGGATTTGATTAGGTTGTACCTTTCATGTACCTATTGTTGATTATCAATAAAGAAGATAATGTGTTGTTCGTGATATGTTATTGTCTTTTGAATAGAAATTTATATGTTTATATATGATGATCTAAGATATATTTTATGTATGCACATTGAATTATATATCATATATATGCTTTTCTGAATTGATTTGCAGTCCTGCTAGATTCTGGAGGAAGCTGAGGGTTTGGACACTACGGGAACCTCATCAAATGTAGGACCTACAGGAAATTGCCCAAGTCCACATTTAATAACTCATGTTTGGAATGATTTCTTGACTGCTTCTTGTTTATTTTCTTGTTCTAGTCTATTGAGGTTTGTTATGCGGGATTTACGATTGTGGACAAAGGTATCTCCCCTAGGTTTGGTGGCTAACCTAGAACAACAGAGATACAAGGAGCCCAATGCTTTCCTTAAAGTAAATATATGATAAAATGAAGCCTATCTGGAATCTGTCACATGCTTCTCTGCTTCTTTAGCTTGAATTCTCTAATTCTAGCTCTGATTTCCATAATTAGAACTTGCACAGTCAGATAACACAAGCTAAGAAACTACAAGATCTATACAGTATAATTTAAATACTCTATTCAATAGATCAACATGCTATTGAAATATATGAAAAAAAATCACATATAGGAAAACATAAAATTCTTTGCATTAATATAAATGGAAGGAATTACAACCATAAATAGATGTTGAACTTATAGAAGAGCTCCTCCAGGCTGACTTGTCCTTTCCTTGTCACGATGTGTACCTCCAATCACCCTAAATGAATGAAATGAAACCTCTCACAACAACAACATAAGGGTAGAATCACTCTCCCAAAGGCAACCTCTTGCATAGGGAAGGTTGTAAATATATAAAGGTGTGGGGTAAGTTGGGAGTTCTTATCCAATTACCAATCTAAGGTTTTAGATCCACATTTGTTGGGAGGATGGGATCAAAGGATAAGGGATGGAAACTCCAAAGTACAGTAGGATAGGATTTGAATGTTTTATCTGAGGTAAATGGTTGTAACAAATTCTGGAAGCTTATGAAAGAGGAGCCTTCCAAAATTTCTCTATTTTTCCCAAGTTTCTAGAACCAACGCAATTGCAAAGGGGAGCAACCTGTAGGTGATCAACATAGGCCACAGTGGAGAAACATGTGGGTGAACACTATCCAACAAGAGGCCAGGGAGCGTTGATATTGAAACTGGCTCAGATGATGCAGTTTCAAACAAAAACTTTGAGAAATGAAAGAGGCATGCCTAGGGATTTGTGCAAGATGATAACAAGGGGGAATAGGATGTTGGTTGATCCCATTAGGAGGCCTATACTCAGCACATAAGCTAACACACCATGTAAAATGATAAAAATATGTTTCCAAAGATGATAATTGGTGGATCCATCACTAGATTACTTTTTGTATGAATATTGCCATCAAACATTGTGATCTTTGTATAACTCCTGAAATCGCAGCCCAAATGGATGAAACTAGATCTCGGATCTTCTATCTCCTTCACACGACCAACCAACGTACGAGTATAACCATGTGAATCAATGAACTGAATTTGGACATGGTAGAAGCCATTTGATTACTGTTCGATGATGTAAGCCGTTAACAAACATGAGAGAACCCATTGATGATGTTAGTGGCTCTCAAGGTACCGTAGTACAATCCTTATGATGTGAATAAATGAGTTGATGTTGAACACCACACAAAGTCTTTCGGTCAAAGGAACTTGATGTAAAATTGTCCTTGAGAGCAAGAAAATTTTCCATTGATGTATGCAAGCACCAAGGTAGCAAAGGGTTATTTCTAAGTCAGCATCCTGGATAATGTGCCGATGTCAACAGGAAGTGACCCATCATAGGAGGGATTTGATGTATCCCCCATCAATGATATGAAATGGGTATCATGATTGAGACAGAACAATGTTGATATGGAACTGGCTCAAGAAAGGAAAAAATGGAATGAAGGCTTAGGATTATTGTAACGGGTATTCATCGAATGACTTCTCTTGAACGTAGACGTGAAACTAAAATGGAGTTCGAAGCATTGACCCAAAAATAAAATGGAGACTCTAAATATGGTATGATGAAAAAAATATAAGGATATTACCCAACCCAACAACCATGAAGATGAAGTAGAAGAGTGTCATGTTCAAGAGTGTCTTCCCAATTTCCCTAACCATACTTTGCAACACCTCTTTATTTTTTAAGAATCTTGAGGAGGATAACATATACTTGATCTGTAAGTTCACCCTTCATATGAATCCCTCTAAGTATATTTAACAAACCCTAAGAAGGAGATGTTCGGCCTTGTCATGTTTGACAAACCCATTGTTGTTTGATTTTTTAATGAGTCCATTGAAGATAAAACTCAACATCTTTTTCATGTTTAGTGAGTTTGAAAAATAGGAAAAAAAAACTCCTGATGTCCCTTTTCGTAGATAGTCTCTCAAGTCCAAAAAGGTAGAAAATAATACTCAAGAGAAACTCTTAGCCATGTTCAACTAAGGTATTCATTTTTTGTAGATATTCTATCTCATTCCGGAAAAGGGTTAAACTTATACTGAGTAAACATATTTTCAAATGCTTTTACGAGTTTGAAAATACAACCGCTCAACGATCTTTTCATATTTTGGGAGCCTGAAAAGAGATGAAAGAGGACTCCTCTTGGAGAAACGAGTGGTATAAAGGGTAGAAACTAGTTCTAGTCATGATGGAATTGCTCAAAACATGCAAAGGTCAAGAGGTTGTCTAATAATACCTCTCGTCGTAGCAGTTCCTCAGAAAAGCGTAAAAAACAAAGTGAAAACATATGATCGACCAAGAAGATGGTGAAAATGGAATGAGAAAACCAAGGCTCATCTCAAAAAAACATGTTGATAAAAATGGAAATCGTGAGAGGTAGGATGAAAATGGTTTCATTTTTACACAAGCTTGAAACAGAGGAAAGCTATGCTTGATATAAGTTTATATTTCCCCAACATAATGACTCAATTTAAGGTACATGCCCCCCAATCTTCATTTCATTTACCTAAGTAGACTACTGGTTACTAACAGGTGGATGGAATGAAGGTTCATTTACATTATCAAGTGAAATACTCAACTGGGAATTTATGAGATCTAACCAAAGACTTGAATTGGAAGGGGATCCATTTCATTTTTAATGAGCTTGACAGAGGAAAATAAATATGCCCGTAGGACCTTGTTTCATTTTTTTAATGAGCTTGACACAAGAAAAGAACTATGGTCATAGGACCTTGTTTCATTTTTTAATGAGATTGACACAAGAAAATGAATTTTGCTCTGGGATTAGATCATGGCCTCCAAGAGACGATGGCTTTCAAGAGGTTCTCATCAGATGGAAGAAAAATTCTCTTGAATGGATACATATCACAGGATCAAATGGAAAGAGAAAGCTCCAATGCCCCTAGTAAATGATTCACCATATCACTTATTGGATCTAGGATGACAAAAGTTGAGAAGACAGTGAAAGGCTCATATTCATCAGTACTTATGTGAACATGATAGGCTTCCCCATAATTAACCTTTTGCAGGGAAGATACCACTTTCATATAAGGACCATTTAGGTAATTAGGTTGATTAGGAGCGAAATTAGGACCAACAAATGAAAGTTGGTCAATAGTCACGATTCTTCCTTCATGTGGGAAACACATCACACGAAAGAGTGAAGATACAAGAGCTCCCATAGCATAAACATAGTCACCCCCAAGGAGTAAATTAAAATACAAAGGGCCTTGGACTACCATCACATCGATATAGACAATATTTTCTCCCAAAGTAATAGGCAACTTAGGAAGGATCCCTAACGATTCACTGGTTCCTTTGCTAAAAGCCAATAGATTATGGGTAACGGGAACAAGTTATGTAGAATCTAAATATTTCCAAGTAGCTGAGGACAAAATACTAATGAATTCATCTTCATATATGATTGTTCTATGTATAGCCACATTATAATCATGTACTATGATCTAGAAGGGAACGTAAGGAGGAAGAATATATCCTAGTAGTCGACTCCAACCAAAGGAAGTGACCATGCTACTTGGAGAGGGTGTTGTGGGAACGGGAGAAATGCCCCCTTGTACTATGGGATGGAAAAAATGTTGTCCAGTGTTGTGGGAATGGGAGGATTCCCCCCCCCCCCTGTGCCGTGGAAATGGGAGAACGATCCCCTAGTTTATTAGAACCTGAAGAAATGAGAAGAACCTGAGTGATATGAGCTTCGCTCTCTTCAAGAAAGGTGTGATCAACTGAATGTGGAATCGAGTCAACCATTTTTTGAACCAATGGTTGGTTAGAAACAAACCCATGGGATTCACACTAAGAATGAGTGAGATTGATTGCATTCGTATTTTGATCAATCACTTCATCAACTAGTTGGGATTGGGAGAAAGCTTTCAATAACTAGCCAAAAGATGAGGCTGAGAAGCTGTAAGGTTTTCCAACACTTTCGAGGCTTCATCCATATAGGGAAAAGGGTGAATTGGATGATTTCCTTCACATAACCTGTAGGAAAACTTAACTTTACCATTTTTCCCATGTACCTTATTATCATGGTTGATGGTTTGTCACCAACATGATCTCTAGAGGTTGATGACGAAGGCTGATATGAGCCTGTGGAACACACTTCTAATACATTGGGAATACTAGGACAATATCCAAGAAGGTGGTCACCCTTACATAACATGCAAGGGAGTTTGACTTTATGGGGTTGATTGGAAGATTTTCCCATACTAGTTTCATCCATAGAAATGGTTGCTTGGTTCTCCCCTTGCTTATTTTGCTTCTTCTTCTTTGCCCTTTTCTTCTTCTTCTTAGCTTCCTCGTTACTAGAATAAAAACTTGCACTAGGTGAAGAGGAAGAAAGGGATGAAGAGACAATAGGTGAAGAAGTAAAAGGGTCAACTTTAGGATCAACATGAGGTTGATGTTTTTCAAGCAAAGGAGAACGCAGTTGAGAAGTGGTTTGGACATTCGAAACCATAGGGGTCGAAAATAACCAAACTAGCAAACTAATTATAAATCTGGGAAGGGATAACATTGCCATATACATAGCACCAATATTTTCAAAACATGGAAAAGGATCAGGATTCTTGTCAGAGGGGTTCCCTTGATTAGTACACTCTGGAATTGTTGCCATTAGTCTCAACCTAAGATCCACTAAGGAGTTGTTACATGGGGAGGATGTTGTTTTGTTGTCAATTAATTGATTTCAGAAATTAAAGACACAAACAAAATAAAGGGGTAACTAGGCATAAAGGTTTACCAAGCAACTGTGAACTTCAATATACACCTTCGCAAACCAAGGAATTAACATACATCCAGGAAATCTCCCCGAATGTTGTGTTTGGTGTATCACAATATATAAGGAAAAATACTGGGTTACTTATGGATGGACAGAAACCTATAGGGGACTCCCAAAATATACTTGATGGTACGTGGGAGTACAGTCCATAGTAGTGTTGTCTAATGTGTAACCATTTGATGAGAGCATTCTCATATACTTTACATGTGTGGAACGTCATCCAATATACCCAAATGTATGTGGAGAACGATCATATACACTCACATACGTGAAATGGGATTTCACCGCTGGGATGCAACTGTTGGGTCCCTATAATACTAGTGATTACCCCATTACTATTGTAGTTGTACCCCTTATTAATATTGTTGTGCCCTTATTGTCTCCATATTATTATTACTGTGCCCCATAGAATCCCTCTATTGTTATTTTTGTGGCTTTATATTATTATTGTTAGGTCGGCTGGGTTATATTATGACTCCTTAGACTCCTATATATAGAAAGGAGGTTTTGTCATTTGAATCATCGAAGAATTGTTCATTTATGTAATGTAAAGGAGGTTGCCCCCTCGAAGAGGCTGAATTTTAAGGTGTTGATCTATCTTTTCTATCTTTTTCTTGAGCTGGTTTCATAACATTTGGTATCAGAGCTGATTATCTTTCCCAGTTTCCCTGCAATACCCCTTAATTCAACTTCCTTTCCTTCCATAGAAAATTTCATGAAAAGTCCTCCAACTCTTAAAGGATATCCTCGTGTTGGCACATAATAGAATGAAACAACAGGCATATCAACATCGCAGCGAAAGAAGTTTTGATGTAGGTGATTGGGTATTCCTACGGCTACAACCATATAAGCAAATGTCCCTCAAGCAAGCTAAGAAGGATAATAAATTATCACCAAAGTATTATGGTCCGTGCAAGGTGTTGCAAACGATTGGCACTATGGCATACAATTGGAGCTTCCTGCAACTTCTCGATTGCACCTAGTTTTCCATGTTTCATGTTTAAAGAAGGTTATAGGCAATAAGCTCCCAGTTCAAACAATATTGCCAGAATTTGATGAGGAAGGAAAAATTATATTGGAACCAGAAGTAGTCACAGAAATAAGAACTCGATAGTTGCGAAATCAATCAATTTCAGAGTATCTTATCAAGTGGAAGAACGTATCTGCTGAAGATTCTACATGGGAGGATGAGAATTTTATACAGAAGCATCCAGAACTACTCAAGCGTTGAGGACAACACTTTTTTGAAGGAGAGGGGCATGTTGGGTCCCTATAACACTAGGGATTACCCCATTACTATTGTAGTTGTACCCCTTATAAATATTGTTGTGCTCGTATTGTCCCCATATTGTTATTACTGTGCCCCATAGAATCCCTCTATTGTTATTTTTGTGGCTTTATATTATTATTGTTAGGTCGGCTGGGTTATATTGTGACTCCTTAGACTCCTATATATAGAAAGGAGGTTTTTTCATTTGAATCATCAAAGAATTGTTCATTTATGTAATGTAAAGGAGGTTGCCCCCTTGAAGAGGCTGAATTTTAAGGCATTGATCTATCTTTTCTATCTTTTTCTTGAGCTGGTTTCATAACAGCAACACTGGAAAAAATGACATCTCCTATGTTTAACAACATTGGAACATGTCTCTAGCCTAGACCTCTAAGTGTTTTCGTTAATGTTACAAATTATCCTTAGGATGATTCAACAAATTTTACTATTTATGTTTGATTAAGTTTTAGGTTCCGAATATCCTAAAATGAAAATCTAACATGAGAAAAGGGAAATCTTTCTCCTTCAATGAAAATCTAGCTAAGGAAGGGAATACAAAATCAGTATGCATCATACAACATGTAGCAAACATGATGTAAGATGAAATTTACCTTTCAATGTAATTGTTCCTATATTAATGCACATACAAAACCCTAAATTCTAATGCTAAAAAAATCTTTTCAACACACTTAATTTTCAAAATGAAGAAAACTAAGATGCAAATGTTTAGTCACTGATTCAAATGCACTTTTCAGAATGAGGATTAGAATAACAATTCATCCAAGTGACCAATGACCAAGCGGAATTATATTGCAAGACACACAATGATAAGAAAAAATAAAAAGTGAAAGAAATCCTTATGAAAGGAAATCAAATAAAAATGAAAACCAAACGGAGGCTATAGAGAGACCACAAGGAACTCAAGACTCAGGGAAGTTCAGTTGGAAGTAGGATGAACAATTATTTTGCAAGAGGCAACAAAAAACAAGTGAAATTTTTGTGCAAAAATAGGGGCCAACGTTGGTGCAAAAGAGACACTATTTCTTTACAACACTAGTACATAGTGGGCCCATGTGAGGTGCAATGCTCTGTCAAAGGCACTAGGGGAGAATTGGTCTAGGGATAGAGGATTATGACACAAAAATTGTAAAAGAGACTTAATGAAATCACTTCCTAGGTATATTCTTGGTTGGGTAAAGAAACAAAGGTCTATCAAAGAGGTAATCAAACACAAAGGAAAAAGGAACCACCAATGGAATACAATCGTCCCTAAAATGGTTGCCAATTTTATGTGAGATTTACGATTGTAGACAAAAGTACCTCCCCTAGGTTTGTTGGCTAACCTAGAACAATTGAGAGACAAGGAACCCAATGATTTCCTTAAAGTAAATATATTAAGGAATGAATCATACATGGAATTTGTCGCGCGCTTCAACCCTTTAGCTTGAATTCTATAATTCCATCTCTAATTGCCAAAATTATAACGTGCACAATAAGATAACGTAAGCCAAGACACTACGAGATCTACAATATCATCTAAATATTCTATTCAATAAGTCAAAATGGTATTTAAATATATTAAATAACAACATCACATATAGGAAAACAAAGAACTATTTTCATTAATATAAATGGAAGGAGTTACAACCATAAATAGATGTTGATCTTGTAGACGAGCTCCTCTAGGTTGACTTGTCCTTGTCACAATGTGTACCTCCAGTCACCCTAAATGCATGAAATGAAACCTCTCACATCAGCAAAATAAGGGTAGAATCATTCTCAAAAAGCAAACCTCTTGCATATGGAAGGTTGTAAATATATAAAGGGGTGGGGTGAGTTGGGAGTTCTTATCCAATTACCAATCTAATATTTTAGATCCACCTTTGATTGGACGATGGCATCAAAGGATAAGGGATGGAAACTCCAAAGTAGGGTAGGATAGGATTTGAATTTTGTTATCTCAAGTAAATGGTTGTAACAAATTCTGGAAGATTCTAGAAGAGGAGGCTTCTGAAATTTCTCTCTTTTCCCAAGTTTCTAGAACCAACGCAGGTGCAAAAGGGACCAACTTGTAGGTGTTCAATGTAGGCCAAAGTGGCGCAACATGTAGGTGAACACTATCCAACAAGCGGTCATGAAGCATTGGTCCTAAAATTGGCTCTGATGATGTAGTTTTAGACATAAACTTTGGGGAATAAAAGAGGCATGCCTAGGGTTTTCTGCAAGATAATAATAAGGGGGAATAGGATGTTGATTGATACTATTAGGAGGCTTATTGATCATGTGTGACAAAACGGCCTATAGAAGAGTTGTCAACCCTTATATAGTTTTATCTTAATTTGTTAATGGTTATGATGTATAATGTAAATATTTTTTAATAAATTATGGGAACTATGTTTGTTTGTCATGTACATTGTCTATAAATATGGTACACACATGATTTGAAATAATAGCGAGTGATTTATACCAAGTTAGCATATAGTTGCTACACACTCATTTTATAATCAAGGAAAACAATACTCTCACAGATCTAAGTTTTATTGTTAATTTCCATAACGTTAATACATTGTGCAAAGTGAGAAGGCGCGGAGGAAAGTTTATTCCTTTGCTCCTTCACTATGCATGCAATGTATGCAAAATGAGGAAGAGACACATTTGCAAAATGTTAAAAGATAATTAATTTAATAAAAAAAAAAACATAACTTAGCACCATGGAAAAGAGGTGCTAGGAAATTCCTTCTCTAAGAGAGTTTAATTGGAAATTTTTAAAATATTTTTGCAAATGCACTACCAGCTTATAGTTTTCCGTTATGAAATTTAATAGTTTCATTAAAATGTGGGAGCTAAATTGGAAATTAAGAGTGGATTTACTACATTCAAACTATGATGAAATAAATTACTATATTACCCTTTTTTCATATATTATTTTAAAATTTATATTACAAATATTTCAAAATTATGGCATTTATTATATCTAAAAATCATCACTAAAAATATGTAAAACATTTATCCACATAAATGTCCAAAAATTAGAATAATGTTATAATTTATATTAAACAATATTAAAACAATAATAATTAATAAGAAAGCCCCAAGGGGTAGGCGAGTTGGTAATCGCGTTGCGGTGTAGTTCGTCTGTAAAGTGGACTCCGTATTTGAGGTCACGAGTTCAATTCCCTGGACTGACCTGGAGCTGTGTTATAACGAGAAGGCGCAGTTCCCAGGGGTTATAGTGGCGACGGTTAGAATTGACCCCATGTTACATGAGTTGCGAGGCTTTCCCAGTTGTCGATTCCCTTGTCATAAAAAATAATAATAATTAATAAGAAAATATGAAATTAACAATGATTAATAATAAAATCTACTACTATAATCTTACATTGGAGGGACTAATAAAATAAATTATTCAGACTACATTACTCTCCTCTAGACAAAAGTTCAAGCTTGATGATCATTGAGAAGTCGATGCAATGGATCAAACAATATCATGTGAATTCATAAAGGTTGCCTCTTCTGAAACTCTCGGAAGAAAACATGGCTTTGGTTCCTAAATGATGATTTAGAATAATTGTTAAGGAGAAGTAGATGCAATGGATTAGGTGTTGCCAAGTGAATCCATAGAAGTCACCTCTCTTTAATATCTCGGAAGAAAATGGCTCTGATGCTTGGGTGTAGATGACCCATTGTCATTGCCTCTTGAATATTAGGAAAGTGGTTTTAATGATAGTTTTTGTCTCTGTCATATGAAGGTTAATCATTTGGAGTTGAGTCTTGTCATTTCTACCCTTAATGTCAATCCTTCTATCATGACAATCTCACACAACAGTGATTTGCTGTTCTTTCCATGAAAAACAAGATTTCATAGTTTATTCTATTCTTGTGGTACTTGAGGTGGCTTCTTACAATGTGGATAACTCTACATTACATTCTGGAAGAATGGATATAATACATTACATTCAGGGTCATTGGTAAGAGTTGTAAGCATTGCACCCATGGTTGTTGAAAAGACTGTTAGCAAAGAAGATAAAACATTTTCACTATTTGAAATGGGTGTATGTTATATCTTTGTAGCACATATTAATACAATTGGCTTCAATATAATTCGAGTTTTAATTTTTTGGTTTATTTCATTATGGCACTCTTTAGTTATGTTAGTAAACATTCATTTTCTTTTATCTGGGATGAATATTTGGTTGCATGTGATAGTTTACTTTGGCCTATAGGGATAAGGGTTAGTTGTTGCATTTTGATCAAACTACCATTAGTTCGGCACCAAATTTCAAATAATTCCATACGATCTCAAAAAACCTTATTTCTACTTAATAATTTTCATTGTCATAGTCACAGATGTCTAAGTGAAGAGACATGGTAACATAGACCAACTAATATTTTGATGCACAAAAGAGACAAATGGATTTTACATAAATGTAGGTGAAACTTAGCACGTGGTTACTTATGATATAGGGATGTATTGAGATCTCCTATTTTTGAGGTACATTTATTTTGTTTAATGTTAAGAAGATATAATTTTATCTTAATTTGTTAATGATTTTAATAGGAACATTGTTTATGTACTCTGTAAATTGTTTATATAGATGAAAATTTACACATGTTATTTGAAAGAAAAATAAGCGATTTATAATAAGGTAGCATAAGGTTGATACATACATTTTGAACTTAAAGAAAACAATGTTCACATAAATGTATGTTTTATTGTTAATCTCCATAATGTTGATAATTTGTACAGAGTGTCTGTACCTTCGCACTCCATGCAATGTATCAACATTATGGGTATTAAATATAAAAATTAACATGTGACTACTTGTGATATAGGGATTTATTGCGGTATACTACATTCGAGGTGCTTTTGCTTTTGCTCAGTGTTGAGAAGATATACTTTCCTCTTAATTTGTTAATCATTGTTATTTGTTAATAATTATGATGTATAGTGTGAGTATTTGCTAATAATAATAATAATAATATATAACATATATACAAACCATTATATATACCCATAACACATTATTATTATTTCTTAGTGTAATATTTTAAAGACTTGCAAACTAAAACCATGAAGTAAATAACATGAGTGAAAAAAATCGTTGGTCATAATCTATGCAAAATGATGCAATAATATTATGACATGAGATATCCTTGTTGAAGACATAGATAAATTTTCTTATAAAAAATCATTTTGTAGTGACATCATGTCTGACACCCGAAATATTGAAGAGATTATTCTTGATCACCAGAGAGATCAGCCAATCTCAAGTCAAAATAGATTTAGTTGAATAGAATGTGGGTGGGAAATTTCTTGAAATTCAAAATGGGACACACAATGTGGAGGTGTTGAGGAAGCACAACGAAATATTCTTTTTCACCTTCGAATTTCAAACAATGTATCAATATTATGGATATTAAAAATAAAACTTAACGTGTGGCTACTTATGATATAGGTATTTATTGTGCTCTCCTATGTTTCACTTTTGTAATCTATTAATTTAGAGCAAAGGATGTTAAACCCTTTGTGCAAAGTCACATGTAGTTCTAATTTTTTGCACCAAAATCCATAGAGGAAAAATGGAGTGTGGGATAAAGTGTGTGCGGGGAATGTGTGTGTGGAGCGAGGGATAGAAATTCCGCTGCACATTCTCTCTTTGCACAACCTTTCTCTTGCTCTCCTTGCATAATTGCATGAAAATTAGTAAATAAAAAAATAAATAAATCACACCAAATGTATATAATAATGATTTATTAAAATTATATTTGGAAGGAGTAATCAAAATACATGAGCACATGACTACATTCACCTTTCCTAGGTTCCAACATAAAATTAATGAAGCTACATTGTTCAACATCGATAGCACAAAATATATTTGGAATATACTAGGGAAAGAATCACTAAACATTAATGAGTTTTCACTAAATCCACCTTCATATTTGTTGATGATTTCTTCTATATTGATTTCGAATGCACCTTTTATCTACACAAGTCTTTATCACTCAGATATGTGTTTGACGCACTCAAAAAAATCCTATTGCATACTATACAAATAGCTTTATAAAGACAATATTTGTAGCTTTCCTCATATGATCAAGAGATGCTAATGAAATGATTAGATATTCGTAAAGGATGTAATTATGTATATGCTTTAAAGTTAATGGATTATTCAAATTTCGATATGCCATGTACACACGAAAGACAATAGAGAGTAGTTGAAATATTAGCTGACGACATATACTCACTGCCCTAATTTCCCTTCTTCATAATTTTGTAACATCCATTACTGCCTATATATATCGGCCAGGAGTGTTGTATCTACCTCATTGTGTCATCCCCAACAACGGTAGCAATGGTTGGTATGTTTCATGGATACGCATCTTTGTCTACCATGAACTACAAAAATAGTATATCTACCACACCATGTGAAACAACAATTGAATTGAATATGAGTAACGTCTTGGGTAGATTAATGATCTTTAACGATTTCATCTTGGCGCATTAATTTGGGATTGCATTTTGATTCTTTGCGAAAGCTCTATTTTGGTGTGCGGAGAAAGGGAGTGTGAGATAAAGTGTGTGCAGGGAATATGTGTGCAAAGCAGGTAACACAAATTCCTCCGCATACCCTTTCCCTTATATTGCTTGCAAAATTGCATGAAAATTAACAAATAAATAACAAAAGAGATCACACCAAGAATATAAAATTATGATTTAATAAATTAACAATGTGAATGATTAATAAAAATACATGAGCACATGACTACATAGGAAGTTAAAATAATTTCATGTCTACGATTGGCGTGACCATACCGATAACAAATGCAAGAAAGCAATTGTGCGAAGTAGTGTTTGTGTGAAAAAAGTCACCTATAAGACAAAGATGTATGAAAGAAGCGTGAAGAGACAAAAATAACGACATATTACAAAAACGATTGCAGAAACAGAAAATTCTCAAATAATTACAAAACACAGACCCAACATTACCTTAATCATACCGGCATATCAATGGCTACCAAAAGAATTGGAGATTACACTGCTATACAACTATCGCTCTTACTTTATGTAGCGACTAACATACCCCAATATTTTTAGTAATGTGTTCTTGTTTTATGTGTCCACATATATTCCGTTATTTTCGATCATGTTATAATTCTATGAGAAAAATTACACTTATGTTTCTAACGCATGCTTTTCCATTTTTCCAACCTATGAAGATTGAACAAATGAACATTAACACTATGATAGAATCTGTAATTATGCCATGTATTTTTCCATAATATGATATGGAATTCAAGACAGTTTAGTGTAATCTAAATGGTGTTTTAGCTCATGGATAATTTAATTCAGTCCTAGCTTAACACCAAGTCCATTTTTTTTTAAATATACTCCTTTGTTTTAAATGTCTAAATTCCATTTAAATATATATATATATATATACCCCTTGTTTCCAAATTGAAAAATATTATTGTCATACGCTAAAGTAAGAAAGCCATGGAATATCAAAACATCATAATTAAAATATAGAGGAGTTATATCCTCATGGGTGCACTTCATTATTTGTTGGCAAATAACTTTCTTTCCTGTAAGATTGACAAATGTGGTTTTATAAGATCCATTTGCATCTTATTTTGTTTCATTTAGCTTCTAATATGTGCCACTATTTCTGTTCACGTTATCATCCTAACATGAAAATGACACTTCTATTTATGATGCATGCTTTCAATGTTTCATCATATTAAGATTGAATAAATGACCAAAGTTACAATTGCAAGTCCTTTTCTTACATTACGAAATGGAATTCAATATATTGTGAGGTGGCCCAACATGTGTTTTTATTGAAATTTCCAAAAGAACGTATTTTTCATAACATGGATATGCATTCCTTCTTAGATATTCGCAAATGAATTTATAAGTATTTCCCTTTGATCAATTTCAGAGTTATTATAAACCATTATTAATCAATTATTTTTAATTAAATTATTGTAATTACGAATATAAATATAAAGTTTCTGGTTTATTAGTTTATTTTTAGTATTAAAAAATTGAGACAAATGTTTGTACTAGTCACTAATATGAATCATCATTTTAATATAAATATGTTTAAAAATATTTTTATTTCAAATTATATGCTTAGTAATTAAATTTATTGAGATTTTGTATGTTTACTAATTTTATGTTCTCCGGTACTATTTTATTATTATGAATTCAAATTATTTAAATTTATTGTAATGTGGTAGGTTCATTATGATTTTTTATCAATAAATTGAAATGAATCAATTTTATATTTTATACTTTTGTTTTTTTTTAATTGAACATTATATTGTTTATTATTACTTGATTTAATATTTTAGGAATACTACAACATCTTTGTAACACCTCTATGTCATGCTTTTTAAACATTGACTATTTTTAAATATCGAACTATTATCAGATTGAATGGATATAGAACCCATTATTATATTTATGTGATGTTGTAATTATTTTATTATTATTTGATTTAATAAATAAATTGATTGAAAATATTCAAGAAAGAGCACTAGAGCTTAAAAGACTTATTTCCAACTTAGTAAAAAATAGTTGGTGGTCAAGTCCACATGATGGACCTTCCCTAAATGTTTCCAAAAAATCTATGGGAGAATAAATAAATAAATACATAAATTAACATAATGGGAGAGAGATTATGTTAAGCACTTAGTTGGAGATAAATACTAGGTTAGATGGAATAAAGCACTGTGGGAGAGAAATGTGTGCTTTAAATAAAAATATTTATTTATTTATTTTTTTTTTTATTTTTTATTTTTCCGAAAAAACTAAAACAAAAGTCCTACAAAAAAAGTTGGTAGATCTTAAAGTGGGACGCTACTAAAATTTGCTCAAAATAAAATCTATTAGACAAATCACCTAAGAGTCAAAGAGGTTTCTTTATTTTTGGACCAAGAAGATCTTAGTTCGAGGGAACTAGCAAAGGTCATTCATGGTCAGGAGGAATGTGTTCAGTTCTTGAATGTTTTTCAAACAATAATTACGATTGTATTTTTGTTTATTTTTATTATTGATGTTGAGTGGTAAAGGATATGTATGTTGTAAAATAATGTAAGTGGATACCGTTTACATCGTATATTTTTCAGACTTGCACACATATCACATATTTTCTCAAGTATGTTAATTATAATTGTATGAAATTTTCTTTGTACATGCATGAAAAATAGATCATGTAATCATTGTTTATATATTATTTTCTTTATGCATGCAAGTACTAGAATATGAAATAATTAAGTAGTATTCGAATACATTTTGCATAAAAGGTCATACAATATAGATATAAGATTTATGAATTAAGTATTGTTTATGTAGGCATATGAATCAAAGGAAAAATTATGGTACATGTGCACGTATATTTCCTCCCGTTCAATGTGCATATGTGTCAAAAAGAGGAAATAATGAATTCAAGTAGTTGAGAGGCCTAACTATAGAGATCAATATTAAAGAAATTTAGATCAAAGCAACATATGAGTCTATTCTTAGCGTCTTATTAAACCTATATTTTTAATGTAATAAATAATATCTAAATGAGCAACTGGAGGAAAATATGCATGAAAAAGGTATACAGTTGTTAAAAAATGTAACTAAGAGGAGTTAACTGTAATGATATATAAGTTAGAAATTTTATGTATGAGTTGTAAAGGAGAAGATAGTTTAATTACCAGGTGAGGAAACATGGAATAAGAAATGATTCCCTGTAAATTAATAAAAGTTAAATAATAAATATGATACACATTTTGACTAATGGAAATTGATTACAAGCAGTTAAGAAACGAGAACTCAAAACAAAACCAAAAATGTCACAGAGTAAGAAATGATTGAGGTGGGTATATCGATAGAAGGTGATGGTCGTGCCCTAACCAGGAGGGGGTTATTCTTTAACCCACAAACAATAGTTTATTGCAACCCTCATGATTAAAATATTTTATTCTCAAAACCAAATCTCAACACTTGGGTGAAACATGTTTCATCCCCATCATTGAAACAATAAGTATAATTGTTAGACATGAATCGCATGGGTAGAGTCGCGTGGACGACATTGGAAGTGACAAGTGTACTAAGACACCAATATTAAAGCCTAGGAAAGCCCATTATCACAAATATATGTTATTATTGAAGAGAACACGTAATAAAAGACTAGAACAAAGTCAATATGGATATTGATTCAACTCAGAGCTAGACCTAGACGTGTCCTATGATATGCGAGACAAAGGTTAGGTGTTATTTCATATGTGCACCATGGATTATCAATCCCATAGGAGTACTTTTGTTAGCATGAAATAATGTATTTATACCATCCAACTTGATAGAATAAACATGAAACCATTAAATAAATATATGTTATTTTACCTATATAAACAAAAGAGGCAAACCCCATACTTCACTATTGGAGATACATGCAAGTTAAAATGGTATATCACACCTAAAAAAGGTACCACTAGTAACTAAACATAGCATGGAAAAAAAAAATTGGGTGTGGAAGAGAGGTATGTGACATATGGTATCAGAGCTATAGGTTCAATATTGAGGCCTATGGGCCAACTCACAATTGTAAGATAAGAATGAGCTTCATCTAGGTCGGAACTAAGTATGCATATAAGAGGAAGTGTCACTTTCTACAAAAAAAGTGTCAGAAGGGTAAAATAACTGAAAAGTAGAACTAACAGATAAGAAAATAATTCATAAATAAGATGATGAAGAGAGATATTCGTAATCAGATGTTATTGCTGCAACTAATATGAGAGTGTTTTATTATTAGGAAACCTTAGGTCTATCTATTTAAAAAAATTGCATTATGAGTTCGAGTGTATATATTCTAAAGGACCTTGGTAGGGTGAGAAATAGTAAGAAAAGTACATTGATAAGAGAGACAGTAATAAATAAACTGGTCAATTAAATGGACTTAAAATAATGGGATAAGGCTAGTAGGTAGGGCATGTGCTTTTGATAGCTATGCTAAAATGAGTAAGGACTCTAGTATTTAACCAACGATTATACCAATAAAATGGAAAAACAAAGTATATATATCTATATATATATATATATATATATATATATATATATATATATATATATATATATATATATATCAAATATAAAGAAAATGTAATACAATTATACAATAAATGAGAGATGTAATGAGTGTACTGAGGTTGTCCAAGTATTATTCACTTGAATTTTGTATCAAATCAATAGCCCAATAAAAATGTTACTCCACACACAAATTTTCTATAAGAAACAACATCTTTATCATATCCTAAGCTTGTCGACGAAGTGAGAAGAGTATAATAACAAAATATGTGATTATATTCCTAGTGTTAAATGTAACGAGATTACAAAGAACAGTCAAATAAAGGTTGTTACAGGGAAGATGAAAATGAAAAGTTCCCAACAAAGGTTAATGGAAAGGAACAGGTATAAAATTATTTGTTATAAACTGAAGTATCTATTAGTATAAGCTACAAATTCTTTAAGCACTACTAATGTATACAAATTGTTACTATAATAGATGTTGAAAATGGAATAAAAGCATACAATGAGAATTTATCTCATGTCTACCTATACAGAAAAATGAGGATAATAATAGTTTGGTTGGGATAGAGAGAGATGTGGGAAGAAACACAAGAGTGATTGACACTAAATAGTCCATAGAAAATGATGTGAGTTATAAATTACTTTGAAAAAAAAACACATACATGTATATATTTTTATAACATTGAATTGTTATCAAGAATTGTATGTGCAAGTCTTAAAAAAAATCACACAGGGATGTTACACCAATAGGTTTCATGCATAACACTGTGTAGTGAAGAAAGTAGTGACATAAGTCTAGTAATAATGAATATTTTACAATATCCATAACCTATCTAAAACATATACTTATTAAATATCGTATAGTAGGTGTGAACATGGTAAATTTTAGGGGCGAATTATAGCCCAAAGGTGAAATTTGAGGGTTTTTACATTTTAAGAGGGTAATTTTTTTTATTAAAAACCATTTTCATATAGTTAGCCCCAATTTTATTTAAAAAATAATTAATTTTTTGATTTTAGCCCAAAATAAAAAATGGGTGGATAAAGTAACCGAACCTTCATTTGGCCCGATTCATTAGGAAATCATATTCCCTTAAAATCACTCAATTTTGATATTTTCCCCTGGTTTGGGAGATTAAAATCTCTATATTTCTGATTTACAGTCTGGTTTTTCTGGTTTGGGAGTGGTTTGTGAGGGTCGATTTGGTCCTAGGAGGTTAGATTTGTTTTGAAATGGAGGGCGAAGGTTATTTTTTTTTTCAAATGGAGGGCGGCTCCCTGTTTTCACGGATTCAGCCCCCTGTTTTAAGGAATTCCGGATTCATCGTGTATATGGCTCCTTGTTTTCATGGATTCATGGTGTATATGGCTCCCTAGCTCCGTGTTTTCACGAATTCATCCTGTATGGTAAATAAATAAAACCTCTTTTTATACTTACTCCAAAGTTATGGTAAATAAATAAAAATATAAATAAACTAGAGGTATGGTAAATAAATAAAACATTTTTTTATATTTAGTCTATAACCTTCTTTCTATTCATGAAGGCCCAAAAAAGAGGTTTTATTTAAGTGAATCCTATGGGCCAAATACCATATTTATAAAAGAGGTATGGCAAATGAATAAAAATATAAATAAACGAGGTATGGTAAATATATATATATATATATATATATATATATATATATATATATATATATATATATATATATATATATATATATATATATACACGCAAGAGTGTAAATAAATAAAAATATAAATAAAGTGGAGGTATGGTAAATAAATAAAACCTCTTTTTATACTTACTCCAAACGTATGGTAAATAAATAAAAAATATAAATAAACTAGAGGTATGGTAAATAAATAAAACCTCGTTTTATTTAGTTCATAACCCTCTTTCTATTTAAGAAGGCTCAAAAAAGAGGTTTTATTTAAGTGAATCTATTTATAAAAGAGGTATTAAATAAATAAAACCTCTTTTTATATTTAGTCCATAACCCTCTTCCTATTGAAGAAGACTCAAAAAATAGGTTTTATTTAAGTGAATCTATTTATAAAAGAGATATGGTAAATTAATAAAAGTATAAATAAACCAGAGGTATGGTAAATTAATAAAAGTATAAATAAACCAGAGGTATGGTAATAAAATAAAACATATTTTTTTTTATATTTACTCCATAAGTCACCTTATCTTTACGAACAAGTAAGGGTGTAAATAAATAAAAATATAAATAAAGTGGAGGTATGGTAAAAAAGAAAACCTCATTTTATACTTACTCCAAAGTTATGGTAAATAAATAAAAACTCTTTTTATATTTAGTCCACAACCCTCTTTCTATTTAAGAAGGCTAAAAAAGAGGTTGTATTTAAGTGAATCCTATGGACCAAATACCATATTTATAAAAGAGGTATGGTAAATTAATAAAAATATAAATAAACGAGAGGTATGGTAAATAAATAATACATATTTTTATATTTGCTCCATGAGTCACCTTATATTTGCAAACACGCAAGGGTGTAAATAAATAAAAATATAAATAAAGTGAAGGTATGGTAAATAAATAAAACCTCTTTTTATATTTAGTCCATAACCCTCTTTTTATTTAAGAAGGCTCAAAATAGAGGTTTTATTTAAGTGAATCTATTTATAAAAGAGGTATGGTAAATTAATACAAATATAAATAAACGAGAGGTATGGTAAATAAATAAAACATTTTTTTTATATTTACTCTATAAGTCATCTTATATTTAAGAACACTAGGGAGTTTCCTGGAAGTTGACAGGTATTTTTAACAATCTGATGATCTTAGTGTGGCTCGGATCTTAGTAAGCCTTAACCCTCGAGAGGGGCTTGCAGATGCCATGACTTTAAAATATAGAGAGATGGAGTTCCTGCAAAAGATGGATTATGAGAACCTGCCATTCCGATGTCACAGATGCCATAAATATGGGCACTTGGCCAAAGAGTGCCCTCTGGGTCATCGCCGTAGAAGGAACCCTTTCAAAGTGCCCAGAAAGCCGGCGGTTTTTCCTATTCCTAACACAGGCATGGATCTCCCAAAGGAACCAATGGAGGAGGATTTAGAGGATGGTTTGGAGGTCGTGACCTCTAGTGCCCCTTTGCAGCAGATTGCTTCCGACCAGATTCGTGAGCAAGTACCTGTGTTGACCGCCTCTCAGGTTACTACAACAGTTGGGACAGTGGGGGCCTCATAGGCGGGTATGCCACTATCTCTCCCCTTTTCCTTATGTTTATCTGATTTAGATCATGTCTCTGCTTTTTCGATGCCTGGCCCCTCCAGGTAGCTTCAGATGGAGTTTTCCTTTTTAAATCTAAATTCCTCACTGGTTGACAGTCTAGTTGTTTTGGTACCACCGCCCTCTAGAGTCCCTCCTTCCTCTATGGCCAAATCTCTGGTCCCTTGTCAATCTATGGAATCTGTTCCCTCCATGACTGTTCCCCCCTATAACCTGAGATCATTGTCAATTTGTCCTGGGAAAGAGACAGCCCCTGGTGGTCTAGAGCAGGATCTGGTGCCAATCGGGCCCAGGAAAGCAAGAGGTACGAAATCCAATATTTCAAAGGCCAAGCAGAAGGAAATAATTGATATTGTTGACGGAAAACAAAAATCCTTGACTGGGGTGCTTAGAGCAGCAAATCCACCCCATGATATTTCGAAATGATCTTTCTTTCCTACAACTGTAGGGGGTTAGCTAGTCAACCTAAAAAACTAGCTTTAAGGGATTTGATCAAACATTTAACCCAGATATTCTTATGCTTCAAGAAACCCTTGGTAAAGGGGAGGAAACTATAGCACTCTTATCTAAACTAATGCCAGGCTGGCTCTTTCAGGCCCTTGATGCAAATGGCCACTCTGGTGGTTTGGTCATAGGATATAAAGCAGGAAATCTTAGAGAAATTTCTGCTTGGGGGATTGAACACACTCTGGCGTTGGAACTTTACTCTAAGGAGCTCTACCTACCCCTTCTAATTCTCAATGTTTATGGGCCCTGTCAAGAAAGGGAGCTGTTCTGGTCCTCCTTTTTCCAAAAGTCCTTTCTTGGCCATCCTCATTTGATCATCGGAGGAGACCTAAACTTCTCTCTAGGGGTCTCAGAATCGTGGGGAGCAAATGCCAGAGTGGACCCCCTAACTGATTTTTTCCTTTCCAAGATTGCCTCTTGCCATCTGATCGACCTCTCGCTTCTTAAATCTAGACCCACTTGGAGAAATAAAAGAGTTGGTAATGATTGGGTGGGAAAGAAACTTGATCGCTTTCTCTTGGGTGAAGTTCTATCTGAGAAATTGTCCATTTTTTGGCATTGGGTGGGTGAAGGGGGCATGTCTGATCATTTCCCGATACTGATGGAGGCAAAAGGAACTCTCAAAAAACCTGGGTCCCCCTTCAAATTTAATGCCTCTTGGCTGGCTGATGACTCCTTTGTATCTCTGTTCCATACGACTTGGAGGAAGGATGGGATAGTTGAGGAGGAGGATTTATGTCAAAGTAAGGCATTCATGAATAACCTGAAATGTTTGAAAGCTGCAACCAAAAACTGGGCTTCCCAAAAGGCTTTGAAGGAAGATGAGGATTTAAGGGTTATAAACGCCGAACTTGAGCTCTTGGAAGATCCGACAGGGGGAGGTTATGCCACCCTGGACTCTCGTGACAGAATCCGGGAGCTTGAAGCAGCCAGAAGGAAAAATTTTCAAGTAAAGGAGGAAAGCTGGCGTTTAAAGAACAGTGCTATCTGGCTCCAAACGAGGGATGAGAACTCAAAATTTTTCTAGCAATATGCTAAAGGAAGGAAGAATTTAAATACCATCTGGGAAATGCCAAAAGAAAATGGGGAAAAGGCTCAGTCTTTTGAAGAGCTTGCCTCTCTTGGGGTAGCTTTTTTCAAAGACCTTTTTAGAGCCCCAGCAGAAGCATCAATTGCTGAAGTTATAAGAGTAGCTCAATTTTTCCCAAGCTTCATTGAAGAAGAAGGAAATGATCTCTTGATGGCTCTGGTCTCGAAGGATGAAGTGGAAGCTACCCTAAAATTGATGCAAAAAGAGAAAACTCCGGGACTGGATGGATGGACTGTGGAATTTTTCCTCCACTTCTTTGATTCTTTGGGCGAAGACCTGACTGCGGTGGTGGAAGAATCTAGGGTCTCAGGTTTGGTCTACGAGCCTCTCAATGCTACCTTCCTGACCCTCATTCCCAAGTCGGACCACCCTTCCTCTTTTAATGATTTCCATCCCATCTCACTGTGCACATGCTTATACAAGGTTATTGATAAGATTGTTGGCTCCAGGCTAAAACCTTTCCTCTCCAAAAACATTTCAATGGAACAGTTCGGTTTCCTGGATGGGAGACAAATTCACGAGGTTGTTGGTGTTGCCCAGGAAACCCTCCACAGCCTTAAAAGAAGCCGGAAAAAAGGGGCCATCATCAAAATTGATCTCTCTAAGGCCTATGACAGAATCAGTTGGATGTATTGGGTTCAGGCATGACTTTGTAAGATGGATCATGGTGTGTGTTACCTCGACTTCGATTGCAGTTCTGATTAACGGTGTTGCTTCGGACTTCTTCAACCCACAAAGGGGCCTACACCAGGGATGACCCCTCTCCCCCCTGCTGTTCCTTCTAGCAGCAGAAGGTTTAAGTTTAATGATCAAAGCGGCAAAGAGACAGGGTGATCTGAAAGGGATAGAAGTTGGGCTTAATCTCTGGGGGATCCACCTTCTTTTTGTTGATGATATTCTAATTTTTAGTGATGGGAGTCGGGAGGACTGCTGTTGTCTTAAAAGGCTTTTAGACCTTTTTTTAAAAGCCACAGGTCTGGTCATAAATGAACAGAAATCTTCCATCACTACAGCAGGAATCTCAACTCTCGAAGTAAACAGAGTAAAAGAGTTACTATTGTTTGAAGCAAAGTCCCTTCAGGATCTGTTCAAATATCTCGGGTTTATGCTTAAGCCTGACTCCTACAGGGCTCAAGACTAGATTTGGCTCTTGGCGAAAATTGAGGACAGAATGAAACATTGGAGTTTTAAATGGCTGTCAAGGGCAGGCCAGCTAGTTTTGATTAAATCTGTGGTGTTGGCTATTCCAGTCTACTGGGCCAGTCTCATTTGGGTGCCAAAAAGCATTCTGCTGAAAATAAATAAAATTTGTAGCAGATTCTTATGGGCTAGCCAGAAGAAGGATCACGTCTCTCCTTGGGTTGCTTGGGATAAAATTGTCAGACCAAAAATATGGGGTGGATGGGGGATTAAGGACTTGTTTCCTTTCTCTCAGTCATTAGCTGCTAAACTAGCGTGGAGGCTGATAGTTTCAGACAATCTTTGGACTGCTGTCACTAGAAGAAAGTATATTGACCCAGTCTCGCCTCTGGAATGGATCAGACAGCCTATCAAATCATTAAAGAACTCCTCTGTGGTATGGAAAGCTTTGGTGGTAGCTGTACAGATTATTGAAAAAGGTTTGGCATGGAAAGTGGGTGACGGTAGATCAGTAAGGCTAGGCAGGGACCCGTGGGTGGGCTGCTCAGACACCTTTGCCCTCTCAAGAGATCTACTCGAACACCTAAACAATAGAGGTCTCTTCTCTCTTAGTCAAATTGCTGATCATGCAAACTCATCTATCTGGCGGCAGGAGTGGTTTTCAAGGGAGGCTCTCGCTCTAGACGAAAGATACCATGATAAATGGGGGGCCTTTCGCGCAGGTTTGCTGAACTCTCATATTCATATTTCAAATGAGCCGGATGAGTTGAGATGGGTGCACTCTCAAACTGGCTTCTACTCTCCAAAGAAGGGATATGATTGGCTTATGTCTCAAAAGGGGTGGGAGGAGCCAAACTGGTGGGCCAAGCCATTGTGGAAATTGAAAGGGCCAGCAAAGACTCGGCTATTTTTCTGGTGTGTTCTTCAAAAGAAAGTACCTACTTGGGATTTTCTCCAAAAAAGGGGGAAAATGGGTCCTGGGTGGTGTTCCTTGTGTAAGGAGAGCGAGGAAACCCTCCAACATATCTTCCATGCCTGTCCTTTCTCTAAAAGCCTCTGGAATGAAATGTTAAGACTGACTAAGGTCCCCTTCTATTGGGAGGGAGAGGAGATACCTGAGGCTTGGAATAATTAGTGGCAGCAGGCTCCCAATGATAAAGTCAGATCGCTGCCCCTGTTGGTTGTTTGGGGAATTTGGCTAGCCAGAAATCACCGGATTTTCAAAGACACCTTCTTCCCCATTGCCAGATTAGCAGCTGAAGGAGTGGCCATATATGAAAGCATACCACTCCCATCCAATTCTCAGAGTATCAGGCCTTTTCAGGCAGAAGAAATAAAGGGCTCTATCCCGTGGGCTTATTTCGATGGAGCCTCAGATATAAACAAGAATTGTGGCACTGGTCTAGTCATACACTTTCCCTCGGGGAACATCCTCAAAGCCTCCATTGGACTTGGTACTGGAACAAATAATTTTGCTGAGCTCAAAGCTTTACATTTGCTTCTTTGTTGGCTCTCTTTGCACAATGAGCGGGAGGCTCAGATATTTGGGGACTCTCTGAATTCAATCAAGTGGGCCAATGGAATGCATCTTTGCAAGAATTTTCTTTTAACTCCCTTGCTTGCTGAAATTATTCGTCTTAAAAGTTGTTTTTCTGAGCTGAAAATTTGTCACATTTATAGGGAAAGAAACACAGAAGCAAAAAGCGTTTCTAAAAAAGGCACTGAGCAGGTTTTGGGCTCATGGTCAGTAGAATAAGTGGTCGATGGGGTGGCAAGGGGACTTTCTCCTCCTGTTTTTGCATAATTCGGGAGTAGCCAACAACTCTTCTTTCCTTCTAGTCCTTAGTTTTTCTTCTTGTATATTTTGCTGTAAAAAACTCTTATGTATATGTACAAACTGCAATGGGACTTAGCGTTGCTTTCCTCATAATGGAGGCCTGAGCTCCTGTATGTACTTGAAATTAAAACTTTACTGCCAGCATAGTGTCTACTCGCTGGTTTTTTTTATTGTTGTGGGCTTCCGTCTACTCCGTTTTCGGCTGTTTTCCTATATGGAAGCCGGGGATAGGGTACACCATAGTTTTTTTTGTTATATTATAGATCGGTTTTGACAGGGATGTAAGGTGGAATTTCTGAAATTTCGTAACAAACAACCGCTTATGGTTTTCTCTGAAAAAAGGGAAATGAAAATGCACTGCATATGCTATGTAACCCTCTTATATCAATAGAAGGTTTGATTTTTCTGTGGAAAAAAAAAAATATTTAAGAACACTAAAAAAATGTGTTATATTTAGGTGAAGCCTATGGGCCAAAATGTTATTAACCCTAATATTAGTATTAATAAAAATTTCTGGCACATGGTATTGACCCATGGTATTCACGTGGAATGTAGCCTATTTAAAGGGGGAATTAAACTAACATAGATCCATCTTTACTCTGGATCTACTAAGCCTAGAGAGGGATCAAATATCATGATATGCAAACTAGCATAGAGTGAAAAATATTTGATCCCTCTCCGGGCTTGGTAGATCGAGAGTAAAAATGGATCTTGTAATTTAATGTCACTTAAACATTTTAACTTGGCTAAAATAAAAAAATAAAATAAAAATCAATTATTAATTTTATTAATTTTTATAAATTAATAATAGTAGTTTTTAAGCTCCAGGTTTATGATAACCCGTGGTATTGACCCATGGTAATACATGGTATTCATGTGAGCATAGACTATTTAAAGGGGGGATTCTATCATCTTAGATCCATCTTAATTCCAGGTCTACCAAGGTGCTGAGAAGGGTAAATAGATTTCATCCCTCTAAGAGTGGTAGATGTGGAGTTAAGATGGATATAGGTTGGCTTTTATGACAATGAAGATATTAAATAGACTTAAGAAATTATATTGTAAAAAACATCTTAAGGTGAATGGTTAAAGCTACATTTAGTCACTTCACAAAATTTAGTAAAAAATACCAATATCTCCATTAATATTGGTTTTTTTGATTTAACTAAAAGGTTTCAAAATAGTGAAATCTTATTAGTCTTTCCCCATCACCCTCACAGAAAGAGATAGTCGCTGCCCAGATCTCCCACCATTTTTCAAACGTTCTCAATATGATATCTTCATGAAAAAGTTAAGGTACTGATGTTGGATTAGTTGTTTGAAAAATATGCTGGTTTGTAAAACCTTTCATTTTCTCTATTATTCTTAGTTTGTCGTAATGATCTATAGGGGTTGGGCCACTGCACCATATTGTCCTAAAAGGCTGAGATTGTGCACCAAAAAGGAAATTAATCCACATGTTACAACGCTGTTAAAAAATGTAAGAGGTATGAAGGTAGTGAATTATGCTAATAAGCCATTTAGATTGGCAGAGACGTAATTAAATTTTATTATTTAATCGAAGATTTTTAATTAAAATAATAATAAATCTACATTTATATATTTATATATTGATTGGAAGGCTTCAGTCACTTATTTCCATTACATCCCCTTCAGGCCTTTGGAATACCTACTACTTTCTTATATTATATAGTTGGGGCTTGCTACTTGTTGGCGTGTTGGGGTAAACAAAATTGATTTGTTTTTTTGATCTCGCAGTTGGAGTCTATGGAATAAGAAAGAAATTTGATAGCTTGACAAAAGTGGTAGAGAAAAGATTAATCTCTCCTACCTTCATAAAACTGGTGGTCAAGATCAACACCTACCATTAGATCCCCTTTAGGCCTTTGGAATACCTACTACTTTCTTATATTATATAGTTGGGGCTTGCTACTTGTTGGCGTGTTGGGGTAAACAAACTGGATGTGTTTTTTTTATCTCGTAGTTGGAGTCTATGGAATAAGAAAGAAATTTGATAGCTTGACAAAAGTGGTAGAGAAAAGATTAATCTCTCCTACCTTCACAGAACTAGTGGTCAAGATCAACACCTACCATTAGATCCCCTTTAGGCCTTTGGAATACCTACTACTTTCTTATATTATATAGTTGGGGCTTGCTACTTGTTGGCGTGTTGGGGTAAACAAACTTGATGTGTTTTTTTGATCTCGCAGTTGGAGTCTATGGAATAAGAAAGAAATTTGATAGCTTGACAAAAGTGATAGCTTGACAAAAGTGGTAGAGAAAAGATTAATCTCTCCTACCTTCACAGAACTGGTGGTCAAGATCAACACCTACCATTAGATCCCCTTCAGGCCTTTGGAATACCTACTACTTTCTTATATTATATAGTTGGGGCTTGCTACTTGTTGGCGTGTTGGGGTAAACAAACTTGATGTGTTTTTTTGATCTCCCAGTTGGAGTCTATGGAATAAGAAAGAAATTTGATAGCTTGACAAAAGTGGTAGAGAAAAGATTAATCTCTCCTACCTTCACAAAACTGGTGGTCAAGATCAACACCTACCATTAGATCCCCTTCAGGCCTTTCGAATACCTACTACTTTCTTATATTATTTAGTTGGGGCTTGCTAGTTGTTGGCGTGTTGGGGTAAACAAACTTGATGTGTTTTTTTGATCTCGCAATTGGAGTCTATGGAATAAGAAAGAAATTTGATAGCTTGACAAAAGTGATAGAGAAAAAATTAATCTCTCCTACCGTCACAAAATTGGTGGTCAAGATCAACACCTACAAGAAATTTGTTGTGGAATATTACCAAAACTAATAGAAGGATATGAAAGAGTGCAGAGTAAGAACCTTGATAAACACCGCCACTAAAACTTGCAACATTGTTTGTAGGAAGATAATTTTTTTTTTTTTTCCAAACATTTATGTTAGTATATTACAGTTTAATGAATATGTTTTCCTATTATCATATATGTTTCATACTTTAACAAAACATATGCCAAGACTTCACAATGTTTTATTATTCAATGAAAGACTTGCCAAGATCTTACAAGATTTTATAATTTAGTGAAAGATTCGCCATGACTTTACAAGATATATTAATCTGGTGAGAGATTCGCCAAAAAAATTATATATACATATTATATTATTGATATAATCGCCTCCCATTTTTCCTATGTATCATGGGGATTCACCCATTTATTATACATATAAATTTAGGGTGGTTCTTAAAATTTTCCCTAGGTGTGAAGATTAAATTATTCATTCTTTACTTGGGATGTAATCATAAAATATAAAGAATAGAAAGGAGGCATGTATCACTTTGATAATAAAATAAGTAATTTATCAAATGTGTTTAATTTTTTAATAATAGAATTAAGTGCATAACGAAAAAGGAATGAATAAAATAATCCAAATAACTAAGTACACATTTATAATTATATGAATGTAAGATGCAAAATCATAGGTAATCATGATGTGTGTCATTGTTCTATTTGAGAAATAGGTACAATGGAAGGAAAACTTTGCAAATCGTCTCATTACAAAAGGCTTGGGTTGGCCCTATAGGCTAGTAAGCCAATGCAAAGTGGTAGAAGAACTTACATTATGAATAACGAATAAATTAATAATGCAAAACAAGTTCAATTATTAATCAAGAATATGGAGTTTTCTTATGTACAAATTATTTTCAAATAGGAAAAAAAAAATATATGAAACCATACAAGAAAGCATTTGACCCTAGGAACAAAGGCCATGTAGTGCATACATAAATTACAAGAAACTATAAGGTATATAAATACCAATAGAAGTGAAAATATAGCGTAGCACAATACAACAAGTACTCAAAAAGGAGTGTTCTTTAGCATATATATAACATTAATATTGGCACTTCTTAAGCATTTATATCAAGAAAATAGATGATAATAGCATAATTGAAGCAAAAGTATTCAAAATTATATACCCTTGTGGCTAAGAATTCAACCGCGATGGATGTCTTGGAAATGATTATTTTATAGGACTAATAAGATTTATGGTTGATCTGATAATATGTGATGAGAGAAATAGATAAACAATTTTGTGACCTACTCGATTGAGGAAACTTAGGAACTAATTCCCATGTGGATTAAAAATTAAAATTTTAGGTATTTGAATACCTTCAATACTTGGAGCACAAACTGTGACCAATGAATAATTCTAAGAAAGAAAACACAAAAAAATCATATATATAGGAAAAAATTTAAGAGAAATTGAAATGGTCCTAAAAGGGGGAAATAAAATCTTGATTGGTAAACTTGAAGGATGAAATTATCCTGAGACATATATGGAATATAAGGTAAAGAGATTGTAACCAAGGGAATTGGTTGACAAGATAATATCTTATGGAAAAGTGGATAGTCACATATATGAATGACCTGCTAAATATGTGATATATACATAGGACGAGATCGAATATCACCATAAATTGTAGAAAAAAAAATCTATTACAAAAATAAGAAAGCATGTAGAATAATTGGAAATTATCCAGTTGGAAATAATAGTAATAATGGAATTTTACCTACCACAGGAAAATGGGAAAAAAACATGAAATCACCTAGAGATAGTATAAAAAAGAGGAAAAAACCATCATCCTTACACAGGAATTGCTAACAGTAAAATGAATCAAAGCTAAAATCAAGAGTGAAAACATGTAATCCCTCAAGTAGAATTGTAATAGATCCTTAAAAAGGCAATGAAATCCCTCATTGGCATCAATATTAAGAATGAAATGGCATCAAAATTATATGATATTAGAGATCATAGTTAGTGTTTCATTAGTAACTTCACAAATTATATTTTTGATGGAAAAAAAATGACAATAAAAGGGTTTCATTGGAATGATGAAACTGGATAAACCTGGAATGTTGATTGAGTTTCCTAACAAAGTGGAAAATAAAATTGGGGTTGAATGGTGCTGCGAGAACCATAAATAAAAATCCATAAATTTAACCTCTATTTGTTGATGTATTATATTTGTGTGTGTGTGTGTGTGTGTGTGTTAAGACAACCCATGCATATAAAAATGGAAAGAGAAAAGTCTCTGTGGTTATATACAAGAGTAATATGCACAAAATCTTCATAAATAAACTGCAATGGGGACCCAAAAAAAAAAGAAACTCAATTAATTGAGTTAAAGGAAAATAGTTGATAATGGTAAAAAGGAAAAGAAGTGTTATAGATATGTGAAGTTACATTTTGTTGTTTTGAACATTAAAATTGAGTTTGTAAAGATGCCCCTTAATTATCTCTGTGGTATTGTGGGTTCCTTATTTTTGATTCCTCATAATTTTGTGGGATTATGGAAAGGTATGTAAAGTAGTGTCAAAAAATCATGATGGACTTGATTAAGTCCACCTTGGAGTGGAACTCACAATAATATAACAACCATGGAAGTTGAAAAGATAGTAGGTTGTCCTGCACTTAAGTATGTGTGACAGATGCATAGTCGATACGATGGTATGAAAATAATAACATAAAATAGAATTCTACAAGTAGTCCTTCGAATTGTAATACCTCTACGTAAGTAGTATGAAATGAAATTGTAAATTCCATATTTTTAATTTCACATTAAGCAATGTCAATATCACTGGCATAGCCATGAATAAATGTAGAAAAGGACCTATTGCATTATTTTATGCTATATTGATGTTGCTAACCTTCTTGAGTGCATGTGGATAGTTTCTTGGGTGCGGGTTACAAATATTTTATGGGATGTGTAAACAAAAATGTAAAGCACCTATTCAACATGTGTGGAAAATGATAAGAATTAAGTGTGACTTGAACATGGTAGTAGAGTTACTTTGGAATTGAGCCATTACTCAAATCACAGTGCTATATAAATCACTTTATAACTATGGAAACTATTATGAAAAAGAGAGAAATAAATGCAAGATGCATTTCCTTTCCCTCTTTAGAAAAAATACAATTAACGAAACACGGAGGAGGGTATTCACTTCAAGTGGGGGAGATGTAACACCCCTATGTCCTTCTTTTTAAACATTGACTATTTTTAAACGTCAAACTATTATATGATTGAATGGCTATGGAAGACATGATGAGATTTATGTGATGATGTAATTATTTTATTATTATATAAATTAATAAATTAATTAATTGTAAATATTCATGAAAAATCACTAGCGTGTAGAAGACTTCTTTCTAGGTTAGAAAAAGTTATTGGTGGTCAAGTCTTCATGATGAACCTTCCCTAAAAGTCTTCTTAAAATCCCTAGGAGTGAAAAGAATAACATAATGGGAGAGAAAGATTATGTTAATCACTTAGATGGAGAGAAACACCATGTTGGGTGGAATAAAGCACCGTGGGAGAGAAAGGTGTGTTTTAAAGAAAAAGAAAAGAATATTTTTTTAGAAAAGAAAAACAAAAGGTCGAGGAAAAATGTTGGCAAGCCTTAAAGGAGAACACTGCTAAAATATGCATGGAAGAAAATATATAAAACAAACCACCTAGGAATCAAAGGGGTTGTTGATTCTTGTAACAAGAATATCTTAGCTCATGGGGAGCTAGCAAAGGTAGTTCATGGTTAGGAGGAACATGTTCAGTTCCTGATTGTTTTCCAAGTAGTAGTTATAGTTAGATTTCAGATTTATGTTTATTATTGATGTCTAATGGTAAAGGGTATGTATGTTGTAGAATAATAGAAGTAGTGAGTATCATATACATTGTATATTTTTTAGTCCTGCATGCATAATACCCATATTCTCAAGTGTGTTAATTATAATTGTATGAAATCTTCTTTGTACATGCATGAAAAATAGATCATGTAATCATTGTTTATATATTATTTTATTTATGCATGAAACTACTTGAATATGCAAATGTTGGAAGTAGTATTCAAATAAATTTATCCATAAAATATCATACAATATACATATAAGATTTGTGAATTTAGTATTTTTTATGTAGACATAAGAATTAGATGAAAAAATTTGGTACATGCGCACTTAGATTTCCTTTGTTTCAATGTGCGTATGTGTAAAAAAGAGGAAAGAATGGATTTAAGTAGGTGATGTGATTAACTATGGAGATCAAGGGGTATATGATCAATATAAAGAAATTTATATCAAGGCAACATATGAGTCTATTATTTTCTTATTATTAATCCTATATTTTCCATGTAATAAATAATATCCAGATTAGTAGATGGAGGAAAAGATGAATGAAAAATGTATATAGTTGGCTAGAAAAGTAACTAAGAGGATTCAAATGTAATGATATATGGGTCTTAAATTTTATTTATGAGTTATAAATTAGAAGATAGTTAAATTATCAAGTAAGGAAGCATGGAATAAGAAATGTTTCACTATAAATTCATAAAAGTTAGAGAATGGATATGAGTCGTGTTTTGACTAATGGAAATTGGCTACAAGTAGTTAATAAATGGGAACATAAGAAAATTCATTGCAAAATTAAACTGTAACGAGATGCTACATTATCTGCAAGATTAAGTAAACATGTTTCCAGATGTTGACTTGTATCATAAGCAATTTCAAAGAAGAATTATTTCAGCGCTCTGCAACTAGAAACTTAATTCCTATATGCTTAACACATTGCCTAAGAATGATGTTCGTAATTGTAATGAACTAGGTCGAAAAGAGGTTAGAAGTGGGTTAAGAAAACAATTATGTCTAATAATAATTTAACCTTTGTTGCGTGGAAGTAAGAGAAATTAATGATAAATATATTACTTGAGCGCTAGGAAAATTATTTCCTCTCATCTTGAGACCTGCATAATAATAGGAGGTAAGTGAGTGCTATCCAAGTCATAAGATCAATCGATAAAGCAATACATCAAAACAAAATGAAATTTCTCTGGCAATATTCAATAGACCCATGAAAGTAATAACCCAGAAACAATATTTTGCTACAATCGTCATGATTACAATGTCCATGATAGAGTCATCAACCCCATCATGGTAGGTTACCTATGGGAAATAATAACTTTCCTTCCAACAAAAGGACAAAATGTTGTATGAAACTAGAGAGTGGAAAATAAGGTGCACCTCGAATCATACTTGAGAGGATATATGTCCATCTTACCTTTCCCAGAAGTGTTAAAACATAACAATGAAAATATATGTCTATCCCAATCCAATTATAGTGCTCGAATTCAAATATCAAATTCTAACCTAGGACTCTCACAATAGAGATCAGGGTTTACCACATGCCTCCCAAAAGGGAAATGGGAAATGTCATAAACACCTTGGTTTAGACAACATGAGTATCCTTGTATTAGAAAATGCATAGAAATATTTTAAAGGAAACCCAGAAATGTCAGGAAGAAAGGAGGCTTATTGGTAATCAAGAAAACTCCAAGTGCCAATTTAAAAACCATCATGTATATAAAAGTAAAGGAAATTTTCACCCATAGAGATGGTCGTAACCACATGAGGGTGATTTCTTAAGGACCCTAATAAAGAAACCACGCATCCAACATATGTGTAGATAGAGGTGGGTAAATGAAAGAGAAGAGAACAATTAAAACTACGAAATTACATGTGTATTCGTTGGAGCCATAATAATTTAACCTTCATAAAAAATCTGAAATCAAGATCCAACTCATAATCTATGAATTAGTAGTACAATATGGGAATGAATTTACCATATGGGTCACTACACTCTCAAATATTTACCTCTGTGGAATTAGGAGGAAACCCCAAACTCGAACATGTCGTATTGGCCACCAGGGGGTTGTGATTTTTTCTAAATCTCACCATGAAGTTAGAAATATTGCTTGAGATATACGAAGGAAAATAAGTACAAGAAAATATAGAAGAAATACTAAACCCTCTGTTGGTGCAAACCTTGTCTTTTTTCCTAGATATGATGAGCACCTTGATAGAAAAAGTGAGAAGGGGAAGAGAGCCCAAATGGCCATCAAAAAATGGAACAAATGCAATTATGTCTCATAACCCAAGAGTAGCACTCAGTTGAATGCCAAAAGAAAATTAAGGTAAAAGGTATAAAGGGCAACCAGGGTAAACTCTTAGTGTTTCTCCAAACCAAATCTCATCCCTTCAGTGAAATTGATTTGATCCCCATTGGTAAATGAATAAGTGCCATTGCTATAAATCAATCAGATGGCCAGAGTTTCATGGACCACATTGGAAGTGACAAGTGTAATTGTACTCCAATACTAAACCCTACGCGAGTCCATTATCCCACATATACGTTGTTATTCAATAGCACAAATAATAAAAGACTATAAAAAATTCAAGAAGGCTATTGATTCAAATCATAGCTAGACCCATATGTGTTCTATGATATGCACTAGAGACAAAGTTTGAGTGTTAATTCATATGTGCGCCATTGGTTACTAATTCCGTAGGAGTACTGTGTTTAACATGAAATAAAATATTTATACCATCCAACCTGATACAATGAAGATGAAACCATTAAATAAAGATAAGGTATTTTACCTATAAAAATCAAAGATTGAAACCCCATACTTCTTTTTTTTGGTTGATAAGTGAGTGAATCCTAAAAATCACTCTTACCCTGTGGCTGAGAGGCCACGACTCAGGGGTGTCTAAGTCGTCAAAGTCACCCGGGGATCGCACCCGGCCTGAGCCGTACTAGCGGAAAACATGCTGGATTTTTAGGTATTGGCGAGACTAGAACCGGCGACCTTTGCTTACGGAGCACCTTAACAGTGCGCTCCTTCACCGACTGTTCTAAATCTCTTTGATAAAATATTGAAACCCTTTACTTCACTATTGTAGATACATGTAAGTTAAAATGGTATAACACACCTAAAAAAGATACCACTAATAATTAAACATTATCTAGAAAAATAAAAATAAAAAAAAAATCAGTGTGGAACAGAGGTATGTGACATATGGTATTAGAGCTACAAGTTTAATATTGAGGCCTATGGGCCCATTTGTAAGATTAGAATGATCTTCATCTAGATCATACCTAGGTATGAATAGAAGAGGAAGTATCACTTTGTAAAACAAAAGTGTTGTAAGGGTAAAAGTGTTGAAAACTGGAACTAACAAATAGTAAAATAATTCATAAATAGGTTGAGGAAGAGAGATATGTGTAATCATATGCTATTTATACAAATAGGATACGAGTGTTGTATTATTAGGAAATGTTAGGTATAAATTTTTAAAACTAATTGCGTTAAGAGTTCAACTGTATATATTTTAAAGTACCCTAGTAGGGTGAGATGTAGCAAAAAAAGTAAATTCATAAGAGAGACAGTAATAAATACACTGCTCAATTAAATCGACTTAAAAAAATGCGATGAGGCTAGTGGATAAGATATGTGCTCGTGATATCTATCCTAAAAGGAATAATGTATCTAGTGTTCATCCAACAATTATACTGATAAAATGGAAAATTAAAGTACTAGTATATATATACCTGTTCATATCTAAAGAAAAGGTAATACCATTATACAGTAGATGAGAGATGTAATGAGTGTACTAAGATTCTCCAAAGATTAGGCATTTGAATTTAGTGTCAACACAATAGTGCAATAAAAATGTTACTCCATACACCAATTTTCTATAAAAGAGAAAAAAACCTTTAGGCCATCCTGAGTTTGTATCCGAAGTGAGTAGATTATATTAACATAAGAGATGATTTCATTCTTGGTGCCAAATGTAACGAGAGTACAAATAACAATCAAATAAAGGTTGTTATAGGGAAGGGGAAAAGGAACGGTACCCAACAAAGGTTAATGGAAAGGAAGGGGTATAAAATAAGTTTCTATAAACTAAAGTATCATTAGTATAAGCTAGAAATGGTTTAAGGCCTACTAATATATTCAAATTGTTAATGTAGTAGATTTTTGAATATGGAAGATAAGAATACAATGAGAATTTATTTTCTAACTGCTTTGTCATACAAAACAACATATGGGCTTTGACAAGTTATTATGATTATATAAGGATTGTATGACTTATAGCCAAGGGACTCATCTGAGAAAGATGATATTTTATATGTTAAATTCATGATCTATATAGAGAAATGATGTTAACCACAGATTGGTTGGGATAGAGAGAGATGTGGGAAGAAACGCAGGAGTGATCGACAGTAAATAGCCCATAGAAAATGATGTGACATACAAATTTCCTTGAAAAAAAACACATATGTATATATTTTTATAACATCGAATTGTTATCAAGAATTTTATGTGCAAGTGTTAAAATAAAAACATATAGGGATGTTACACCTATAGGTTTCTTGCATAATTTTGTGCAGTGAAGAAAGTGATGGCATGAGTTTGGTAATAAAGAATATTGTACAAGATCTAGAACCTATGTAGAACAAATACCTATTAAATATGCTATAATAAGTGTAAAGATCAACTTTTTCATTCTTTACTTGGGAGGGAACTGTAAAATATAGAGTATGGAAAGGAGGAATATAGTACTCTAATAATAAAATAAACAATTTCTAAAATGTGTTTAATCGCTTAAGAATAGAATTAACCATTTAATGGCAAAGGAATGCCAAAAAGAGTCCAAATAGTGAAGTAGACATTTATAATTGTATGGAACTAAGATGTCTAATCATAGGTAATCATGATGTGTATCATTTTTCTATTCGAGAAAGAGGTACAATGGAACGGAAATTTGGAAAATCATCTCATTACAAAAGGATTGGGTGGGAATTATAGGCTAGTAAGCCGGTGTAAAGTTGTAAAATAACTTACATTATGAATATAGAATAAAGTAAGAGTAAAGTTGTAAAATAACTTACATTATGAATATAGAATAAAGTAAGAATGAAAAATAAATTAAATTATTAATCAAGAATACAGAGTGTTCTTACGTACAATTTTTTTTCAGACTAAGTTGCGTATGTGTACTCTTTGGATTCAAATGGACATAAAAAATATGTATGAAACCATAAAAGAAAGTTTTTGGCTTTAGGAACTAACGACATGCAGTGCATACATAAAATAGAACAAACTATAAGATACATAAATACCAATATAATTGCTAATATGGTGTAGCACAATCCAATAGGTAGTCCAAAAATAGTCTTCTTCAATGAATTTAACATTAATGATGGCACATATGAAACATTTCTATCAAGAAAATAGATGCTAGTAGCATAATTGAAGCACAAGTATTCAAAATTTTATACCCTTCTATCTAAGAATTAAAGCGACATGGATGTCTAGAACATGCTTGTTTTGTAGGATCAATAATATTTATGGATAATTTGATAATATGTGACCAAGCAAATACATAAATAATTTTGTGACCTCCTCAATTAAGGAAACATAATAACTAATTCTCTTGTATATTAAAAATTTCAAGTTCAGATATTTGAATACCTTCAATAATTCGAGCACATAGCGTGACCAATGAAGAATTCCAAAAACGAAAAGACTATATATATATATATATATATATATATATATATATATATATATATATATATATACAAGAAAATATTTAAGAGAAAATTGTAATGTTCTTCAAAAGGGAAATAATTTCTTGATTGGACAATCACATATATGGAGGACCTACTAAATATGTGATATATATGTACGACGGAATAGAATATTACCATAAATTGTCAAAAAAAATAATCAATCACAAAAATAAGAAAGTAGGTAGAATAACTGGAGACTATCAAGTTGAAAATAACAGTGATAATGGAATTTTACATGTCACAAGAAACTATTAAAAAAACATGAAAGAACCCAGAAGAAGAAAAATCAGACTTACACGCAAATGGATAAGAGTAAAATGAATCAAAGATAAAATCAAGAGTGAAAACATGTAATCCCTAAGGTAGAATTGTAATATGCCATAAAAAGGGAAAGGAAATCATTGATTGGCATCAATCTTAAGAATGAAATGGTATCAAAATTGTATGAGATTAGAGATCATTGTTGTTGTTTCGTTAGGAACTTCATAAATTCAATTTTTAATTAACCAAAATTACCATAAAAGGGATTGATTGGAATGATTGAACTTGATAAAATTGGAATGTTGATTGAATTTCCTGGAGTAGCCTAACATAGTGGAAAAGAAAATTAGGTTTGAATGGTGCTACCAAAACTATGAAGGAAAATCCATAAATTCGACTTTTATTTGTTGATATGTTGTTTTAATGTGTGTGTGTGTGTGTGTGTGAATATGTCAAAATCAATGAAAATAATTATACAAACATGTGTGTTAGTACATCCCATGCATATACAAACGCAAAGGGAAAATACTCCATAGTTATATACAAGAGTAAGATGGATATAATATTCATAAATAACATACAATGTGGGCAAAATTGAAAAAAAAAACTCAAGAGAGCAAGTTAAAGAAAAATAACGGATAATGGTAAAGAGGAAAATAAGTTTTGTATATATGTGAAGTTACATTATGTTTTTTTGACTTTGAAGCTTGAGTATGTCAATATACCCCTTAACTATCTATGTGCTATTATGGATTCTTTATTTTTGTTTCCTCATACTTTTGTGGGATTATGGAAATGTATGAAAAGTAGTGTTAGATAACCATTATGAAATTGATTAAATCGGAGTAGAATTGATAATAATATAATAACCATGGAAGTTGCAAAGATAGTAGGTTGTCCTGCACTTATGTATGTATGAAAAATGTATATTTTATATGATGGTATCAAAATAAAAACATAAAATACAATGTTGCAAGTTGTCCTTTGAATTGTATTACCTTTGTGTAAGTGTTATCAAAGGAAATTAGAAATTTGATATTTTTAATTTCATATTAAACAACATCCATCTCACTAACATAGTCGTGGAGAAATGTACCAAAGGAGCTATTGTATTATGTGATGCTATACTTATGTTGCTAACATTGTTGAGTTCATGTGGATAGCTTTTTGGGTGTAGGTTAAAATTATTTTGCAGGATCCGTAAACAAAAATGTAAGGAACCTATTAAGCATGTGTGGAAAATGCTAAGTAATGAGCGTGACTTGAAGATAGTAGTAGAGTTATTCTGGAATTGAGCCATTTCTCAAAACACAGTGCAATAGAAAGCGCTTTAGCACTATGGAAACTATTATGAAAAAAGAAAAGAGAGAGAGAGAAAAGCAAGATGAATTTCCTATCTATCTTTCGGAAAGATGGAATTAAGGGAACACTGAGGACGGTGTTTACATCAACGGGAAAGATGTAACAACTGTTTACCCTTCTTTTTGAACATTTATTTTTTTAGATAATGAACTATTATTGGATTGGATGGATATGGAAGCGATGATGAGATTTATGTGATGATGTAATTATTTTATTATTATTCAAACTCATATATAAACTTCTTGCAAATATTTAGGAAAGAGCACTAGAGTTTAGAAGACTTATTTCCAACTTATAAAAAGTTTTTGGTGGTTAAGTCCACATGATGGACCTTCCATAAAAGTCTCCTAAAAATCCATAGGAGAAAAAAAAACTTAACATAATGGGAGAGAAATATATTGCTAATCACTTAGTTGGAGAGAAATACTAAGTGGCGTGGAATAAAGAACTATGGGAGAGAAAGGTGTGCTTAAAAGAAAAAGATTTTTTTTTTTTGAAAAATAAAACAAAGGGCTTAGGCAAAAGGTTGTAATACCTAAAATAAAGATGCTCCTAAAATATGCTTACAAGAAAATATATAAAAGAAACCACCTAGGAATCAAAGGGGTTGTTGGTTCTTGTAGCAAGAATATCTTAGCTCAGTGAGAACTCGCATACGTAGTTCATGGTCGAGAGGAATGTGTTCAGTTCTTTAATGTTTTCCAAGGAGAAATTATAGTTATATTTCTATTTGTTTTTATAATTGATATCGATTGGTAAATGGATATGTATGCTGTAGAATAATAGATGAAGTGGATACCGTATACATTGTATATTTTTTAGTCCTGCACGCATAGTAGAAATATTCTCAAGTCTGTTAATTAAAACTATATAAAATTTTCTTTGTGCATGTATAAAAAATAGGTCAAGTAACCATTGTTTATATATGACTTTCTTTATGCATGAAAGTACTAGAATATGCAAAAACTGGAAGAAGCATTCAAATAAATTTTGCATAAAAGATCATATGACATACATATAATATTTGTGAATTTAGTATTGTTTATGTAGACATAAGAATCATATGAAAAAATATGGTAGATGCACACTTAGATTTCATTCTCTTTGATGTGCATATGTGTCTAAAAGAGGAAAGAATGGATTCAACTAGTTGAGAAGACTAACTATAGATATTAGGGAGTATTTGATTAATATTAAAGAACTTTAGATCAAGGCAACATATGAGTCTGTTCTTAGCTTCTTATTAATCTTGTATTTTCCATGTAACAAATAAGATCGATATTGGTAGTTGGAGGAAAAGATGCATGAAAGAGATATATAGTTGGTTAAAAAAGTAACTAAGAGGAGTTTATTATAATCATATATAGGTTAAAAATTTTCTCTATGAGATATAAATCAGAAGAGAGTTAAAGTATCAAGTAAGGAAACACGGAATAAGAAATAATTCAATGTAAATTCATAAATTTAAAGTATGTATATGGGTCACATTTTCATTAATGGAAATTCATTATAAGCGGTTAAGAAATGAGAACTTAAACCAAAAAAATGTCATGGAGAAAGTAACAACTGAGGTGAGTAAATCGATAGCAGGTTAGAGTCGTTCCCTAGCTAGGAGGGGGTTATACAAAAGAAAGCACAAGATTATACATTCCATAAACACATAAAATTGTATCGATAAATCCATAGTTTGTAATGTAAGTAGATACATTCACAACAATGGATTTTCCTTGTTGGTCAGTAGAAGTAAAAGAAGTTCGCCATGAACTGAGTATATAAACTACAATTTATTTATTCATCTAATTTCTACCATAAAAAAAAAAATCAAATATTTCATAGAACCATAATTGGGACAAACCTTCATTTTAGGAAGAAATTAAGAATCAGAGTCCAATATGTCTCATATTAAGAGAATTAAATAATTCAAAATCGTTTAAACAAGAACTTCCATAATATGATAGGAAAAACAAAAATTTCGGCAAAGTCAAAATGATTTTATGGTCGAGTCTCACCACTAATTACAAGTAAAACATTTTAAGCTTAAAGTTAAAAAAATAGAATACCTCCTACAATGGGTTCCATTGCAAAATTAAACGTAATGAGATGATACATTATCTACAAGATAAAGTAAACATGTTGCAATGTGTTGACCTCTGGCATACACAATTCAAAAGAATAATTACTCTAGCATTGTGAAACTAGAAACCTAATGCTTATACGCTTAGCACGTCGCTTATGCATGATGTTCATACCTGTAATGACCCAAATCGAGAAGAGGTTAGAACTAGGTTGAGAATATATATATATTATATATATATATATATGCACGAAAAAGAAAAAAAAATGAACCTTTGTAGTGTGTAAGTAGGATATCCATTATATATATATAACCTGAGCATTAAGATGATTTTTCCTCCCGTCTCGAGACCTGCATAATAATAGGAGATAAGTGAGTGTTAGTCAAGTCATAAGCATAGTTGATAAAGAAATACAACCAAACAAAATGAAATTTCTTTGGAAATATTTGATAAACCCATGAAAGCAATAACATGAAAGAAATATTTTACTACAACCCTTATGATTATAATGTCCATAACAAAATCATCACCCCCATCATGACAAGTTACCCTCACCTGAAGTGAAAAGAGGGTTTGAGAAATAATGGTATTCCTTCCAACGAATGGAGATAATGGTGTAAGAAATTGGAGAGGAGGAAATAAGGTGCACACGAAATCGTGCTTAATAGGAGATATGTCCATCTTACACTTTCGATAAGGGTTAACCCTTAACAAAGAAAACAAAATTTATAGCCCAATCCAATTAGAGTGCTCAAATTCAAATATCAAATTCTAACCCGAGACTTTGGCAACAGAGACTGGGGTTTACATCATTCCTCCCAAAAGGGAAAAGGAGTGATTTTGCATGCACCCTGGTTTAGAGAATATTAGTATCCTTATATAAGGAAAGGCATATAAATATCTTAAATAAAATCCAGAAACATTAGGAACAAAGGGGATTAGGAGGAGTCAAGAAAACTCTAAGTGTTAATTTAAAAACCATCCTGTAAAGAATAATAAAGGAAATTTTCACCTAGACAGATGGTCGTAGCCACATGAGGGTGATTCTTTAAAAACCCTAATAAAGAAACCACGCATGGAGTTTACGTGTAGATATAGGTGGGCTAAATGAAAGAGAAGATAAAAATTAAACCCACGGAATTACCTGTGTTCATTGGAGACAAAACAAGTTATCCATGATAAAAAATTTGAAATCAAATTAAGGGTTGTAAGATATAAGTCGTAGTCTATGAACTTGCAATACAATTTGGGAATGAATTTACTAGATGGGTCACTACACTCTAAAAAGTTAACCTTTGTGGAAGGAGGAGGAAACCCCAAACGAAGGATACCCCAAACTCAAACATTTAGTCTTAGCCACTAGGGGGTTATGATTCTTTTATGAATCTTACCATGAAATTATCAATACAAGTCACGATCTACAATACACCCAAATATAGCTAAAGACAGTGGTAAAATAGAAAACTAAAAAGGGCAAGAAATACAAGAAAATAGAGAAGAAATATTAGACCTCATTTCCATGTGAGCCTCATATTTTCTCCTTGAGATGACGAGCGCCTTGACAGCGAAAGTTATAAGTGTAAGAGAGGCCAAATGGACATATAAAAATGAAACAAATGCAGTGATGTCTTAGAACCCTAGAGCAACGCTCTGTTGACTGCCAAAAGCAAAAGAAAGTTGAATGTACAAAGGGCCACTAGAGTAAATTGTTAGGGTTTCTCAAAACAAAATCTCAACCCTTGGGTGTACCCCATTTGATCCCCATCTTTGAATGAATAAGTACCATGTTAGACATGAATCACATGGGAAGATCCATGTGGATCACATTGGAAGTGACAAGTGTAATCGTACACTAGTATTAAACCCTAAGAAATTCCATTATTCCACATATACACTATTATTGAAGAGTGCAAGTCATAAAAGACTAGAACAAAGTCAACAAGGATATTGATTTGAATCATAGCTAGACCCGGACATGTTCTATGATATGCGTTAGAGACAAAGTTTGAGTGTGAACTCATATGTGTGACATGGGTTATCAATCCCGAAGAAGTACTTTAGTTAAGATGAAATAATATATTTATACCATCTAGCTTGATAAAACGAAGATGAAACCATTAAATAAAGATAAGGTATTTTACCTATATAAATCACAGATGAAAACCCCATACTTCATTATTAGAGCGACATGAAAGTTAAAATGGTATAGCACACCTGAAAAAGATAGCACTAGTAACTAGACATTGCCTAAAACAAGAAAACAACAAAAACGATGTGGAAGAGAGCTACATGACAATCTCTCCCTTGTTGTGCTAACATTTAGATGTTTACACTTGTTGATAACCATTACAACATCTCCTCTATGCTAAACTATAAAGGTTAAGCCTATGATACTTTCAATACAATTTTACATGTTGAATCTAAATGCAACTAATTTTTGGCCTTTTAGGTGTTAGGGTGTGGTAGAGGACCTCCATTCTTATTTCTTGGAAGATTATGAATTTCTTCGAAATGCATGCTCTATATACTATTATTACTCAAAATGTTCAAAAATTGAGATTGAACTCCCTACAATCTTGCCAAAAGATCAAAGATTATGAATTTCTTGAAATTTCATTCGTTATATGTTATTATTACTTGAAATGTTTGAAAGTGAAGATCTATTCTTCTCTTCAAAATACACTATAATTAATCAATTTAACTAATTTACTTGAGAATAATTCTAAAATAATTTAGATGATTTATAAATTATTTGAAATTACATAAAAAATAACTATATAATAACATGAAATCATTAACTAAATAAAATATATATTGAGAAAAACATATATAATGAGTAAAGATAAATACCAAACATTAAAAAAATTACATAATAAATTACAATATTAGTAAAATTTATACCCTTATACATTTCCACATATTATTATGAATATGGAGATTGATTCTTTATCCACACATTTTTAACTTTTGAGATGAATATTACCCACGTGTTTGGAAGACAATAAATTTATCATATATTACTTTGTAATAACTTTACTGGGACATAATTTCTTTATTATTTGTGTGTAATTTAGTTATTTCTGTATCATTTCATTATACTTCTTTATCACGGGTAAAAGTAAAGTATAGAAAATATAATTTTTCATAATTATTAAATTATAAATAATACAAAAATGTAATTTTATAATAAAAATATAAATGGTAAACAAAAGAAATGAAAATAAAAGTAAGTTATTTTACATTACTCTCTGTAGTCACTAACTTGTTATCTCTTAGATCAACAACTCGACACCAATATTGTTACATGTTGTGAAGCTTTTGACCAATGTACTTGGCTAGATCTAAATACAAAGGAAAAATACTAGGGTTTTAGCATAAATTAGTAGTTGTTGCTACTCAAGCACCTCTTAGCTTAGTGAATTCAGCCAAAGGAGTTGGAGGTAGTTGGAAAAGGTAGGGTACCAATTTGTATGATCTTGTAACTCTGAAATCTTTGGGTTTAACTCTCAGAGAAATTTTTTCAGTTGTCAAGTGCCTATATGATATAGAGAATAATTTCACCAATGTCATACAAATGATTAGTTTGGCCCGATTTTTTTTTTCAGAACCATAATGCTACAAACCATGTGGGTATTAAATACCCTTTTTCCCTAGGTTTTGATCTACACTAAGAAAATATGGGGTTTCCATCATAGGATTCTCCTTGCATCTATGGTGAGGATATTACCTCAGCTTAGATGAATTTTATGGGGTTTGTGATACCAATCTCACGGAGATGTTTCTGCCTATAGTTCAAAGGTGCATATTTGGTATCTTCATTCCATGTTAGAATATAGGACTAGCTCGAAATCCCCATTGGTTATTTTTGGCTCCTTGATGGAGGTAGGTACCTTCAACACAAGAAATGACTACATGAGTACGTCATATCCATGGACAAACTAGTTTATTTAGTCTCAATATTGCATGGGATAGACAAAGGTTAGGGTGCCTCCACATATTCCCAACCTAAATACTTTAAGGATCCCATAAAGCTAGGGCTTTCACCTCAAAACCCCAAATGCCTCTTAGGGTCAGAATTTGTTGTAGATCAGGCTGAAGACACTCCTCTTGAAGTGCATGATCTTGTAGCCAACTTGGCTTCTGCATATTATACATGATAGTGCTTATTTTTCTATTTAATGGATTTTGTCCTTCGATCTCTGTGCTTCAAGACTAGGTGAATCAACATTGGTCTACACTTACAAAATTGTAATTTACTTGAAAGAATCTTTCTGGTATTTTTCAGAAACGTGGAAGACCATTAGAAAGTGTTTGATCAAGGTTTTTGGTTTTGAGGAGAAGTTGGGATTTCATTTCAAACACGGTTTCCAAATTTTAGTCCTCTCTCCATGACATATATGGCCACTCCAAGCTGGGAAAGTTTACAAAACCTACCCATTAATTTTCTTCTACTGGACATCTTAGTCGAATCCATTAAAATAGACAATGAAATGCTTGAGAAGGGAATTTTCACATTTGCACACATATGTGTGGAACTATATCTCACTAAAGGGTTTCCAAATAAAACCCTCCTTAAGTGGATGGATAGAGTTTATTTGTAGTCAGTGGACTATGAGAACACTAGCTTTCGATGTAGGAGATGTCAATAGCATGGTCACCTTCAGAGTCTCTGTCTTTTTCCTCAAAGAACTTCTCCCCACCTAAATCTAAGGAAAAAGAATCTCAGTTGGTAGCAACCAAAGGAAACAAAAGGAACTAGGAATCCTACCAAGTCGCTTCTAGTAAATCCGCTCAACAACATATAGAGTCAGTCAATTCGTCAATTGGGGAAGTCGTAAGGTTGACTAAAAACATAAGAAACTTAGACATAATTTCGGATTCCTTGAAGAGCAAGCACAAATGTTCCCATGAATAATATCACGTGGTTAATGATAAGGAAGCAAAAAATATTAAAGAACCCCTAGTCATGGAAGTGTCACAAGGAAATGCAATCTTTGTACCTCATTCATCTATTCTTCATAACTCTTTGGAATAGATTGATATCCATAAAGGAAACGAAAAACCTATGATAAATTATAGGTAGTAGGTGATCCATGAAAGATGAGATGACATAGTCTATTATTTTGAGGTAATACAAATCAACTTACAAAAAATAAGTCATTTTAATTAGTATGTTATTTTTCTATGAAAAAAAAATTATTTAGATTTTGTATATTTTAAAAGAAAAAATCGAAAAAGAAAAATATTTTGATAAATATGTATATTTAGGAACATTTGTAAAAGGAAAAGGGTATACACATTAAGACTTTTAATATTTTTATTATTATATCTTAATTTATGTTTTCAATTTTTGAAAATGTGAAACTTAAACTTTGTTGGAAACATTAAGATTAAAAAGGTAGGCTGAAAAACACCTTACATGAATATATGAGAACCAATTTTATAATTAATTTTATTTTTCCATTATATTTAATTAAACTAGCATGTCAAAAATAAATACAAAATTTCAAAATAATTTTAATTAAGTTACAATTGTGAACATTAAGAATATTAAAATAAGAAACTCAATTCACAATAATAATTAAAAATATTTTAATAATATATTTTTATTTTCTATATATATGCTTATTAGGTAATGTGAGAGGTGACAAGTTTTATTTGTAAGTTGAGTAACATCCAAAGGCATATAAATCATCAAAATTACTAGATTAGGTTTTGAATTAGTGACATTTCCATTATATAGTGATTTAGCTTAATAAGACATATAAATCATCAAAATTACCAGATTAGATTTTGAATTAATGACATTTCCAATATAATGATTTAGCCTAATAAATTGTAGCCATATATTCTATTCCTCATAATCTACTTTATTTCAAATTTTTAATTGAATTAAAATTTCTAAATCTATATAAAAATTAAATAACATTTTAATTAATATACAATTCCATCATTTATAAATACATGATTTATAAATTACTTAAAATTACATTAAAAAAAGCTATTATAATAAAATGAAATCATTAACTAAATAATATATATATATATATATATATATATGAAAAAACCATTTATATTGAGTAAAGATAAATACCAAACATTAAAAAAATTACATAATAAATTACAATATTAGTAAAATTTATACCCTTATACATTTCCACATATTATTATGAATATGGAGATTGATTCCTTATCCACACATTTTTAACTTGAGATGAATATTACCCACGTGTTTGGAAGACAATAAATTTATCGTATATTACTCTGTAATAATTTTACTTGGACATAATTTCTTTATCTATAATATATATTTATTATTTGTGTGTAATTTAGTTATTTCTGTATCATTTCATTATACTTCTTTATCACTAGTATTTATTAAATTTAATTTCAAATATTAAAAGGAAAAAAAATTATAGAAAAGTATAATTTTTTATAATTATTACATTATAAATAATACAAAAATATAATTTTACAATTAAAATATAAATGGTAAATAAAAGAAATAAAAATAAACGAAAGTTATTTTACATTATTCTCGGTAGTCACTAACTTGTTATCTCTTAGATCAACAACTCAACACCAATATTGTTGCATGTTACGAAGCTTTTGATGAATGTACTTGGTTAGATCTAAATACAAAGGAAAAATACTAAGGTTTTAGCATAAATTAGTCATTGTTGCTACTCAAGCACCTCTTAGCTTAGTGAATTTAGCCAAAGGAGTTGGAGGTAGTTGGAAAAAGTATGGTGCCAATTTGTATGATCTTGTAACTCTGAAATCTTGGGGTTTGACTCTCAGAGCAATTTTTTCAATTGTCAAGTGCCTATAGGATGTAGAGAATAACTTCACCAATGTCATACAAATTATCAGTCTGGCTCGATTTTTTTGTTTTCAAAACCATAATTCTACAAACCATGTGGGTATTAAATACCCTTTTTCCCTAGGTTATGATCTACACTAAGCAAAGATGGGGTTTCCATCATAGAATTCTCCTTGCATCTATGATGAGGATATTACCTCAGATTAGATGAATTTTATGGTGTTTGTGATACCAATCTCACGGAGATGTTTTTGCCTACAGTTCAAAGGTGCATATCTGGTATCTTCATTCCATGTTAGAATATAGGACTAGCTCAGAATCCCCGTTGGTTATTTTTGGCTCCTTGATGGAGGTAGGTACCTTCAAGAAAAGAAATGACTACATGAGTACGTCATATTCATGGAAGAACTAGTTTATTTAGTCTCAATATTACAAGGGAGAGCCAAAGGTTAGGGTGCCTCCACATATTCCCAACCTAAATACTATAAGGATCCCATAAAGCTAGGGCTTTCACCTCAAAACCCAAAATACCTCTTAGGGTTAGAATTTGTTGTAGATCAGGCCTAAGGAACTCCTTCTTTTGCAGTGGATGATCTTGTAGCCAACTTGGCTTCTACAGATTATACATGATAGTGCTTATTTTTCAATTTAATGGATTTTATCCTTCGATCTCTGCACTTCAAGACTAGGTGAATCAAAATTGGTCTCCACTTGCAAAATTGTAATTTACTCGAAAGGATATTTTTCATAAATGTAGCAGACCATTAGAAAGTGTTTGATCAAGGTTTTTGGTTTTGAGGAGAAGTTGGGCTTTCATTTCAAACACGGTTTCCAAATTTTTGTCCTCTCTCTATGACATATATGGCCACTCCAGGCTAGGAAAGGATACCAAATCTACCCATTAATTTTCTTCTACTAGACATCTTAGTCGAATCGATTAAAATAGAAAATGAAATTCTTGAGAAGGGAATTTTCACATTTGCACACATATGTGTGGAACTATATCTCACTAAAGGGTTTCCAGATAAAACCCTCCTTAAGTGGATGGTTAGAGTTTATTTGCAATCTGTGGACTATGAGAACACTACCTTTCGATGTAGGAGATGTCAATATCATGGTCACCTTCAGAGTCTCTGTCTTTTTCCTCAAAGAACTTCTCCCCACCTAAATCTTAGGAAAAAGAAACTTGGTTGGCAACAACTAAAGGAAACAAAAGGACCGAGGAATCCTACCAAGTCACTTCTAGTAAATCTGCTAAACAACATGTACAGTCAGTCAATTCGTCAATTGCGGAAGTCCTAAGCTCGACTAAAAACATAAGAGACTTAGACATAATTTCGGATTCCTTGAAGAGCGAGCACAAACGTTCCCATGAATCATATCACGCGGTTAATGATAAGGAAGCAAAAGATATTAAAGAACCCCTAGTCATGGAAGTGCCACAAGGAAATGCAATCTTTGCACCTCGTTCATCTATTCTTGATAACTCTTTGGAATAGATTGATATCCATAAAGGAAACGAAAAACCTATGATAAATTATAGGTAGTAGGTGATCCATGAAAGCTGAGATGATATAGTCTGTTATTTTGAGGTAATACAAATCAACTTACAAAAAATAAGTCATTTTAATTAGTATGTTATTTTTCTATGAAAAAAATAATTTAAATTTTGTATATTTTAAAAGAAAAAAATTGAAAAAGAAAAATATTTTGATAAATATGTATATTTAGCATCATTTGTAAAAGCAAAAGCCTATACAAATTAAAACTTTTAATATTTGTATTATTATATCTTAATTTATGTTTTCAATTTTTGAAACTTTGAAACTTAAAATTTGTTGGAAACATTAAGATTAAAAAGGTAGGCTGAAAAACACATTACATGAATATATGAGAACCAATTTTATAATTAATTCTATTTTTCCATTATATTTAATTAAACTAGCATGTCAAAAATAAATACAAAATTTCAAAATAATTTTAATTAAATTAGGATTGTGAACATTAAAAATATTAAAATAAGAAACTCAATTCACAATAATAATTAAAAATATTTTAATAATATATTTTTATTTTCTATATATATCTTTATTAGGTAATGTGAGAGGTGACAAGTTTTATTTGTAAGTTGAGTATCATCCAAAGGCATATAAATCATCAAAATTACTAGATTAGGTTTTGAATTAGTGACATTTCCACCATATAGTGATTTAGCCTAATAAGACATATAAATCATCAAAATTACTAGATTAGATTTTGAATTAGTGACATTTCCAATATAGTGATTTAGCCTAATAAATTGTAGCCATCTATTCTATTCCTCATAATCTACTTTATTTTAAATTTTTAATTGAATTAAAATTTCTAAGTCTATATAAAAATTAAATAACATTTTAATTAATATACAATTCCATCATTTAAAAAATAGAGATTATAAATATTAAAATAAAAAAATTAGAACATGCAAACATAAGGCTTATCTTAATTTTGAACTTACATATTTTACACTTGTACTATGGTGATGGTGATTATTATTTTTACATATTTTACACTTGTACTATGGTGATGGTGATTATTATTTGATGTTTAGAAAGTAAAAAATTAAATCACGACTTTTTAATATTTTGTGTCAATCATAAAAATATTTTACAACTTGTACAATGGTGATGGTGATTATTATTTGATCTTCAGAAAGTAAAAATTTAATAAAAAAAATGCTCACTGTAATTTTGTAAACCAAACTTAAAACCAATATAAAAGAATTACATTCCTCACACATATATGAGTATACACATATATGAATATTAAGGAGATTTCGCCTCTCAAAGTTAGGGTTTGTAATTTGAATTAAAAAACACGTTGTACCATGATGATGAATAACTAAAACCAATACCATTTATTTGACCTTGAAAAGTTAAGAGAATCATTAGAACTCTTTAATATTTTATATTTCTTAATTAAACAAAAGGGAGAGAAGGTACCATGATGATGAATAACTAAAACCAATACCATTTATTTGACCTTGAAAAGTTAAGAGAATCATTAGAACTCTTTAATATTTTATATTTCTTAATTAAACAAAAGGGAGAGAAGGTCTCCAAAATCACTGTATTTTGCGGCCCAAACTCAAAACCGACATAAATTAGATTATGTCCAACATATATGAGTATTACGAGGATTTGGCCTGTGAAATTTAGGGTTGGTAATTTGAATTGAAAGGCACTTTGTACGTTTCTACAATTAGAACTTATAGTCAAGGAAGTTTTGAAAATTTAGGGTTGGTAATTTGAATTGGAAGGCACTTTGTACGTTTCTACAATTAGAACTTATAGCCAAGTAGGTTTTGAATCAGAGAGGTGCACAGTATGTGAAATGCCAGGGCTGATGTTCAAACGAATTTCACATTGAGCAACTCTACTACAACGACGGCAAGGAGGCCGGGTACGGCGAAAACACAGCAGAAGGAAACAGGCACCTTGGAAAGCAGATGGAAGCGGCAATCCCGTATTGGACTGCGGTGCAGTACTAAAATATATACAATACATGGCAACCAAACATACCTTTACATTAGGGTTCAAACTGGTTGAACCACTTCTTGCAATCATAGACAGAGCAGAAAGCCTGCAAACAAGTCACCGCCAAAAGTATCGCTGCAGCTACCAGAGAAAGGAATTTCCACGACCCAAATATGTGTTTGTTCAAAAACTCCACCACAACAACATTCCATTTTCTGTTATAATGCTTGTTAATGTCCTTTATAACCTTGTCCAGATATGTAACTTTTGTGAGACGAACGCACTTACCCATGCTGTTCCACAGACTGGCAACATCTCCTTCGCTTTGGAGGTGGTTTGAAATAATTCCGCTCTCTTTCAGCAATCTAACATCTTCTTCGCTGTCGATCATCCCGTTCATGAAATCGGTGTATCGTGTGAAAACCAGCGCACCTGGAGCCGCAGAAGCTTCAAATGCCACCAGATTTCTCAGGATTACCTCCGCGTTGGCATCCAACCTTACTTTGGGGAGGTAAAGCGTGGCAGTCTTCTCATCAAATTGTATTGTGGTGAGGTCGCCGTCGGTAGGAACGAATTTGAGTCCCGCATAATATAAATCTGCCACAGACGGAATAGCTAGTTCATCTCTCGTGGGCGGTATAAAATTAACAGAGGATTCTTTGCCCTTCTCCTCTATTTCTCCGTCTCCTCCGTCCTCAGATTTGATTTCATCTTTATCGACAAAATCAGCCGAGGGTTTCTTCGAGGCGCTGAGAACGGGTAGATTCTCAATAATAGAAAAAAGACGTGAGAGCAACTCTGTCACAAATTTAATCGGACCTACCTTAATAGAGGAGAGAGTCTCCCAAAGCAAACTGAAGGCCTGTGTAGCTCTTGACACGACCTCGGTATCAGGCGCATCGTTTCCTTCCTCGGTTAAACTTGGACTCTGATTGCTGGAAACAGGGACGACAGCGTAATACAGCACCTCGAGCACGTGCCCTTTTTCGTTTATATGGAGCTTTGAATCTTCAGGCAAGTTGAAGATGAAAGGCGATAATTCTTGGCACACAAGCCGCAGCAGGCTGGATAGCCTCTCCTCTGCCTTGGCTTTAGAGCCCAACTGCAATTCCAAAAGTGTTTGCAAAAGAAAGAGCGGCAATTGATTTTCCAGCATCATGAGATCTCTGAAAATGGAGTTGTGGGTAGAACCGGTGCCAGTCGGATGTAAGACTCGTCCCATATCCTTCACGTCCACGTCAGAGCTTTTGTCGGCGTGTCTGACATAAAATTGCAAACACTCGAGAAGAAAGACGGCGTCCAGGGCCATGATCCATGCCAAGGTTTCCTCATTATAGTCGACGAACTTGTGATAGCAACTCCGGATTTGCCAATCGTGCTTCCTAAATTCCTCCACAACAACAGCTTCGAACTTGCGGCCGTTGATTCTTTTCTGAAATCTACGAGCGGCTGCCAGTTTGTAGCGCTCCATATGGTGGAGCTCTGATCGGCAGTGGTGATAGGGGCCGATAGAAACGGATTGAGGTGTGTACGCTTCGGGCTTCAGTGCTAATAACTCTTTCGGGACATTAAATATTGACACACACAAGTCCTCCTCCTCTGCTTGATCTTCTTGCAGTATATCCAGGCTTTTCTTGATCTGAATAACCCAATCATTCTCATCGACCCTCACTTGAACGGTAGTGTTGGATTCCATGTTTCGAAGTCGGAGTAAATAAGCTACAATAAAGGAAATGAGAAAACTAGAAAATATACCTCCGAGAGAGCTGGGGGACTGGGCGGCATCATATGGAACTCATCTGGTAGATAAATAGAGAGGTTGGAGGCCTTAGCACGTAAGGCATCCTTTCCCCTGATCTTCCAAAGTATCTTCACGTGTGTCCTTGCCCGCGACAGTGACCTGGACTTTCTTGCCAGGGCAGTGGAACAAAAGGTTCTGCTTTTTTGCCACCTGGAGTCCTTCAATTATATAAGGCGGACACGTGATACGTAATAGTAATATTGTACACCGACCCTATGGATTTTATGGTAATGCGGTAGTTGGAAGGTTTTATCCCTTTTTATGTATATCAAGCTAAAAGTGAAATTACTATTACAATGAATATTAAGTCATATCTGACTTAAAAAAATAGAATAATTAAGCGATAATTATAATGACGAAAATTCTTTTTCCTACTAGGACATTCAAATTTACTGGTATTCGGTGTGTTTTGTTTTTTTTGTTTTTTTAAATTAAAATCTTTGCCCATCAGAATCTGCCATTTCATAAATATATATATATATATATTACTACTTTTGCTTTATGTTTCGTCATTAGATTATTAACTATTAGAATGATAAGATAAATTTAACCTAATATTATATATTTTTCTTCATAAATATGTTAATGTTATTTCATAGTTCATTTTTCTTGAAAAATAAAAATAATTTTTTATAAATTATTTTATAATTAATAATAATTTATAGTATATTTTATATAATACTATATTATTAATATTTGTGATTTCATATTACTTTTCAATTTACCAATATTCTTTTTAAGGTAAACTAAGCACCGTGAATCAATATTTTTAACAAGGAAATTAAATAGTTTAAAATATAAAACAATAATAATTTTCACAATAATTTTAATTAACATAATTACATTAATAAATATGGTTGATAAACGCCCATAAATCCATACCAAACATATATATCAACTATGAATAATATTAAGAATTAATATTATTAGTGTTATTATCAATAATATTAATATAAATATAAAAACCATATTAATAATAATCGATATTATATTATTACTATTATATTAAATAATAGTAATTAAAAATAATAATAAATACATAAATAAATAAAGATAATAAAAACAATTATATTAATAATCATTTAATATATTATATTAATGATCATTTAATAAATAATAATGAAATAAACATTTAATAAAAGTCAAATAGTGATTTAAATGTGGTTGATAGGAATTTCAACATTAAACACTCTACCAGAACATAGTTATTAAATGCTAGCCTCTTCCAAAAGACATTGACACTGATGACAAAAGTTGCAGCAAGTCAAATCAACAGGATAATGATCACGACTGTTCATGCTCTCCAAACAATCCCTTCTCGCAATGTCTTGCATTTTTGTATAATGTTGAAAAGAAAAAGGTGGTGAAATATGCAAACCATATTTTGATTTCACTTTTTATATAGTTGTAAATGTCAGAGGAATAATATTAAACCCAAGGGATAAATATTATAAAGCCAAAGTATAAAAGCCATAAGACAAATAATATAAACCCTAAAATAAACATGCTTGACCATGATTTACCATCATTGATTTTCTACTCAGACGATGTTTGTCACAATGTGATGTTGGACCATGGTTGATTTTCATATTGAGACAAACTTTGGCATATTGTGACATTGGACCATCGTTGACCATGGATAACCCACGAGGGATTCACTGAGCCAACCTTTGATATATCACGTGTGTTTGTGGCGTAGTAAACAATACCCTTAATTTGACTACACATTGGAAAATCTCTCTAAAAATCACATTATTTAACCCCCTACCAATATGAACCCAATACAGCTTCCCAATTTAAAAAGCCCCTACGTACTAGATATTGTAGGTATCCATTTTTAAATTAACATATTTTATACCCTTTATATTTTTTCATTAATTTTAAACTCTATTTTTTCCTCAATATATATCCCCCAATATGAACCCACATGGTATGATATTGCTCCTCTATTGAAGCCCTCGTGGGATGACCATGATTGTAAACCCAAACAATTTATATTAAACCCTAAAATTAATATTATAAACCATATGAATAATATTATACCCTAGGAATATGAACCAAACAAATTCAAGGGATTGATATTATAAACCAAAGGGAATAATATTAAACCCAATGGATTAATATTATAAATGCAAGGTATATAAACTCTAAAGGGATTGATATTATAAACCAATGGATTAATATTATAAATGCAAGGTATATAAACTCTAAAGGGATTGATATTATAAACCCAAGAGAATAATAAACCCGAGAAATTAATACTAAAAAGCCAAGGGATTAAAAACCCAACGGATAGATAATATAAACCCAAGGGAATGATATTAAACCCAAGGGATAAATATTATAAAGCCTAAGATAAATATTATAAACCCTAAGATAAATATTTGTGAGAATGTGAAATTATAATATGGTTGACCATGATTGATTTTCATATTGAGACAATGTTTGTTGCAATGCGACGTTGGACAATGGTTGACATCATTAACCATGGTTGATCTCCATATTGAGACAATCTGTGTCATGATGCGATGTTGGACCATGGTTGTGACAATGTGACATTGAAGCAAGAGGCATTCTTTGTCACAATGTCACCATGGTTGACCGTGGTTATTGACCATTGCTAACCAAGATTGACCATGTTTGACCATGATTGAGACAGCCTTCGTCACAATGCGACATTGGAACATGGTTGAGCATGGTTTATTTTCATATTGAGACAATGCTTGTCACAATGTGACATTGGTTGATTTTCATATTGAGAAAATTTGTATCGCAATGTAACGTTGGACCATGGTTGATCATGATTATAAACCCAATGGATTTATATTAAATCTAAAGATTAATATTATAAACCCTATGAATAATGTTATACCCTAGGAATATAAAGCTTTAGACAAATAAACCCTATAAATTATTATTTTATAGAATTTTTTAATAAAAATAAAATTCAAAATATAGTAAAAAATCTTAAAAATAAATGAATGATTTTTTCAAAAATAAATTCATACAAAATCAAATGAAACCAAATAAGCATTTGTAAATTCATAAATTCATTTACTATAATTTCATTTGAATATATTAAATTTTTAAAAAGTATATCATGTGAAACATTATTGATGGAATTTTAAATCTTTAAATTTACAATTTTTTAATCTATAATATATTTCAAAAATTGAAAATTTAAATTATAAAAACACAAAAAAACCAAATTTGTATTGTTACTTCATCTCTTTTACTTATAATCAATTTATAATATAATGTATTTCAAATTTTAAAAATAAAAATACATTTGAAAACATCAACCATAATTTATTAATCTTGGAGGAACTTATCATGGAACTTATTAATATAAATAATGTAGTTGATAAGTAAAATATTTCAATGTAAAACAATATGTACAATGAAAAGAAATAAATTTTCATGGTTGAAACATGGATATGCATTCATTCTTACATATTCTCATATAAATTTAAAAGTTATTCCTTTGATGAATTTGAGAGTTATTATAAAATATTACTAATAAATTATTTTAATTATTAATATAAATTTATTTGAGTTTCTTGTTTATTAGAAATAGAGAAAAATTAAATCCTTTAAAATATAAACTTTTTTTAGTGTATAAATTTGAGAAAATGTTTGTACCTTGAAAGATTTATTTCCTTTCTCCTTTAGTAAATATGAAATTAAAATAGTTTTATAGTGATTCTTAATAATATTATTGATATTTATACAAATTTTACATCTCTATATATATAGAAACATTCTTATTATTAATTTTATTAACCCTAATAATACATATACTTACATACAGATATAATATTTTTCTTTGACATGTTTTATAGTTTTTATAATTTAATTTTTCTATGTGATATGAATAGCATTAACGAGATAGATAGAGATAGATAAATAATTTGGAATTTTTATATGTTTATTATTGAAATTTAAATATGAAACTCCAAAATATAATAGTCACCAATGTGAATTGTTATTTTAATATAAATATGTTTAAAAATATTTTTATTTCTAGTTATATACTTAGTAATTAAATTTATTGAGATTTTCTATGTCTATTAATTTTGTGTCCTCAAGTACCATTTTATAATTATGAATCAATATTATTGAAATTTATTTTAATGTGATATGTATATTTTGATTTTTTCTCAATAAATTTTGTTAGTAATAATCAAATTACAATATAACAAATTGAACTGAATGGATTTTATATTTTATATTTTTATTACTTTTTTAATTGAACATTATGTTGTTTATTATTATTTGATTTAATATTTTAGGACCACTACAACATATTTGTAACCCCTCTATGTCATGCTTTTTAAACATTGACTATTTTTAGACATTGAACCATTATCAGATTGAATGGATATAGAATCCATGATGATATTTATGTGATGGTGTAGTTATTTTATTACTAATTGAATTAATAATTAAATTACTTGATAATATTTAGGAAAGAGCACTGGAGTTTAGAAGTCTTCTTGTCATCATAGAAAAAGGTTGTTGGTGGTCATGTCCACATGAGGGACCTTTCCTAAAAGTCTCCTAAAAATCTATGGGAGAATAAATAAATAAATTAACATAATGGGAGAGAAAGATTATGTTAATCACTTAGTTGGAGAGAAATACTAATTTAGATGGAATAAAGCATTGTGGGAGAGAAATGTGTTCTTTAAATGAGAACAACGGATTTTTTTTGAAAAACTAAAACAAAACAGGTTGGTAGATCTTAAAGTAAGACGCTACTAAAATTTTTGCAAAAGAAAATCTATAAAACAAACCACCTAAGGTTCAAATGGGTTTTTTATTTTTGTAGCAAGAAGATCTTAGCTCAGGGGAACTGGTAGAGGTAGTTTGTGGTCAAGAGGAACGTGTTCAATTCTTGAATGTTTTCCAAATAGTAATTACGATTATATTTTTGTTTACTTTTATTATTAATGTCAAGTGGTAAAGGATATGTGTGTTTTAAAATAATATTAGTGGATATCATTTACATTGTATATATTTCAATCTTGCACGCATATTACAAATATTCTCAAGTATGTTAATTATAATTATATGAAATTTTCTTTGTACATGCATAAAAAATAGATCATGTAATCATTGTTTATATATTATTTTACTTATGCATGCAAGTACTAGAATATGCAAATATTGGAAGTAGTATTCGAACACATTTTGCATAAAAGGACATACGATATAGATATAAGATTTGTGAATTCAGTATTGTTTATGTAGGTACATGAATCAAATGAAAAAATATGGTACATGCGCACATATATTTCCTTCCGACCAATGTACATATGTGTCAAAAAGACGAAAGAATGGATTCAAGTGGCTGAGAGGCCTAACTATAGAGATCAATATTAAATAATTTTAGATCAATGCAACACATGAGTCTATAACATAGTTACTGATAAAACGAGAACTATTACCTCAAAATGGGTACTCTAGCCCAAAAACCCCAAAAAAAAATGAAGAAAGAGGCTAAAAATGAAAAGTGTTGATGCTGGAACGACAATTTTTTTTTGGATATATTTTCAACATTTTTTAAAAATGGTAGTAAAAACCAAATTTTTGTGTTTATAAAACACTCTGAAAAAAATGTTGATGCTAAAATAACGTCTTTCTTTTCAGGTTTAATTTTCAACATTTTTTAATAATGACGTCAAAATAAAATATCATGATTCCGAAAATCTTTAAATTTCCAACAATTTTCAAGCATGAACTTGAGAAAAAATACTTATAACACTTTTCAACCATAACATTAAAGATAAAATATTCATGACGTAGAAAAGATTAAAATATTGATAGTTTTTCAACCATAGAATTAAAACCAAAGACTATGTCTACAAAAAAAATTAAGTTTTCAAAATATTTCAAACATGACATTTTGAAAAAAAAAAAAAAATTACTAAAAAACCTTAAAAAAGAAAAGAAAAGAAAAACAATAAAAAATTAACAAAATTAACTTGTAAAAAAAAAAAAAAAAAAAAAATATCAAATTATTCAAATATTAAAAAAACACACAAAAAATAATACAAGAAAACAAATTTTCAAATATTGCAAAAAAAATAAAAACAATAAAAAATAAAAACACAAAATGTAAAAAATAATAATAACATGTAATAAAACATAAAACAAAAAATAAAAAACATAACAAAAAAAAGACCTAGAAAATGTAAAAAAATAAAATCAAAATTTACTAGTAAAATTAAAAAATTTAAACAAAGAAAAAAAAAAAAAAAACAAAAAACAAAATAAAAAATGGAAAATATTTCAAAAATTTAACATAATTTAAGAAAAAAAATTAACAAAAACAAATTTTTTTGAAGTTCAAATAAATAAATAAAATAGAAAGAAAATAATTAAAAAATTGAAATGAATATAAAAACAATAACAAAACTAAATAATTCGTTTATTTAGGTTTGATAGACAAAAATTTGGTCTAAATCGACGTTAACCATCATCATCATCGTCATAAGAAAAGAAATAAAAGAAAAACCCAAGGGCCGACTATGGAAAAAATATATATTTATTAACATTTTTTTCATTTACTTCAATTATTATGTTATAAATTCATGTTATTTTTATTTTACCAAATATTAAGTAAAAATGAAATGAAAATTTTAAATATTTAACAAAAACTATATATCTTAATATATATAATGTTGTAGTTATATTAATACACTAATTAAAAATATAATATTATAACTCTTTTTTAATATAAAAAAAAATCAAATACTTGGCATCATAATATTCCGCTATAACAAAATATGTAGATATAAAATCTACATATATATAAACATAAAATTCATATTATACAGTCTTGAAAAATTAAAATTGAGTGATTTTTCTCATATCACATACCAAAGTAAAATATTAGATTGCTAAATTCGAATGCAATAAATTAAATAATTTTAATTGATATATTTTAGAAAAAAAATTCTCCCCTACCACGTTTTACATCTTCACCAACATCTTCACCAAAGCGTGAAGTGTAGTCACTTAGCTTTCTCTGCTACGTCTCTGCATCGATGGGAGAAACTACTAAGGGAGAGAAAGGCTCGAGAGAGAAAACATACCCAATAGAATATTATTGGCATTGCTTTTCAGTAACGGTACTCATAACCTTAATTTACAAAACAAATTCATATAAACAATTCAGAACGAATGCTTCTGGAAAAGTAAGGTGGCAAGGAGATGTTGCGCAACGATGTAGGCTTGCGCTATAGTTTCAAATCAACAGAATGAGAAATATCTTAAAGTCTACATGATAGCGGAGAGCGTGAAGTTTCCTTAGTTCACTATAACGCTCCTCCCGGAGAATATTATATATATATATATATATATATATATAAAAGGTGTGAAAAAAGAAGTATTATCAATCGTTTACATCACGAAACCGGTGGGACGTTTAACAAGTCTTTCATAATCGCATTGCATTGATTATTCAAAAGATTTGGGGCTGAAATATTGGAGGGGTGAAGATCAGAAAACTTTTTTGGACTGAGAGAGTTGAAAAAATAAGTCTGTCAAAAACTGACAAACCAGTTCCTACCTCTTTTCTCTACAAAAGAAATATAAAGATTAAAGATCCTGTTAAACCAATCAACAGGTTCCCGACACTATTTCACAAATAAATAGCCACATCTTCAATAGAAAAACCAGAGGCTACAGAAAAAGTCACCATTGCTTCCTTATTCAAGGAAGAAGAAGATGAAAAGAAAGAATCTGAGTCTCAGATCTTTCCCATATATGAACCACTTGAAAGTAGGTTCAATAAATATCCTGCACCTGATCTTGAAGGCAAAGGCATGCTTCCTGAAGCTCATACATTTTTCCATGAATCACATAGAGAGTGGAATATTGATAATCTGAGTGTTGGTCAGATTAAACAATTAATTGATATGATGTTCACAGAATATAAACTCATGTGTATTAGAGGAAAAAGTGAAATAGAAGCATGCAAGACTATTATTCAGTGTTTTACAAGAACACTGCTCGTAGAACACTGCTCAAGTGGTGGGAGACTGAATCATCTCCAACACTATTGATAAAAATGGAAGCAGAAGTACTTAAAGATGAAGCAGGAGATGTAATTCACAATTCAGATGGCTCAACTACAAGCAACATGATAGGAACTCTGACATCTATGATCTTGGAGCACTGGTGTGGCAGTGAAACAGAGATTGCAGATAAGAATGAAGTTATTCTCATGAATCTCAAGTGTCACAAGATGTCACAATATGAAGACTTTCACAGGGGTTGGATGCAAGGAATATATGAAGTGAAAGATTCAAAAAATCTACTATGGAAACAGGGTTATCTTGCTGCTCTTCCATCCAGGTTTGTTGCTTATATTAGGTTGCAAGAGATTTTTCAGTTACCATTTGAATCATATACTTGGGGTGAGATTTATTCTCACATTACAAAAACATTAGTGAGCTTATGCACAAGTTCCAAAGTAAACAAATCTTTAGAAAAACTTTCAAAGCTTCCAAACAAGAAGTCCATTTGCAGCAAATATGGACTCACAGTCGATGACCCTTTAGTCAAGAGAAGAAAAGCAAAGAAAAGGGCTAAAAGGGGGTATAAACAGAATGCTAAAGGCTATAAAGACAGAAGAAATCATTCCTAGGGATCTAAAGGTCACTCCTCCAAAGCCAGAAAAGGATACTACAGGTATGTCCCCAAGACACATTATTGTAAACCCTCTGACATTCATTTGCATACATCCAAACAAGAGAAATGGAACAATCTCACTTGTTGGTTGTGTGGCAAAACTAGACATACATCCTCAAGATGTCTAGAAGGAGAAGAATCTAAGAAAAATAGAGGGAAGAAGTCCCAAGCCTCTTTTCAGAGAGGTAAAAATATCAAGCAAGAGGGACAGATACAATGCATGAAGTGTGGTGCCCAAATGTGGTAATTAAAGACCAAATTCAGCAGCAACAACTTGAAGAATCATCTTTTGATTCTTTTAGTTCTTTGTCTCAAGAAGAATTACAAGCACATATGCAAGCCTGTTTAGATTCTAAAACATCTTGTTCTTGTCTTGAATCAGAAGAATGTGCTTGTCAGATGCATTATGATTCTGATTCAAAATCATACAGTGATTCCAGCTGTGAAGAAATATCCTTCAGAACACAGAAAGAAAAATCTTAATGGCTGACACAGAAGAAGATGAGATAAAAATTCTTTCTCAAATTCGAGCAATGGAAGATGGAGAAATGAAGAATTGACTAACAGAGGCATTCATGGACCATCTCAAATCCAGTTCTTCCAGAAATATAGGTAAAAAGCCATTATTTTTTTATGCTTCTTTTGAAAGGAATATTAGATCCTTCCTGTGACATCAACATAAGCCAGACAAGGTGCGTTCACTCACCTTGGGAGAAGTAAGTAGAGAGATCCATAATATTAAATTTGAAATCTCTGCCTTGAAATCCCAAATTGCTGAAATAAAGAAAGGTAAGCAAGCTGTAGAAGAAAATTCTCATTCATGGGACACAACAGAATATGCCAAAAATCTTAATCCAAATCTTGAAATTATTGAAGAAAAGAAAGACCCTGTCTTTTGATTTCAAGAAATGAGAATTCTCGCCATCTCCTACCAGCAACATCATGTAAAAGTGAACATCTGCATAAAGGGAGAAATGTTTGAACTCACAACACTCCTTGACTCTGGGGCTGATGTGAACATTTTAAATAAGAAAGTGATACTAGCAAAATACTAGGTTTCTGCAAAAAGAAATGTTGTATGATTGGGTAATAAAACGCTCAAGTATGAAGTTCCTAAGGCTTCTATTTGTTTTGAACATCACTGCATCAATTTGAAATTTGCAGTAGCAGACATCCCAGTTGACTGTATTCTAGGAAATATATTCCTAGCAGCTGTTGAGCCACATGGGTCAACTAGATTAAAAGAAAACAAAGCTGGTTATTTTATTTCTATTCCTACTTCGAAAGGAATAACAAAAAGGATTGAGTTGCCTTATATCTCAAATCCTAGAGTCTATACAATGGTCCAGACTGTCCAAGATTTGGACAAAGCAGAAGCCAAACTGACAAATCTGAAAGATCTGAAATCTACACTTAAGGTAGAAGAACAGCTGAAGGATCCTCAGGCTAAGAGGAAAATTGCGGAAGTGAAGAAACAAATTGAAGATGAATGTTGCTCAGAAGAACCAAATGCATTTTGGCACCGAAAACAGCATACTATTGAGCTCCCATACAAAGAAGGATATACAGGTAAGCCCTGTAAAAGTAGAGCTATTCCTATGAACAAGGAATATAGAGACCTCTGCGAAAAAGAGATCAAACAACTCTTAGATAGAAAGCTCATCAGAGAATCCGACAGTCCCTAGAACTGTTATGGACTCTATGTCAACAAAAGAGCAGAACAAATCAGAGGTATCCCAAGGCTGGTAATAAATTTCAAACCTCTAAATTCTATTCTTGCAGATGACACCTATCTGATTCATCACAAAGGAGATCTAATGAGTATGATAGCTGGAGCTAAAATATTTTCAAAGTTTGATTTGAAGGCAGGATTCTGGCAAGTTGCCATTTTAGAAAAGATAAGTTCAAAACTGCTTTCAATATTCCGGTAGGCCACTATGAGTGGAATGTCATGCCTTTTCATTTAAAGAATGCTCCATCAAAATTCCAGAAGGTAATGGATAAAATTTTTAAGCCATATTTTCATTGGCTTATAGTTTACATCGATGATGTTCTAATCTTCTCCAAGAACATCCAAGACCATTTTAAGCATGTTCATACATTTAAACAGCTTGTAAAACATAATGGTCTAGTTTTGAGTAAAAAAAGATAGAAGTCTTGATGAGCCCCAAATTTGGTAACATTTTGGGCTCATTGGGCCTAACTACCCTTGCTCAATCCTTCATTTTTCATAACTTATGCATCATTTTTTAGTATGTTTATGTCATTTGTATGAATAAGGGTAGTCACTATTCCTAGGTGGCTAACACGTGCTCATTTCAGGATTTTTTGACACATGTTGGAGCAAAACCGAGCAGACAAGGGCTAGGAGACAGCCAAGCTGGGGTTGAGGATTCGTAGGGGGGTTGTCCACGGCATTAAATAGCCTTCCTCGAGATCTTCACCCCCAACTCCGAGCTCCAAAAGCCACCAAAACCGGATCTAGAAGGCAGCCAAACAGATTTTGTGGAAGCAGTTGTTCACTCCCAGTTTGGTCAGCCAAGTCCCATAGATTTAGGAGGCCAGCTTGGGCCTCATGATGTATAAATGATAAGGCTTCAGCCTTCGAAAGGACTTTTGAAAAAAACTTTTGCACATTCTGCACTACGAGCTGCCAGCTCTGTTTTGTTCTTTTGTAGCCATTATTGGCATAACTCTTAACTTATGATTATTATTTTTTAATGAGAAGCAGTCAGATTTGATCTCAGCTCTGAGTTTCTAGAGGAGCCATAGCTCTCGGGGTTGGGCCCAACCTGAGAGCCTAGGGCCTCCTTCTTTGTATTGATATCTTTCCTTTCAGTATTATGATTTTCTTTGCATGCATTTAAAACGGAGTTTGTTGAGCTAGATTTCGTTGTGTGGTTAAGTAGGTCATTGTTGAAGAATAGAGTTGTTTCAGATGTCTAGAATAGAGTAATGAGATAAGAAGTGATAAAAGCTCCAGAAAAGGGTTGCCTGCACTCTCATTTTCACCTCTTCCTAGGGGCTAGAATTGCAGACAGTGCTGCCCAACAAAAACACTAGTTTGCTTACCCATGCAATCTTCGGTGAAGTGTTTTCATTTGTAGGAGATATTCATGCGTTCAGACCTCTTGGAATGTTTCTTTGCTTCGGTACTGTACGTGGTTCTCTTTAGAAATAACGTTGCTGTTCATTGGTTTCATTAACAGTTAGGATAGATTAGTTAATATTTTGATTATGTGTAGGACGTGGTTGATTTGGTTAAGTTTACACTGTGCGGTGCATCTCCATCACTCTCTCGTCCATCTAAGCTTCGTCCAGGCCAACTGCTCCTCTCCAAGTTAGATCCCTTGTCTCAAAACTACTCTTTTGCCCACGTCACCCTACCTTCTTGGCCTTCCATTTCCTCTGCCCTTTTTAAGACAAGCTAGCTTTCCACACCCTCTCATCACTTCATCTCTCTGTCACTAAGTCATTACAAACCCCTATCCTACCTCCCTGTCCATTCATGCATCCTCTTTCACTCACCCATCATCCAAAATCCAATTGTAGAACATCCTGTAGAAATTTCTGAACATCCTGTAGAAATTATGAAACATCCTGTAGAACCCCTGCAGACTTCCTGTAGAAGCTCACAAATGAGGTTTCTTGATATCCAAACTTTGTGAAACTCTCTAGAAGGGTGTTAGGGACTCCTTAGACCCTCTCTGAACCTTCCCGACCTCTTCCAAGCATTTCTCCTCCTTGACCCACCTCTGCACAGGAAAAAGCCAGTTAAAAGCACAAGCATGTTAATTCTAATAACTTATTCAAAAATACAAAAAGAGGTTTCTTCAGGTAGAGGTAGTCTAGACACATGTATCTCACCTTCATAGAAAGTAATGGCATCTCTCTGTAGTTTTCATTCTCCTCTTTGCATCAGTAGGACTAGCTGGTAGAATTAGGGTTTGCTAGGGTTTGCGTTTCTTTTTGGCTTTCAGTTTCTTTTTGCAATTAGATTAGCTTCCTTCGAGTTAGCTTTCATCCATCAATTAAAAAGCTTCTTCCAAGAGCTCATAGAAGTTGGCTTAAGCTCCTAGTGGACTTGTGCCAGCTGACCAAGTGACAGCTGCGGCAAGAGCTAGTACTTGTGCATACAACACCGTCGCTTCCAAGTTTGTTACGAACTACCGGGTTGACAAAATTAAAGAAGGGAGTTCGAGGACTTGTAGCATTATTGCTACAATACTGGAGCTCACCATCTTTTTGGCGCCACTGCCGGGGAAGCGTCAGAGTATTGGTGATTGTTGCTTTTCTTCTATTTTCCTACTCTCGCCTTCTGCTAAGTAGTTTATTTCATTTCCATTCTGTAATTTCCTTTCTGCAAAAGTAGCGTAGACATTTCCTGCTTTCATAGATTAGCATTTCAATTCTGAAATTTCATTTCTGCAAGCGTAGATTAGCATTTCAATTCTGCAAGCGTAGCCTAGCATTTCATTCCTGCAATTTCATTTGAGCAAAATAGATTAGTTCTTTCATGCTTTCATTTCAATTCCGCATTTCCATTTCAGCAAGATAGTTAGTTGCAGTTCAATCTATTTTTAGTTCTGTAGATACCAGAAAAAAGAACAAAAGCAATCAAAAGTCTTTCCATTTCATGCCTCGTAGAAATCGAGATAAAATAGGCAAATTCCTACCCAACACCCACACCACTTCACTGAGTCACCCTTCTATCTTCTTTGGTGACAGTGATCCAGAAGAACCTATAGGCGAGCCTCCTGAGATATACGAAGATCCTATAACAGAAGAAGAGTTAGAGAACACTCCATCTGAAGCCATGGTTGACAATAGAAGAGAAGATGAGAGAATAGAAGGTGCCTTTCCCATCCGAGAGTCCAATGGAGACATGAAAATGAAAAACATAAGCCCCTCCGCTTTACCTCACTTCCATGGACTGACTACTGAAGACCCTGATACCTTCCTGTTTGAGTTTGCTGTCCTTTGTCGAACCTATGACTATACCAAAGATGAGCAAAAACTAAAACTCTTCCCCTCTACCCTTAAGGATGCAGCATTACGCTCGTTCGTGGGCTTACCTGGGAACAGTATCACCACTTGGGCTCAGATGCAGCAAGCTTTCAATACCAAATACCGGGACTACTGTAGGTCCAAGGAAGCCAAGGGAGAAATCTTTCGGATGACCATGGGGAATGATGAGTCTTTAGAAGATTACGAGGAAAGGTTCCAACTTAGCTATAAACGGGCCAGGTGCACACTTGACCCTAAATCTCTCAAGTTGGTCCTGCTCCGAGGAGTCCTTGAAGACCTTCTAGATACCCTTCACATGCTAGCTGGAGGAGATATTTACCAACTACCTTATGAGGATATAAAGACTGTGTTTAGGAACCACTCTAGGGCAGCCCGGAAAAGAGGTAGAGGAAACCCCCTCTCAGCTAGTATTCCTTTCTCCAAACATGAGTTTGCAAATCAGTTAGAGGACCTCAAGAGTGAGGTGAGACAGACCATTGCCATGCAACTTGATACATTCCGAATCCAGCAGAAGAAAGAGGAAGCTGAGAGGGCTTTGGCTATCTTCTTCCCTAGGTGTACAAGGAAGCACCCTAAGAACGAGTGCCCATTACATTTGGTAGAGGTATGTTTCGTTTGTGAGGAGGACCACCCCACAAACCAATGCCCAACCTTACCTGGGCTTAAAGCCATGTACCAAGGAACGGAGGCGCCCACTGAACCTCTCTATTTCCTCAACCAAAGGAGGCCACATGGACTGAGACCTTACCAGCAGGGGATGCAAGGGACATCCCAAGCTTATTATAGCCCCAACCAATCTGCTCCTATGCCTTCCTGGGGTCCCCCTGCTCATCCTTCCTGGTCTGTACCTCCCCCATGGTCTTACCCACCTCAGTACCATACTCAGCCCACTACTCATTCGTTTCACTCACATGCCCAGCCACAGCCTCAGTGGAATGCACCTCAACTGGGGTGGAGGCCCCAGTACAATACTCCTCCCACCATTTTGCCTCCACCACCAGCTCAACCACAACCATTACCTCCTGCTCCTCCAAGACAACCCCAAATGCCTGCTCAACCGAACCCGAATCCCAACAACTGATAGGCCCAGCAAGTATATACTGGGGAAACAACATGCCCTACCTATGCTGTGGAGATCCAGGAGATCAACCTGCGATCTGGGAAGACTCTTCCGGATCGCCAACCTCCTCCCCCAGAGGACGAGGAAGATAAACAGGAAAGTGAACCAAAAGCCATTCCACCCTTTCCTGAGAGACTAACAGCAACCACACAACCCAACCCAGAGGAGGATGAGCTTCTGGGAGAACTCAAACAGTTGTGTGTGAGAATACCACTTCTCCAAGCCATCAAAGATGTACCGATATACAACAAACTGGTTAAGGAAAAGTGTTTCAGACACCCAGGCAGGCGAAAAAGAGATGCCTCAACCATCAATGTCATAGGACAACTGTCTGATCTTATGTTGGGGCAAGTAATCTGCCCAAAGTATTTGGATCCTGGGAGTCCTGTAGTTGATGTCCACATCAATGGCACCATCATAACCCACACTTTGATTAATCTAGGGGCTGCCATTAATGTGATGACCAGAGATACCATGCTCAAACTCAACCTTCAGGGTTCCTTGAGAAAGACCTCGACAGTCCTGCAGCTAGCAGATCGCTCCACCGTGACTCCCGAAGGGATTGTAGAGGATGTCTTGGTCTCTGTTGACTCTTGGGAGTACCCTGCAGACTTCTTGGTTCTTTAACCAAAGGCAAAGCTCACTGGATACCCCCTTATTTTGGGAAGGCCTTGGTTAGCCACTGCGGATGCTTACATAAGCTACCGTGCAGGAAACATGACCATCAAAAATGGTCCTATGTCCAAGCAGCTAGTCCTATATCCTCCTGCCCAACCTCTATTAGAGCATGACTTACCACTTTGGTTGGAAGAAGGAGAAGAGGATGAGGTGTACTCTGCACCCTTGTGCACCTTAGAAACCACCAGGGGAGGTCCTCAAACCGAGGATGATTTGATTGAGACCTTGATTCAAAATCCACCTCCCAGTGCATTGTCCTTAGAGAAATTGGTGGAGGATACCCAAGCCAGCACCTTAGTGGACCTTTGTGGGGCCAATCCAACCACTCCCAGAGTAAAAAATGTGGAGTTTGGCCCCGAGAGAACGTTAAAGATCAGCTCCTCCCTATCTCCTTCCCAGGAAAAGGAGCTGTGTAGTCTGTTGGCCAGTCATCTAGATGCTTTTGCTTGGAGCTATAAGGAGATGAAAGGAGTCCATCCTTCGGTCTGTACCCATCACATCTACATCAAAGAAGATTGTAAACCGGTTAGGCAACCCCAAAGGAGAATGAATCCAACCCTTAAGGACATCGTCAAGGAAGAATTGCAAAAACTGTTGGATGCAGGATTCATTTACCCCATCTCGGATAGCGAGTGGGTGTCCCCTCTGGTGTTGGTTCCCAAGAAAAATGGGAAGTGGAGAATCTGTGTGGACTACCGAGAACTGAACAAAGCCACCAAGAAAGACCACTTTCCTCTACCCTTCATAGATCAAGTGTTGGATGGACTGGCGGGAAAGAAGTTTTTCTCTTTCCTAGATGGGTTTAGCGGGTATAATCAGATCCAAATCAGCCCGGAAGACCAAGATAAGACCACCTTCACTTGTCCTTGGGGTACCTTTGCTTACCGAGTTCTTCCCTTTGGACTATGCAACGCTCCTGCCACCTTCCAGAGAGCCGTCTTGAGCATCTTTTCCGAGCTGGTCCATGACTCGATGGAAATCTATATGGATGACTTCACTCCTTATGGGTCCAACTTCCAGGAAGCATTGTCCAATCTGGGAAAAGTCCTAACCAAGTGCATTGAGATGAACCTGTCCCTTAGTCCTGAAAAATGTGAGTTCTTGATGACTGAAGGAACCGTGCTAGGACATACCATTTCTCGCCAAGGGTTACAGGTGGATCCTAACAAAATTGCTCTCATCAAAAAGGTTCCACCTCCTCAGAAGGTAAGAGATGTTCGAAGTTTCTTAGGTTTAGCAGGGTATTATAGGAGATTCATTAAAGACTTAAGTAAGCTAGCTTCGCCATTGTTTGGCCTCTTAGCAAAAGATGTTGAGTTTAAATGGACTGACGATTGTCAGAAGGCTCCGAATGAATTAAAGGATAAGTTGGTGTCTGCCCCAATCTTGAGAGGTCCAAATTGGGCCCTACCTTTCCACATCCACACTGATGACTCGAACAAAGCCATAGGGGCAGCCTTAGGACAAGTTGAACAAAAACTTCCATACGCCATATACTTTGTCAGCAAAAACTTATCCAAGGCAGAACTGAATTATACTGTAACTGAGAAAGAATTCTTGGCCGTGGTCCATGCACTGAACAAGTTCCGACATTATATCACTGGCTATCAAACATTTGTACATACTGATCATGCTGCAATTAGATATTTAATGAATAAACCAGATGTGAATGCTCGTATTATTAGATGGTTACTTTTGTTGCAGCAATTTGATTTGACTATCGTTGACAAACCAGGTAAAGAAAATGTTGTTGCTGACTTCTTGTCTAGATTGGATTTACCTGCAGGTGAGGATGGAACAGTGGATGACCAGATGCCAGATGAACATCTGTTTGCTATCTCAGTACTCTCTCCATGGTTTGCTGATATAGCAAACTACCTTGTCTCAGCACAGTTCCCTCCGCACCTATCCTCAAGAGAGAAGAGCAGAATTGTAAGGAAGAGTGCCTCATTCACTTGGATCGGGGGCAACCTGTTCAAGCTTTGCCCCGATCAAATCTTAAGGCGTTGTGTAAGGGAGGAGGAAGTCTTTGATATCCTCCTAACCTGTCATGACGGGCCTTGTGGAGGACATTTTGCAGCCAAAAGAACTGCCTTCAAAATCCTACAGGCAGGCTACTATTGGCCCACGCTTCATCAAGATGTCAGAAGATATATCAGCCAATGTGACCGATGCCAAAGGATGGGGAAACCGACTCCAAGGGACGAAATGCCTCTCCAACCTCAAGTGACTCTTGAGCCATTTGAGAAGTGGGGTATGGATTTTGTGGGTCCAATCCATCCTCCTTCACGGCAAAGGTCTTACATCATTGTGTGCACAGACTACCTGACAAAGTGGGCAGAAACCAAGGCAATCAAAGCAGCGACAGAAGAAAAGGTGGCCGAGTTCTTAAGAGAAAACATCTTCTACAAATTTGGCTACCCAAGAGAGCTACTCACCGATCAAGGAAGCCAGTTCACCTCCAACTTAATTGAAGACCTACTCGCTCATCACAAAATCAAGCATAGGACTTCCACCCCCTATCATCCTCAAGCAAATGGGCAGGTGGAAGTCACCAATAGAGCATTGGAAGGGATCTTGACTAAGGTGGTGAGCAGCAGTAGAAAAGATTGGGCAGATCGCCTGGTTGAGGCCACTTGGGCTTACAACACCACTTGGAAGACCACAACCAGCTTCACACCTTATGAGCTAGTCTATGGGAAGAGAGCTTTGCTGTCAATTGAGTTCGAGTACAACACCTTGAGGATGGCAGCTCAGCTGGACCTAGATCTCAGCCATGCCCAACAAGAAAGGTTATTGCAGCTGAATGGGCTGGATGAACACCGAATGCAGACCCTTCTCCACTCAGAGGTGGTTCAACTTCAGAGGAAGGTATGGCATGACCGGCACCTCAATGACAAGCAATTCCAGCCGGGAGATTGGGCACTGTTGTACGATTCCAGACATAAGGATTTTAAGGGGAAGATGAGAACAAGATGGCTGGGACCATATGTAGTGGAGAAGTGTAATGACAATGGGTCTGTTCTTGTTCGGACCATTGATGAGGAAGCCATCCCCATGCTCGTCAATGGGCATCGACTAAAGATCTACAGGAAACCTCTTTCGAGGCAAGAATTCATCAAAACTGTGGAAAAATCAGTGCTGGTCATAGAGAAGGGTTTTGCCTCTGTTTTGGGCATACCCTGATCTCAAAAAAAAAAAAAAAAAAGAAAAAAAAAAAAATAAATATCCTTGGGTGAAAACCTTTCTGAGGCTCCCAAGGCAGATGGTAGGGGTGAAAACCTCATTGAGGCGCCCCTGCTGTCTTTTTGAAAATTTTTGAATAAAAAAGACCCTTGGGTGAAAACCTCTCTGAGGCACTCAAGGCAGATGGTAAGGGTGAAAACCTCACTGAGGCGCCCCTGCTGTCTTTCAAAAAAAAAAAAAAGAAAAAGAAGAAAGAAAAAACAAACAAAGAAAAGGAAAACAGAAAAGAAGGAAGCAGAAACAGGAAAATAGGCTCAAGATTTGACAATTCATGCAGGTTGCAGGTATTCCATGCAGAAAAGGAGGTCTCTCAACTCAAGGACAAGGGTCCCTACTATGCTACCAGGTGACCTCACCAGCACTCCCTCCAGAAACACTCATCTCTTCCAAGGTTTGGGCACGATTTGATCACAGTTTAGCCTTCTACAGGAAGCTACAGGACTTTCTACAGGAAGTTCTGTATTTCTACAGGAAACTTCCTGTAGAATCTTTGGACGGCCCAGGACCGACTGTGTGGAAGAATTTGAAGCCCGAAGTCCAATAAGGAGGCATGCAACCAATGTTTTTCTCCATCACCCACTGCTGTCGCCTCCTTCTACCACCCCTGCTGCCATGCAATGGAAATACCTGCACAGTCAAATCAGAACGTTGGATTCTCAGAAGAAACAATTCTCAAATGGAATAAAGTATGCAGAGGCCCAATGCGCTACTTATCAAAGCAATCCGAGGACCCTGCAATCGTGACCGTGATTCCACCATTTCGGCATGCACCCGAGGAGGAGAAACGGCTACAGGATATCCTACAGGAATCCTGTAGCAGTTGATCTAGCTAGAGCATACACCATGAAGGCACCTGCAACTCATAGAGCTGGCACATGCACCATCCGCAGCCAGGTAACCGGTCTCGTAACCAGCAACAGTCGGCAAGAAGGAACTCCCGTGCCTGTGCATGAAGCAGCAGCAAGCGGATCCGTCACCCTCGTCTTGAAGCATGAAAATAACGTCGCGGCCACACAGGTAAGTGCCTCACCCTTTTTCGTCAAATTACATGAACAATGCTCTAAAATGTGTGTGAGTATGGAAATGAATGGGTTGAGCCAGTCGGGTAGCCATTCAACTGGCCACCACGACCAGTCCGATGGTCTCGTCCGATTCGGAAAGCATTGGTTGTGTCAAACAAGACAGGAAATGGACACGTGGGAAGCGTCTAGTCGGGGAGAAGCGACGATCTAACAGAAATGGCGGCGGTAGATATGCAGGGAATGATTCGGCGGTCAGGCAGACTTACAGTGGAATGATAACAGGTGATGTCGTCCAACGGTCCGGCAGGGACAGCTCACCCCCGTGCCACGAGTTCCGCAGGGATTCAAATCCACCGGCTAGATCGCGTATGGCACTCCACTCATTTATCCTCAACCGCTTTGCAGTTGAGTAAGCATCCGAAAATTTCCTGAAGACTGTTACTCCGAGTCCTCAGCCTGTTCAAACGTCCGGTGGTTGCACAGAAGGCCCAGAACCACTGACGCGCTCTCCAGAACCCGTGCACGACTTCTACAGGAAGCTCACCGCTACGGAGGAAATTAATCTATTCACGTCAAAGGTGGCAAGTTGGAATGAGGTAAGCCTGAACCTAGTCCTCCCATGCAATTGGTTCGAAGGGTGGCGAAGTCGACCTCCTTAAAAAAGTAGAATTACAGTCTACGCATGAATTTGCAAGCGTCGTCTTACTTCTGCATGAGAATTGTCGTCGTAGTGTATATGTGGGGTTTTCTACAGGATTTGGTTCATAATTGAGCCACTGTCAAGGCTCACCTGTAGACAGTCGTGAATTCACAAACTGTGTGCTTGACAGAGGCGTAATTCTGCGCTCTGTCTAAGGAAATCCCAAAGGTCCATCTTTTTATACGCGCCAGCCAGCTCCGGCTAACACAGCAAGCTTTCACCATGCTGGGTGGATTCATTAGGAAAGAGCCGATAGACTCAAAGAAGCTACGGAAAACCCTGAGGTGGTAGACCTGTTTTCTCGTGCACGGTGGATGTCGTTCTGCGACAAGCTTCAAGGTTACGATGACGAGGTGGCAGAGGAATTCCTGCGAGCTTTGAAGCCAAAATCAAAAACGCTGGCTGTTGTCAATTTCAGAGGTTTGAATCTCAGACTCACCCCACAGTTCATTAGCAGAGTCACTGATCTCCCGATGGGGGTACCGTGGGATAAGGAGGAGAGAAAACTAGGCCAGAAGGCTAAGAAGGAGTTCTTTCTGCCGGAGGAGCAATTCTCAGAGGACAAGAACGGAGTTCGAAGAGCCAGCCTACAGCCGCTCTGGAGTGAGGTCAGCCTCCAAATTATGAAGTATATCATGTGCAAGGGGTGATTCAACATCGTGTATGGATACCATTTCCGGCTGCTCATAGAACTTAGGCACCAAATGGACCTACCCTCAGAAAACAAGTTGAGTATTCCTTACTTCCTCCTGCAGTCCATGACTGAATGTGCAACCAAGTTACGAGAGGGAACGCCAGACAGGTAGCCCATCATGGGCTCATTAAGCTACTCGTGGAGGATGCACTCCACACATACACCGTTCCTCTCTCGTGGGAAACCTTTCGAAACTTGACTAAGGATGATGACATCAAAATTTTGGCTAAGGAGCTCACCTCCTCCAGCAGCGAGGAGAAGGAACCAATTCAAGCAGAGAAGAAAGGAAAAGGCCAAGAAACCATGGCCAAAGCACCAAAGAAAGAACACAAGGGGAAAAACAAGAGAAACACCAGGCTGCCAAAACAGAGGATGACAAACCCACATTAACACCCAGGGAGAAAAGGTTACAGAGCAGGGTGGGAAGGACTGAACAAGTCCACGTCAGTGAAGGCACCTCTAAGGCAGCCTCAACAAAGTCAAAAGACAAAGCACCCTCAACCAAGCAGGCTAAAACGGTGCCACCTGTTTCTACAGGAAAATCAAAAACGGCTTCTACAGGAAGCCAGAAATTAGCCGCTACAAGGCTTTCTACAGGAAGTCCTGAGAAAGGAACACAGAAGGGGAAGACGATCGAAATCCTTGCTAGGGAGGCAGCAGCTGTGCTGGCCACCCTAAGTACCCCTCCCAAGCCAAAGGAAAAACGAAAGAGGGAGACCCCTCTGTATTTCAAAGCAAGGAGAAGTGTCAGAATCAAAACAGGTAGGCCCCAACCTCCATCCAGCGACCCAATTACCATAGAAGACACCCCTACCTCGCCAAGGGAGAGGTCCCCCTCAAAAATATCAGTCACTTATGAGCGGGGGCCCGAAGACAACTGCCTGGAAGGAGAGGATGGAAAGGTTGGCTTCAAAAAACCCTCTACAGGATGCTGAGGCCGTTCTACAGGAAACATTGGCCAGGCTCAAGGAGACCGAAAGAATGGAGGGAGAGGCAGCCACACACCACCAAGGGAAGACGGAGTAGATCCACAGAGGGAAGAAGAGGTACAGCATATTCCGGAACCTAGTCCCCAGCCAAGCTTGAGCTCGTATTACAACTTTTTGGAGGCTGGAAAAATTATTCCACAGAAATTCACAGTGCCGCTTTTCTTTGCATTGGAGGAAGAAAGAGTGAGAACCCACACGTGGATGAGGATAGCTAAATCTAAAGGAGTGGCCGATATAGGCCCCTTGGAGGAACAACTCAAGGAGGCACGAGAGAATTAGCTATGGCCAAACACGTGGGAAACTGCCAGCGGGTATTCCTACAGGAAGAGAATGAGAAACTCAAACTGCAGCTACAGGAACAAAGGAAAGAAAGGGGCACAGCATCAGAGGACACTACAACAGAACCTCAAGGCAAAGAAGGACTACAAGTTGGTCTTGGGAGCTAAACCAACACCTACAGGAAAGGGAATTGCAAGCACAAATCGAGATACAAGCTCTCAAATAGCAGTTACAACAAAAAGAGGCACAACTGGCTTGCATGGCTAGTTGGGCCATGGATGCTCTACAATGTAGACAACCGGCCAAATCTTATGGCCTATACCTATGGGAACAGTGGCTGCAATTCCAAATTAATGCATTAGCATAGAGGGGTATCTCCCAAATCCAAGACCCCTAGCAGTTCACAGAGTTATGCAATAGCAGTTCATCAGAGGACAAGGCCAAGCTATCGGAGTTCTATTTCCATAATTTGGCCCTTCCTAATTGACTTCATGGGATCCCAACACAGTCATAGGAGATATGCAGTTGATGGCATTTGCCTCATGGTTGAACCATGAAGAAAAGAGAGCAGCAGAGGTCAAAGAGGTCATGAACGAGAGTTACATGAGCCACTGCTGATTAGAGCAGAGCCAGGGGACCCCACTGCATTGATATCGGCCCACCAACACTTAGCAACCGACTCTCAAGCTTTATTGAAATACATGGATCAGCAGGCTCAGGCTATAGCACATTTTGAGGATATGGATCGACTATTAGGGGATAATTGTGTTCATGCTTGCACCCACCGGTGGAACACATTGTCCCACAGCCTCAAAATCAGGGAATATCACACTCCAACTCGAATGAGGGAAGCTCTAGTACGGGTGCCCCTCTACAAGAAGTCCATACAATACCTCCAAGCCAGCTGGATTGGCCTCAAGCTAAGCCCACCTTTGCTTTTAGGATTGATGGAAGGCAGCACAGAGAAAGAAGAGCATAACCAGTGGGAAGAGGCGGAAAGGAAGGTTGGTTCCATGCCAGTGAGGAGGATACTACTTCAGAAGCCTGGGATGTGAGAGTGCAGTGGAATGAAAGCAATGAGGACGAGGAGCTGGATTAGTTGCTCAGGGATGAGCAATCATTTTAGCTGGGGGGTGATGATGAGCCCCAAATTTGGTAACATTTTGGGCTCATTGGGCCTAACTACCCTTGCTCAATCCTTCATTTTTCATAACTTATGCATCATTTTTTAGTATGTTTATGTCATTTGTACGAATAAGGGTAGTCACTATTCCTAGGTGGCTAACACGTGCTCATTTCAGGATTTTTTGACACATGTTGGAGCAAAACCGAGCAGACAAGGGCTAGGAGACAGCCAAGCTGGGGTTGAGAATTCGTAGGGGGTTTGTCCACGGCATTAAATAGCCTTCCTCGGGATCTTCACCCCCAACTTCGAGCTCCAAAAGCCACCAAAACCGGATCTAGAAGGCAGCCAAACAGATTTTGTGGAAGCAGCTGTTCACTCCCAGTTTGGTCAGCCAAGTCCCATAGATTTAGGAGGCCAGCTTGGGCCTCGTGATGTATAAATGATAAGGCTTCAGCCTTCGAAAAGGACTTTTGAAAAAAACTTTTGCACATTCTGCACTACGAGCTGCCAGCTCTGTTTTGTTCTTTTGTAGCCATTATTGGCATAACTCTTGACTTATGATTATTATTTTTTAATGGGAAGCAGTCAGATTTGATCTCAGCTCTGAGTTTCTAGAGGAGCCATAGCTCTCAGGGTTGGGCCCAACCTGAGAGCCTAGGGCCTCCTTCTTTGTATTGATATCTTTCCTTTCAGCATTATGATTTTCTTTGCATGCATTTGAAATGCAGTTTGTTGAGTTAGATTCCGTTGTGTGGTTAAGTAGGTCATTGTTGAAGAATAGAGTTGTTTCAGATGTCTAGAATAGAGTAATGAGATAAGAAGTGATAAAAGCTCCAGAAAAGGGTTGCCTGCACTCTCATTTTCACCTCTTAGGGGCTGGAATTGCAGACAGTGCTGCCCAACAAAAACACTAGTTTGCTTACCCATGCAATCTTCGGTGAAGTGTTTTCATTTGTAGGAGTTATTCATGCGTTCAGACCTCTTGGAATGTTTCTTTGCTTCAGTACTGTATGTGGTTCTCTTTAGAAATAACGTTGTTGTTCATTGGTTTCATTAACAATTGGGATAGATTAGTTAATATTTTGATTATGTGCAGGACGTGGTTGATTTGGTTAAGTTTACACTGTGTGGTGCATCTCCATCACTCTCTCATCCATCTAAGCTTCGTCCAGGCCAACTTCTCCTCTCCAAGTTAGATCCCTTGTCTCACAACTACTCTTTTGCCCACGTCACCCTACCTTCTTGGCCTTCCATTTCCTCTGCCCTCTTTAAGACAAGCTAGCTTTCCACACCCTCTCATCACTTCATCTCTCTGTCACTAAGTCATTACAAACCCCTATCCTACCTCCCTGTCCATTCATGCATCCTCTTTCACTCACCCATCATCCAAAATCCAATTGTAGAACATCCTGTAGAAATTTCTGAACATCCTGTAGAAATTATGAAACATCCTGTAGAACCCCTGCAGACTTCCTGTAGAAGCTCACAAATGAGGTTTCTTGATATCCAAACTTTGTGAAACTCTCTGGAAGGGTGTTAGGGACTCCTTAGACCCTCTCTGAACCTTCCCGACCTCTTCCAAGCATTTCTCCTCCTTGACCCACCTCTGCACAGTAAAAAGCCAGTTAAAAGCACAAGCATGTTAATTCTAATAACTTATTCAAAAATACAAAAAGAGGTTTCTTCAGGTAGAGGTAGTCTAGACACATGTATCTCACCTTCATAGAAAGTAATGGCATCTCTCTGTAGTTTTCATTCTCCTCTTTGCATCAGTAGGACTAGCTGGTAGAATTAGGGTTTGCTAGGGTTTGCGTTTCTTTTTGGCTTTCAGTTTCTTTTTGCAATTAGATTAGCTTCCTTCGAGTTATCTTTCATCCATCAATTAAAGCTTCTTCCAAGAGCTCATAGAAGTTGGCTTAAGCTCCTAGTGGACTTGTGCCAGCTGACCAAGTGACAGCTGCGGCAAGAGCTAGTACTTGTGCATACAGCACCGTCGCTTCCAAGTTTGTTACGAACTACCGGGTTGATAAAATTAAAGAAGGGAGTTCCAGGAGTTGTAGCATTATTGCTACAATACTGGAGCCCACCAAGTCTTTCAGACTACTATCAAATTTCTTGGCCATACCATATTCAATGGCCAAATCTCTCTGCAGAAGCTTGCGCTTGAGTTCACTAACAAATTCCCAGATGTTATTACATAGCAGAATCAGCTTCAGAGATTCTTAGGATGTTTGAATTACGTCAGTAATTTTTACAAATATTGTGCTGCAAACAGAAGTGTGCTAAATCAAAGACTTAGAAAGAAGCCACCTCAGTGGACAGGAGAACACACCAAGGCTGTTCAAAACATCAAAGCCAAGGTAAAGTCTCTTCCCATTTTATATGTCTCTAATGATAGTGCATTCAAGATTGTTGAAACAGATGCCAGTAATATAGGATGGGGAGGTATCCTAAAACAAAGAAAAGATGGCACTGAACAAGTCGTCCAGTTTGCATCAGGCACCTGGAATCCTGTTGAACAGAATTATTCCACGATTGAGAAAGAAGTAAAAGCTGCGTGGAACTGTATCAACAAATTTGATATTCATTTAATAAACAAACAGTTCTTGCTTCAAACTGATGCTTCAGCCTTGCAGAAAGTCTTAACTAAGGTCATCAAGAAGCCAGGAGAGGCCAAATTTGCCAGATGGCAAGCACTCTTTGCTAACTTCGACTTTCAAGTCGAACATATAAAGGGCACAAAGAACTGTCTCCCAGATTTTCTCAGCAGGGAGTTTATCCAGCCACAAGAACATATCATGGTCATAGTCACAGAATGGGACCAAAATCAGAAACAAGAAGTCCTGCACACCATACCAGACAATTAGGACTAGGAAGAATACAGGGACAAGTGGAAGCCAACATGGCAGTTGAGAAATACCAAGGTGTTAGATGCTAATCTGCAAGCACATACTGACATTCAGCATCTTGTACTAGAAAGAAGGGTGTATCTAAAGGGAGTAAATGGATACATGACATGATATACACAAAAGCCAAAGGGATGCATTATATGCAGAAGATGCTCTTCAAAGAGACTCTCATGATATTTCAGGAATCTGGTGTCATGGAGGTATCCGTCGAGGAATTTATGAAAAATATTTTGCATCAACTAAACTAGGAATCTGACATGGCCTATGCCTACTCAGACTTCTGCATTATGGCCAGGAGGGGATCCTAAGCTAATCTTTCCAAACACATTGTATGATTTTGCAGCATATAAAAAGCTATGGTGGGATTTTCTGACTATAGATGACAAGGAAGAAATCCATTATACTAAATTAAAATTTAGTACAATGGGAATAATGCAAAGAAATAAAAAATGTGAATGGCTCCAAAATTGGTGGACTGATTTCGGTGTTAACATGACAACAATGGATCCACTCTATCATGAGTCACACTATAGATTCCATTGTGACATATGTTTTAAACATAACATCCCAGAATGCTTCCACATCCCATATAAAACTGTCAAAGAAATGACAGTAGGAGAATGGTCATCTTTTCATGATGACAATAAAACTCTAAGAGAATATATGACCCGTCATTATGAATGGTTAGTTTTAACCAAGGTTAAGCATCCAATCATTTTGGGGAAACAGATGATTGTTCGGAGAATTTTTACCAAGGCATGGGACAAATTATTGTACGAAAATATAGATTCCTGAAATCACTATATTCTGACGGTTCTCATGGGCTTGACCGACAAAAGCATCCATTATTGTAATAATGTTGTCTAGTCACAACGACTTAATTGTGGCCAGCTTTTCTCATGGGCATTGCTGTACAAAAGCATCCACTATGTAAACAATATAGACAACATATTTTCCTGTAGGATTTACTTTTCTGGACTGGAATCTTTGTGTGGATGTCACCTTGTGTTACTTGAAAGCAATGATTCCATCTAGTTGTTTGATACTCTACAGGAATGTTTGTCCCCTCTCATTTGTTATAAATTGAGGGCAAGGCTCATTCTGGGGGCATTTGCATTTGGAGAGTCTTAGAGTCTTAGAGATCTGAGAAGCTACGTATCAGTGTGCTCGGCACTCGTAAGAACCTAAAGTGGCCAAATCTAGTAGCAGTCTGATGTTACTCAAGTCTAAATATGAGTCGAGTCTGTATATTCTGAGGCAGAGCCTATTTGTTGCCAGGAAGCCTTCGGTAATGCTTATTCCATTTTAGTTTGCAGATTACTGTGGTGTGATTTTTGAATGGAGTTCGGATTTTCCACAGTGTTCATGTTTTGTAGTCGACGTTTCGAGTCTGAAACTAGACTCATCATCAGGACAAAATGTGAGGAGAAAAGAAGGAAAATGTTAGGTGCTTCAGAAAATTTAGATCAGCTTCTTTTTCCTTATTTTTACCCTAGTTTTTTCGAGATTACGTATCTCTTTCCAAGTCTCCCCTCCGTGCAGGTAACTATTTTAGTTTGCAGATTACTGTGGTGTGATTTTTGAAATGGAGTTCGGATATTTTCCACAGTGTTATGTTTTGTAGTCGACGTTTCGAGTCAGAATGAAAACTAGGACTCATCATCAGGACAAAATGTGAGGAGGAAAAGAAGGAATTGTTTGGCTGCTTCAGAAAGAAAATTTAGTTCAGCTTCTTTTCTCCTTATTTTTACCCTAGTTTTTTCGAGATTACGTATCTCTTTCCAAGTCTCC